>JANFOE010000560.1:0-623893 GCA_025667525.1 Glebionis coronaria
GAAAAGTATTATTTTGAAATCACTGGTTTTATTTTGGTCTAGGGATTTATCCGCAAAAGATTCCATCTTATCCTCCCCAAATCTTAAAGTCAATTTCCCGCCAAAAACATTAATTTAGGCTCGAGCCGTCGATAAAATGGTCTTCCTAGAAGGATAGGGCCCTTAGGATCGCACTCATAGTCGGAAATAATGAAATCCACTGAAAACGTGAAGTTTCCAACTTGAAAATATATGTCCTCGGCTATGCCAATTGGTTTATCAAGTGTGCAATTAGCTAGCTCGATGACCATGTTCGAGGGGGGGGGGGTAAGATTTGGCAAATACATCAATTTTCAAATTGAGAGAGGCATGAAATTAATGCTAGCACCGAGGTCGGCTAGTGCTATGCATTCCTCAATGTCGGGAAATTCACAAGGAATGAGAAACCGGCCCGGATCTTCTTGTTTCTTAGGCATGTCCTTATTAGGATTCCTTAAAAAAACCGCGACACAAGTTTCATCAAGGTGCACTTTGGTTAGGTCAATAAAAATCTCTTTTTGAACGGTGGATGGGATATGAGATATACAAGAGGGTTTAAAAATAGAAAGAGAAATAGTAGATTTAGAAGAAAAATAATGTGTAATCTCATCCATGGTCGCCACCTTCTTCCCTTCGACATTAGAACATGAAGACGTCTATGAAGTCGAGGGTTGAGATGAATGCACAACCGTAAAGCCATCAAGGGGTGGGGGTAATCACACGACCACGAGTTCCATGAGAAGGTGTGGCTTTAACTTGTTCCTTCAGATTGGGGGACCACTCGACGGTTTGTTCATTATAGCCGAAAGCATGTTCTCAAGTCTACTTTGATTTTGTTCAATTTTATTGTTTTGACCTTTCAAAGTATTGGAAAACTCATTTTTCAACATACCAATTTGGTTTTCTAATCTCTTCATTTTAACCTCATTTGATTTCATGTAGTTTTAGAAATCATTAGACTCATTTTGATTTTGATTAAAACCTAGGTTTTAATTCCCTCCATTATTAAAATTTCCCTTGATTGTTGTTTTGAAAATTCAAATTTTTGACTTTGATTTTGAAATCCTCGGTTTTGATTGTTGTTGTTTAAACCTTTGATTTTGAAGTCTTGAAATTTTCCCTTGATTAAATCCTCCTTGATTATTATTTCCTTGAAAATTGTTTTGACGATTTTGATTATAATTGCCTTAATTAAAACCTTGTTGTGATGGGCCCGCGTTGTTTTGATATTGATTGTAATATCCAAAAACTGCATTAACGCTCTACGTTTGGCCATCCGTAGTCGCACACTTGTAATAACTATGAGACCCACCATAAAACGTACACGAAATCTCAACCACATTCGCCATAGTGGGAGCGTCTTTTCTCTTTAATTCATACAACAAGCTCGTAAAAATGTCGGTTAATTTGTCGAGCATAACTAATATGGGCAACACTCAGTGTGCTATGAAGTTGGAAGATTTTTGCCCTATTCTCGATGATCATTAACGTGTACCTAGGATTTTTACACAAAAAGTTGCCACCCGCGGCGGAATTTAACGAATCTTGCTCGTGGGGATTAAGACCGTTATAAAAAGTGTTGATTTGGTGCAACTTGGTAAACCCGTGATGAGGACATTGCCTAAGCAATTCCTTAAAACGATCACACGCCTCTCTAAACGATTCATTAGGTTTTTGGGTAAACCTCATGATCTCGTTTATGAAAAACGTAATTTTAGACGGCGGGAAAAATGATTAAAAAATTTGGAAACGAGATCGTCCCACGTCAATATGAATGGAGGTGGTTCTTTCTCGTACCAAATTTTGGCGGCTCCATCGAGAGAATACAAAAAAGCATTAGCTTAATTGCGTCATTAGGGACTTCCCTAAACTTGCAAGTAGCCGTAAGACGAACAAATTCTAAATATGATCATGAGGACTTAGTTGCTTGAATTAATGATAAATTCCCGATTTGATTTCAAAATTATCCGTAAGAATATTGGGAATCACGATCGCCTCTCCATAACCCTCGGTGGGTGCTTGGAGTAACTACATCATCGTACGATTATCCGCCACCGCTTCTTGAGTTTCAACAACAATATTAGGAATCTCGGGTCCTACTTCTTGTCTTGGTTGACGTTGTTCTTGATTCCTTTGATTACGATTACTTCGAACCGTCACGTTGTTAAAATTTGGAGTGGGATAATTGGTCTATCGAGTGCGCATGCACTGACGAAGAAAATAGAATAACAAAGAAGATTCTTTTTATTTTTGATTTTTCAATTTTTTTGGTATTTTGGTGTATTACGTAGATTAACAAATCCACAAAAATCTCTCCTCAAATCAAAGTCTAGATTAGAGAATCCAAAGGAATGAAAGTAATTACGTTGAGTAAAAACCTTCGTTCGACTTTGAAACGTTGGTTGCAAATCAAAACGTTTCGAGGATTAAATAATATAAGAAAATCAATTAAGATTAATAATACTTTGGTTGGCAAACCTTTAACTAGTCCTCACTTTCAAAGTATGCATAAGCAAGCGGAGAAACGAGGCGGCGCGAAGCACTTTAGAGCCTTTTTTCTATAGGTTGTATTTTATAACAACCGCCTTATACCCACCTTAAAGTTTGTACTAATCGAGATTAAACCTATTAAGAGTATTTATCTATTTTTCCTTTAATTTTCTTTGATCGATACCACCAAAATTTTTTGGATCGATAATAAGTGGGTGAGTTTTCACTCTTTTGGAGATATTTTGAATTTATTGTGCTACGTAAATACAATATAGTATTAACAAAGAAAAACGAAAACAACTTGTTATAATTAGAGTTCTAATTACACTATTTATTTTATGGCTAATAATATAAGAAAATAAAAGCAAGTATTCACAATTTGTACACTTCCCAAAATGGAAGGTCAAAAGCGTAAACTACTCAACAAACAAGTATAATGACACCAACACAAATCACCTCCGGCAACGGCGCCATAATTGATGTAGGATTTTACAACACTTTCAGGAAAAAGTATGTGTAAATGGCAAGTATTAAGTAGACAAAAACGTAAATATGTAGTCGAAAACCGAAAGTCTAGATCGTTCCTAGCGAGGTGATTGTTTAGGTGCCAATTAAACGAATTTGTATTAGTTATGTTCTTGGAATTCAAAATGTTTAAAAATAAAAGACGAAACTACACTACGACGGATAAAAACTAAAATCGAATTCCGTAGGCATGCAAAACGAGGCAAAATAATATTCAAATATTCAAAAATATTTATTAAAAAACTTTCAAACTAACTACTTTTTACCTAAATAATTCAAAAATGAAAATAAAAATTCCCAAAATGGATTTTGGGCATTGAAATGGGCTAAAACCCAAAACAGCCAACCTTAATGGCCAAAAAGCCAAATAAAAACATTTGAGAAAAATAAAAATGTAAAAACACAGTCTGACTTAAAGTTTAATTTTAAGCAACTTTTCCTAAAGGCCCAAAAACCATAAATGAGCTTATCACTCACTTATAAACAATAAGCTAGCTTAATGGGCTTTTAAAAGCCCATTAAGCTCGAAGCTTATAGCCATAAGCTGTAAATAAGAACACCTTAGTCTTTTCGGATAACTAAGACAATGAAAAAGAAAATTTGAAAAAGATCAACTAATAAGCTCAATATAAGCTCAAATAAGCAAAAACAAAGAGAGGAACAATTCGACTATGAACTAACTAGAACTATTTATACAACAAATGAAGGAGATACAAGTGAGAAACCCTAGCTCTATGTAATCCCTAAATTGCCCTTGTGATCTTTAGAATATGCTTTGATTCCCTCTTTTAAATTTTATGGTCAAAATGGTGTCTTGTGATCTCTTCCATGCCCCATGTGATGTTTGAGCTATAAAACTTGATCATAGTCGTTGGTTTGGTGTGGAGAACACTCAAACAATCTTGGATGTCCAAAGCATTGTCACTGTTTATCTTCGTGTTCTTGAACATGTGAGGAATCTTGGCGTGTAACACTTGTGGGGTAGGCTAGAACTGATTCAACCATGTGGGAATGATATATGGTAGGCGAGAATAAAAACCTCCAATGTTAATTGGGATTCTATTTTGGGGAGGGTTCGATTGATACTGGAAAAGGTATTAGGGTTTAGGGTGATATATAGTGCCATCATATCTCTTTTAGGTATAAAAGTTGTGTTAACTATGCAATTTATTTTTAAACTTTGGTTATTTAGTAATGGGTAAAAACTTGGGTTGTGGTATGGGCTTGGTTTGGTGTTGGGTAGAACCGAGTAACAAGTTTGAGAATCGAGCAATATTAGTCCCTTCATTCATCTATTTATAAATGGCTCTTTAATCCCTGGCTTAGTTAACATTCATTCAAGTGTATTAATATTCATTAACACTTTATGAATTGACAATTTCAGTCCTTCTAACTGGTGAAAAAGTTTCCAATGACTAGTTTTGCAATATTAACTTTCTTTAAGGGCTATTGTTGACATTCTTCAAACTTTAGGGACCCCTTGGTTTTATGATATTAGAGGGGTATAAAGTGACAATCTTTAAAACTTGAGGGATCCCTTGGTACTTTATGATATTGAAGGGGTATAAAGTGACAATCTTTGAAACTTGAGGGCCCATTCTTGTACATCTTCAATTCTTCAAGGGTGAAATGGTAAGTTCACATCCGGCTTTGGTTCTTTTGTACAACTTCATTTTTAAAGTGTTCGTTTTTGCTTGATTTATTGATTTTCAAATGAATTCTCGATATCCGTGCCTGCAGACACACAAATAAACAATACAAGGGTATTTGGTATGTTTTTGATGATATTTTATCCGTTTAAGCCCTACTTGGGGTATGAAAACATGTATAATATGAGTCTCATCAAGTGCTCATGAGCATTTTATATAAAGGACTGAAGCACGCCTCATCAAAATCTATGAACTTAATAAGCTAGATGAGCTTTGACTTGACACATGTCTTACATCTTGGATGCTAGTATTTATAGTACTATAGCTTGCACATGCGTATAGACTTAGTAATGAGTTAGGCTTGACTATGTGTCTTAATGGCCTGAAACTAGACTAGATTAGCTTAAAGTCCAAGCCCGTAATTCTCGACTAGCCTATTACAACATAAGAAATAAATGACTAATATTACATAAATGACTTATCTAGAACTAATATCTTAATGAATGAACTTCCTTGTTCGACTCAATATTTTAAGGCTAACAATCTCCCCCGAAGTGAATTTATTGTGACACTCCTTTTTGGGGTTTATGGGATTGCTTTTGTAGTTAAGCTCTTGTGGTCTTGTCCCACATAGATTAAATAATGAAATTGTTGTTTGCTCATATACCATAGCTGATATTTGTCACACGTTTTATACCACCATGTGAACTTGGAAAAACCATATTAACTCGTAAATTTTATTTGGTAACAAAACATATATATATTAGGGTGCATAATTCTGATTTGGAAAACCTATTTGTTCTTGGTTTTGGTCTTTATCTTCGTTGTAGGCTTGTTTCTTCATGCTTCTTATCTTTGATCTTAAGCATTTTCAGTGTGTTTTAACTTGGTCTTTAAATCGTAGATCTTCAAAGCTTTTTCTTGATTTGTCTTTGTTATCTTCGCCATCTTACGATCTTGTGTCTTCACTTATATGCGTATACTTTGCATCATCTTGAAAGCTTGCTAACAATCTCCCTTTACAATCTTTGTCTTGATAATCTTGATATCTTTAAGGAAGATCAGAGTTGCAAAAGTCTTTGTCTTTGTTTAATCCTAAGCTTTCTTGATTCTTGAATCTTGATGCATTTAGTATGTCTTTGTAGCTTGAGCATGATCATGTGGTAATGATACGACTCAGCTGGATTGGGGTCGTTACACCATCTTCTTAGTCTGCACATGTAAGCGTTAGCCATAAATGACAGATATGGACAAATATGGCTTTGCCATTCGTCAGTTTGGTAACCTTAACATCTGGTTCCATGATGTCCGTTATACAGTATAAATTCTCGGTTCAAGCCTTACTTTTTAAGTTCGAGCTTGGCTCGTGATATGTTATACAAGCTCGTATTCGGCTCGAGCTTGGTTCGTTTATACAATTTTGTAATAAAAAAGTTAAAATTTGGCTCAAGTTTATCTCGTAATATATCTATTTTGAGCTCGTTAATAACCTCGATTATAATACAAACGCATAACTTTTTATGTATGTTTAATACTTAAAAACTTTAATGTCGTTTAGGCTCGTGAGCCCAATTAAACTTCATATGTAAAGGCATTCGGGCTCAAGCTCGATTAATTAATAAGCTACAAATTAGGCTCGAACTCATATAAAATCGGTTCGTTCAAACTTTGTCAATCTGATTCCAAGCTTTTTTGTGTACGGCTTCGCTCATTTTCACTCTAATGAGCAAACAATCTAAGTTTGTCAATAATTTGCCCATAGCATTTGATTTTATGTGTTTCTGAGAGCACTATCTTAGATAAAAACTATAAAAGCTTCAATTAAGAATTTTGAGTGGCAAAATTACCAGATAACATTTGCACCTTCTCCACCTAGAAATTGCTTAACACGTTTTCCACCTAAAGAATGCTTACACGTTGTTGTACTGTTCAGTAGTGATTTAATATTACTTTTAGTCAGAAAGAACATATCAATCCATACTCTATTGATGTGTTCTTTTCAGCTATTTAAATCCAAAACAAAAAAGTACATAGAATATGCTTCACGAGATGCTACTCAAGTACTTAGTGTCTCACAAGGTTTTTATTTTAGCTTTCGCTTGGCATCATAAAAAATTTATGTAATAAGTGCGAATTCTTAGGTTTGCAACTCGATTCATACGCGAATATAACAAGTGTAAATGTGTAATAATCATAAATCATGTCAGTTTTACTTGAAAATTTTAAAAAGTGAAAATTTAGCAAAAAAGTGTTTGTCGACTATACTCAAAACCATCCATTTTAACCCAGACTTAAAAGTTAGGGTAAAAGCTATAAAATACCATCTTATTTATTCATTTGTGCCGATTTTAAACACTTATTAATTAATCTCGCGACTTTACCATTTTACTTTCAAATTCGTTTCGACTACACCAATATAAACCGAAAATGACTATATTACCCTTTTAAATGACTAACGTACCCTTTTCTTTCCATTCATTCGGAATGTAAATCTCAAATCTCCAGTATGAAATATGGATCCATGTTCCATTTACCTCAGATCTGTTCATTCACAATAATGAGCACAAGCTTTTTGCCTTGTTCTCTCTATCTACAGCTAAAGCGTACATCCATGTTCGATTTACCTCCCAATATTGGCTGTCATGACTCCATAAGATCTCTTGCGCATGTTGAATTGCTTTTTGTTTTTAGTAACTAACATTATCCGATCAGTGCAGTTGTGTCACCGACTAACCAATCATCTTGCAGATTAATTAAACGACCAAAGAGAAATTGGAGACAAGAAAATATCCGCCACTAATAAGTTAAAAGAACACAAAAAACCACAATTCGCTAACATCGTGACAATAAAGATCAACGTTTGTTAAGGTTGAAATCCAAGCGTTTGTAAAGATAAATAATTTTAAAGAACATGGTGCTAATGTGCACTAACAAGGTGTTAGTCTATAAACAAATTAAAGAATTTTGAAAAACAATGAGAATCAAAATGTAGTACTGCATTCGCTGGCTGAGATCGAGGGCCTTCAGACTTGACCATATGGGGATTAAAATATGTACATAGATGTAAACAAAACTTTTACTATGGTAATCCTAATTTAATGTAATATATTGCAAGCGATTCAATGTTTTAGTCGAGCTCTAAGGATAAGATCTACAAAAATAAATGTAATTATGTTAAAGAGACAAGGGTAATATAGTCATTTTTTGCTAATATTAGTGTAATCTGAACGAATTTGAAAGTAAAATGGTAAAATCACGAGATTAATTAGTAAGTGTTTAAAATCGGTATAAATCAATAAGTAATATGATATTTTATACCTTTTACCCTAAAAATTAAAACAAATGCTTTTCAAATCAAAACTTGTTTTGACCTTTAGCTCAACACATCGAGCTTCTCACTTCTACATCGGGCATGTGATGCTGAGAGTTTTGAGTCACATACAAAACCATATCATAATTGGCCACATAGTTTGAGATGGAGGTACTTAAAAGTTAAAGATACCAAAGTCTGTGACAACATACAAAAGCAGACGATTACAGACAATGAAACAACCATGCAAATAGATACTTAAACCCTAGCATTATTATTTGTTATGTGACGGATATGTGTCTGAGAACAATGCCATTAGTAATACGAGTCTTGCTGATTGGCTAAACATTTAAGACAAACCAGCCCATAATAATGTATAATTTATTCGACATTCCATTCAACAAGAAAAAGTTTCACACCAAACTGCTAGGTTTAGACTTGCAAGGGAAATGCAATATTAGCCAGGGGGCCAGTTCATTTGTCGTCCTCCCATGAGGTGAACATGAATGTGGTAAACGGATTGGCCTGCGAAAAACACTGTAAATAGAATACTCGCCAACAATAATATGAATACAAAAGTGGTAAACTATACGTACATCCTTGTGGCCCATCGTTAATGACAATTCTGTACCCTTCTTCAAGACCTTCTTGCTTTGCTACAACCTTTGCAATGTAAAGAAGATGGCCAAGAATTTCAGTATGTCTCTCCTCAGCCTACAAGCGCGCACATGAACACACATGAAATTGTTTAAAATCTTAAATGATATTTTTGTTAAGGAACAATAGAATAATTATGACCAAAAGGATCAAGTAAACGTCCAGATGATATTTTCATTATTTCTTACTCTATACAAACCATGAAAACTGCATTTTGGATCTACCTATATTGTCTATTAGTCAGTAGTCTCAAATAGCTGTAATCAATGACAGAAGCTGAGAATTTGTGAACATAAAATAGCAACCACAAGCTGTAACAGTGGCAAAAAGAGCGCCCACTATGACTGCTTGAGAGGAGATAAGGAGGTCGAAGTTTTTGGGAGCCATAGTGAGCATCTATTTCATACTTACAGAGTTACAGCACAACCACAAAAAGGTCTATAGGTTGTTGTGGCACCGCAGGACATGGCACACATATATATTTATATAACTTTATCATAGTGAATGCCATTACATGGCACGAATAGCGTGTCTAGGAGAATGAATTGGTTCAAAACATTGTTTGTTACGTCTTCTCAAATATATAGTTCTATAAATGCTTTGATAGAGGTACTCAAATAATGTGCACTCTATTTATAATCATACACCCTAGCCATGAAGGAACTTCCATAATTGTACAATTTGATGTTAAACTCAATGGATGATCTTTTGAATACCCTTAGTGTCTCCGGACAGAACCATCAATCCATCATGCTTCTATTTATTGCATATTTATATACGACTATGTGAATATATTTCATTACCTTGGAGAGACCAGTCAAGCCATCCCTAACTTTGGGGATAAGCAAAATGTGTGTAGGTGCTTGAGGAGCAATGTCACGGAATGCAAGGACCTGCAAAAGAAAAGGAAACATTGTGGGTGGGGTGTAACCGATACGAAACAGAGAATGTAAAATACACTTAGTCATACAACTCAAGACATCAGCAACTTCACGAGTAACAACATACAGTAAACATAATAGTGTGCGATTTATAAACTATATCACAACATCCGTGCCAAATTGTTATGACTTCTTAAATTACAAGCAATGTATTGTTTGTTTATAAAGTACAAGACCAAGGTCATATCTTACCTATCATTATATGAAGGTATCCACTAGACCACCTTAGGAGAGAAATTAGGCAAAAAAGCCTTCCCTAATTTAGCAAACATAAAAATGTGAGACTGAAAACAGCATTAGCTTAGTTATCAGGACCCAAAAAGTTCGTTAGGCACAAATGCCTATCATAAAGAACAACGAGCATGATCCTGTTATGATCCCACATCGGCCAAGTATGGGAATGGTTGATGGTTTATAATGTCCAGGTGTCCCCTCCTCAACAAGCTAGCTTTTTGAGCGAATTCTACACTTGGACTTAAATGAACCGATATGAGCCTAGTATGGGATAGGTTCGTATCAGATCCGCATGCACTAATGTCATTTTGAGATACTTAAGCTCATTGAAGAAACAGTTAAGCTCAACATTAACAAGTGTTCATCTTTACTGGAAGTGGTTACCAAACTAATTATTGAGAAAGTTCCAATCTGATGCTGATCAAGATTAAAGAATGTTAAACACCGAGATTGCTTCTAGTTACAGAGAAATATTCTCATTTTCATTTTTGGTTTTCTTGAGAATGGAAGGGTATTTCTTCTCTAGGTAAGAGTTATGGAAAACACGTTGAGATTGTGTTACATTTTTCATTTTCTAAGTGAAATGAAAAGTAGAGAAGGGTAAATTGGATTTTTCAGATTTTTAGTTGAAATTTGGAAATGAGATTTTCATTATTTTAGAAAAAAAAATCAAAAATTTGTAGTGTTATTCCATTTTCTAAGAAAAATTTCCTGAAAAAATGGGGTCTTTCTAACCAACTAAACACACCCTTAGGATTTCATATGGGCATTGCCATTTTGCTAGTTAATAAAAAAAGACTTTACAGTCTCTATCAAAAAGATTAAATTTTTGCAAACGGAAAGATGTTTAAAATTCAGAAACAGTGATGCATTACCTTATCATCCTCGTATACGATCTTTGCTGGGATTTCCTTGTTAATAATCTTGTCAAAACTGTAAAATATAGAAAAAAGAAGAGATACATTAAATAAGGCTTTTATGAAGTAAAACGATAAATATTGAAGTCGCTTAAGGTTTGTAACTACTGAAAAAGTAAAGGAGATGTGCACGGATTTATACAAGTTTAAGGCAAGGCTCATATAACAATATAACAACAAATTCTATTCATTGGGTACCAACGTCCAACAACCTAAAACTAAGAAACCAACATAGCAGGCATTCATGCATATATCAAACAGGAGGATATAAAAAACATGAGCTACATATATTCTCATCAGCCTCATGGATGTCAGCTTGTATAGTACTTTGCAAGACTTGTATCAGAATTTCGCAGCTATTAGTACAGCATTCAAACAATCAAACACTTGTCAAATTAGCCAAACTTAAGTGATTATTTTACCGGGATATGAATTCCCTTTTACCCAAAAAAAAAAGTGATTATTCAAGAAGGCTGCCTAAGACGGATGTTGAAGGAAGTGTTTAATTATGCTTTTGGTATGTTTAAGTTAAAACCAGTTTATTTCATCACAAATATTTATAGAGAAGACCATAACTGGATATGTGGTTTTGTCCACAATGCACATGAACCTGTGAGTCAAATAGAGCTCGTAGCTACAAGCTCAGCATGCATCGTTGTCTTGTTCAAATAATGATTATGTTTTGATTATCCATTAAGGTGCATCTAGAAAAATAGTAGAGATAGTAGTACATTACGACAATCAAATTTCTGCACACAAGTCTCATGGCAACTACCTTGTATCATATTGTTTAAGATTTTGTCCTTGTTGAGACGCTACTATTTTTATTTCGGGTTAAGTGAATTTATTTGGTAACAGTTTGCCCAACTTGATATTATGAATATTATGACAGCTATAGTGAATTGATAATGCGGAGTATTAGCTACCTTATGTATATTTCATAGTGTGAGCATGAGGCATCCCTAAGAAAACACATATCTTCTAAGAAATATCACATATAAAGTACTCATATAAAAAAAAGAGGGAAGAAAGACTTGTCACTTGGTAAACAGCACAAAAACAATTAAGTCTCAGATTTGCAGAAGATTACAATTATTTAAATTCTAGCGTATAAACATATACCATCTTAGTTGTTACAAACCAAATAATTTTGTACATAATCATCAATAGAACTTAACATCACACTGGTTAATCCTCATTACAGGTGAATCCGCTATACATTTTTATTCTCTATAAGGTATTTACTTTTAGCTAACACTGTGAAAGCAAAAAATCATCTTTGTTTAAACCATCCTGGGTAAGCACGTTGGTAAAAGCTTGCGACTATTATCACTAAAAAACGAAAGGTCTCAAGTTCAAATCCTGCCCCGAAGGGAAGAGCTTTACCTAATATGAAACTGTTTGTGGATTCAATCACCATACATTAGTCGGCCAAACGGTCAAAATCCATGGTTAGCAAAAAAAAAACATGGGTGTGGTTTGTCCAATTTGGCACTAATCATCTATGATAGAAACTTGATACATGCATTTTCTCACATCGTTCAGGGATAGAGGCGATGTGGGCACTTAAGGAGGAATAACCTAACCTTGGATTGGTGGACACGTTTAGTATAATGTATGGGAATTATATGAAGAGCAAAACAGTGAAGACGAGGTGTGCCAATTCCAAAGCGGACAAATCTACCACAACGGGCTGTTGTTATCATTTATCAAGGTTGTCGATTCATTCTTCATTTCGTAAGTGATTTCTGGACAAATCTGTCATCATCAGGTCAAATTCCTAGCACTTAACATCCTCAAATGGATTGGTTTCTGCAGAACTTGAACTTTTGCATAAATGATCCCTAAAACCGCCTAACGCTAATAGTTTCCGATAATGATGATCGATACCAAATTGAACAAATCACGTGCAAAATCTCCTAGACTAGTAGTACTAGATAACAACTAATAAAAAATTCTTGAAATAAAACCCTAACTAATTAAACAGTAGAAAGTAATGAATATATAAAAACTGTTATAAAAAGAAGAAGGGAATACATGGTGGGTGAATCGGAGGGGAAGGCGGCAAGAGCGGCGTCTTTTTCGGAAGCCATGACGGCGGTAGAAATGTGTGAGTTTAGTATCTGCAGTCGCTTATCACTACCACTGCTCATCAGTCATTACCATTTAATTCATTTATTTTTTCTTTATTAAATCATTTTTATTAGATAATGCGGTGGCTACCCGTGTAACAAAATTTTCTAACAATTCAATGTTCTCTACTTGTACGTTTATTATGAGAATAACGTATCTACAATATTGCATATATGATGCATATTATTGAAAAGTTTATCACGCCACATTGCATAGTATTCAAAAAATAACATAAAAATCATATACTCAATCTTTATTTTCATGTTAAGCAATTGCATGTCCGCTAACAATAAGTTCACCGTAGTAATAGTTGAAGCGAAACATTCTTTTTGAATTTGATGAGGTATACAAATTTTCTGAGATGCTCAAAAGAAACCAAAAAAAGTCATAAGATTTTTTAGAAGTATTATAGAGGAATAGAAATTGTTGTGTTTTTTTGCATTAACCAAATGATGCTTTTATACTCATATAAAGTAAACGTTACAAAAGTTATATTAAAATAAAATTATGATGTTGGTTAAAACGCAACCGATAATATTTAACTCTCATTACAAAAGTTAATGAAGACGGTTATGAAATGGACTAAACATAAATACGCTTAATTACAAAATAAATAATATTACTTTAACTTTTTAATTTCTTTTTATAATGATGTTTTTGGCTTAATTTTTTAAGACTTCCTTATTTAGAATGTGTTAAATACTTTATATAAAGTAGTATAAATAGTATAGATTATGCTTTATTAACCTCTATGCCTGTTACAACACAGAATTTAATATATTTTACTGAATATTTTAAATGGACGGTTACAAGCTTTTTAAATAATTTGTGTTAACATTGGTCCGTTTCGAGTTTACATAATCTAAAATATTTAACATTTTCATTATGTGTGTGATGAAAAGTTTTGACTATTAATTTCTTTGAAAAATAACATACAAAATGATCCTATTAAAATGAGCTCATTAAAATGTGTTTTAATTTTATGTGTAACGGATGTTTTAAAATTAAGCCTATTAATAACTTTGAATTTAATAAAATTTATTTGTGCAATAAATAAAAAATTAACAACAATCTTTCTATAACAAGAAATGTTGAAGGCTTAAAAAATTAATACTTCTAATAATAGAAAATGCCTTAAATCTTTTATACGGTATTAAGATAAGGGGTTTTTTCTTTTATAAAGTAAGATTATGAGCTTATCTATGTTTGTTACTTATATAATAATTTTATAAAAAATTAAAGTTTATGAAATATAATTTATTTTCAGTTTAATGTAAGTTTTAATTTTGTGGCTTATTTTGAGACGTAGAGCATATATAAGTTTATCATGATATAAACCTCTAAATAAGCAACAAACCACATAAACTTCTAAATAAATCACAAAATTAAAGCTTATATTATATAAGTCGAGATAATCTTACATTATATAAGTCAAATCAAACACCCCTAAATATATGAACAACAACCTGAGCCACTAACATTATTTTAAAACCAATTTTATTTAGGTATCATTTGGTTGAGTAAATACTAGAACCACATAAATTTTACATAAAAATTTCTACATAATGATATGGCATGTGAGTTGGACCAATGGTTAACTTTATATTTTAATTTCTCTTAAATATTGTGTTTGGTATAATCAACGAATTAGTTTAAAAAATTTTGAATTGTCAAAATAAATAATATTAGAATTACTCCAAAATGTGAAGAATTTTAATTTACCTGAAAATTAAATGTTATAAACTTTTTTTCTAGTCGTTTTTATTCGGGATTTCATGTTTATATAAAATATTATAAAATTTTAATAATTTATATAAAAAATTGTTATTTTTTTGGTTTTTACCCTTTTAAATATCAAATAAAATTTAAATAAAAATATGTATAAAATTTAAATAAAAGGTGAATAATTCAATTTTTACTCATTTAAGTAGAAAATTTAAAAAATATATAAAAAAGAATTATTCAGTTTTTGGTCATTATAAACAAGATAATAAAATTTATTAAATCTCTATAAACTTTTATATAAATTTTATAGAATTTTATATAAATTTTATAGATTTATTTTATAAAATATATATAAATTATTAATAAAATTTATACAAATTTTATAAATTTTATATAAAATTTATATAATTTTTTATAAAAATTTGAGAATTTTCAGAATTAAAAATTTCAGAATTTAAAATGCCTACGTTTGTTTGGTTGACATAAATTCATAATATTTTGAAATCTTAATTTTGGGTTGAACTAATTAACGAATATATTTTTATAAAAATTTATAAATTTTTTATGTAAATTTTATTTTCTTGTTTACACACATCTTCTTACCCCTCTGTGCCGTATATCACACATATTATATCTTTTTATTAGAGTTTTGACTTGACAGTCGGAGGATAGCCCGAGGCTCCGACCTCATTTGTAAGAAAAAAAAGTCGCTGTTAGAAATACGTTTTAACGTATATTAGAAGTATCGGTCACTCCACAATATGATTTATGTTGTAATAGCTCGTAGTTAGTAATTAGTTATTAATTGCTTATTAACTTAAGTAAGAACCGGTCCATGGGCTTGTCATGGACCGGCCCAAGCCCATGTTATGCTTGGAACTATAAATACCCCTTTCCACTAAGGAAAGGGGTTGGTTGTTGTCATTTCTTGTTTTCCATATTAATAAAATTCACATAGTTTCTCTCACTTTCTCTCTCTAACTTTCTCTCTCTAGAAATCAACAAACCCCTTCATAGATTCATTGATTATCAATATTCTACATTTGGTATCAAGAGCTATGGGGTGATTTAAGGTGGTGATTTGTGTGGTTTTTTAGTTTTTGATTGTATTAGTGTTCTTTAAGAAAAATCATCTTGATTCTTGGTGTTTTTGGTGCTTTTGTGATTGGGATTGGTGGATAAGTATTAGTTGTTACTTATTTTAGTCGAAAGCACAAAACTTTTTGGGTAATTTGGTCAAAATCTGGGCTTAATCTTCATATTCACTGTTCGACTGTTCATCGTAAGGAGTTTCTGATTAACTCAGCAAAACTTCCGGATCAAGGAGTTCCGGATCAAGAAGTTCCGGATCAAGAAGTTCCGGATCAAGAAGTTCCGGATCAAGAAGTTCCGGATCAAGGAGTTCCGGATCAAAGAGTTCCGGATCAAGGAGTTCCGAGTCAAGAAGTTCCAAATCAAGAAACTTCCGAACCAAGAAGTTCCGGATCAAGAAACTTCCGAACCAAGAAGTTCCGGATCAAGAAACTTCCGAACCAAGAACTTCCGAGTCAAGAAGTTCCGGATCAAGCCAAAGTTCCGAACCAAGAACTTCCGAACCAAGAAGTTCCGGATCAATCCAAAAGTTCCGAATCAAGGTAATCTTCCGAATCAACAAAAAGTTCCGAATCAAGGTAATCTTCCGAATCAAACTTCCGAATCAACAAAAAGTTCCGAATCAAGGGTTATTTTGCTTGTTTTTTCGACGATTTTTTAGAGGATTTAATCTTGGTTTCTTACAACAAAAACACAACACAATTCACAAGCTTTACTTCACTGCTCGATCAACCGATAATCTCTGTTTCTTTGAAGAAAACAAAATGAATCCAAATTCAGTAATGCCTCAGATGACATCTCTTACGGATATATCAATCATAACGGGAACTGATAGCCGTCCACCGATGCTTATTAAAGAGGTGTTTGAGGCATGGCAAGGTCGAATTATGCAATATCTAAAGGGGAAACCGACATACGGAAGGCTTATGGTCAAATCGATTTTGAATGGTCCACTCGACTATGGTACCATTACGGTTGACAACGTGACTAGACCACGAGAATTTGAAGAACTCACTCCAGCTCAACAACTTGTTGCAGATGCAGATGAAAAAGCTCTTCAAACAATTCTCCAAGCTCTTCCCCATGACATCTATAGGATGGTGAGTCAGTATACGGTGGCAAAGGATCTATGGGAACGTCTTAAGGTGTTGCTACAAGGCACGTCTCTCACCAAACAAGAAAGGGAGTGTCAGCTGTATGACTTGTTTGATAGATTCACCTACAACCCAGGGGAAACGCTTCACGATTATTACTTCAGATTCACCACACTCATGAATGATCTGAATGTATACAATCTTGTGATTGCACCATTCCAGGTTAACACCAAATTCTTGAATACTCTACCTCAAGCTGAATGGGGTGAGTACATTACCGATGTCAAGTTAACCAGGGATCTGCATAAGTGCAATTTGGATCAAATATATGCCTTCCTTCAGCAGCATGAGAAGCATGTGATTATGCACCGTTCTCCTCGTGGTATGCACCCAGATTCCTTAGCTTTGATGGCGAATCAACCAAGCTTGTCTCACAATAATACACCTTATATCTTGGGACATCAAGCTTATCATCAACCACCTTACATGACACCAGCCTTTCCCCAATACTCGATTCTACCACAACCACCCACCTCACATCAGCAACAATATCGGTTCAATGCACCTTCACCACAGTATGCTTCACAACTTCATCCAGCAAATGTTGCACCTTATGCTCAGCCATCATATTCTTCTTATCAAGAGAATGCAGCATATTCATCAAGCTACCCTGATCAAATGAGTATTCCTTCTACTGATTATGCAGCTCATCCAGATCAAGCACTATATTGTGATGATGAGGAAGTCCCTGTTCCTGTATTCCAACAAGGAGCTGACCCAGTTGAAGTGCTAACTACTATGTCTGCTTATCTCACAAGAACTTTAAGCAAACGAGGATTCAGAGGATCAGCTCCTACCAACAATCAGTTGAGGAATTCATCCAATTCTCGCCAACAAGCTACAATTGAGAATGGCAGGGTAATGGTTCAGCCAATTCAACCATATCAGGGGAGATCTTCCACTTCAACCAATGCTCGCACGATCAATTCTGCTCCTGCTCCAATGGTCAACAATCCTCCACGGGCTAATACAGGCAAGTTGAGAATAATCACATGCTACAACTGCAAGGAAGAGGGTCATATGTCAAGGGATTGTAAGAAACCCAAGAGGAGAAGGGATGGACAGTGGTTTGCAGAAAAGATCTATCTGGTAAATGCTCAGGCGCAAGGAAGGGAACTTGATGAAGAGGAGCTTGCATTTCTTGCTGACCCAGGGATTGCTGAACAAGACGTTGTCACTACGCAGAATGCAGCTTACCAAGCCGATGATCTTGATGCGTATGATTCCGACTGTGATGACTTTCAAACTGCAAAGGCTGCTTTCATGGCAACTTTCTCAAGCTTAGGGCCAGATAAGAGATCTGAGGTACTTATTAATAACACCGATAATGCCACTGATGCTAGTATTCAACCACATCAAGTTGGGCAAGAGAGTGCTGATTCGAATGAATCTTCGGTGGTGAGTCTTTCAAACGAGGAGACAAACAATGATAGCAATATCAATGTGAGTCCCCAGATTTTGAGTGAATCACAACCGGGATCCATTTCGCATACGCCTACTCCTGCTCAACAAGATTTGGTCATGGTTCCTGCTACATTACTTAGCCAAATGAATGCTGCACTCTTAGAAACCTTAGCTAAGAATAAGAATTTGTCTGAGGAGCTTGCCTTAAGCAATGAGAAAGTACAAACTTTGGAATTAGTGCCTTCGTCTAGTGTTCTCACAAATCTCGAATATGATCATTTTAGAAACAAACAAATGGGTCACTTGCAAGAGATCAAAAACTTAAGAGCAAATCTGTCTAATGAACTTAAAGAAAAGGAGTTAGTGGTCACTAATTTTCAAAAACTTCAAACTGATTTTAAATTACTCGAATCTAAGAAGACTGAAATGGAGATTAATGCCACTAATAAGATTAGAAGTCTAGATTACTTGCTGTTAAGACAATACGCTGCTTCACAACTAGTTCACTTATTTGATGCTTCATTTAGAGAATTTAACTTATCACGTCTAAAAGGCCTTCCCCCTAATCCACGGTATGCAAAACAAGCTTTAAGACATAGTCCTAGACTTTATAATGCAACTCAATTAGGATTGGCTTTAGACCCGATTGTTTTTCCCAATGATCGAACAAGTAAGGATCTAGTTGATGAGGATCGGTCATACAATTCTGCAAAATATCCCGAGTGTGATTATTTTAAAATGAATAAGGAGCTTGCAAAAACTGATTTTAGAGTTCGCTTCCATATGGATAAAGATCTCATTACAGCACCAACCTACATGATAGAGGAAGAAAGTCCTAGTACATTTCCTACACTTGTCAACATGGAAGGTCCTAAGGAAATTCCAAAGAATCTTCCACCTGTTAGCACTGTATGGTTAAACTTGAAAGAGATTAATCGTTACTTTACTAACTTTGACAAGGTCATTTTGGAATGTACGACTTCAAATGGCTTAAACGCCGGAGAATGGGCTTTCGAACACATGAACGAGGTGTTTAAAACTAAGATCAATCAGTTTGTCGAAAGTCTAAAAAGAAGTTTTGCATCTCTTAAGGAAAATCTTCAGTTTGAAATTGGGGAAGTTCAAAAAGTGTTTTATGAAATGGACACCGCTTACGAACTGCAACTAATTGAAAAGGAAAAGATTTCAACCGAATATGACCGATTCTTGTCCGAAGTAATCTCGTGTGATGTGCTTACTATTGTAAATGTTAATTATTCGAATGAGCTTACATCTGCTGTGATTAATTGTGATGCTGTGAATATTTGTGAGGATATTTGTGATGATGTTTGTAATCTTTCTGTAAATGTTGCTGAAAATGTAAATGAGGTAGAAAATCATTCTTGTCACGAATCTAACGCTGAGTTTTTAAAGCTACAAGATTCTTATAATTTACTTTCACAACGCTTTAATCAACTAGAACAACATTGTATATCTTTAGAATTAAAACAACAAAATCAAAATGAAAATCTTTTGATATCAAATGTTTGTGAAAACGGTGTTGAGAATAGTGACAAGATGATTGCAATTGTTAAGACATTAGAGGAAGAAATCATGAGATTGAAGAGAGAGGTATCATCAAAGGAAACATTAAGAATGGAACTAGAGGCTGCAGAGTCTAAAAACCAGGTCTTAGAAATTAGACTATCCACTGTTCTAGGGGAGATGGATCGGACAAGGCAGGCACTATCCGCTCTTTATGGTTCACTAGAAGAACGCTTCGCTTTTAATGCGGCACAGCAACAATATTATGTTGAACAACTGAACCAAAAGTGCGAAGAAATCTCTGACTTGAACATCCTGCTCATAGACAAAAATATGGTTTTGGCTGAGTTAAAGGAGACACTTCTTCTTACCCGACAAGAAGTTGTTGATAACTTAGCTACCGACTCTGCACCGTCCACTAGTGCTCCAACAACCAAGTCAGTAGTGCTTTATAAGAATCCGCTTCATAAGAGAAACCAGGTTACCTATGATGATTATATGAGGAATGCCATTAAGCATGTCGATCTTCTTAGGGATATTTTAGACGATCTTTATGCCTTAGATCCCTCAAGTAGCGAATATTATTCGGCTCATGAATATATTAAGCGAGTTCAATATTGCTTGGGATATTTGCAATATATAGGTACACCAGGTTCTGCACTACTTAATAATAGGCCCATTGCTGTCACTCCATTTAATAAGACTCCAGGAGCGAAACCGTCATTGGCACAATCAAGTAAGACACCTTTAAAATCTGCTGCTAATGTTCCCAATTTGCCTTCTACAGGATTAAAAGAGACTACTAAGGCTAAAGGATCGCCACTCAAGAAAGATAAGATCAAGCCCGCCACTAGTAGTGCCACAAAGAAGAAAGTAGAAGTCCACAATAGGAATGCTAGTTCAGTTTTAAATAAAACGAATCATGTTAAGACTAAAAGCTCTGCGCCTGTGCAGCAGCCTAAACCATTCGTGAATTCTGATTTAAATTGTTGGAATTGTAATGAATGTATGTTTTCCCAGCGTCATGATTTGTGTCTGATTGATCACGTTAATGAAATGAATGCTATTAAGAATGGTCTTGAATGGAAGCCAACGGGTAGAACTCGTGCCCAAGTTGGCTGGCAATGGCGTCCCACTGGTAGGACCTTTACACTAGATGGTAAAATGTGCCCTTTAACTAGGAATGCATCCATTGAGGTTAGGTCTGAGCGTCCTTTAGTCAGGAACACTCGCACTCAAGTATGGAAACAGCGCCCTTTAATTAGGTCAGCTCCCACTATAGTGCCTATCAGTGTAGAAATACCTCAGGATTTGAGCCAATTAGAATCTACACCACCAATTAAGAAGAAGAAGGCTAGGAAATCTAAGAAACCTAGAGTTAGCAAATCTAAGATTATTAAATCTGTACCTGCTAATAACAAGGAACACTCAGATTCTGATACCTCTACATTGTCTTTGTGTGGTGATATTTTCAGGTGGTCCAAATCATCCTGTGGTATTTGGACTCCGGTTGTTCAAAACATATGACCGGAAATCGCTCGATGCTCCGAAATTTCGTCAGCAAGTTTCTTGGTACGGTTAAATTTGGGAATGATCATATAGCAAAGATTATGGGGTATGGTGAATATCAGATTGGAAACGTGACGATTTCTAGGGTATACTATGTAGAAGGTCTTGGTCATAACTTATTCTCAGTAGGACAGTTTTGTGATTCCAACCTTGAGGTTGCTTTTCGACAACACACTTGTTTCATCCGCAACTTGGAAGGAAAAGATTTGTTGAAGGGATCTCGTGGTGCAAATCTTTATACCTTGTCCTTACAAGACATGATGGCCGCTTCTCCAGTATGTCTTCTCTCTAAAGCTTCTAAGACCAAGTCTTGGTTATGGCATCGCAGATTATCTCATCTTAATTTTGATGCTATTAATCATCTGGCTAAAAACGAGTTAGTTCGTGGTCTTCCAAAGCTTAAATTTTACAAGGACCATTTATGTTCCGCGTGTTCAAGAGGGAAAAGCACCAAGAAATCTTACAAGCCCAAAGCTGAAGACACCAATCAAGAAAAACTTCATCTTTTGCATATGGATCTCTGTGGGCCGATGAGAACTGAAAGTGTGAGCGGTAAGAAATTCATTCTCGTCATTGTGGATGATTTTTCCAGGTTTACATGGGTTAGCTTTCTACGTACAAAGGATGAAGCACCGAAGGCTATCATCACTTTTCTGAAGTTCATTCAGGTACGTTTGAATACCACTGTCCGCCGTATTCGTACAGACAATGGAACAGAGTTCGTCAACCAGACTCTTCGTGATTATTATGAAGGAGTTGGTATATCACATGAAACATCCGCTGCACGTACTCCACAACAAAACGGTGTCGTTGAAAGACGGAATCGTACACTTATGGAAGCTGCTAGGACCATGCTTATTTATGCGAACGCTCCATTGTTCTTGTGGGCAGAGGCTATTTCTACTGCATGTTTCACCCAAAACCGTTCTATCATTCGGAAACGCCATGGAAAAACACCTTATGAGCTTCTACATGACCGCAAACCCGATGTTTCATTTTTCCATGTGTTTGGTGCTCTGTGTTATCCAAACATCAATAGTGAGAACTTGGGTAAGCTTCAACCAAAAGCCGACATAGGTATTTTCATTGGTTACTCACCGTCCAAAAGAGCATACCGAATCTATAACCGTCGTCTTGGCAAGATTGTAGAAACTATGGATGCAGATTTCGACGAGCTGACAGCGATGGCTTCTGAGCAACACAGCTCTGAACCCGCGCTTCATGAGATGGGACCCGGTGCTATAAGTTCCGGATTAGTTCCCAACAATCCTACTTCTACATCATTTTTACCACCATCAAGGCCCGAGTGGGATACACTGTTTCAACCGTTGTTTGATGAATTCTTCGATCCCCCGACTGATGAAGTTCCAGCACCTGTAGTAATTGCTCCAATACCTGAAGTAGTTGCTCAAGTTAATGAACCTTTATCTAATGCATCTACAATTCACATTGAACCGGATGCACCTTCACCAAGTGATTCTCAAACTACACCTGAATCATCACCCCTACTTGTGCCTAATGATGTGGAAGAGGATTCTACTGATCACGACTTGGAATATGCTCACTTGCAAGAGCTTCCTTTCTTTGGTGTAGCGATCCCTGAAAACCCTTCAGCCGCCTCTACCTCAGAAGAAGCTCCATCTATTGTTCACTCCAGACCACCTAGGATTGAAAAACATAGCACTAAATGGACAAAAGATCACCCAATTAGGAATGTTATTGGAGATCTAGATCGACCAGTCTCTACACGCCATCAATTACAAGAGAGTGCACTTTATTGTTACTTTGATGCATTTCTCTCTGAAGTTGAACCCAAAAATTGGCAGCAGGCTATGACCCAATCATCTTGGATCGAAGCTATGCAGGAGGAACTCAATGAATTCAAACGACTTGAAGTATGGGAATTGGTTCCTCGCCCTGACAAGGTTAACATCCTTACTTTGTTATGGGTTTATAAGGTTAAACTTGATGAGATGGGTGCGGTATTGAAGAATAAAGCAAGATTGGTCGCTAGAGGATATAAACAAGCTTTGGGTAGAGACTTTGAGGAATCTTTTGATCCTGTGGCTAGATTGGAGGCGATTAGACTATTCCTTGCGTTTGCTGCTCATATGAACATGATCGTCTATCAAATGGATGTGAAGACGGCATTTTTGAACGGTGAACTAAGGGAAGAGGTTTATGTTAGTCAACCGGATGGGTTCGTCAGTACGGAGTCTCCTAATCACGTGTACAAGCTTAAGAAGGCTCTCTATGGGTTGAAACAAGCTCCACGCGCGTGGTATGATCTCCTGTCAACATATCTCATGTCGGAAGGCTTCTCCAAAGGCAAAGTGGACCCCACTCTATTCACTCTCAAGGACGGCAACGACATGCTTCTGGTACAAATTTATGTTGATGATATAATTTTTGCTGCCACTAACATAGAATTGTCTAAACAATTTGAGAAGATAATGTCCACACGCTTTCAGATGTCGATGATGGGAAAAATTTCATTTTTCTTAGGATTACAGATTTCTCAGAATCCCAGAGGCATCTTTATTAATCAATCCAAATATGCTCTAGAATCTCTTAAGAAATATAATTTTGAGAACTGTGACCCCGTAGACACTCCAATGGTGGAGAAATCCAAGTTAGATGAAGATAGGGATGGGATTATTGTCGATCCGAAACTTTACCGTGGAATGATCGGCACCCTTCTCTATCTGACTGCTAGCAGGCCTGATTTGCAATTTGCTGTATGCATGTGTGCCCGGTATCAGGCTCGGCCTACCGAAAAGCACCTACATGTTGTGAAAAGGATCTTTCGGTATCTAAAAGGAACACTTCATCGTGGTCTATGGTATCCGAAAGATTCCTCGATTGCTTTAATATCATACGCAGATGCCGATCATGCTGGATGTCAAGATACGAGGCGTAGCACTTCTGGATCTGTGCAACTCCTAGGAGATAGATTGATCAGTTGGTCTTCAAAAAGGCAGAAAAGCGCTGCAATATCAAGCACGGAGGCTGAATACATCGCCATGTCCGGTTGTTGTGCTCAAGTCCTTTGGATGAGATCACAATTAACTGACTACGGTCTTGGATTTAACAAAATCCCGATGTATTGTGACAACAAGAGCGCCATTGCCCTTTGCTGCAACTATGTTCAACATTCCTGGGCCAAGCACATAGACATTCGCTACCATTTCATTAAGGAGCAGGTGGAGAACGGAGTGATCGAACTGTATTTTGTCACTACTGAGTACCAGCTGGCGGATATGTTCACCAAAGCCTTAGATCGAGGACGAATCGAGTTTTTGATCGACAAGCTTGGCATGAAATCATTCACTCCAGCGACTCTCAAAGAGTTGGCAGAAGAATCAGCTGAATAGTCGTGGTAAACTATTCAGAGTATCCTTTGGTTGTGATCATGTATATTATCGTAAATATATAAACCACAAAAAGAAAATACAAAAATAGAAAACCATAAAAAACCATGAAAAATATAAAACCTAGAAAAACCATAAAAAATATAAAACCAAGAAAAACCAAAAATATTTTTCGTTTTAAATCGGGCATGTCTTTTAGTACGGTAATATTTACGGCCTTAGAAATGTCGATCAATATTGACACGGTGCCATAAATAGAGTCCGTATAAAAGTTGTACATTTTTAAAACATGCCCATTATGGCTTGTAGTTATTTCAGACTGCAACCCGGTTTTCATATTAAAGTCACGTATTTCCTTGGAAAACGTTGGCTCAGAACGGGAATTAATTTTCTCGGGCGTGATTTACAAGCCAAATCATGCAAAAGGACCAAGTTTACTTTATAACTTGGTCTAACACGAATTTGTGTACGTCTCAGTGCATTAATTTGTTAAAATAAGAGAAATCTTATTGACACCACGAATCAAAATTTTTCAAGAGAAATTGGAAATGCTTTCATCACTATTTGACTCTTTAAACAATGACTACAGCTCTTTAAATAGAAAACGGGTCATTGTTTAAGGGAGAGAAAATAGTAAAATCATCTTCGTCATTAAAATTGATCTTCAAAAGTGATTGTGAAAATTAAGGGCTTCATGGCAATTGAGTGGTTTTGCTTTAGAAAATGACTTGTGTTCGTTCTAAGTGATAGGCATGGCTTTTAGATTTCGAGGATATGCTAATAGATTGTGTTTGCTAAGTTATGTGTAAGTGAAACAAGGGTTAAGTGAAATGGAAAAGTTAGAAACAAAAAGGAAGAGAATAAGTAATAGAGGGACTAAAAGTGTTAGTTGTTGAAGCTTATCAACTTTTTGACCTAAGTCAAATAAAACACCCCCGCCCCTTAATTCTCTGTTCACTGTTTATCTAATAACTTGCCGCCATTGTTACACACACAAACACGCATTCAAAACCTTCGTCTGATCATTTCTTCCTATTCATTCGTCTAATTAAGGTATATACATCAATATGTTAACTTCTAATCCTCATTTCTTATCATATAAATCTGTTAAACATGCTCAATTACTCAGTCTAATCCACTTAGGGTTTTTGATTAAATTAGGCTAAATTGATTAAGGATTTATGGTGGGATTTGCTCGGAATAGGTTAAATGATGTTTAACATGCCTTAGTTTGCCTTAGAAACTCACAAACGCGCTAGAATAAACATCTGAGATTCGTTTGTAAAAGTTCCGGATGAACATGGCTCAATACTTCCGAATGAAGGATTTCTTCTGAAAAACTTCCGAATGAAGGAAGTTCCGAATGAAGAACTTCCGGATGAAGGAAGTTCCGAATGAAGGACTTCCGGATGAAGGAAGTTCCGAATGAAGGACTTCCGGATGAAGGAAGTTCCGAATGAAGGACTTCCGGATGAAGGAAGTTCCGAATGAAGGACTTCCGAATGAAGGACTTCCGAATGAGGAAGTTCCGAATGAAGAACTTCCGAATGAAGGAAGTTCCGAATGAAGAACTTCCGGATGAAGGAAGTTCCGAATGAAGAACTTCCGGATGAAGGAAGTTCCGAATGAAAGAACTTCCGGATGAAGGAAGTTCCGAATGAAAGAACTTCCGGATGAAGGAAGTTCCGAATGAAGAACTTCCAGATGAAGGAAGTTCCGGATGAAGAACTTCCGGATGAAGAAGTTCCGAATGAGGAGAAGTTCCGAATGAGGAAATGTTCCGGATGAAGATGTTCCGAATGAGGAAATGTTCCGGATGAAGAGTTTGATTATTATTGTTTGCATGCTATATATGTACTTGTTGTTTTATGAAATGTGTTATGCTTAGAAGTAAGAATGATATATATCTATATGCTTTTGTGCATCAACCTTTCATGTCTTATCTTAAGCAGATACAATGACTAATCCAACGGTACAAGCAATCCAAGAATCTAGAGAAGCCGATATTGCTAAAGCACGAACTCTTAAGTTTATACCCAACAACTACCGACTGAAGCAAGTCTCTAAGTCCACTCACCATGGTTTTAAGGTCGCCATAGCCATTCTTGATAACTCTCATTTCAAGAACGCCCTTAGGAGTACAGCCTCGGTGCCTTATGAGTATATGTTTGAATTTTGGGCTACCAAGGAAATTACTTCGAACAAGATCACCTTCACCATCGACAACAAGCAGCAGACACTCACCGTTTCAGACTTCCGTAAGATTCTTGGTATACGGGATACACCCAAGGGCATGTCTTTCTCAAGGGATCCTAATAAAGATGAACTCGTGGAGTTATTTGACGCACTTGGATGTCCGGAAATACGAGTTGCATCTGAGTTTACAACTGCTAAGGTGGGACAACCTTGGAGAGCGTTGATGGGTATTCTCAGTAAATGTCTTACACCAAAGACGAGTGGCCATGATGCTTTGCGCAGTCCGATAATCAACCTTTTCTATGGCATGTACAAAGCTGCAAATTCAGATTATGCTTTGTTGATATGGGAAGAATTCACCTTTCAACTCTTCTACAACAAGAAGCTGAAGACAAACTTCTTTCCTTATCCTCGGTTTATTAAGCTTATCATAAATTATTTTATGAAGCTTGATGCTACTATTGATAGGCGTGCAGGAGGTCGCTATCACACTGAAGAAGCTGATGATACTGTAGATCTGAGGCATGAAGGACCGTCTATTGGTGTGATTCCGGGTCCTGTTCCTGATTACCTTCTATCTGATAAAATCAAAGGTTCTGCAGATTACAAGCTACTGCAGATAGAGATCAAGAGGCTGAAAGAAAACCTTCAGACTGGAGAAGACTCGTCCACAACGGTTAAGAGTAAAGGTAAACGCAAACAACCAGCTGCGTTACCTGAACCCGAACCCAAGAAGAAGAAGACAGAGGGTAAGAAGGGAAAGGGTAAGGATTTGATGCGTCTACGTGATGAAGAAGATATTGTTGATCCTACTCTTGATAAATCCGAGCAACAAATGATGAAGATTGCTATTAAAAGGAGTAGGAAAGATACAGGCGGTAGTGGTTCAGGTGCGAGGGTAGATATCGAGGATGAGTACGAGGAACCGGATGATGTTGATGAGTTTGGGTCACCTGAACACTATTCCACTTCGAAGGAGCCATCAATCCCTATTTCAGCAAGTGTGGAAAAGGAACCTGTTGCTCCTACGATCATGGTGTCAACTCAACCCTTAACAACTCAACCTCCACCCATACAACCTTTACCAACCCGACCGGCTTCAACACCATTTCTTCCACCACCCATAATCCCCATCCTTAGTACAGCAGTAACAACCGAGCCCCTCCGGTCAACCCAAAGCAGCTCTGCAACATCTGCAATGGCTGCATTAGTGATGGCCGAGATGTTTGATACTAACAAACGCGAAATGGATGAACTTCGCCAAGAGTTGCAAAGACGAGCTCAGAGGGAAGAAGAATCTAGGAAAGCCCAAGAGGAGATGATTGCTAGGTTCGCTTCAGATATGGAGTTGACTAGAAAAGCACATGCAGAAGAACTTGCTCGGGTTAAGCAGGCTGAGGCTGATAAGCATGCTGCACGTATCACCAGACTTCAAGCGATGAGGGATAAATATAAGGAACAAAAAGAAGCACTTGAAGCATCTGTGAAAGAAAGAGTGCAAGAATCCGTTGAATCCTTAATGCCTAAACTTCGCGATGAGTTGAAGACACTTGCTGCTGACAACTTGATGGTCAAATCATCCAACCCTTCAGAAGCCGCCTATAAGATTGCTTATGACCTGACGGATTTTGAATTGAAGAAGATCCTTAAGGCTCGTATGGTGGAACTTGGGTCGTATGATAAGTCGAGGATTCAACGGGCTCTATATAAATCCCTGAATGATGCTATCATGGAGGATGATAGATTATTCAAGACGTTTGGAAGTGTGGTACCATATCACATCTTACCTGAGGAAGAAAGGGAAGAAAGTGAAGAAGAGGGTACGGGTGAAGAAGAGGAAGAAGAAGAAGAAGAAGGAGAAAAGGATAAAGACGATGACGAGGGTGGTGATGATGATGAGGATGATGAGGATGATGACGAGGATGATGATGATGATGGCGACGATGGTGGTGATGAGAATCAGGAGAGTGTTAGGGATAATAACGGGGATGACAATCAGGATGATGATGGGGGTGAACAGCCTAAAGAGGGAGACAAGGTTACCAGCTCCAAGAAAACTGCTGCTAAGACTGGAACCAAGTCCACAAAAGATGTAGCACAGAAGGACAAATCGACATCCTCGGAATCAAGACGAACTAAGTGGCGCCACGATGTGAATGCCACTACAGCGTCTTCGGCTCCCGGTATCTCGATCGCTGTATCTTTACCTATTACCACTAACCCCATTAGTTCTGTTGTTGTTGCTCCTGTGATTGCAGAATCAGTGACGGAACCCGAAGCTGCACAACACTCCCCAGTTCACGACACTGCCGAAATGCCTGAAACTGAACCAGTAGATGTTCGCACTTCCACTCCTCTACAACAAGCACAACAATCTACGGTTCCTGAACCAAGCATTCGTGCCTGGGAAGACACGTTGGAGATAGACGAGTCTGCACCACCACAAGCTTGGATCACGGCAGCAACACAATATGATCCGATCACAGATGCTGACAAAGATGTGCTGTATCTCCGTATCCGAAGTCCGATTGACTTATGTGCATTTCTTGCTCATGAGTATAAGACTTCGGTTACTCCATCCTTGGTGAAGAAAGCACTGAAAGATAAGAGACTGCGTGCCAAAACCCGATTACCCCGAATGGAGCTCGAGTACTATGCCGATGAGATCCTGAAGGCTTTGAAAACCGTTCAACGGCCAGGACTTCATGAATCAGAAAGAGCTCCACCTCCAATGGATCCTGCTCAAGATAATCAGATTACTCTTGACTTCTTCGTCACCAATGATCTTGAGTATCTTATGAAGGGGTCATCAAAGTACGCAACATCCCTGACTTTGCTGAAAGCTGCCAACTAGGGGACAATACCCTTCATCGAGGAAAAGGTAAATCGACTCTGGGTCCCAAAAATGAATAGTAATTATGATATGTATGCTGTCATAGGTGCATCTCATTGGGACGAACGAGTCCGAAGGGCGTACAGGGGTTGCTGCTTGGTCAATTCTGGAAGCAATGTTAGATCCGACATCCGCATCTCCAGCATCTTAGGAATGAAAACTGAAGCCAAGAACGGCTACTATCATGTGACGGAGATTCGCTTGAAAAGGGAGGATGACAGGGAATACAAAATCCAGCAAGGAGATTTTTCCATCATTCGCCTTGAGGATATCGAAGATATGCTGCTTCTAATGACCCGAGATCAACTCACACACATTCCTCGTGAAGACCTGATTGCTTTGAATACAGCACTTCGTATGTTCACACGAAGCGTTGTCATCAAGTCACGAGTTGAAGATCTTCAGTTGGGAGTCGAAAGCTATCAGAGGAAGCTCAACTTAACCCGTCCTGTGAATCAAGTGCTACCTCAACATGTAGAAAGATGTCCCTATACCGGCATTTCTGTCCCGAATTCCGGCATTTTCTACTTGAACAGTCGAGGTTTGATGAAGTTTATGAGGGTGGGTGAGCTTCACAAGTATAGTGACGGAACTCTTCTACAAGTCAGAGGAAAGTTGGAGCATCTGAACTCGGGTGGGACTTTGCCAGAGATGACGGAGGATTGGCATCCGGGTTACCGGCAGATGGCAAAGTATGTGATCAAAAAGATCGATCAAAAGCTCCGTGAACGTAGATTGATGAGGAGCTTGGAAAGATTCGTGGGTGGAAGACCGTATTTAGTGCACCACAAGCTACTGCAACGATCCATCTAATGGGTCGTACATTTCAGGTCACTTTATATTGGTTTTCAATTGTGAATATGTATATTTGTGAATAATGTGCTTGTATGGCTTGCTGTAGTGTCAAGGTATGATAATTTTTCAAGAATTTCTCACGAGATTCTAAATCTTTCAAAATATGTCATACCAAAGCACTACAACTATCCCTTATTAACTTAAGGGGGAGCAATAACTTGTTCTATGGCCAAAACATCAATTTCATTTTTACCCAAAGACCGGTTAATCCATTCAATATCCCAAATATTAATGGTTAACATTTTGGATAAGGGGAGAAAATGGGATTAAGGAGACGTAAGTGATACTTGGCTAAAAGATGAAAAAGACTTAAAGATTATCCAACTTAATATGTGTAAAGCACGTGTTAAAGGGGAGCGTTTTTTGATGAACAAAACACCTAAGGTACAAAACTTTTGATTTCAATATCACAAGTACTTTAGGTGATTTTCAATGATTTTTCATGGTGGCAATTCCTTCCCAAAACACGCTTAATTCACGACGGATGTGGTGACAAAAGGGTGGTAGGAATAGGTCTAGTCCAATGATTCATCAGAGCCGATGGAATCTTCCCAAGGACAATTCCCTAGTTTGAATTAGAAGTCCTAGGAAAGATGGAGAAAGAATGTGAACGTAGCTGAATGCCGACCAAGTACTTAAGCTAGCACTGGAACAATCACAACAAGGTGCTAGTGATGACGTATTGGTAAGCATTGAAGGGGTTGAAGAATGAAAAAGAAATGTAAAGATAAAGGGTGTAAAGAAAGAAGCCCTCCTTACAACTTTAGGCAGAAACCGGGTCAATACATATGCTATTGAGGTCATTTTTGCTAATGATTCTCGGTATTGAAGAAAGACATCATGGACCCAGTGATGCAATGCACAACCCTTCCCCAGCTAACTCAAATATCTCTCAAAAGGTATTTGTTTTAATCACACGGAGATCAACACGTTATCTATTGGTTTATTCACTCCGAATAAACTGGTATTGAAAAGGTGGCACTCCTCTCCAGCCATCGCTCACTAAATCAAAACGCACAATCGAGTCTAGAGCCAAGAGATCATCAAAAGTCTCATTAGGACACTTTCCATTTATTCCTTGCTTTCTCACACACTGTGAAAAGTAAGAGATTTTCATGAGTCCTACGCAATATTCTTGTAATATTGCCAGAACATCCGAGTAATACGTAAGTATTACAATGAAGATGGAAATCCTGCTTGAGCCAACATCAAACAAGCTCATGGTAGGTTACACGTGCGGTTCTTTTAGAACCAATCTTGTGAAAAACTGGAAGGTAACAGTGGTTTAATTCTTAATTGAACTTAAACTCGTTCCAGGCCTCTTCGCATTATCATATGATCTTGCCAGAACACTCAGAGTGACTCTTTATTGACCACAGTGACGAGTGGAAATCCTTCTAGTGTCAACATCAAACAGCACTTGGTAGGTAACGTGCAAGATTCTTTATGAATCGAGCTCGTGACAACTGGAAAGCAACGATGGTGAAAATCTTAATTGAAATTCACTTGTTCCAGGTTTCATGAATTGACGGCTTTTAATCACAAGGATAATTTATCCAAGTGATTCACTCTTTATGTTCGCAGTCAGCTTTGGACGGTCGAATAAAGAGAACGGGTTTACCCGCGAAATCCTGTCAGGAAGTTACTTAATTGAAACTATCCGTCACGGGTACGATATCTAATATCGTCCAACGGTCTTCACCGACCGGAGGTAAAATGCTACCGAATTAGAATAAAATGTTCAAAGCCATTTTATTCGTGTCGTTGCTGTGTACCTGCTAAAGACGGTGGCGTTGCTGAGTACCTGTTGAAGACGGTGGCGTTGCTGTGTACCAGTGAAGACGGTGGTGTTGCGGTGTACCTGTAAAAGTCGTTCCCACATGCTTATGTCTTTTGCAACAAAAATTCAAGAAAGTACAAGATGAAGTCTTCCGCTGTATCAAATTCTGAAGCTTTCAAGAATCCAACAAAAAGACGTAAGTGTGTGGAACATGAAGTCACGAGGAGGCAAAGTTCACAAGAAAGGCAAAGATCGCACGTGAAAGGCCAAAGAACAATGCTCTCAAGTCAAAACCAAAAAGATCAAACCAACATATTCACAACAAAAGAAAGAAAAGAAGAAAGGACTACGAGCTAAAGAACGAAGACTTAGTATAGTATGCTAGGTTTAGAACTTTGTAACGTGGAGTGACCTCCCTTAGGGGGAGATTGTTAGAAATACGTTTTAACGTATATTAGAAGTATCGGTCACTCCACAATATGATTTATGTTGTAATAGCTCGTAGTTAGTAATTAGTTATTAATTGCTTATTAACTTAAGTAAGAACCGGTCCATGGGCTTGTCATGGACCGGCCCAAGCCCATGTTATGCTTGGAACTATAAATACCCCTTTCCACTAAGGAAAGGGGTTGGTTGTTGTCATTTCTTGTTTTCCATATTAATAAAATTCACATAGTTTCTCTCACTTTCTCTCTCTAACTTTCTCTCTCTAGAAATCAACAAACCCCTTCATAGATTCATTGATTATCAATATTCTACAGTCGCTAACCATATCGTGTCGATACTTAAAATCTAATAACTCGTCAGAATAAACCACATGTTCCTAATAGAATTCAAACATGTCTTACGATAAAATAGAACATACAACATTAATAAAAAAACCAATAAAATCATGAGAATACTTATGACTCATGTGATATTTCATCGATACATATGTCATTCGACTCGAATAAAAATCTTAAATATCACATAAAGATTAAAAAGGTTGATTCTGTTTTAAAATCATGTCAAACTAAACCTCCATATTTTATCATTTCACTAAAATAAACACTCGTCAATATTTGAGCTGATCTTCACCTAAATCTAGTTTTAAAAAGTGTTTAAATTCTATTGTAATTCAAAAAAGATTTACGACATAACTTGTTGCTCGCTTGTCTTCTATAGTTATGTATTTTTTTAACAGGCTATAGCTATGTAATTAAATGTCAATTTCAAATTAATTGAAAAAAAGGTGTTTAGTTGTGTTAAAAACATAATATCAAAGTAATAATGATAGATCTTACACCCAACCAACCACCCCTTGGTGTATTTTATTAATAATCAAAGTACATAAAAAAAAAATAAAGATTAGTCCCCAAATGGATGCTAGTAGAACGATTACAAGATAAATGTGAGATTGTCCCACTAGGTTGATACAATCTCCCTCACGTACAAGATTCACTCAAAACACACAAGAAACTAAGATGAAACTAGATGAAGACCTCCTATGGAACACCAACGGCTATTGAGAGATAGCATGTATCACACACATATGTGTGTGTTACAATGAGAGCTGCTAACCCTAGCAAAAAAAGGCTAGGGGTATATACCAAAAGAGTGTGTTAGTGCAAACATTACGATGCTTTGTCGATATAATCTCTTTGTGTTTTGTTTATGACAAACGTATAATTCGCAATACATTATGTAAAATGTTAAGGTACTCGTATCACTCAAGAATACATTTGTATACTTCTCTCGACACCTCCAAGACCACATTCGGCATGAATCACTCAAGGTATGTACAAACATGTCATTAACCTAACTAAGTGATTAAGGATTAATATTTTCTTAAAACTCACATTTTAATCAAATGTGACAAAAGATTTTAATTAACTTTATTTTTAAGAAAATGTTTTATTAAAAAGAAAATGGAAATTTGAATTTGGCATATTCCATATGCTAAAGGAATATCCTTTAAGGGTATAAACTACCCCAGATGGCATATCCCCACTAAAGGACAAATTTGCACGGACTCCGACGCGGAGGTTCCTTAAAGGAACCCGCGGTTCCTTATTGATAAGGTACCGCGGGTAGAGATAAGGAACCGCGGGTGTTTTTTACCGTTGTAATGTTGCCCTATAAATAGTGGATCATTTCTAGATTTTCTTTCAACCCTTTTTGCACAGTTTCTTTCAAAAACCATCTTAGATCCTTGATTAGTTAGTTTTGATTAATCTTGTTTAAGATGTGATTCAATCTTCAATCTCCTCATCCTCTCAAGTGCAAAGAGAAGAACACTATCATTACCATGATGTGTTGGGTTCACTACATGATGAAGATCTTTCCTTCTATAGATCTAAGTTATGTTTTTAGTCTTCCTACTATGTATATGTAGAAGATCCAAGTGTTTGGTACACTTGGATGTGTTTGTAAGGGTAGAATATCCAAGTGATGGGTATCCTTGGATTAGGTGTTAGTTGTGTAGATTCAAGTCTTGTTAGTACTTGGATATAGTGTTAGAGTTATAGATCTAAGTGATGTGTGCTTAGATCTATATGGTTTATGTGTTTAGGCCATAAAACACAAGGTTTGTTATGTTGGGCCATAAAACATAACTAGTGGGTAGATTAGGTTGTGTCTTGGTAGTTCTCACTAAATTCTAAAGTGATGTGGTTGTGTCTAGGTAGTTCTCACTAAACTCTAAAGTGATGTGGTTGTGTCTTGTGAGTTCTCACTTAGCTTTAAAGTGATTAGTAGTTGTGTTGTGTGAAGTTCTCACTTAGCTTCAAAGTGAAGAGTCGTGAAGATTGGTTCTAGCTTTCGATTAGAACTAGACATCTAGCCTTGTGTCGTTAAATGGTGAAGTGGGCGACGTTGTGTAGATTGGTCCTACCTAAGATTAGGACTCGACTTTTAGCTTAGAGTCGGAAATTTGATAAGCGACGTTGTGTATGGTTTCTCCACCTTAAGGAGTTTGTTGACTAGTGAAGTAACTCTCGAGTAAGGTGTACTCGAGGAGTGGAGTAGGGCGAAGAGGAGCTTCGTGACCGAACCACTATAATTCATCGTGTCGGTACTTTCCTTTACATTTATGTCTTTACTATTATATATGTATTTATATGTTGTGTGTTGTGTGCATCTCATAATCTAAACATCTAAGTTGCGGAAAAGCTAAGGCTTAGTACGTGTGTGCTTCGTGTTTAGATTATGGTCAAGTGTACATCACTTAGTCTAAACATCCTAGTTGCAGAAAAGCTTATGCTTAGTACGTGTGTGCTTAGTGTTTAGACTATTGCTTGATGTACTCTTGATTTGATGTGTTTGTGTGTTTACTTACTTGTAGTATTTATCTTTCAATCAAACACATCTCATATCTAGTCAAGCTTGATTAAGAATTTAATACAAAGGATTGTCAAAGTTTAACATGCAACAAAAGGTTAAGTTCACTGTCGGCGGTTCCCTAAATGGACCGGCGGTTCTTTATTGATAAAGAACCGCGGGTACACATAAGGAACCGCGCACAGTGGATTAAGCCAAAATGTTTTGAAAACTAACTAGAAACTATTCAACCCCCCTTCTAGTTTCTACAATTGGTATCAGAGCGAGGTTATTCAAGATCTTTGAAGTATATTGTACTTTAAAGCTTGGATCGATCTTTGCTCTCTTTTTCAAAACAAATGGTTTTTAAAATGAAAACGGTTTTTTAAAAAATAGAGACGATCTTTGTATCAAATTATTCATGAAGAGTGATTACTTATGAAATGTGTTTTGTTGTTTCATTCGTACAAGTTTTGGTGTTAAATAAACTTTGTATAATAGCTTGAATTAAATCTTTTCTTGTTTGGAAGTATAAAAATCTTTTGCGTCATAATTAACTCTAGTATATGAGTTCTAAGTGTCTAAAATGATTTTTTTAGAGTCCTAAGTTCTTCCAAATTGTTTCTAAATGATTTTGGTCAAAAACTCATTTTTTGTCCTCTGACCGCGGTTCTTTATTGTTCCCCGCGGATCCTTATCAATAAGGAACCGCAGTCAGTCTGACTCAGATTTTTGCAAACTTTGAAAAATCATATAAAATCAACCGTAAGTCCGTAGAAGTCGTGCCACCCGTCATTTCGAACGTAATTGAATTTTCTCTCAATTAAAAATGCTTCCAAACCTTTATTCAAACTTTAAAATTTGAATTTTTTATAAGTTATATACTTTGTCCAAAGTATTGAGTCTCGGTTTGTCGTAAAACTTGTGTTTTACTCTTTTCTATTAAGTTGGACATCTCTTGGTGATATATCTTTGAAAATTGATATATTTACAAAGTGTTAAACTTAATTAAATTTTAAATGGGTCAAAGACTATTTTCAAATAAAATCAAAATATGAATACTTTGTTGTATCTAACACTCAAAACATGGACGAATGCTTTTATGTGTTAAGCTAATTGTTTGTGTGTGTTTCCTTGTGTGTTATTATTATATGTAGACATTATTAAGTGTTCCTTGCTATTTGTAGTAGTATTGCTTATATGTATAGTCTCTTGTGCCTTGCTTGGTATTTGTTAGTATCTAGTTTTTCCTAATTAGGATGTATGCTAGATTTCTTGAATTTTCGTTGTAACATTATGTGTGCATGGCATATAGGATTAACATCTCTTAGTTTACAAATTTTACATAAACATCTTGTACACCTCGGGATGTTCTTTAACACTTTTAGGTTTGAAAGCTTTGGGAGCTTGTCAAATCTATTGATTTAGGTCATCTTACTCGATCATTGTGTTATTAGTTCAAGTAGATAAATGTCTGACTATAAAACATGAAACACCCTTTGAAAATCTTAGCTATTTTCTCTTAAAAGAGTGTTTGTGGGAATCAAGAAAGATTTCGATTAAATATCAATGCATTATTCAAACTATGATTGGTATCATTATCGAATCTAATTGACATGTTTTTTTAGTGTAGACATGAATGTGGTTTATTAATAATATACATCGGATCATAACTCACACTTGTGTTGATGGTGTTATATTGAATCTACTTGTTCAAATTGTTAGACATATTTTGTTTAATAATTACTTATAATGCACAATAGAGTCGGTTTGATAACTTGGATGTTTCATCCGAAATACTCAAGTAATTTATATTGCTATGCAATTTATAAATGTGTCATTTCCGAAAGACCAATCAAGAGTGTTCCTGTGGTTTGTGTAAACTTTGTTTATACACTTCAAAGTTATTGGCCTCAAGTTCTATTAAGGTAAATGACCTTAACTAGACTTGTTTGACAAGATATGCAATGGTGCATTCTTAACCCTCATTAGGTCATGCATTGTGTCGCCATGCAAGTTTCATCCTTGCTAAACTTTATTAGGCAAATGTTGGAATTACATTTTGTCTAACTTGAGAATGACTACTAGAGAATTTATGCACTAGGATCTTAATTTGACCTAACGGTTGAATTACTTCCATGTGGGAAGTTGAGTTGGTGTATAACTCGTAAAAATGGTCGTGTTTATCCATAATTGAGCACCTCTAGTGATAGTCTCATACTCATTCTCTAAATTGGCTAAATAGCTCTTCCTATATATGACTAATGATAGTTTACTTTGATGAACTTTGTATGTCATTAGGAGTCTTTTTCTTTTGTAGCCATTAGGTTTTTCTTAACTTTCTTCCTACGTGCTAATTGAACCTATGTGTTTTTTCTTTGTGTGTATTCTAGTTTTTATTGCTCTTAAGCATGACTTTATGATAAGTTAGACTAGAACATTAGGATTTGCTGAATTGGAAAATCCTCCTTCACCACCTAAACCTAGCCTCTGTAGGCGGTTCTTTAAATAGACCGCGGCTCCATATCAATATGGAACCGCCGGTGGAGATAAAGAACCGCGGGCAGAAGCTCTCAAATTCGGGTTTTCTGAAACTTCCCAATTGTTCCAACACCCTTTGGAATCTTTGTTTCAAACCTTTGATCACTCCCAAAATAACTTGGGCTTTCACTTTTTAACCCATTACTAGTTTGGATCATCCCCTCACCCTTTTAAACCCACCTTGTTAGCCATGTTCTTCACACCTCAAACCATTCATCCTTACCCCTTAAACCACCCATTACTACCATGTTCTAAAAGAACCTCCAATTCATCCAAAACCTCATCTTCAAATAGGCACCTCAAAATTAAGATTAAGTTACCCAAACTTAACTCTTCACCCTTTTCACACACCCAAGAATGAGATGGTTCCAATTCTCATCTCTTCATCACCCTCACCACCTCTTGCACCATGCAAGACTACCTCAACCCATGGTACCAACCATTCTCATGGTTCTACCTCATCTTCATTCCAATCTAGAATGAATGAGCTAACCTCACCCTTCACTCCAAGTACTCTCTTGGATGTGACTACCCAAACTCAACCCATCCAAAACATTCCCATTGTGAATGACTTTGTTGAACCCTTGGTGACTTCACCTTTCACCCCACCAAATTCCGCCACCACCCTTGTCTTTCATTTAAGCATGTGAATTGCTTATTGCTAAGACATCCAATTTAAGCAAATCTTAGATTTCTAGTGTAACTAGGATTAAAATTATGCTTAAGTTTTAGGCTTGAGTTTCATACATCTTTGTATGATCTTTATTCTCTTGTTTTCCCTTCATGTTTTTCAACATGATTTTTCTTTGAGTCTTGGATCTCGTTATTCTCGTGATCTTTCTTTTCTTCTTTATTTTCTCACTCGGTTGTCAAGGAAAGTTAGATTTATATCTAATTCCTCTCCTAGTAAGATTGACAACTTAAATATTTCTTTTGAAATATTCAAGTAATTATAACTTGCAATTGCAATTGTTAAAAGTCATATCCGAAGCATTGACTTTCAATCCATTTAGCATCTTATGTTAAATTGTTTGACCAAGTGATTTTCCTTTGAGTCTATAATCGGTTTTGGATACCCAATGTCCACGGTTCCTCAAATAACCTTGGGTCTCATTATTGATAATGAACCACGGACCTATTTAACAAACCGCGACCATTGAGTCCCTTTGTTCGTTTTGGTCTTTTTTTCTTTTGACGAGTTTTCTTGAAGATTCCTTCTTTTCTTCTCTTTTGAGTTTCTTCTCTAGTTTCGTGAAGTTATCCTTAACTTCTTTGTTGAGTCTCTCTCAATTCATTTTAATCATGCTCTTCCAAGTCGAGTCTCTTTTTTCTAGTCTTTCTAAACTAAGTTGAGTCGAGCCTTACCCTTTCCTCATCATGTAATTGTTCTTTGAACATCCATAATGATTGAGAAGAGCTACGAAACTTTGAGCATGTAGTTTATCGTATGCTAAACACCATTTGGTGTCGACATTCATACGCATTTTTGCCTATAATGTCCTATATCCCGATTTTTCTTAAAGCGTCGATTTATCCGCTTTTGGTTTTCCTTTATTTTTTTTGGTCAAAAATGTCTCTAGGTTGAGATATTTTTGTTCCTCTTTTTGAGAGTTGATTGCGGTTAAAATTTACAATTGGTATGGGTGATTCCATCAATTCTAAGTTTTTAACCCCTTGAGATGATATCTTCAAATTCTTGGATGTTTCTTTTCTACCTCTACTCCAACAATTTTGAATTGATTTCCTCAAAATCCTCTCCTTGTTTTTTGAGAGTTGAGGGTTAAATCTTGAATTTTCTTGGGTGATTCCAAAAATTCTAAGCTTTTTACCCTTTGACATATTATCATTACAATTGGTATGGATGTTTCTTTTCTATTCCAACAATTGTGAATTGATCTTGTCACGATCCTCTCCTTCATTTATTTTTTTTGGTTGATAGCATCACGTGCACACTTCTTTCTTCAATGCTTGTCATTGTTTGTGCAAACGACTTGTTTATCATCCTCTTTTTATATAAACTCTTGTCTACTAACCTTGTTTTGTAGGACACTTCTAACCCATTTTTGTAGCTCGTCACTATTCTTGCTTTGTTGGTGTCTCAAGCAAGGGGGAGCTCATATCAAGGGGGAGCATTTGAAAGATTTCAAGGCATTACATTTGCGATCATTCATCGAATACCTTGCTAGTAATGAATTTTGGAATCTTGAAGATAAGCATTTTATTATGCATGGAGTTAGTTAACCTATGTGATTGAAGACTTCACTAGGATGACGCAAGCTCAATATTCTTGGATGATGGGTTTATAGTTTGGATTCTCGCCTCTCAACCGATGACCACTAGTGATGATCTACCTTTTGAATGCAAGCTAGTGTGATGTTAATTCTTCTCCTCTTCAAAGGACGTGCTATCGATGTCTACCACTTTGGACGTGTGCTCTCTCGACGTTGATTCTTCTCTTCTTCAAGACGTTGACTACCTTTTTGATTCGACAAAAGGGGGAGAAGTAAGTGTAAACGAGTAACTTATGCATTTTAATATGTGTTGCGGTTTACTTGTTTGTCATCAACAAAAAGGGGGAGATTGTTAGTGCAAACATAACGATGCTTTGTCGATATAATCGCTTTGTGTTTTGTTGATGACAAACGTATAAATCGCAATACATTATGTAAAATGTTAAGGTACTCGTAATCACTCAAGAATACATTTGTATACTTCTCTCGACACCTCCAAGACCACATTCGGCATGAATCACTCAAGGTATGTACAAACATGTCATTAACCTAACTAAGTGATTAAGGATTAATATTTTCTTAAAACTCACATTTTAATCAAATGTGACAAAAGATTTTAATTAACTTTATTTTTAAGAAAATGTTTTATTAAAAAGAAAATGGAAATTTGAATTTGGCATATTCCATATGCTAAAGGAATATCCTTTAAGGGTATAAACTACCCCAGATGGCATATCCCCACTAAAGGACAAATTTGCACGGACTCCGACGCGGAGGTTCCTTAAAGGAACCCGCGGTTCCTTATTGATAAGGTACCGCGGGTAGAGATAAGGAACCGCGGGTGTTTTTTACCGTTGCAATGTTGCCCTATAAATAGTGGATCATTTCTAGATTTTCTTTCAACCCTTTTTGCACAGTTTCTTTCAAAAACCATCTTAGATCCTTGATTAGTTAGTTTTGATTAATCTTGTTTAAGATGTGATTCAATCTTCAATCTCCTCATCCTCTCAAGTGCAAAGAGAAGAACACTATCATTACCATGATGTGTTGGGTTCACTACATGATGAAGATCTTTCCTTCTATAGATCTAAGTTATGTTTTTAGTCTTCCTACTATGTATATGTAAAAGATCCAAGTGTTGGGTACACTTGGATATGTTTGTAAGGGTAGAATATCCAAGTGATGGGTATCCTTGGATTAGGTGTTAGTTGTGTAGATCCAAGTCTTGTTAGTACTTGGATATAGTGTTAGAGTTATAGATCTAAGTGATGTGTGCTTAGATCTATATGGTTTATGTGTTTAGGCCATAAAACACAAGGTTTGTTATGTTGGGCCATAAAACATAACTAGTGGGTAGATTAGGTTGTGTCTTGGTAGTTCTCACTAAACTCTAAAGTGATGTGGTTGTGTCTAGGTAGTTCTCACTAAACTCTAAAGTGATGTGGTTGTGTCTTGTGACTTCTCACTTAGCTTTAAAGTGATTAGTAGTTGTGTTGTGTGAAGTTCTCACTTAGCTTCAAAGTGAAGAGTCGTGAAGATTGGTTCTAGCTTTCGATTAGAACTCGACATCTAGCCTTGTGTCGTTAAATGGTGAAGTGGGCGACGTTGTGTAGATTGGTCCTACCTAAGATTAGGACTCGACTTTTAGCTTAGATTCGGAAGTTGGATAAGCGACGTTGTGTATGGTTTCTCCACCTTAAGGAGTTTGTTGACTAGTGAAGTAACTCTCGAGTAAGGTGTACTCGAGGAGTGGAGTAGGGCGAAGAGGAGCTTTGTGACCGAACCACTATAAATCATCGTGTCGGTACTTTCCTTTACATTTATGTCTTTACTATTATAGATGTATTTATATGTTGTGTGTTGTGTGCATCTCATAATCTAAACATCTAAGTTGTGGAAAAGCTAAGGCTTAGTACGTGTGTGCTTCGTGTTTAGATTATGGTCAAGTGTACATCACTTAGTCTAAACATCCTAGTTGTAGAAAAGCTTATGCTTAGTACGTGTGTGCTTAGTGTTTAGACTATTGCTTGATGTACTCTTGATTTGATGTGTTTGTGTGTTTACTTACTTGTAGTATTTATCTTTCAATCAAACACATCTCATATCTAGTCAAGCTTGATCAAGAATTTGATACAAAGGATTGTCAAAGTTTAACATGCAACAAAAGGTTAAGTTCACTGTCGGCGGTTCCCTAAATGGACCGGCGGTTCTTTATTGATAAAGAACCGCGGGTACACATAAGGAATCGCGCACAGTGGATTAAGCCAAAATGTTTTGAAAACTAACTAGAAACTATTCAACCCCCCCCCCCCCCCCCTTCTAGTTTCTACAGAGTGAAACGGTTATAAGGCCCAAGCAAGGGTCCATTAAGGCAAAGCCCAACAAGTCCAGCAATATGAATGAAGAAAAGGCAAGAGAAGCCTCTCAACTTGCAGCATGTGTACACAAAATGGAAAAACAAACAAATAACATAATATAACCTTGTTAGATCGATAGAAAAACAATACCCTTCCTCAATCTGACAAGGAGAGAAGAGTATAGTAGTTTACTTCCCAAACATGTCCACAGGCTTCAATTGGTTGCAAAGCTTCATATGTTGAGATATACCATGAGCCTTTGTGAAAATGTCAGTTGTTTGATCAGCTGAGACAACCTTAAAGGTTTTAATGACACCATCTTGGACCTTTTCCCTTATTAAATAAACATCAACCTCAAAGTGTTTGGTTCTTTCATGAAAAACAGGACTGGCAGCAATCTGAATGGCAGAGATGCTATGTTGAGACAAAATGAAACCACAAAATATGATGTTGAGTAAAAACACGTCTTTTAGGAAAAAGAACGTATAAAAGCGGCAAGTATTAAGTTACACGTTTTAGGAAAAACGCGAAACCGAATAAATGCGGGTTCGTTCTCGAAGGAGGTGTGTGTATTAATGTGCCAATTATATAAAATAACAATGTTTGGATTAGTGACGTTTTTGGTTTAAAGAGAGAAAAAGTAAAGACGAGCTACGACTACGATTAAACTACGACGTTGACGTAAAACGCGAACGTAAATACGTAAAACGGGACAAAATTAAAAATTAAACCTAAAAATTAATTAAAAGTTAAAATAAGTCTAAAATAATATAAATAAGAATAAAAATCCAACAAATATATTTTAAAACCTTTTATTAATTAAATATTCAATTTTAAATGCTAATTAAAGCCCTAAAATCAAATATAATTAAGAAAATGTCCAAAATATAATTTCATTGAACTAATAAATCACTTATATTATTTAAAGACTAAAAAGTATTTTTCCTAAATTTTCAAAACTATTTTTCTATTTTTAAATCACTAAAAACTATTTTTAGACCAAAATAATCATAAAAAATATTAAAATAATGCCAAAAATAATTTGACAATTTTAAAAATCCTAAGTTACACTAATGAACAGTATAAAATTGAAAAAGTTTGAAAAATGTAAAATTTTTCACTAAAAGACAAAATAGTTTAATAATTAAACCCTAATTAACTTAAATTAATTAATAAAAATGATTAAAAAGTGAACAGTAAATATTTCTTAAACTAAAAATCTTAAACTAATTTTCTTAATCTATGAAAAATTTTAAAACTGAAAAATGTTGATTTTCTACACTAAAAGACAAAAACAGAAATGTTAAAAAGTAATTAAAATAACAATTAAACCTAAAAAATACTAAATGAACAGTAACTTAAAAAATAATTAAATAGAAAAATCAAGATTAAAATAAGAAAAATATTGAAACAAAAATGAAGTCCTAAATCCTAAATAAGTCCACTAAAGACAAAAATTTTTAGTTTCTGAAAGTGACACCTTGTGTGTTTCTGTCTTTTAGCTAAGCAGTACAAACAATAACACTAGCAGGGGTAATGAAGTTCCCACTGCTAGTGCAAAATGCAGGTCTGGTGGGTTTTAAGCTTAGGAAAGCTTTGTTGGTGGCTTTTTCTTGGATACAAGGGCACCCCCACACTCATGGAAGTGTGGGGAGTCAGGATAAACAGAAAAACACACACTCTCAATACAATTTAAGCACAAGAAAGGCAAAAATAGGTGACTGTTATAGCCTATGGTCTACTGATGAACAGTGGACTGAAGCAAAAGGCAATTGGACGAATTTCAGAGCTCAAATTCTCAATCACAAATCCACCAAATCACAAATAATCAATCTAAAACCCTAGACTGACCTAACATCTAACAATATACAGAAAATCAAACCAAAAAATACATTGAAACAAGGCAGAAAAATGGCTTAACAGTTTTTTAGCTATGTATTATCTATTTCAACATGCACTTTGCTTCAAATCTTGTCTAAACCAAGTACTTAAGACTGAAAGCTTGTGACACTAACAACCTAAGTGCAACTAGACAATTTTTAACTCAACAATTATCACTAACTCCTTGCTAAAACAAGTATCCAAACACCACCTTAAATTTCAGAAATTAAAAATAGCAAACCAATACTTTCCAATCTTACAAAACTGAGTTGAGATCATCTAAACATGCATGTAACTAACATCTAAGCATAACCTAACCAATTACTAATATCAAAATAGTCAATCCACCAAAAATCAATACTCTCAATTTTTCAACAAGAAAGAGGGTTCAAAGCCGAATGTTACCTAGTGGGACCCACATACAGGCCCCACAATGGCTGATGCCATCTCCTTTTAGCTGGAAACAATGAGCTTATGGCTTATGGAGGTTGCTGTTGTAGAGATGTGCTAGTATTGGACTAGAATTAGTCCAATACCCAATATGTCTTGAATAACAACTTGAAAAAGAGATCTTGAACATGCCAAAAAAAAGGAAAAACACCAAAGTTGACTGTTCACAAGGCCAATAAGCTATCAAGCTAGCTTATTAATTAAGCTAGCTTATAGCTTATAGGTTAAAGAAAATAAAAAAATATGGAAAACTGATTTCCTTGAAATCTTTGGTACTACACAATCTTGAAACCTTTTGACAAAAAGCTATATTAATTGAAACAAATTTTATAAATCCACTATCACTTCATCATAAAACCAATTTGCAACCTATAAAGACCTTCTTCAAGAATCCTTAAGAGAAAACGAAAATTTGAAAATACTTCTTTGAAAACTGAAAATCCCTTTTGAGACTTAACTAAACTGCTTAAACGATAAACTCTATACTACTTTGGAACTCAGAATTTGCAAAGTTAAAACTTTCATTTTCATTACTTAATTTAATTTATACAAAAACTGGAACAAAATGGAAAATTACATCTAATGTTCTTTTTATACTAAAAAGATGAACATTCTAGATACATGAATTGCTGAAACCCTAATGCTACAAAATCCCTCTTTTGCCCTTCGAATATTCGTCCTCAATAAGCATCTTTGAAATTCAAACTTTAGCATGTGAATGCTTTTGCCATCTTGTGAGTCTGCCAGATGTTATGGTGAATCGTAGCCATTGATTTGGAGTGGAGAATACGTTTTTAATCTTGGGCGTTCATGTCTCTGCCAATCTTTGTCTTCATGTCCATTTGGGTAGCAGGGGCCATGTGGGTGGGGTTGTATGGTGAGAGTGACGTTGTTTTGGGAGTTGGGATTAGGTTAGGAGACCCTTAATTGCCTTTCTGGAAACTTATAGTGTTTTCCCCTTTGTTTTGATTGTAAACGTGATTAGGGTTCTTGATATAGGATTAGGGGAATTGGGGGAAATGGTGATAAACAGTGAACGTTTCCCACCAAGTTTAATAATATTAAACCGGGTTTGAAAAATTAAGTTAGTGAGTAATGGTTGACTGGATGTTTGACTTGGGTCGGGTATAGGGGAATTAGGTGGGCTAATGGTGGGTTTGACTGGGCTTATGTCGGGTATTGACCAGGTATGGGTTTCATTCTCACAGCTTTGCCCCCTAAATTTCCCAATTGTGTACACTTTGTAATAAACAGCCCAATAATTCATTTCCTTTGTAAAACAAGTTTAGGCAAATTACATAATAAGTCCCTTTCTTTGATAAATGTTGGAATAAGGACTTTTTATGTAATAAAATCATTCTCCAAGGGCCAATCATGACATGTATTAAAACTTCAAGGATGTAACTTGTACAAATGAATAGTGGAGGGTCATTTGTGACAAGTCTTCAAAGATGAGGGACCATTCTTGTCAATCTTCAATTCTTCAAGGGTATTTTTGGAAATTCCATTCTTGGGCCCGGTTCTTTGTGCGGCTTCGTTTCCCGTGTTCGTTTTTGCTCTATTCTTGTAATCTTTTGGTGAATTCACGATATCCGTACCTGAAATACACAATGAACAAACACAGGCATATTTTTGGGTATTTTGATGATATTTTAAGCGTTTTAAGCCCGATTTGGACGATGAGACTATGTATAAATACAGTCTCATCACTCCCCCATACTAAACCATTGCCGTGTCCCCACGCAATGCTAGAATTAAGTATCATAACACTTCCAAAATTCATTTTATGATGACTTTTATTGAAGACATAAACTTAAATAAACTACTACATGCGCTTTAGACATAATGTATTGTTTTCATCACGAGAATGTGACTTTTGGGATCATAGAACAAGAACACGTGAATGCTTCGTTAGAAATAATTTCGTCGTCCTCGATTTTCACCCAATTCCATGCTAAGCGTGTAACGAGATCATTGTTATTATAAGTTAGCAACACGAACACATCTCATGAGTGTTAATTACGAACCTAAAATCCCTTATTCCTACTTGGTATCTCTTATATTTTATTGTGTCTTAATGATCACGAGGATACATCATTGACTTATGCGTGAATAGAGATTAAGTCTAAAAATAGAAACTTAACGGTGTAACCAAAATCATCGAATTAATAATTCACCCCAATAGACAACGATGTCAAAAAATTAAGTCAACAAGAAGGATCGATAAACACGGTTTTGAACATGAGACTTATTACCAAGACTTTTATATGCCCCCTAACGGAAGGGCCTTATTATCTTTGGTTTACCTCCATCTTTTATTCAACTTCGCCATGAAGCTTTTATTATGACTTCGGTCTTGCCTTGCCTTTTATTATCCGCCTCATCGGTGGTTTTATTAGCCAAAGACGTATATCCTCACGCTAAAGCGAATTTTGGATCTTTAAAGCTTCGAAGATTAAGGCTTGATTCACTTTCAATTTGGGCATAGATTTTTCGGCCTTGTGAGCTTCAATTTTTTGCTTAATTTAGGTGAGCACTTGTAATCTTATTATTGGGTGAAGCTTTCGATTATTCGGGTGCCAATACTTCAAAACCGTGACGCTGGCGATACCTTAATGTTTTTCCAATTTAATTACATGGAAGTTATCAAAACAAATTAGAAACCAACAATAGTGACTAAACCGCCAAATCAATATTTATTAACAATTTATTATGCAAAAGCGTTGGGAGAATAAGCTAATAATTACTACACATAAGATTGTGACGATTACGAGACTTATAAATAACTCTATCATTTCTCGTCCTCATTTAAGAGACTTAGCCTAAAAAGTTAAGGAATCGAAGCTAAGTGCTCAACACGCACGGTCGAGTCAAAAATTACTCTTATTCTCACCATCGGAAAACCTACATTCGTGTCTTAAACACTTATGAAAAACTAGAAAAATTTTAAAATTTGGCCATTTTTAGCCTTATTTGCAACAAAACGATAACAAAAAGATGAATATTGGATTGCGTGTTGACGTAAGCAAGGTGAAGTATCTACTCACCCCCCATACTAAAACTAAACATTGTCCTCAATGTTTTGAGTCTAGGGGTGTAAACACCCCCATACTAGAGACGAAGTCGAATGCTTAATCCCGAGCATGGAAAGGGTAAAATGAATAACCTAAAAGCCGTTTATGAATTATGCTATTAAGATAAACGTTAGAACATAAAAGGATATCATCGGATATTGGAATCTCCAAAGGCAACGATCGAAGCTCGAGTGCTACGTAAAACGAACACGAGAGGCTTCAATGATGACGATGAACCTAATAAATCACAATCACAAACAACCACGAAACAAAGGTCGGAAGAGCACAAGTCCCCTCGTTACATTAACTAATAAAGCGATAATATTTACATGGATAAGCATGAGAATCCCCCACGAGGCACCTTGTTTTTGATAACCGAGTTAAAAGCTCGACTCGAATCCCCATAAATGTGATCATTTAGGGATAATCTTGGTATGGTCATTTTTAGTGGGACTTACATGATAAACAAGGCCCAAAAGTACATGGAGTACTTTAAAAACCCGATAAACGTATACCGGGGTCAAAGATAGCGTCCTCGTTTTCGGATGAAAGACGAAACAACGCCACTCCAACACAAACCCCAATGGGGTAGAAGAAAAGAGATGAGAAGTAGAAAGGTGGGGCAATGGGTAATGCAACATAATGAGCTACTCGAGGTAGACTCACACCAAGCAAATAGATACGATTTCCATTTATTGCATCGGTGGAAGACCGAGATTTCCCTTTACAAGCAATTCCGGGATCGTAAATCTCGTCCTCGGTGGTAAAGTGTGAGGGAACATTTGGGGCTTCCCCCATACTAAGACCACACCAACCATCGTCAAAAGGAGTAGACGAGGTGGTAGTACTCATCAAACGATGTGATGACGGAGTTAAACATGTAGAAAAATCTTTTAAAACATTTTTAAAATCCTTTCCTTTTTCATCGTTTTTAAACTCTTTATGAAAACCCGATTGAATAATGTCGAAAATATTTGGCGTGTCAAATTCAAAATTAGTCGCGCTAAAAATCCTCACATTTAAGTCTTTGGTGGGAGGGGGTGGCGGATTATATAAGTTCTCAAAACGTTTATCAATAAAGAACACCGCCCCCTCGGGGTCTACATACTCGTCATCCTCATGAACGTCGATCTCATCGATTTCTTCATCAAAGATAGGCTTGTCAAACCAAGGTTTGTCATTCCCCTTCTTGAGTATCTTAGAAACTCTCTCGAAAAGATCACAATCAAGCACAAAACCATCATTCTTTTGTGGGGATCGTTGATAAGTTAGATCCTCACGAATGTGGTAAACTTCATTCTCAAATGAGGAGTGTTGATTAGGTAACTCCTCGAGAATTGGATTCTTAGTGGTCACATGAGTTGGTTCGTCATCGAAAATAAGACGTTCCAACTCATCAAGTTCATCCTCGATTTTGGAAAGGTCGACCTCACTCGTAGGTGGAAGTGAAGGCATAAGAGCTAGCTCTCGTTCAATGATTTCCTCAATCTCGGGATCAAACTCGTAATCATCGTACTTCACATGTGGATTTCGAAGTACGTGATCAATCTCGGCGAAATCGCCATCGTCATCGTCAAAGAAAGAGTCGATGTGAGCACTCACAACCATGGACTTACAAGTCAAATGACTATGCTTAGGTGACTTTTCTAAGAAGAGAGGATCGATATCGATAAACCCTTTAGCCTCAACGGATGTTGGGCTAGGCAAAGGAGGCAATTCGATGGAGTTAGAAGTTGAAGCCTCAAAGACGTGGTCCTTCGAAGGTGGTGAAGACGAGCCCATATTGGTCTTTGTCGTGATGGCACTAACGTCGCCCTTCGGAATTGGCGGTTCACTTGTTTCGCTAAAAACATCCCAAAGTGAGTTTTCATCCATAAATTTACACATACCCTTTTTAATTAGGTACACGTATTCTTTATCATTAAAATCATCATCTTTAAAACCGTTTTTCTTAATTCTTTCAAAACATGCATCAAGCTTCATTCTTTCCGCTAAAGTAAACATTTTGAAATCATTAGGATTTGAATCATTAGGTTTTGAAACCTCGGTTTTTTCATTCTCATTAAATCCTTGGGATTTTCTAGCGAAAAAGTCTATTTTCTCATCCCCATATCTCATAGTAAGTCTCCCCTCGTGAACGTCGATTACGATTCGAGCCGTCGATAAGAATGGTCGGCCTAAAATAATGGGACATTTAGGGTCACACTCGTAATCGGATATGACGAAATCCGCGGGAAAAACAAACTTTCCAATCCTAACATAGACATCCTCGGCTATTGCAATTGGTATAAGTGGCGTACATTTTGCAAGCTCGATAGTCATGTTTGTGGGGGTAAGCTAACGCAATCTCATCAATTTCCAAAGAGAATGAGGCATGAGATTGATGCTAGCACCTAAATCGGCAAGGGCTAAACATCCCTCAATCTCAGAAAAATCACAAGGTAGTAGAAATTGGCCCGGATCCTTTTCCTTTCTCGGCATACGCCTTTTGGGTTTTTTAAGAAGGATCGATGCACAAGTTTCTTCAAGGGTTACTTTGGTAAGGTCGACAAAGCTCTCTTTTTGAACCGTGGATGGAATTTGAGGTACACGAGGGTGTGCACTCTTTTCCTTGGTCGCCACGTTCACCCCATCGACTTCAGAACAAGAAGACGTCTTAGAAGTCGAGGGTTGAGAGGGATAAACAACACGAAATCCTTCAAGGTTAGGGGTAATCACATGACCTTTCTCACGAGACGAGGCGGCTTTACATTGTTCCTTCGGATTAGCGACGGTGTCACTAGGTAACGAACTCGATGACGAACCCGAGGCTTTGTTCATAATGGCCGAAAACATCTTTTTAATGTCAATTTGCCCTTGCTCAATCTTCGTGTTTTGCAATTTCAATGTATTAGAAAAGTCATTTTTCAAAGTACCAATTTCTCCCTCTAATCGTCTCATATTAGCCTCATTCGTTTTCATGTAATTTTGAAAATCGTTTGACGAACTATTTTGATTTGAATTAAAGTTCCCTTGGTTTTGATTATTTCTTTGAAAATTTCCTTGATTACCACTTGAAAAATTGTTGCCTTGATTGTTGTTGTTTGAAAAATTCGAGTTTTGATTATTGTCTCGATTTTGCCAAGTTATATTACGACCTTGATTATAACCTCCTTGATTTTGATTCGAAAAATTCCCTTGTTGATTATTTCCTTGAAAATTGTTTCGATTTTGAAAATTGTTGCCTTGGTTATAATTTCCTTGTTGCGATGGACCCGCGTTATTTTGATTTGAAAAATTGTTGTTTCCATTTAACGCACTCACATTCGACGTTTGGCCATCCGTAGCCGCACACTCGTAATAATTATGAGGTCCACCACAAAACGTACACGAAACCTCAACCGCTTTCACCATAGCGGGAGCGTCTTTCTTTTGCATCTCAACGAGAAAAGACGTGAACACATTCGTAAGCTTATCGACTTTCGCATCAACCCTCTCAATGTCGCGATTAGAACTACTAACATTGGCGACATTGGCAACACTCGATGCGTTGCGGAGTTGGTAAACCTTGGATCGGTTTTCGATAATTATCAATGCATCTTTCGGAGTTTTACACAAAAAGTTGCCACCGGCGGCGGAATTCAACGAGTCTTGTTCGTGAAAATTAAGACCGTTGTAAAACGTATCGATTTGGTGCAACTCGGAAAAACCATGGTGAGGACATTGCCTAAGCAATTCCTTAAAGCGATCCCACGCGTCTCTAAAAGATTCATTCGATTTTTGCTCAAATTTTGTAATCTCGTTTTTGAAAAACGTTGTCTTAGACGGTGGGAAAAAATAATTAACGAACTTGGAAACGAGATCCGTCCACGTAACTATGGAATTAGGTGGCTCTTTCTCGTACCAATCCTTGGCGGCACCATCGAGCGAGTACAGAAAAAGCATAAGCTTGACGACATCGGTGTCGACGTTCTTAAACTTGCTCGTGGCCAAAAGACGATCAAAATTCCGAATATGGTCGTGAGGATTATCGGCTTCACGACCTCGAAACTTCGTAGCTTGGATTAACGAAAGCATTCCGCTCTTAATCTCAAAATTCTCCGCTTCGATAGCGGGAATTACGATCGCGTCTCCATAACCCTCGGTGGACGCTTGGAGCAATTCCATCATAGAACGATTGTCGGCCATCTCTTCTACGGTCTCTTCAACAACGATATTAGGAACGTCAGTTTCTAATTCTCGTCTACGTCGTTGATTCCTTCGATTACGATTGCGTCGATTCGAAGCTTCGCTAGAATTGGAATAATCCTTCGATCGAGTGCGCATGCACTAAGCGTAGAATGGGTGGTAGCAAAGAAGATTCTTTATGCGGCTTTTCGATTTTTCAATTTTTTTGGTTTTTGATTGTTTTTTAATTTTTTTGGATTTTTGATGTATTACGTAGACACAAATCTACAAATCTCCCCTCGAATCGATCTTCTCGATTAAAGGAGCCTCAAGAATGAAAACGATCACGTGGAGTGAACGTTCTCGATGACTTTAGAACGTTGGTGGAACACCAAAACGTTCAAGAGGGTTTAATCTTGAAAACACAAGCAAATATAATATACGTAGATAATACTTGGGCGACAAACCCTCGATTAGCCCTCTTTCTCAAAACACGCACAAGCAAGCGGAGGAAACGAGGCGGCGCGAAGCACTTAAGAGCCTTTTTCCTTTAGGTCGTGATATACAACCGCCTTATACCCACCTTATAGTTTGTTTTAATCAAAATTAAGCCTCACGAAAGTATTTATCTATTTTGCCTTTAAACTTTTGCTTTAGATTCGAATACAATGATCGAGTGATGAAATCCCGAATCAAGGTTGCGTTTTCACGCTTTTGGAGTACTTGTATATTTATTTGTTCTTACGTAATACAATATATTAATAATATTCACAATAAAAACGAAAACCAATATATCTACAATATAGTAAAGATTGTTTTGTGTTTAATTAAGGAAAACTAAACACGATTTATTTGGATACTATAATATAATAAGAAAAAATAACAAAAATGAGTATGTACGTTATATACGCTTTCCAAAAATTGAAAAGCAAAAACGCACTACTCACACAAACACGATACTAATAATAATGGCACACAAAACACCTCCCTGGCAGCGGCGCCAAAATATGATGTTGAGTAAAAACACGTCTTTTAGGAAAAAGAACGTATAAAAGCGGCAAGTATTAAGTTACACGTTTTAGGAAAAACGCGAAACCGAATAAATGCGGGTTCATTCTCGAAGGAGGTGTGTGTATTAATGTGCCAATTATATAAAATAACAATGTTTGGATTAGTGACGTTTTTGGTTTAAAGAGAGAAAAAGTAAAGACGAGCTACGACTACGATTAAACTACGACGTTGACGTAAAACGCGAACGTAAATACGTAAAACGCGGCAAAATTAAAAATTAAACCTAAAAATTAATTAAAAGTTAAAACTAAGTCTAAAATAATATAAATAAGAATAAAAATCTGATATGAGCTTAAACTCATATCCTTTTATCAACAAATAACCCTAAAACATGAAGCAAAATACCAATTTATTTGGCAAAAACAGTGTTATGTGGTATGTTTGTGTTTGTGTACACTTGTGTAGGTAAAAGGATACATTTTCAAGCAAACAAAGAGAAATCAAGCTCAAATGGATGAAAAAGACAAAGAAGGATCAAAAGTGACAAGACTTTGAAGTATAAGGACCTATCTTGACAAGTTGTCAAAGTTGAAGGACTAAAGTGCAAATATTGTAAAAAGTCAAGATTCAAGTCAAACTTGGTCAACTCTCAAGTCAACTCAGTCAAAGGACCATTTGTTCAAGAATGAAAGTTGAAGGACCAAATATGTCAAAAGAATGAAGCTCCTAGCTTAAAACAACAATCTGCCAAGTATAAGGACTAATTCTGCCAACAATTGAAAGTTGTCCAAAGTTTAATCCATGTGAAATCATTTCAGCCAATGAGAGAAGAGTAAATAAGTCACACGGATTGAACATTTAATTCCCACTCAGCCGACATGCATTTAATATCCAATCTCAACAGTATGATCCGTGTGACCAATTTTTAGCCAATTACATGCTGACACGTGGCATCTTCTTCATCAAAGATATTCACCAGGATCGCGTTTGAGCTACAAGCCATTTCATGGAAAGATTTCAACACCAAAATTTATCATTTTGAAGAGACGAACACAATGGTGCCAATCAATTAACATGAAATCAATTATTGAAGAAAAACCCAAATCCTTGTTCATACCTGCAAATGCCATTATGCAGAATTGTCCACGTAGAAAGCTGGGATTGGTCCTGACACGTCACCAACCCCAACAAACTCCTCCTTCATGCCTATAAATAGATGATAGGACTTCATTTGTAAAGTGTAGCTTAATTTTGTAAAAACACATAGTTCTTAAATTTCTTTCCCTTTCCTCCATTTTTACCCTAGCTACTCAAGAGTCTGACAAACTCTTGAGTTAGTTAGTTAGTTACTTACCTTCCAACAACTTTGTAACCGTTTTTCATTGAATAAAATTCAAATCTTCCATTTCCTGCCAAAACTGTTCTTCCTATTACTGTTCATTACCTGCTGATCTTGGATACTTGAGTTGTTGCTTTGTGTTTGTTATGATCATAGATTGATCATAACTGACATTGAAGGAGTTTGTTAGCTGTTCTTGAAGAATTCAGTTCATTCCATATTTTTTGAAGATTTCAAGCATGATGATGATTCATGTTGATTTGTTAGCAGTTCTTGTTGATTGATTGATTACCTAGTGATAAGGTGGTGGTTATCACTAGGCTAAGAGAGCTCAGCGCTCCTCTTCTTCTCAGTGGTTTACTTCAATAGGTTTTAAAGCTCTTGTTTTTGTTCCACTGAAAAAGTCATATGCATGCTATTTTTCCTAGAGTAAACTTGATGACTGCATGATAAAAGTTGTTTCTAATTGCTGATTGTTTGATCTTTGGTTGCTTATAGCTTAATTCTGTTGCCTGTTCTTTGATTTGGATTAAGCTCTAGTTTACTGCATTAATTCAGTCATTTTAAGCCTTGTACCTTGTTTGAAGTTCTAGTTGTGTTAATTGATTGCATTTAGCTCTTACACATATCATTTTGATCACTTAGTCTAGTTTGCTATAGGATTTCATTCAGTTCAGTTTCAAAATCAGATTGTCTTCACAAATTCTCATAAAGACCAGTTAAAGGAGTGTTTGGGATTGGTTTAAAAAGAGTTTTCAAGTATTGAGTTTTGGTTTGTTAAAGGTCATTTGCAGTTAATAGGTAGTAATATAGTGTTTTGAATCATTAACAAGTCAAAAAGTAGGTCAAACAGGCAAATGGCATAAAAAATGTTTGGGTTATTCTTAGTCAGATTTGCCATTTAGAAGTTGTCATTTTCATTTGATCAGTACTCATTCAATACTTGATGAAATTGGATCAAATTTGTTCTCAACTTTAGCTTATATCATAGAGATTCAAATTCCAAAAGGATTTTCTACAGTTTACAATAAGCAGTTAGTAATAAGCAAAAATCAGTTAAGCAAACTTAAGTCAAGTTTCTGTAACTTGAAACTGGAAATCTGTATCTCTTTATTCTCTTCATTAACATGGTCATTTTTCTTCACAAATCCTCTTAAGTCATTGAGTTACATGATTTTTGAGAGTTTCAGCTTTTTGAAAAATAAGCTGGTCAACGCTTGGTCAACATAAGCCCATTTTCAGCTTAATTCAAATTTAGAGCTTATTTCTTGATGAAAAAGTTTCTAGTTTGATTTCCCGTTCATTACTTGGATAGCTTAATCAGTTTCATTAAGAAAATCAAGTTGTGACTGTTTAGATTTTGCTATAGCTTATTTTGTGCTTATTGATAAGTGCTCATTTGCTTATTTCTCAACTTCAGCCAATTTCCTTTTACACACGTAGCTTATTTTGGATTTAAATCATTTTGCAACTTGTCTCATTGAATTTGGTTGAGTAATAAGCTCAAACGAGCTTATTTTTACCTTGAACCCGTTTTTGGCTTAAATAGTTTTCAAAATTGCTCTTTGGTCCCTATAGTTTTAAACAGATTGTAAACTTGGCTTAATTTCCATGTTTTTAGGGTTTGCAAGTATTAAGCCCTTGTAGTTTTGGAACTTGCTATATTCAGTTAGCAAGTTGTTAGTTTGTTACATTTTTGGTTAGTTGGTTATAAGATTTGCATTTTTGATCCTTGTAGTTAACTGTTTTACACTTTTAGTCCCTAGAATTTTTAGAATTTACATTTCAAGCATTTATCTTTCCTAGAATTTACATTTTCAGTCCTTTTAGTTTTATATTTTACATTTTGAATTTTACTTGAATAAAAACTTGGTAATTGCAAATTGTTTTACATATAAGTAGGCATTATTTTTCCATTTTGCAAGTCTTTGTTGAATTAGCAAATAGAATATCCAAGCAAGTTTAACAACCAAGAACAATTAAAAACCCGATATTGGTTGGACTTTCCATTAGCAAGAACTGAGAAATAACGAACTGCATTATACAGTGAAAAAGAAAACCTAGCTAGCCTATAAGCTTCCCTCTCCAATCATTGCTTGACTCGCCATAACCCTTACACCACACCGCCCCTCGTCTTCAAGCTACAATTTCAAATGGCGTCGCTGCCGGTTCTTTGACTACACGAGAGACTATCGATTGACGGTTTTCATTGGCTTTTGGGATCCGTTCACTTTGTGAACGTTATTTTTACGTATCATAAATCAAAAACAAATAAAAAATCAAAAATATAAAAATATATAAAAACTAAAAAATTAACAAAACAATTCTTTTCCTAAAGAATTGACCAAAAAAAATAAAAAATCCAAAAAGCAATCTTTTTCCTAAGAGATTGCACCTAAAAATATATATTATTTGATTCTCTCGGTTTTTATGTACATATAGTATTTTCCCTTAAAAAACTCATAAATACAAAAATATTTTCCATATATTATTATAAGTAAATACGTATACGTATAAGAACAACCAATCTACATATCTTCCATAAGTATTGCCAAGGCAATACACCGCGTTGAGGGGCGTTCCGGTCCTTGACACGTGTATCGATCAAACAAAATAAAGCAAGAATAGATAAATACTCTCAATAAGCAACAATTCGAAGAATACGAACATTTAAGTGAATAGAAAGGCGATGTGCTATAAAATGCCATCTAAGGGTCAATAGGTACTTAAGTGCTTCGCGCCACCTAACCCCCCGTTCACTTGTAAGTATTCTAAGAAGGAAGGCTTCATTGAGGGTCTTGCACCCAAGTAGTACATACATATATTGTTATTTTCTTGTGGATATTTAATATTGAAACTCGAAGAGGATAATCCATTTCTTTTCAAAGTCACACGAGAGCTTTTCTCTCATTCCTCGTATTGAGTTGCATGCTCACTCGCGGGCGTGCACAAATACCGATTGGTGTACAACCTCTTCCTCCGAAAAGGAAGAAAAAGAGAAAGAGTAAGACCACCATCGTCCACCAAGCCGATCACGAGAATCGTGCTTTAACTCCACCACAAGAAGCCATGGCTATTGATAATCGCACTTTGTATGAACGTATGCAATCCAACATTCATGGATATTCTAGTGCTATTAAGATTCCCGACTTTCCCGCAAACACATTTGAGCTACATACATCTATGATCACTATGGTTTCACAATCACCTTTCTTTGGTAAACAAAATGAGGATCCTCATGCTCACCTTAAGAGATTCCTTTCACTTTGCAATACCATTAAGCATAATGGGGTTCCACATGAGGTGATTAGGTTGATGTTAGTGTCATTTTCTTTAGAGGGAATTGCTAAGCATTGGTTAGACACCCAACCACCCGATAGTATCATCACATGGGATGGTTTCACCACTAAGTTTTTGAACAAGTTCTTTCCTCCACATAAGACTATGGCTTTGAGGACTTTAATTATGGGCTTTCAACAAAAACCTAGTCAATCCTTTAGTGATGCTTGGGAAGAGTATAGTGAGCTATTGAGGCGATGCCCTAATCATGGATTGGATCAAGTTCACCAAATCAACCTTTTTTATGATGGCCTTAAATCTCACCACCAAGATTCACTCAATGCTTCCGCGGGAGGGAATATTCTTCTTAAGACCTACCAAGAGGCTTTGGACATCATTGAGACTAAGGCAATGGTTCAAACAAACAATCCATTTGAAGAAAAGGTTCATGTTATCCAAAATAATTCTCAAACCCCTTGTGACAACCAACTCCTCAAGTTTCAAGAAGAGATTTTTCAAAGGATGGATAGAGATAGTGAAAAGAATTTGCAAGTACAACTAGAAATGCTTCAAGCTTTTAAGAACTTGTCATTGAACAATTCCTCAAATAATGTGAATGCCATCACCATTTCTTGTGTTACTTGTGGAGGTCCCCATTCTTATGAACAATGTGATAAGGTGCAAGGGTATCAAGGGGAATGCTATGCTTACCAAGAGGAACATCGTGAACACTTCAAGCCTAATATCAATCCACATAACCTTTCTTACAAATCCCAAAACTACCTTACTCCACCCGGCTTCCCACCCCAACCACCCACCCAAATTCCACAAAATACTCCTCAAATTTTACCAAGGAATCAAGGGCAAAGACCACCATACCAAGGAAATAACTACAAGGCACCCAATCAATTTCAACCTCAAGCAAATACCTTTTATCCACCAAATCAAGGATTTAACTCCCAACCTTTACCTTTCCAACCTCAAGGTTTTCAAGGTCATGTGCCACAAGAGTATAACACAATGGATCTCTTGCAAAAAATGAATCAAGAGAATGAAAGGAAGTTTCAAGCTATGGAGAAGAAGTTAAATGACCAAATCAATAGGGTTTTAGTGGCAATAAATCAAAGACCACAAGGGGCTTTACCTTCTAACACACAAACAAACCCTAGGGCCAATGTCAATGCTATTACAACAAGGAGTGGAACAACAATAAAAGATCCTTCACCTCCTAAACCTACTCTTGTTCAACCCACTTGTGCTCCTACTTGTGACAAGCCTTCTACTTCTACTTCACCACCTCAAAATGCTCCCATTGCTCCAATTTCAAAGCCTATTCATGAAACACTCAATAAGGAAAACCCTTCATCCACACCTCAATCACAACCAAAACCAAGTCTTCCTTATCCCTCAAGATTGAGAAAAGAAAAGCTTAAGAACAAGGATGATATCCAAGTTTCTAATTTTTTGAGGATGTTCAAGCAACTTAACATCAATATCTCCTTTGCGGAAGCTTTAGCCAATATGCCTAAGTTTGCTAAGATGATTAAGGACTTGCTTTCTAACAAGGAAAGATTGGTGGATTTGCCTAATGCTTCATTGAATGAAAATTGTTCCGCGGTTTTGCTTAAGAAGTTGCCTACTAAGCTTGGAGATCCGGGGCGGTTTTTGATTCCTTGCAATTTCCCAGGGGTGGAAAATTGTATGGCTTTAGCGGATTTAGGAGCAAGCATAAATCTTATGCCATTATCGGTTTGGAAGAGACTTTCACTTCCCGAGCTCACTCCTACTAAGATGACTCTTGAGTTGGCTAACCGTACTATAGCTTATCCGGTAGGAATTGCGGAGGATGTTTTTGTTGGGGTTGATAGATTTACATTTCCCGCGGATTTTGTGGTAGTTGATTATGATGTGGATCCTAGAGTGCCTTTGATTGTTGGTAGGCCATTTTTGAGAACGGGTCGTACTTTAATCAATGTGGCGGAAGGAGAACTTACAATGCGGGTAGGAGATGAGAGAGTGGTGTTTAACATGGGGAAGTTGTCCAAAAAGTCTAATGAGCCCGAAGCGGTAAAACATATTGATGTTGTGCATGAGGAGGAAACACAAGATGATCTTCTTGATGAAGTTTGTGATGAGTACTTTTATGAAGCTTGCTCAAGTGGATACTATGATTTCCCTCATATTGAGACCATTGCTTCCATTACTTCCTCCTTGGATTTTCATGAACCTCAAGAGCTAAACTTTAGTGAAATTCCATATGACACCCCACTTTTCCACAATACTAATCATTTTGATGAGGACTTACGTGATGAGGAATCTTTTCTTTGTGATTCACCAACATATGATGACTATAGTGATGATGAGCTTTCTACTTGTGACTCTCCATTTGTTGATGATCATACTTCCTTTGGTTTTGAGGGATCACCCATTTTTTATAGTCCAATCTATGATGTTTATGGTGATGAGGAGGATTCTATAATGGATGAGAGTGATGAGTTTTTAGTGGAGGATATATCTTTTGAGTATACTCTTGGTTACCTTGATGAGGAGGGGGACATACTCTATTTAGAATCCCTATTGAATGAAGATCCTTCACCTTTTTCCTTGCCCATTTCACCCTTTCAAAGTGATAAAGAAAAACAAGTCATGATGGTTCCTTCTAAGAACTTGTTGTTACCTATGACTTCACAACCTTTTTCTCACAATGTGATTTACAAAGAAGAGTCTTCTAAGGCAACCAACACTTGTTGTTTTCCCATCAAGGAACGGATTTTTGATCCTGGAATAGAGCTTGCTAAACCATCTCAGTATCCACCTGATGCAACAAAAGGAAACCTTGTGAAAGATTTGAGAGCTTTACACTATCACCTTGGGAAGAACATATGGGAAACCATTTTAGAGAATTACACCTCATTCTTTTCACCATTGTTTGGGAAGCTAGTTGTTGAATTGTGTTATACGTGGGAGGGTAATTATGTATTTGATCCTGGGGGATATTTATGGAGTTTTGATAAATGAACACTTGTTTTACCTCATCATGGAGATTTTTTAAAAAGGTAAAAATTTTCTTCTCCATGATAGGTTTTAGACACTTTTAAGTGTGGGACGAGTCGAGCTAGAGACTCATTAACTCAAGCATCGTATAACTAGGTTTAGAGTGTTGTAGGTTAGAAATAAAGGTATAGACTTAGAGATAAGTGTAGGGGAGACCTTCTTTTGTCTTCATGATTGTTTGTAGGGTTGCTCACTCATCTCATGCTTTGGAGCTTATGGAGGAGGCCCTTGTATCCGGTTCACTTTGTTACTTTAATGATTTTTCATTCACACCTTGTGCTTAAACATGATTTCACTAATAGTTGTCCTTTCCTTAACTTGGGTTAAGCAAAGTCTATTCATTGTCATAAGTGTAGGGGAAGTTTTTATACTTCCATGCTCTTAAACATTGAGGACAATGTTTACCTTAAGTGTAGGGGATCTTCTATCGAAGTGACCTTACCTAGAACTTGTCATTGTCTTGCATGATAACATGGAAAAATTGAATTTTCAACATTTTTCAAATTTTTGATCTACTTTGGCCAACAAAAATATGCATTCATAATTTTTGCATTAATCATTTTTCATTTGCATATCACATTTGCATTGTATATATCTTTTCTTTTATTTTTCATCAAAAATATATAAAAAGGAAAAAAATATATAATAAAAACATGGTTTTAACAAGTTTGGATTTCTTTGACATATTAGGCCCGCCATGGATATTTTGACTCAACCCGAGTTTGCTTATTTTAGCATTCTCTAGCTAGTATCCTTAACCATGTAGTCCTTCATTGGTCTATTAGGCTAAGCATCCACCAATTTCATTATTTGAAATTTTAAATTTGTGGAGAATGGGAAATGATAGAGTTGAAGCAAGTGTAAAAGGGCTAGATAGACTTCATGACAATTACTTGTGGCTAAACCCTTCTCTTCTTTGCCTCTAATTTCTTCGCATGTATATAATTGTTAATAAATAATCAAGTACGGTTTTAATTGGTTTGTAATCTCTTATGCATTTTTGGCTAATCATTTATGGTTGATATGAGTACGTCTTAAGATTCTAAGTTAGCACGTTTTATGTGTACTAGACTTATGTCATGCTCCATACTTAGCGGGTGTTTTTCCTTTTCTTCTTTTCAAATTTCTTTGTGAGGAATAAAGAAAAATAAGAGCGGCTTATGAAAAAAATGAGTGGCTAGAAGAAAAAAAAGAAAGAAAAAGAAAAAAAATAATGCAAGACTCCCAAAAGGGGCAGTGTGGTGTTAATTATAGTGACTATTGAGTTCCAATATTACCTTGACGGGTTGCGGGGATTCAATAGATTGCTCCAATCCAATATTACCTTGACGGGTTGCGGGGTTGAAGATCCAAAGTCTCAAAAAGATGGCGGATGTAAATTATTGCGTGAGTTTTATTTTCCTTTCCTTAGCGAGTGTGTAGCTACTTATGAAAGCATGACATGAGGATTTTACACATAAGGCGAATGACTTATTACTCTTAAAACGGACTTATATTAATTGTGAGCGGTTTTTCAAGTAATGGATGAGAGGATTACTTAGGATTAAAACCGTGCTTCCTTATTTTTGGATTTTACATTTCTTATACTTCTCACTTGAATAATGACAAATTTGCCCACAAGCAATTTGCTCAAATATAACCGGTTCCACATTCAATTGTCATGAATAAGTTGATGCACTTTTTACTTGTGAATGAAATGATCCCATTTTTAAGCTTGGTATGGGGAAAGTGAAACTTGAGGGTGATAAATATCCATGGTACCCAAGCCCTAATCTAAGCCATTGAATTCTTTATGAGTTATCTCCATCAAAACCATTTCAAGAAAAATCAAAAAGATATAGATAGAATTGTATTTTGTTCATTGCATTATTAAAAGTCAAAATCATGCATCATTTAGTTTAGAGTAGTGTAGATGCATCTCATATGGCCAAGGTGGATTAATTATGAGGGAAATATAAATTTGAGCTTTAATATATAATATTGCATGAGGACATGACAATGTTCAAGTGTAGGGGAATTTGATATGAGCTTAAACTCATATCCTTTTATCAACAAATAACCCTAAAACATGAAGCAAAATACCAATTTATTTGGCAAAAACAGTGTTATGTGGTATGTTTGTGTTTGTGTACACTTGTGTAGGTAAAAGGATACATTTTCAAGCAAACAAAGAGAAATCAAGCTCAAATGGATGAAAAAGACAAAGAAGGATCAAAAGTGACAAGACTTTGAAGTATAAGGACCTATCTTGACAAGTTTTCAAAGTTGAAGGACTAAAGTGCAAATATTGTAAAAAGTCAAGATTCAAGTCAAACTTGGTCAACTCTCAAGTCAACTCAGTCAAAGGACCATTTTGTTCAAGAATGAAAGTTGAAGGACCAAATATGTCAAAAGAATGAAGCTCCTAGCTTAAAACAATAATCTGCCAAGTATAAGGACTAATTCTGCCAACAATTGAAAGTTGTCCAAAGTTTAATCCATGTGAAATCATTTTAGCCAATGAGAGAAGAGTAAATAAGTCACACGGATTGAACATTTAATTCCCACTCAGCCGACATGCATTTAATATCCAATCTCAACAGTATGATCCGTGTGACCAATTTTTAGCCAATTACATGCTGACATGTGGCATCTTCTTCATCAAAGATATTCACCAGGATCGCGTTTGAGCTACAAGCCATTTCATGGAAAGATTTCAACACCAAAATTTATCATTTTGAAGAGACGAACACAATAGTGCCAATCAATTAACATGAAATCAATTATTGAAGAAAAACCCAAATCCTTGTTCATACCTGCAAATGCCATTATGCAGAATTGTCCACTTGGAAAGCTGGGATTGGTCCTGACACGTCACCAACCCCAACAAACTCCTCCTTCATGCCTATAAATAGATGATAGGACTTCATTTGTAAAGTGTAGCTTAATTTTGTAAAAACACATAGTTCTTAAATTTCTTTCCCTTTCCTCCATTTTTACCCTAGCTACTCAAGAGTCTGACAAACTCTTGAGTTAGTTAGTTAGTTACTTACCTTCCAACAACTTTGTAACCATTTTTCATTGAATAAAATTCAAATCTTCCATTTCTCGCCAAAACTGTTCTTCCTATTACTGTTCATTACCTGCTGATCTTGGATACTTGAGTTGTTGATTTGTGTTTGTTATGATCATAGATTGATCATAACTGACATTGAAGGAGTTTGTTAGCTGTTCTTGAAGAATTCAGTTCATTCCATAGTTTTTGAAGATTTCAAGCATGATGATGATTCCTGTTGATTTGTTAGCAGTTCTTGTTGATTGATTGATTACCTAGTGATAAGGTGGTGGTTATCACTAGGCTAAGAGAGCTCAACGCTCCTCTTCTTCTCAGTGGTTTACTTCAATAGGTTTTAAAGCTCTTGTTTTTGTTCCACTGAAAAAGTCATATGCATGCTATTTTTCCTAGAGTAAACTTGATGACTGCATGATAAAAGTTGTTTCTAATTGCTGATTGTTTGATCTTTGGTTGCTTATAGCTTAATTTTGTTGCTTGTTCTTTGATTTGGATTAAGTTCTAGTTTACTGCATTAATTCAGTCATTTTAAGCCTTGTACCTTGTTTGAAGTTCTAGTTGTGTTAATTGATTGCATTTAGCTCTTACACATATCATTTTGATCACTTAGTCTAGTTTGCTATAGGATTTCATTCAGTTCAGTTTCAAAATCAGATTGTCTTCACAAATTCTCATAAAGACCAGTTAAAGGAGTGTTTGGGATTGGTTTAAAAAGAGTTTTCAAGTATTGAGTTTTGGTTTGTTAAAGGTCATTTGCAGTTAATAGGTAGTAATATAGTGTTTTGAATCATTAACAAGTCAAAAAGTAGGTCAAACAGGCAAATGGCATCAAAAATGTTTGGGTTATTCTTAGTCAGATTTGCCATTTAGAAGTTGTCATTTTCATTTGATCAGTACTCATTCAATACTTGATGAAATTGGATCAAATTTGTTCTCAACTTTAGCTTATGTCATAGAGATTCAAATTCCAAAAGGATTTTCTACAGTTTACAATAAGCAGTTAGTAATAAGCAAAAATCAGTTAAGCAAACTTAAGTCAAGTTTCTGTAACTTGAAACTGGAAATATGTATCTCTTTATTCTCTTCATTATCATGGTCATTTTTTTTCACAAATCCTCTTAAGTCATTGAGTTACATGATTTTTGAGAGTTTCAGCTTTTTGAAAAATAAGCTGGTCAACGCTTGGTCAACAAAAGGCCATTTTCAGCTTAATTCAAATTTAGAGCTTATTTCTTGATGAAAAAGTTTCTAGTTTGATTTCCCGTTCATTACTTGGATAGCTTAATCAGTTTCATTAAGAAAATCAAGTTGTGACTATTTAGATTTTGCTATAGCTTATTTTGTGCTTATTGATAAGTGCTCATTTGCTTATTTCTCAACTTCAGCCAATTTCCTTTTACACGCGTAGCTTATTTTGGATTTAAATCATTTTGCAACTTGTCTCATTGAATTTGGTTGAGTAATAAGCTCAAACGAGCTTATTTTTACCTTGAACCCGTTTTTGGCTTAAATAGTTTTCAAAATTGCTCTTTGGTCCCTATAGTTTTAAACAGATTGTAAACTTGGCTTAATTTCCATGTTTTTAGGGTTTGCAAGTGTTAAGCCCTTGTAGTTTTGGAACTTGCTAAATTCAGTTAGCAAGTTGTTAGTTTGTTACATTTTTGGTTAGTTGGTTATAAGATTTGCATTTTTGATCCTTGTAGTTAACTGTTTTACACTTTTAGTCCCTAGAATTGTTAGAATTTACATTTCAAGCATTTATCTTTCCTAGAATTTACATTTTCAGTCCTTTTAGTTTTATATTTTACATTTTGAATTTTACTTGAATAAAAACTTGGTAATTGCAAATTGTTTTACATATAAGTAGGTATTATTTTTCCATTTTGCAAGTCTTTGTTGAATTAGCAAATAGAATATCCAAGCAAGTTTAACAACCAAGAACAATTAAAAACCCGATATTGGTTGGACTTTCCATTATCAAGAACTGAGAAAAAACGAACTGCATTATACACAATTTCAAAATCCAACAAATATATTTTAAAACCTTTTATTAATTAAATATTCAATTTTAAATGCTAATTAAAGCCCTAAAATCAAATATAATTAAGAAAATGTCCAAAATATAATTTCATTGAACTAATAAATCACTTATATTATTTAAAGACTAAAAAGTATTTTTCCTAAATTTTCAAAACTATTTTTCTATTTTTAAATCACTAAAAACTATTTTTAGACCAAAATAATCATAAAAAATATTAAAATAATGCCAAAAATAATTTGACAATTTTAAAAATCCTAAGTTACACTAATGAACAGTAGAAAATTGAAAAAGTTTGAAAAATGTAAAATTTTTCACTAAAAGACAAAACAGTTTAATAATTAAACCCTAATTAACTTAAATTAATTAATAAAAATGATTAAAAAGTGAACAGTAAATATTTCTTAAACTAAAAATCTTAAACTAATTTTCTTAATCTATGAAAAATTTTAAAACTGAAAAATGTTGATTTTCTACACTAAAAGACAAAAACAGAAATGTTAAAAAGTAATTAAAATAACAATTAAACCTAAAAAATACTAAATGAACAGTAACTTAAAAAATAATTAAATAGAAAAATCAAGATTAAAATAAGAAAAATATTGAAACAAAAATGAAGTCCTAAATCCTAAATAAGTCCACTAAAGACAAAAATTTTTAGTTTCTGAAAGTGACACCTTGTGTGTTTCTGTCTTTTAGCTAAGCAGTACAAACAATAACACTCGCAGGGGTAATGAAGTTCCCACTGCTAGTGCAAAATGCAGGTCTGGTGGGTTTTAAGCTTAGGAAAGCTTTGTTGGTGGCTTTTTCTTGGATACAAGGGCACCCCCACACTCATGGAAGTGTGGGGAGTCAGGATAAACAGAAAAACACACACTCTCAATACAATTTAAGCACAAGAAAGGCAAAAATAGGTGACTGTTATAGCCTATGGTCTACTGATGAACAGTGGACTGAAGCAAAAGGCAATTGGACGAATTTCAGAGCTCAAATTCTCAATCACAAATCCACCAAATCACAAATAATCAATCTAAAACCCTAGACTGACCTAACATCTAACAATATACAGAAAATCAAACCAAAAAATACATTGAAACAAGGCAGAAAAATGGCTTAACAGTTTTTTAGCTATGTATTATCTATTTCAACATGCACTTTGCTTCAAATCTTGTCTAAACCAAGTACTTAAGACTGAAAGCTTGTGACACTAACAACCTAAGTGCAACTAGACAATTTTTAACTCAACAATTATCACTAACTCCTTGCTAAAACAAGTATCCAAACACCACCTTAAATTTCAGAAATTAAAAATAGCAAACCAATACTTTCCAATCTTACAAAACTGAGTTGAGATCATCTAAACATGCATGTAACTAACATCTAAGCATAACCTAACCAATTACTAATATCAAAATAGTCAATCCACCAAAAATCAATACTCTCAATTTTTCAACAAGAAAGAGGGTTCAAAGCCGAATGTTACCTAGTGGGACCCACATACAGGCCCCACAATGGCTGATGCCATCTCCTTTTAGCTGGAAACAATGAGCTTATGGCTTATGGAGGTTGCTGTTGTAGAGATGTGCTAGTATTGGACTAGAATTAGTCCAATACCCAATATGTCTTGAATAACAACTTGAAAAAGAGATCTTGAACATGCCAAAAAAAAGGAAAAACACCAAAGTTGACTGTTCACAAGGCCAATAAGCTATCAAGCTAGCTTATTAATTAAGCTAGCTTATAGCTTATAGGTTAAAGAAAATAAAAAAATATGGAAAACTGATTTCCTTGAAATCTTTGGTACTACACAATCTTGAAACCTTTTGACAAAAAGCTATATTAATTGAAACAAATTTTATAAATCCACTATCACTTCATCATAAAACCAATTTGCAACCTATAAAGACCTTCTTCAAGAATCCTTAAGAGAAAACGAAAATTTGAAAATACTTCTTTGAAAACTGAAAATCCCTTTTGAGACTTAACTAAACTGCTTAAAAGATAAACTCTATACTACTTTGGAACTCAGAATTTGCAAAGTTAAAACTTTCATTTTCATTACTTAATTTAATTTATACAAAAACTGGAACAAAATGGAAAATTACATCTAATGTTCTTTTTATACTAAAAAGATGAACATTCTAGATACATGAATTGCTGAAACCCTAATGCTACAAAATCCCTCTTTTGCCCTTCGAATATTCGTCCTCAATAAGCATCTTTGAAATTCAAACTTTAGTAAGTAATGGTTGACTGGATGTTTGACTTTGGTCGGGTATAGGGGAATTAGGTGGGCTAATGGTGGGTTTGACTGGGCTTATGTCGGGTATTGACCAGGTATGGGTTTCATTCTCACAGCTTTGCCCCCTAAATTTCCCAATTGTGTACACTTTGTAATAAACAGCCCAATAATTCATTTCCTTTGTAAAACAAGTTTAGGCAAATTACATAATAAGTCCCTTTCTTTGATAAATGTTGGAATAAGGACTTTTTATGTAATAAAATCATTCTCCAAGGGCCAATCATGACATGTCTTGAAACTTCAAGGATGTAACTTGTACAAATGAATAGTGGAGGGTCATTTGTGACAAGTCTACAAAGATGAGGGACCGTTCTTGTCAATCTTCAATTCTTCAAGGGTATTTTTGGAAATTCCATTCTTGGGCCCGGTTCTTTGTGCGGCTTCGTTTCCCGTGTTCGTTTTTGCTCTATTCTTGTAATCTTTTGGTGAATTCACGATATCCGTACCTGAAATACACAATGAACAAACACAGGCATATTTTTGGGTATTTTGATGATATTTTAAGCGTTTTAAGCCCGATTTGGACGATGAGACTATGTATAAATACAGTCTCATCATGCTATCACTATATAAATGCACGAGAAACAAACACTTGACCATGAGTTAGTGATCCAAATAACTTCACAGGTAGCACTAGCCATGCACCTATATTCTGCCTCAGCAGAATATCTAGAAATGGTAGGTTGTTTTTTACTTTTCCAGGACATAAGAGTCCTACCCAAGAAAACACAATACCCAGAAACAGATTTTCTGGTTCTAATGCACTTGGCCCAATCATCATAAGTGTAACAAGATACCTTTAATGAAGTATCTTTGTAAATCTGAATGCCAGTACCAGGGGAGTTTTTAAGGTACCTAATAACTCTTAGAGCTATTTTGAGATGAGACTGCAAGGGAGCATGCATATGTTGACTAAGACAGTGAACAACATAGGATATGTCAGGTCTGGTGTGAGTAAGGTAAATAAGCCTCCCTAAGAGTCTTTGATACTCAAAAACCTTTTTGAGTAATTTTTCACTCTCACTTTCATCAACAACAAGCACACAATTTTCAGGTAAGGGTGTTGCTGCTGGTTTAACACCCAACAGACCAAACTCATAGATAAGCTCAAGGCAGTATTTTCTTTGAGTCATGCAAATACCATTGGTATTTTCAAGAATTTCAATTCCTAAGAAATATTTCATCACCCCAAGATCTTTTTTCATGAATTTGGTCTTAAGAAAACTTTTAAAGTTATCAATTTCCTTAATGCTATTACATGTGATGATAAATCATCAACATAAACAGGGAGTGCAATAAATAAGTTATTAGATTGTTTGATGTAGAGAGAGTAATCATGTTTGCTTTGGATAAAGCCATGCTCAGCCAAATACAATGGTCAATTTAGCATTCCATTGTCTTGGGGCTTGCTTAAGTCCATAGAGGGCTTTATTTAACTTACACACTTTATTCTTGTCTTGGTAGTTAAAACCCAAAGGAACAGTCATATAAATATCCTCATCCAACTCACCATATAGAAAAGCATTATTGACATCAAGTTGAAAAAGAGGCCAATCATTAGACACATCAATACTAATAAGACATCTTACAGTCACCATTTTAACAACATGACTAAAAGTTTCATCAAAGTCTATACCCTCTCTTTGACTGTATCCTTTAGCAACAACTCTTGCTTTATACTTATCAACAATGCATGTGGACTTATATTTAATATTATAAACCCATTTGTTGTTAATGGATTTTCTTCCAACAGGTAAGTGACATAAGGTCCAGGTATTGTTCCTTAAGAGAGCCTCAATTTCATTGTGCATAACTTCTACATACCTATTGTCTTTGATAGCCTCATAGTAAGTAGTAGGCTCAGAAGATTGATTCAGAGTAGTAGCAAAACAGAAATTGGTAGTGCTAAGTCTAGAATAATTAACATGCTTCTCAATACCATATTTAAGCTTGCTATCAAGAACAAAGTCATTAAGCTTAACAAAAAGTTTGGTAGGTCTAGAAGACTTTCTAACAACAGGTTCTCCTACTTCTTATGTGGTGACCTCACTTTGCTTTAAAGAAATATCATAAGGGTGAAAAATACCATTTGTGCCCTCATAGCAGGATTGCTGATTTTCACCTATGGAGGTTGTAGGGTCATCCTCCTGGGGATGCACCAAGGCATCCTCATTAGTGGGGTTGACTCTACCTTCCACAGTAGGTGTTGCTCTCTCATCATCATTGGGACTTGAAAGAGTTTGATTATCAAAAAAGGATAAAAGATTAATAAGTGTGTAAACACTTATCCTTTTGCCACTAAAATCTAGGAAAAACAAGACCTAATCATGTGTTTTATATCGTAAAAGTCGGAATTACGCGTGGTTTTGTGTTTTTGTGTTTAAATAGGTAAAAATGATCAAAAGAAGAGAAAACACGGGATTTCACGGTCAAATGTTGAAGAAAAGTCCAAAAAGAGACGAAGACAAAGTCAAAAGACCAAAGTGTGCCCAAGTTCACGAAAACCGGCTAAACCGACACGAGCTTAAAGGAAAAGATCGAGAAAGCCAAGATCGAGCTCGTTTTAGTCATTTACAAAGAATTCGGGTCTTGTGGGTCCCACATTAGATAAATGGGCTCAAAAGCCCATTAAAGTGCAAGGATTATTCACTTATTGATATTGAAGCCCAACATGGCCCAAACTCTACAAATTATGGACGGATGAAGAAGGAACTTGTATGGGCCACAAAGCCCATTTGGCTGTATAATGGGACGGTTATGTTGCTAGTTTTTGGCCAACTTGTTGATAAACACGCAACATTTAACTCACACAAACAATTTACTACCACTCCCCACACGTTTTGTCTTATAAAACATTTATTCTTCTTTGACTGGTCAACCGCACACCTCACCCGGTCAAACCATTTATCCAACCAACCACACGTTTTTTTTTAAACGTAAATGACTTATCCCATTCACACTTTTAAATATACACGAATTGTTTACATTCACTCCCCATTTATTTACGTCACAAACGAAGTACATTCACCCCCCATCTTCTTCTCCCCCAAAAGTTACACAGTCATACCCAAACCCTAATTTTTACCTTCACAAATTTACTCACCCATAATTGGGGGTTTTACCCTTAATTGATAATTCACACCAAGGGGAATTAAATCCCCATAAAAAACGGAGCATGCACCAACTGTGGTCCTCATCTTATATCATACGTGGCTTAATCCTTTCTTTTGATTGGTTAAACCACATCACAAATACCCATCCTCCAATCAATTCAATCCACCCTGGCAATCCGTGGCTCAAGAGTGGTTTTCTACCGCAAGATCAAGAAAGAGAAGAAAAGAGATGGATTATGCGACCAAGATTGGATGCTTAATATTGAAGCTATGAAGAGGGTTTGCGGGTTTCTCCTATAAAAACCCCCATTTTCACATGTAATAGGCAGCCTTTCTTTATTTTTAATTTTCAGTTATTAGATTAGGGTTTAAAGTTTAATCTTGTATTTTTAATTTTTCCAGTTAATGTAATTTTATTTTAAATTAATGAAAAGTTGAATTTTAATTTTATTCGTCTCATTTTAAATTAAGTTTCTGTCAATTTATTACTGTTTGGTGCTTGCAATTCTTTTTATAATCTGCTTAATTTTTTTCATATTACTGTTGATTCGAAAATAAAAAAAATAAAAAATAAAAAATAAAAAAATAAAAAAATAATAAAGGAAAGTGTAAGTAATTTTTCCCTACTGGAAAAATTATACAAGTTCACTGTTCGGTTACTATTTGGATCGAGGGTTCAATTTATTTGGTTCGAAAAAGTTTGATTGGTTCGAGCACTGTTTGGAATGATAATCGAGATGATGAAGGTGGTATTGATACGGTTTTGTTAAGACGGCTCAGCGCCGCGTCTTCGTCACAACGGTTTCTCCAAACGGTTCTAATCCCCTTTCTCTTTTATTTTTATGTTTAGTTTTAGTTTAAGGTTTAAATATGTTTATGTTTTATGTTTAAGTATAGTGAATCTGCTTTGGGTTTTGTTAAATCTGCCTAGTTTAAATTTGTCTTTTTAATATTTGTTTGGATTTGATATTGTTTATCTGCTTTACTTTGTTTCATAGTACCTGTTTGAATTCTTTTTCGTATGCTTATTATTTTAGTTTTAATTATCTGCTTGGTTTGGGGCTTTTTGAATCTGCTTTAGATTTGTAGTATCTGTAGGGTTAAGTTTTGCTTATTTAGTTTTGGTATTAGAAATCTGCTTATTTTTCTTGTTTGTTTAGCTTATTTGATTCGATATTGTGCTATTTTACTAGTTTGCTTATTTTGGTGTTTTAGATCTGCTTTTGTTGGTTTGCTTATTTTGCTATTTGGGTTTTAGCTTATTTGTTTCAGCTTATTGCTTAGTTAGCCTATTAGATTCAGTGCTTATCGTTTCTTATCTGTTCATTGTGCTTATTTCGTTCACTGTTTTTCTTGCTGATTTTTGCTGCTGAACATACAGATTTATTTAATCTGTATGTTTGATTGTCCAAAATAAAAGCTAATAATATTAAAAAATAAAAATAAAAAAAATATATTAACTAAATTTTGGTCTAGTGGGATTCGAACCCCAGACCCTTCGCATACAAGCCAAGCGCCCCAACCATTCCATCTAGGCTTCTTTTTGTGTTTACTTTGCATCATTAATTTAATATAGAGTATAAATAGTTGGCATTTTATTTTAGTTTTAATTAAAATTAGTTTAACTCAAGTTTAGTTTTATTTAAATTAATTAAAAAGTTTTATTTCAATTTAGTTTTTTTTTATAAAATATAAAAAGGATAAAAAATATTTTAATTTTATTTACTTTTATAAATTTACATTAGTTTTAAATTTCTTTTATAATTTTAAATAGTTTTTTTATGTAGAATTAAAAGTAGTTTTAAATTCTTATTTAAATTGTAGATTTAAAATTAGTTTTCAATTTATTAAGTTTTGTTTAAAAAAAGATTTTAATTAAAAGTTTTTAAGTTTTATTAATTAGTTAAATTTTATTTTCAAATTAATAGTTTAAATAGTTAATTAAAATAGTTTTCTTTTAATTAAATAGATTTAAGTTAGTTTAAAAATTCCAAAGTTTTCGTTTACCAAAAACAAAGTAAGTCGATACGATAATTTAAAATCAAATTCGAGTCGAGTCGAGGAAAACGAACTTAATAGCAATACATACAAAATCATAGTTTCAAATGGCGCCGCTGCCGCTTCGCTCGTACGATTGACGATTTTTCGTGAAGACGTTTGGATTTTGGGATCCGTTCGCTTTGAACGTTACGTTTCTTGCAAAAAAATCAAAAATACAAAAAAAAATAAAAAAAATCACAAAAGCAATTTCTTTCCTAAGATTTGCACCAAAAAAATTTAAAAAAATCCAAAAGTAGTACTTTTTTCTAAAAGTATTACACCAAAAATATTACGTATTAGTGTTAATTTTTAGTTCGATTTCTTTCGATTTTTCTTGTGAATATATATTTTTCTTAAAAAATACAAAAAGATTTTTCATTTATTATATTATATTACGTAGCACAATAAATTTACCTACTTGTCAAATAAGCCTTAGTTGGGATTTCATCACCTAACTATTGTATTCGCATCCATAACAAAATAAAAAGGCAAAATAGATAAATACTAGTAAGACGTTTGAACTCGAAATATACAAACTATAAGGTGGGTATAAGGCGACGCACTATAAAAGGCCGTCTAAGGAAAAAGGTTTTTAAGTGCTTTGTGCCACCTCGTTTCCCCGATTGCTTGTGCGTATATTGAGAGGGACGACCGATTATTGGTTTGCCAACTCAAGTAGTATTTACGTATATATTTTTGTAGCTTTTTCATATTGCTCATCGAGAGGGAAAATCCTTTTCCTCTCAAAGTCGACCGAGGTCACCTACCTCATTCCAAAGTTTTAGTTGTATGCGCACTCGCGCGCGTGCACACATACCAAGTGGTGTACCAAATACTTCTAATTCTTCCAAAAAGAAGAAGAAGAAAAACAAAAAGACCGTCATTCAAGCCGATCCCGAGAATCGAGCTTTCGACATAACGATGGCAACGGATAATCGACCAATGATTGAGATTCTACAATCTCACGTTGAAGGAAACGATGACGCGATTGTGGTGCCGACCATTGGAGCAAATCATTTTGAACTTAAATCGGGTTTTATTCAAATGGTTTCCGCTACACCATTTTTAGGCCGTACTAATGATGACCCACACGCTCATATCAAACGTTTCATCCAATTAGCTAATACCGTTAAATACAATGGGGTGCCACAAGAGGCCGTTCGCCTACAACTTTTTCCTTTTTCCCTCGAGGGACAAGCCCGGATTTGGCTTGATAAAGAACCACCCCAAAGTATTACCACATGGATCGACTTAGAGACCAAGTTCATTAATTACTTTTTCCCACCATCACGGACCACCGCTTTAAGGAATGAAATAATCACCTTTGAGCAACAATATGGGGAAACGTTTAGTGAGTCTTGGGATCGATTTAAAGAGCTTTTGAGAAAATGTCCACAACACGGTTTCACCAAAGTACATCAAATAAATACGTTTTACAATGGTTTAACTCTAAATGACCAAGACTCACTTAATAGTGCCGCGGGAGGCAATATTCTTGTGAAAACCATGAACGAGGCTTGGTCCATTATTGAGAACAAGGCAAAAGTACAAACTAAGAGTGTTCGGACTACAATAACTAGTGCTAGTGATAATGAGGTGAATAATCAAATTAAGGAGCTTACTTCAATTGTGAAACACCTTGCTCTAAAAACCGACGCCCTCACTACACATGTGCATGCCGTGAAAGATAATAGTGAAACGTGTGAGACTTGTGGTGGACCACATTCATATTTCAATTGTGACAAGGTTTACAACAATCAACAACAAGTTTGTGCTTTTAATGCTAATGAAAGGGTTCCATTTAAACCTAATGTTGATTTTAACCATTTGTCTTATAAGAGTACTAATTATTTGGCTCCCCCGGGTTTTGTAGCACCTCAAAGACCACCCCCACCCGCCCAAAATACCCAATACCAAAATAGGAACCAAGGTCCTCAAATGGGTAATTTTCAAGGGAATGCAAATCAAGGGAATTTTAATGGTCAAAATCAAGGGTTTCAAAATAATAACCAAGGTTTTTATAATAACAACAGTTTTCAATCTCAATATCAAAACCAAGGTTTTCCTAATCAAGGGTTTAATAAAATGAACATGCAAAATCCTCAAATGGACTTGGTTCTACAAAAATTGACCGAACATGAGAAAATCATGAAAGCAATGCAAGAATCCACTAGACAAATGCAAGAGTCCAACGATAAGAGATTTTTGACTATGTTGCAAACCCTTAGACCCCAAGGAGCCTTACCTTCAAATAACCGAGATTAACCCTCGTGCTAATGTGAGTGCTATCAATACTCGAAGTGGAGCCACTTTAGTGGGACCTTCCATCTCTTCGCCCATAAAGGAGAGACAAGGCCCGGAGGTCATAATGAGTAATCCTACTCCCCCTTCGGTGATTCCTCCCACTACCACTCCTAGTACTAGTGCTCCATTGCCGAAAGAGCCTATTCCTACGGTTGTTCAAGAAGCGAGTCCTTCTCCTTCTCAACCTTCTAAGTCTAAGCCTAATATTCCTTATCCATCTAGGTTAGGCAAGGCTAAAGTGCTCACCAAAGATGACGTTCATGTCTCTAACTTTTTGAAAATGATTTCCAATGTGAATGTTTACATAAGCCTTATTGAAGCACTTGCTCAAATGCCAAAATTTGTGAAAATGTTTAAAGATTTGCTTAATAAGAAAGAAAAAATGGTTGAGCTCGTGAACACTCGTTTAAATGAAAATTGTTTTGCGGTTCTTCTCAAAGAGCTTCCCGAAAAGCTAGGAGATCCCGGACGATTCGTGTTACCTTGCTCGTTTCCTCAAATTGATGATTGTATGGCTTTAGCGGATCTCGACGCTAGAATCAATCTTATGCCACTTTCGGTTTGGAAATTGTCATTACCCGACCTTGTACCGACTCGTATGACTTTAGAGTTAGCTAATCGAACTCTCGCATACCCCGTTGGTATTGCCGAAGATGTTTTTGTTCGAGTTGGTACATTTACTTTTCCCGTGGACTTTGTCGTCGTCGACTATGAGATGGATCCTCGTATTCCGTTAATACTTGGTCGACCATTCTTACGATCCGGAAGAGCCTTAGTTGACGTAGCCGAAGGGGAGTTAATTCTTAGGGTTAGGGATGAACAACAAGTTTTAAAAATGGGAAAAATCACAACAAAATCAAATGAAAAAGAGTCGGTCAATATGATTAATGTTCTTAATTATGATAATGATGAGATTTTTATTAATCCTTTTGGAATTGAAAAGTCTAATCAAAATGATTTTGTGATAAATTCATCCCTTTCCTTAGAGCCTCAAATTTTTGAAACTCCTATTTATGACACCGATAGTGATGACACTTCTTCAAGCGATCACACTATTTTCGGCTTAGACGACTCGTCTTTGGACCCACCCACTTTCGACCCACCCATTTATGATACCCCAATCTTTGATACCTACGATGATGACACTTCTTTAAGTGATCTCATTAATTTTGATGACCCACCCCATGATGTTAATGCACCTCATATCTCTATGAGTGATTCTTCCATGGAGACTCCTTTTGACTTTTATACTCCGATTTTAGAAGTCATGACTTATGAGGAGGATCCTCCACTCTTAGAGATCATACCTAATTTAGAGGTTATTCTATTTGAGGAGGATTTAGATATCTTTCTAAATACCTATTTTCCTCATGAGGATGAGTTTTCCTATGACTCCGATGATACTTATGTTTTCACATCGAGTTTGGAAGAGGATGACTTTCCCACTATGGATTTTGATGATATTTTGAGCTTAAATGTCACTACCTCTTGCTATTTTCCCGTTAAGGAATCGGTGTTTGATCCCGGAATAGAGATTTTTGTGCTTTCATTGCCATATTACCATAGCCCCCTTCCTTGTAAGAGACTTTTGCCTAAGGATACCCCACTTTTCTTTGACTTGCGTACCACCTCGGGGTTTATTTCCTTTTGTGATGGAAATTATGTGTTTGACCTGGGTGGATTTTTCATGGGGTATGCCTTATATGGTTTTGTTTCACCTTTATCATGGAGAGATTTTCCTCCCTTGGAAATCTCGGTTTTCCATGATTTTCCCATTTGAATGATGACATTCGGGAATTCGAGTCGAGCTAGAGACTCGTGATAATAAATCAAGCATCGTTTAACTAGGTTAGATTTTTACCTTTTCCACCCTTTTTACCCTTTTTTCGCCTTCACCCATTTTCACCAATAAGTGTAGGGGGGAGCCAAGTAGGTTGTTTTTATGTTGTGATGTTGTGTGCAGGGACATGTGCTTAAATGATCCACTTTTGGTACTTTTGACGTGACCCGTGTTCCCGTGTTTCCCGTGTACCCGGTTTCCTTCGATAAGTTTTTGCTATTGTGATTCAATCTTGTATATAAATAAAACGAATAAATGTAATCACTTTAGTTGTCCCTTCCTTAGCTCGACTTTAAACAACGTACTCAATGTCCTAAGTGTAGGGGAGTTTATTCTCCCACATGCCTAAACATTGAGGACAATGTTTATATTAAGTGTAGGGGGACTTCTATCGAATTTTAGTGGGCTTTTCCATGAATTTGACCTCATTTAACCGGAAATTTTAAAAAAATTTCAACATTTTTCAAATTTTTGATCTATTTTGGCCTAGTAGTATTTCCATTTATTTTCTTTTCTTTTGTAATCACATCTTATGAATAATTTCCATTTCAAGAATAAAGTCAAAAAATAAATAAATAAATAAAATGGTTTTAACAAGTTTAGATATCTTTGATATATTAGGCCCGCCGTGAATATTTTGACTCAACCCGAGTTTACTTATCCAAGTTTACTCTAGCTAGTATCCTTAACCATATGGACCTTAATTGGTTTATTAGGCTAAGCATCCACGAGTCTCATTCCTTGAGATTTTAAATTGTGGAGAACGAGAGATGATAGAGTTAATTATAAGTTTGGTATTCTTTCATTAACTTATGTGAGTTAGTTATGAGCTTTTTCTCCCATCGCTTGTTAATAAATATATTTGCAATAAATAAGGTTGTACGATTTGAAAAGTTACTTAGCTTCTAGCACAAGATCGTTTAAAAGTTGCTCGGTATTAATTAGAGTTCATAGCCAAGGCATAACTTATTGAAGCGGGACGCGAAGATTGGCATATCCAAAAAGGCCCTAACAAGGCATGAGGATACCCGAGTCCAAAAAGGCCCTCACAAGGCATGAGGATTCACTTTTTTTTGCTAAAGATCCAAAGATGACGTGAAGATCATTAATCCAAATCAATATGATGGATCAAGACACACGACGAGAAGCAATTACTCCCCTAAAGATCATGGAGAAGTCTATCCAGAAAGGCCCTAACAAGGTATGAGGATAAATAGATCCAAGTCCGAAAAGGAGGCAGATCGTTATATATCAAAATCCTAAATAAAGAAGATGATAAATGAAGAAGTCGTGGTCAACGTTTGAAGCATCTTTCACTCCTAATGAAGATGTATACCAAAATGAAGAGAAGACCATAATTTCAAGATCGTCTCTCAAGATTTGAAGTTTGAAGTACAAGCCAAATATCGGTCCGAGAAAGGTCTCAAATCGTGAAACGAGTTATGCCAAGATATGAACATTATGAGGTTTTGAGAAGCCGTTTTAAAAGATTTTGTCCTTTAGCTAACTATTGATTAAATCGTCCCACTTTATTTTCGGCCTTAATAAATTATCGAAATAAGTCAAAAATGCATCCTCGTGATCATTGAAGACAAAAATAAAATACAAGAGATACACCGTAGGAATAAGGGGGTCTAAGTGATTAATTAAACCACATGAGTATGTGTTAGTTGTGCTAACTTGTGGTAAACAATGATCTCGTTTTTAAGCTTGGTATGGGAACGTGAAACTTGAGGGTGATTAATATTCATGACACCTAAGCCCTAATTTAAGTCTTAGATTTCTTTACGAGTTTCTTCCATCAAATAATTTCCGAGTTAATAAATCATTATAACTTTTGTTTCCTTTAAAGTTTTTATCTTTTTGTCGTAGTAGTAATAAAGGCCGAGATGGATTAATAATGAGAAAAATGTAACTTTATGCTTTGAAATAATGCATTGCATGGGGTCATTGCAATGTCAAGTGTAGGGGATTTAATAAGTGTGTAAACAATTATCCTTTTGCCACTAAAATCTAGGAAAAACAAGACCTAATCATGTGTTTTATATCGTAAAAGTCGGAATTACGCGTGGTTTTGTGTTTTTGTGTTTAAATAGGTACAAATGATCAAAAGAAGAGAAAACACGGGATTTCACGGTCAAATGTTGAAGAAAAGTCCAAAAGGAGACGAAGACAAAGTCAAAAGACCAAAGTGTGCCAAAGTTCACGAAAACCGGCTAAACCGACACGAGCTTAAAGGAAAAGATCAAGAAAGCCAAGATCGAGCTCGTTTTAGTCATTTACAAAGAATTCGGGTCTTGTGGGTCCCACATTAGATAAATGGGCTCAAAAGCCCATTAAAGTGCAAGGATTATTCACTTATTGATATTGAAGCCCAACATGGCCCAAACTCTACAAATTATGGACGGATGAAGAAGGAACTTGTATGGGCCACAAAGCCCATTTGGCTGTATAATGGGACGGTTATGTTGCTAGTTTTTGGCCAACTTGTTGATAAACACACAACATTTAACTCACACAAACAATTTACTACCACTCCCCACACGTTTTGTCTTATAAAACGTTTATTCTTCTTTGACTGGTCAACCGCACACCTCACCCGGTCAAACCATTTATCCAACCAACCACACGTTTTTTTTATCAACGTAAATGACTTATCCCATTCATACTTTTAAATATACACGAATTGTTTACATTCACTCCCCATTTATTTACGTCACAAACGAAGTACATTCACCCCCAAAAGTTACACAGTCATACCCAAACCCTAATTTTTACCTTCACAAATTTACTCACCCATAATTGGGGGTTTTACCCTTAATTGATAATTCACACCAAGGGGAATTAAATCCCCATAAAAAACGGAGCATGCACCAACTGTGGTCCTCATCTTATATCATACGTGGCTTAATCCTTTCTTTTGATTGGTTAAACCACATCACAAATACCCATCCTCCAATCAATTCAATCCACCCTGGCAATCCGTGGCTCAAGAGTGGTTTTCTACCGCAAGATCAAGAAAGAGAAGAAAAGAGATGGATTATGCGGCCAAGATTGGATGCTTAATATTGAAGCTATGAAGAGGGTTTGAGGGTTTCTCCTATAAAAACCCCCATTTTCACATGTAATAGGCAGCCTTGCTTTATTTTTAATTTTTAGTTATTAGATTAGGGTTTAAAGTTTAATCTTGTATTTTTAATTTTTCCAGTTAATGTAATTTTATTTTAAATTAATGAAAAGTTGAATTTTAATTTTATTCGTCTCATTTTAAATTAAGTTTCTGTCAATTTATTACTGTTTGGTGCTTGCAATTCTTTTTATAATATGCTTAATTTTTTTCATATTACTGTTGATTCGAAAAAAAATAATAATAATAAAAAAATAATAATAAAGGAAAGTGTAAGTAATTTTTCCCTACTGGAAAAATTATACAAGTTCACTGTTCGGTTACTATTTGGATCGAGGGTTCAATTTATTTGGTTCAAAAAAGTTTGATTGGTTCGAGCACTGTTTGGAATGATAATCGAGATGATGAAGGTGGTATTGATACGGTTTTGTTAAGACGGCTCAGCGCCGCGTCTTCGTCACAACGGTTTCTACAAACGGTTCTAATCCCCTTTCTCTTTTATTTTATGTTTAGTTTTAGTTTAAGGTTTAAATCTGTTTATGTTTTATGTTTAAGTTTACTGAATCTGCTTTGGGTTTTGTTAAATCTGCCTAGTTTAAATTTGTCTTTTTAATATTTGTTTGGATTTGATATTGTTTATCTGCTTTACTTTGTTTCATAGTACCTGTTTGAATTCTTTTTCGTATGCTTATTATTTCAGTTTTAATTATCTGCTTGGTTTGGGGCTTTTTGAATCTACTTTAGATTTGTAGTATCTGTAGGGTTAAGTTTTGCTTATTTAGTTTTGGTATTGGAAATCTGCTTATTTTTCTTGTCTGTTTAGCTTATTTGATTCGATATTGTGCTATTTTACTAGTTTGCTTATTTTGGTGTTTTAGATCTGCTTTTGTTGGTTTGCTTATTTTGCTATTTGGGTTTTAGCTTATTTGTTTCAGCTTATTGCTTAGTAAGCCTATTAGATTCAGTGCTTATCGTTTCTTATCTGTTCATTGTGCTTATTTCGTTCACTGTTTTTCTTGCTGATTTTTGCTGCTGAACATACAGATTTATTTAATCTGTATGTTTGATTGTCCAAAATAAAAGCTAATAATATTAAAAAAATAAAAATAAATATTAACTAAATTTTGGTCTGGTGGGATTCGAATCCCAGACCCCTCGTATACAAGCCAAGCACCCCAACCATTCCATCTAGGCTTCTTTTTGTGTTTACTTTGCATCATTAATTTAATATAGAGTATAAATAGTTGGCATTTTATTTTAGTTTTAATTAAAATTAGTTTAATTAAAGTTTAGTTTTATTTAAATTAATTAAAAAGTTTTATTTCAATTCAGTTTTTTTATAAAATATAAAAAGGATAAAAAATATTTTAATTTTATTTACTTTTATAAATATACATTAGTTTTAAATTTCTTTTATAATTTTAAATAGTTTTTTTATATAGAATTAAAGGTAGTTTTAAATTCTTATTTAAATTGTAGATTTAAAATTAGTTTTCAATTTATTAAGTTTTGTTTAAAAATAGATTTTAATTAAAAGTTTTTAAGTTTTATTAATTAGTTAAATTTTATTTTCAAATTAATAGTTTAAATAGTTAATTAAAATAGTTTTCTTTTAATTAAATAGATTTAAGTTTGTTTAAAAATTCCAAAGTTTTCGTTTACCAAAAACAAAGTAAGTCGATACGATAATTGGAAATCAAATTCGAGTCGAGTCGAGGAAAACGAACTTAATAGCAATACATACCAAATCATAGTTTCAAAGATCAGCATCACTTGTAACAACTACATCAGCCAAATCATTTCCAGTATTGTTTTTCATCTTAAATGGGAAAACAGTTTCATAAAACCTTACATCTCTTAAAAACAAAAATCTTCTATTATCCAGACTAAAAAGTTTGTAAGCCTTTCTAGAGAAGATTAACCAACTAAAACACACTTTTCGGCTCTAGGTGTGAGTTTATCACTGTTATTCAGACAAGTAGAAAAACACAGACAACCAAAACACTTTAAATGAGAGAGATTTGGTTATTTATTATAGAGCAATTCATAGGGGGATCTACCATTTAAGACATAAGAGGGGAACCTGTTGATTAGATAAACATCAGTTAGAATGCAATCAGACCAAAAATTAGTAGGAATCCCTCCCTGAAACATAAGAATTCTAGCAATATTAAGCAGGTGTCTATGTTTCCTTTCAGCAATGCCGTTTTGTTGAAGGGTGTGAGGACAAGAGGTCTGGTGAATGATACCCATAGTGGAGAGCATAGTGTGAACCTTGTTATTAACAAATTCAGTTCCATTATCAGACCTAAAGATTTTGATTTTTGAGTCAAATTGATTTTTAACAAGACTTATAAAATGATTTAGCCAATCAAAAACCTCATCCTTAGATTTCAAAAGATAGGTCCACACAGTTCTAGAGTAGTCATCCACAATGGTAAGGAAGTATCTATACCCTTCCTTACTCTGAACTTTGTAAGGTCCCCAAAGATCCAAGTGAACAAGGTCACCAAGTTGATTGGATTTGTGGTCACTCAAACGGAATGGTTCCCTAGTTTGTTTGGCCCTATGACAAGTTTCACACACAGATATGTTGGTATTTTTAGATAGGTGTACGTCAGTCTTAAGGACATTGAGAACATGGTCAGAAGGATGACCAAGTCTATAATACCAGAGGTCTTCGGAGGTGTGAAAGGTCATGGCAGAATTAACATTACCTAAACTCTGAGTCTTAAGGTCATCAAACAAATAGAGCCCCCCCAGATTCACTACCAGTCCCCAGAATGATCCCCTTGTCTAAGTCCTGAATGTAACACTTATCCTCATCAAACCAACAAACAATTTGCTATCTTTAATAAGTTTGTTAACAGATAACAAACTAACACAATAACCAGGAACAACTAACACATCATGAAGAATCACATTGTTAGAAAGTTTAAGGTCACCAATGTGACTGATGTTGACAATAGTCCCATTTGGGTGACCAACATAAATGTTGAGATTGGAAATATCCACAACATTAGTCATACCCACAATGGATATGGTAAGATGTTTATTAGCCCCATAGTCAATTATCCAACCCAAAGTGATGGTTTTAGTAGTAAATTTAATGTTCCCACAAAATTTTTAGAGAAATGAATATTGAACCAAATGTTAGCATTAAAAAAAGAAATTCTACCTGCCATATTGGACTGAGTGTTTCTGGAAGAATCATTTATCAAACTAAGGAGCTTCTGCATTTGATCACTGGTAAAAGAAGTTGGGGATTCACAAGTGGAAGTTTGCTTGTCCCTAACTTTTAGGTCACAATTGGCATTAAAGTTATATTTGAAACCAATTTGTTTAGAAGCATTAGCACCTTTTTTATACCAAGCAGGATATCCATGTAACTCAAAACATTTATCAACAGTGTGGCCTGTTTGACTGTAATAAGTACAAAGAACATTAGGGTTGGGACCCCTAAAACTTCTAGTACTATTGCCCTTAAAAGGTGGTCTACTAGAGGTGTTGTTATTACTACTGGTGGAAGTACTTCTTCTATTTTGATTAAAAGTTTTAACAGCAAAAGAGGTGGCATTCATTTTTGCCTCAGTATGACTAGAGGTCTCAAGGATACCCCTATGGGATTCCTCTATAGATACTGTGACATAAGCCTCCTTCACATCAGGAAGGGGATCCCTAGTGAGAAGAGCAGTCCTAATAGGCTGATAGCAGTCATCAAGGCCCATTAAGAACTGCATGAGCCTCATGATCTGCTGATGCAGAGCCAACTCAGTGCTAGCAAAACAGGCACACTTAGTAGCACAAACACAGTTAGGAATTTTAGTAACAACACCAAACTCTCTCTAAAGATAGTCTAATCTAGGGATGAGCATTTGGACCCGAATTCCAGAACCGAACCGATTCCCCGTACCCGAATCCCGTTCGGTACGGCACCGGTACCACGAAATAAGGTGAAAAAAAAATTCGGTACCACTAATTCGGTACGGGACCGGTACCAAATCGGGAATTTCCCAAAAAAAAACGGGAAAATCCCGATTTCCCGATACCGGTACCTGTACCGGTATCCGAATCCCGTTCGGTACGGTACCGGTACCCTTAATTCATGCTCGGGAAAAATTCGGTACCATCAATTCGGTACCGGTTTGGTACGGTACCAGTACCGTGCTCATCCCTAGTTTAATCTGTGATAATAATCAGCCAAAGTACTACCCCCTTGTTTAACAGACCCAATTTTTTTGAAGCAAGTTATAAACAACAGACCCATTAACTTTGTCATAAGTTTCATTCAAGTCTTTCCACACAGTAGCAACATTTTCAGAGTAGACAAGACCCATATAAACATCACTAGAAACAACATTCATAATCCAAGTAAGAACCATAACATTACATCTATCCCATTGAGCACACATAACCTCATCAGTGTAAGTCTCCCTTAAACAAGAACCATTGATAGGTGTGTAAACACCCATCCTTTTACCACCTAATTCTGGCTAAAACAAGACCAAAACACGTATTTAATATCATTTGTTTGGAATTATGCGTGGTTTTTGTGTTTATTGTGTTTTCAGAGCTAACCGGATGAATATTAAAGAAAACATGGGATTGCACGGGTTTTATCAAGGAAAAAGACTAAAAGACGAAGCCTATTGTCCAAGAGATGCACAAGATTTGAAGTCAATGGGCCTATTTGAAGATTTATCGAAGAAAAGGACCAAAGATGGAAGATTTACATATGTCGAAGAAACTCAAGTCTATTTAACGAAGAAATTAAAAGACGAGTTGAATTTAATCGACGACAAATCCCGAATCAGAATCAAAAACGTCAACTTTTCTGAAAAGACGAGAAGACAAGAAGAAAGGGAGAAAGCCCACTCACCAACCAACCACTAGGACTATATATAGTTTCTTCTTTCACATTTTAGGGAGTTAGCTTTTATTTTCTTTTTCCCAGCTTCTTAGGATCGGTTCATCACCAACACCATTAGGGTGTTTGGTGATTTTTTATTTTTCCTTCAATCTTGTCAGTTTTAATCATTACATTTGTTAACTTTTACATTAGTCTTTCAATCCAATCTTTCTATTCATCTTGTTCTTCATCATCTATTTATTGCAAATTCTTAAGTTTTTATTTGGTTCAAGTTTGATCTTAAAAAGTTGTTGATTTTGTGTTTTTATTGGTGGGATTTGTTATTTATGGTATTTAAATGATTATTGGTTAATTTGGTAAAACCTTTTTGAGTATTTGGATCGATTTGATTAAAAAACGTTTTCCTGCTACTGTTACTGTTCTTCAGCTTTTGACTTTCCGAATAGACAAGTTTCTGTGTGCCTTATTCGGAATCTTGGATATTCCGAATAGGTCTTTTCATTTTTCCTTTATTCGGAATCCTTCGAACATTCCGCATAACAAGATTTTTCATTTCCTTATTCGGAATATTTGATATATTCCGAATAGTGTTGTTTTTCCGCATACTCTTTTCTTTCCGAATAGCATTCTTTTTCCGAACAGAGCATTTTTCCGAATTGGCATGTTTTTCCGCATAGAGCCCCCTTATTATTATTCCGCATAGCTATTTTTCCGCATGGTGTTTTTATTCCGAGTAGAATCTCATTCCGCATAAGCATTTTTCCGAATTGACCCTTTTATTCCGCATAGCATTATTTTCCGAATAGGAGGATGTTTTCCGCATAGGATTATTTTCCGTTTAAGGGCACTTTATTCCGAACAGAGAACATTCCGCATAGGGTAACTTTTCAGTTGCTGTTTTGTTTAAATTCAAGTATTACTTTTTAACTGTTGATTGTTTTAAGATTAAATCATTATCATTTTAGTCATTTATCTTTTTAATAGAATAGAAAACCAAAACCACTTTTGTCACCAAGAACAAATCATTCCACTTTAAACTGAGATCAATTCGAGGGGACTGTGAGAGAATTAGAACCACTGAAAACCTTGTATTAAATGGCGCCGCTGCCGGCTCTTCTCGTTAAGATCAAAAGTTTTTTATGAGAACTTGGATTTTGGGATCCGTTCCCCGTGAACGTTACTTTTTCACGAAAATTTTCAAAGCTCCTAAAAAATACAAAATTGTCAAAAATACAAAAAAATTAAAAAAACATAAAAACCAAAAATATTTTTGCTTTGCTTTTCTTTGTTCGTTCTTTTGCAGGTGTATGCGCACTCGATCCACGTCATATCAAGAGCCCGAGCCTCTCGATCACTTAGACATGGCCGGTGTACCACCTCCAAACAATAATAACAACAACAACCCGCCTTTCAACAACATGAACAATAACAACAACAATGAGCCCCTTCCGGATAATCGCCCGATGATTGAATTGTTGCAAGCTCATGTAGATGGCAACACGGATCCAATTGTCATGCCTCCAATTGTCGCCAACAACTTTGAGCTAAAATCAGGCTTTATCCAGATGGTCTCCGCTCAACCATTCTTGGGACGTACCATTGATGACCCACATGACCATATCAAGAGGTTCTTGCAACTCACCAACACGGTCAAATTCAATGGCGTTCCACAAGAGGTTATAAGGTTACAACTTTTTCCCTTTTCTTTAGAGGGACAAGCCCGGCATTGGCTTGCTAAGGAACCGCCACAGAGTATTCTCTCGTGGACGGATTTGGAAACAAAGTTTATCAATTACTTTTTCCACCCTCTCGTACTACCGCTTTGCGGAATGAGATCATAAATTTTGAACAAAAGTACGATGAGTCGTTCAGTGAATCTTGGGATCGTTTCAAAGATCTTTTAAGAAAATGCCCACAACATGGTTTTACCAAAGTACATCAAATTAATACTTTTTACAATGGTTTAAACATGAGTAACCAAGATTCACTGAACAGTGCTTCGGGGGGTAATCTATTGGCTAAGACTTCCAATGCTGTTTGGGACATCATTGAGAATAAATCTCGTGTGCAAACCAAGAGTGTTCGGACCAATGTCTCTAGTGCTAGCACTAATGACAGCGACAAGCGACTGGACAAAATCACTACGCTTCTTGAATCGCTTGTCACCCACACCGTCAGCAACAACAACAGCAACAACGCTAAAAACGCACAAGTTAACGCTGTCAGTCAACCTTGTGAGATATGCGGTGGTCCTCACTCTTACACAACTTGTACCGCCACCCAAGATTACCCTGCCGATAATGTGAATGCGGCATATGGCACCTATCCTCAACCTGCTTATCAAGCTAGACCTCAAGGTGACCGTAACTTGCTTAGCTACCGCAGCAACAACTATCTCTCACCACCTGGTTTCCCTCCTACCAACCCAAACCAACAACAAAACCTTAATCGCCCTCCTCAACAACAACAACAACCTCGACAACCATACATACCGCCTCACAAGCAGCAACAACCGCCTCAACGTAACAACCAAGTCTACCAACAACCTGCTTACCAACCACCTGCATACAATGCTCCTTCCAACCAAACCACCATTGCATTACACCAAGAGGTTGCAACCTACATGAGGACAAATGATGTGATTGTGGAATATCTCCAACAGGAAGTGCGAAACTTGAAAGCAGACTTGGTAAAGCAAGGAAATGATTTGAGAGCCGACATGAGAAATACGTTGGATAGCCAAACTAATGATCTGAGGAACATGATGGCTAGTTTCTTCCAAGGTAATCAACCCTCTTCTTCGGGTACTCTTCCGAGTAACACCGTCGCGAATCCAAGAGGGGAGATGAAAGCAATCACTACTCGAAGTGGCAAAGGTACCAAGGAACCCGAGCTTCCTATACCTCCACCGGTGGTTGTGACTAAGGAGAACGAGTCACCTGCTCCTATTCCTCATCCTTCTCCTTCCCTAATTTCCCCACCTCTTCCTTCTACCCCTCCTCCACCCGTGGTTGTGAGTGATCCTATTCCCCTAAAGCCTTCCTCTTCTTCTAATATACCTTATCCTTCAAGGTTGAGGAAAGAGAAGCAAAAGAGCAAGGATGATATTCAGGTTTCAAATTTCCTTAAAATGTTCAAACAACTGAATTTCAATATCTCCTTCGCTGAGGCTCTCGCTCACATGCCCAAATATGCAAAAATGTTTAAAGATCTTCTGAGCGACAAGGAAAAGCTCCTCGATATTGCCAACACCCAACTTAATGAGAATTGCTCTGCAGTGCTCTTAAGGAAATTGCCAACTAAGCTTGGTGATCCGGGTCGTTTTCTTATCCCTTGCAATTTCCCGGGAGTAGAGAATTGCATGGCCCTAGCCGATCTAGGTGCCAGTATTAATCTCATGCCTCTAAGTGTTTGGAAGCAATTATCTCTCCCCGAGCTAGTCCCTACCAAAATGACTTTGGAATTAGCTAACCGTACGGTTGCTTATCCAGTGGGGATAGCCGAAGACGTCATTGTAGGAGTCGACAAATTCACCTTCCCTGCTGATTTTGTTGTCGTCGACTACGAGATGGACCCCCGTGTGCCACTTATTGTTGGTCGTCCATTCTTAAGGACCGGTCGCACTCTCATTGATGTTGAAGCCGGTGAGCTTATCATGAGAGTGGGTGACGATAAAGTAGTCTTCAACATGGGAAAGTTGTCTAAACAACCTTATTCCAACGAGAGTGTTAATTGTATTGACGTTTTGGATGAGGCTTGTGAAGCACACTTTATTGATGCTTGCAAAAGTATTCCGTCCTCTCTTCCCAATGTTGAGACCGTGTCCTCCATTGATTCATCGTTGTCTCTATTTGGAGATAGTGATTTATTTTGGAACAATCTTGACGATACCATGGGAGATGTGAATTTAGCTACTAATGATTCTCCTATCGATGGGGATGAAGACATGAATTTCTTTGACAATCTTCTCACCGAAGACAATCCTTCGCCTCCATCTCCCACGGTTATTGCTATCGATGCCACGACTTTGAAAACGCCTCCCGTCGAAAATCCTCCGGATTTGGAACTTAAGGAGTTACCGCCACATCTCGAGTACGTGTTCCTTGACGACAACAAGAAGTCGCCCGTCATTATTGCGACGGATTTGAAAGATGAAGAGAAGACTCGCCTCGTTGCCGTGCTGAAAGCTCATAAGAAGGCTATTGCGTGGAAGATTTCTGATATTCGCGGATGTGATCCTCACTTCTGCACACATAAAATTCTCATGGAGGACGACTTTAAGCCCACCATTCAAAGCCAACGAAGGGTGAATCCAAAAATACATGAAGTCATCAAAACAGAGGTTATCAAACTTCTTGATGCGGGTATGATTTACCCTATTTCGGATTCACCATGGGTTAGTCCAATCCATTGTGTGCCCAAGAAGGGCGGAATAACCGTTGTTCCCAACGAACACAACGAGTTGATTCCCACTCGTCTCGTTACTGGGTGGAGAGTTTGTATAGACTACCGCAAACTCAATGATGCCACGAGAAAGGATCATTTCCCTCTACCTTTTATGGACCAAATGCTTGAACGATTAGCAGGTAATGAATATTACTGCTTTCTTGATGGTTTCTCGGGTTATTTCCAAATACCCATCGATCCCCAAGATCAAGAGAAGACGACATTCACTTGTCCCTATGGCACATTTGCTTACAAAAGAATGCCTTTTGGCTTATGTAATGCGCCCGGGACTTTCCAAAGGTGCATGTTAGCTATCTTCCATGACATGGTTGAACAAACCATGGAAGTCTTCATGGATGATTTCTCGGTCTTCGGGGATTCTTTCTCTTCTTGCCTTGCCAATTTGGAACGTATGCTCAAGCGGTGCGAAGACACTCGCCTAGTTCTGAATTGGGAAAAATGCCATTTTATGGTAAAAGAAGGCATCGTGCTGGGACATAAAATTTCCAAAGCCGGTCTTGAAGTAGACCGTGCTAAAGTCGATGTTATCGCAAAGTTGCCTCCACCTTCAACCGTGAAGGGTGTGAGAAGTTTTCTGTGTCATGCGGGCTTCTACCGTCGATTCATCAAAGATTTTTCTCAAATCGCTCGCCCGATGACCCACCTCTTGGAAAAAGATACTCCTTTTATCTTTTCCAAAGAGTGCCTTGAAGCCTTCAACTCACTTAAGGATAAGCTAACTAAGGCACCCGTCTTGGTTACCCCTAATTGGGAGCTTCCCTTTGAGTTGATGTGCGATGCTAGTGATTTTGCTATTGGAGCGGTTCTTGGACAAAGAGTGAACAAACACTTCCAACCGATCCATTACGCTAGCAAGACAATGACAGGGGCACAATTGCATTATACGACAACCGAAAAAGAGCTTTTAGCTGTTGTCTATGCATTTGAAAAATTCCGCCCCTATCTTGTCCTTTCCACCACCATCGTGTACACCGATCATTCCGCGCTGAAGTACTTGTTGACAAAGCAAGATTCCAAACCAAGACTTCTTCGCTGGGTTTTGCTGCTCCAAGAATTTAAAATCGAAATTCGCGATAAAAAAGGAGCAGAAAACCTAGCCGCGGACCATCTCAGTAGACTTGAGGATCCTTACCAAGGGGATCATCCGAACAAAGAAATCAATGGTTCTTTTCCCTTGGAGACCTTAATGTCTATAAACTCGAAGCCGAATGAAACCCCGTGGTTTGCGGACTTTGCAAACTACTTGGCGGGTGGAATTCTCAAGGAAGTGTTGACGTCTCAACAAAAGAAGAAGTTTTTCACCGACATTAAGACTTACTTTTGGGACGACCCTTACCTATTCAAACAATGTGCCTACCTGATTATCCGTCGATGTGTTGATGGACCGGCAGCGTCTGAAATCCTTGATGCTTGCCACAAAGGACCCACCGGTGGTCACTTTGGTCCCAACTACACCGCCAAAAAAGTGTTTGATTCGGGATTTTATTGGCCCTCCATATATCGTGATGCTCACAATATGGTTAAACGATGTGATGTTTGCCAAAAGCAAGGCAAAATCACACATAAAGACGAAATGCCTCAGAATTTCATACAAGAATGTGAAATCTTTGATGTTTGGGGTATCGACTTTATGGGGCCATTCCCTTCTTCTAAAGGAAACAAATACATCCTTGTAGCTGTTGACTACGTTTCTAAGTGGGTTGAAGCCAAAGCTTTACCTACTAATGATGCAAGGGTGGTTTGTAACTTTTTGAAAGCTCTATTCGCTAGATTTGGTGTGCCTCGTGCCATTATTAGTGATCGTGGGACTCATTTCTGCAATGACCAATTTGCTAGAGTCATGGCTAAGTACGGTGTAAATCATCGTCTTTCTACAGCCTACCACCCACAAACTAATGGCCAGGCTGAAATCTCCAACCGAGGACTGAAGCGAATTCTTGAAAGAACCGTGGGAGAGCATCGTGCCTCATGGGCTGATAAACTTGATGATGCTTTGTGGGCTTTCCGTACTGCTTACAAGACCCCGATCGGCTGTACGCCTTATCGTCTTGTATACGGGAAAGCGTGCCACCTCCCCATTGAGTTAGAGCACAAGGCTTACTGGGCCTTGAAGTGGACCAATTTTGATATCAACAAAGCCGGTGACCTACGCAAGATCCAACTCAATGAGCTCAATGAACTTCGGAATGAGGCTTATGAAAATTCTTTGATCTATAAGGAAAGGACTAAGCTCATTCACGACTCTAAGATTAAGAACCGAGAGTTCCATGTTGGAGACAAAGTCTTACTTTTTAACTCTCGGTTGAAAATCTTCTCGGGCAAGCTCAAATCTCGTTGGTCCGGCCTATTCACCATTGCCCAAAGTTTTCCATATGGTACTCTCGAGCTCGCTCAACCTAATGGACCTAATTTTAAAGTGAATGGCCAACGAGTGAAATTGTACTTTGGTGAGGACACCTCTCAGGAGGTGATTCCATCCCTCACCACGTTCCCCATGAATTAATTTTGGGTCGAGTCAGGCTCGTGACTCGGTTATCAAAAACAAGCGCTCCTCGGGAGGCAGCCCGAGTATCTATCCCTTTAACCCCCTAAGTGTAGGGGAGGACCTATTTTGGTCGTTTGTGTTTGTGTGGTGATGTGATTACAGGGATAACTGCAATCTTGGAAATCTCTGAAGAACTATGCTCCCGTGTTATCCGACATCCGGTTCTATCTCTCAACTATCGTGATTCAATTTTCTTCACACTCACATTTGAAATTGATCACTTTAGTCGTCTCTTCCTTAACTCGAGTTAACCAACGTGCACAATGTCATAAGTGTAGGGGAGACTTTTCCCACATGCTTAAACATTGAGGACAATGTTTATTTAAGTGTAGGGGGGACTTCTATCGAAGTTTTAAGTGGACTTTTCCATGAAAATGCCTTCATTTAACCGGAAAATCATCTTTTTCAACATTTTTCAAATTTTTTATTAACTTTGGCCATTTAGTCGTAATTTTTAAATTTTTATCGTTGCTTTCATATGTATATATCCCGCAATAAAGTCAAAAGTTTTAATAAAGTGGTGTAGCTAGTTTAGAAATCTTTGACATATTAGGCCTGTTGCGTTTATTTTGACTCAACCCGAATAGACTTATCCAAGTTTATTCTAGCTAGTATCCTTAACCATGTAGACCTTAATTGGTTTATTAGGCTAAGTGTCCACGAGTCTCATTACTTGAGATTTTAAATTGTGGAGGACGAGAAATGATAGAGTCAATTATAAGTCGGTATTCTTTCACAAGCTCACTTGGTGTAATTATTTGCCTATTCTCCCATCACTTGCTAATAATTTATCTGCAATAAGTAAGGTCGTACGATTTGAAAAGTTACTTAGCTTCTAGCCCAAGATCGTTTAAAAGTTGCTCGGTAATGATAAGAGTTCATAGCCAAGGCATAACTTATGAAGCGGGGCGCGAAGATTGGCGAGTCCGAAAAGGCCCTAACAAGGCATGAGGATTCAATTTTACTGCTGAAGATCCAAAGTGATGTGAAAAGCATTATTCCTAAAATCAATATGAAGGATCAAGACTCACGACGAAAAGCAGTCAACTCCCATAAAGATCATGGAGAAGTCTATCCGAAAAGACCCTAACAAGGTATGAGGATAAATAGATCCAAGTCCGAAAAGGAGGCGGATCATTGTATCTCAAAATCCCAATTAGAGATTGAAGAAATAATCATGAAGTCGTGGTCAACAAAGTTGGAGTACCCCTCAAAAGTCTCCAAGTGAAGAAACTCTATTATGATGAGAAGACCATTATCTCAAGAACGTCTCTCGAAGATATGAAGTATGAAGTACATGCCAAATATCGGCCCGAGAAAGGTCTCAAATCGTGAACCAAGTTATGCCAAGATATGAACTTTTTGATATCCCGAGAAGCAGTTTTAAGAGATTTTGTCCTTTAGCTAACTATTGATCAAATCATCCTACTTTGCTTTCAGTCTAAATAAACTATCGAAATAAGTCCAAAAATGCATCTTCATGATCATTCTAAGACAAAAATAAAATATAAGAGATACACCTAGGAATAAGGGAGTTTAAGCATTTAATTAAGCCATGTGTGTAAGTGTTTGATTTGCTAACTTATAATAACAATGATCTCGTTTTTAAGCTTAGTTTGAGGAACGTGAAACTTGAGGGTGATAAATCTTCGCAACACCAAAGCCCTAATGTAAGTCCTTGATTTCTTTGCAAGTTATTTCATCCTTTTGTTTATTTTAAAGTTTTAATTTCTTAGTATTTTAATTTTTATTTAGTAGTATTTGAATAAGGCCAAGGTTGATTAATTATGAGAAAAGTGTAAAATTGCTTTATCACTGAGCATTGCATGAGGGCATGGCAATGGTTAAGTGTAGGGGATTTGATAGGTGTGTAAACACCCATCCTTTTACCACTTAATTCTGGCTAAAACAAGACCAAAACACGTATTTAATATCATTTGTTTGGAATTATGCGTGGTTTTTGTGTTTATTGTGTTCTCAGAGCTAACCGGATGAATATTAAAGAAAACATGGGATTGCACGGGTTTTATCAAGGAAAAAGACTAAAAGACGAAGCCTATTGTCCAAGAGATGCACAAGATTTGAAGTCAATGGGCCTATTTGAAGATTTATCGAAGAAAAGGACCAAAGATGGAAGATTTAAATATGTCGAAGAAACTCAAGTCTATTTAACGAAGAAATTAAAAGACGAGTTGAATTTAATCGACGACAAATCTCGAATCAGAATAAAAAACGTCAACTTTTCTGAAAAGACGAGAAGACAAGAAGAAAGGGAGAAAGCCCACTCACCAACCAACCACTAGGACTATATATAGTTTCTTCTTTCACATTTTAGGGAGTTAGCTTTTATTTTCTTTTTCCCAGCTTCTTAGGATCGGTTCATCACCAACACCATTAGGGTGTTTGGTGATTTTTCATTTTTCCTTCAATCTTGTCAGTTTTAATCATTACATTTGTTAACTTTTACATTAGTCTTTCAATCCAATCTTTCTATTCATCTTGTTCTTCATCATCTATTTATTGCAAGTTCTTAAGTTTTTATTTGGTTCAAGTTTGATCTTAAAAAGTTGTTGATTTTGTGTTTTTATTGGTGGGATTTGTTACTTATGGTATTTAAATGATTATTGGTTAATTTGGTAAAACCTTTTTGAGTATTTGGATCGATTTGATTAAAAAACGTTTTCCTGCTACTGTTACCGTTCTTCAGCTTTTGACTTTCCGAATAGACAAGTTTCTGTGTGCCTTATTCGGAATCTTGGATATTCCGAATAGGTCTTTTCATTTTTTCTTTATTCGGAATCCTTCGAACATTCCGCATAACAAGATTTTTCATTTCCTTATTCGGAATATTTGATATATTCCGAATAGTGTTGTTTTTCCGCATACTCTTTTCTTTCCGAATAGCATTCTTTTTCCGAACAGAGCATTTTTCCGAATTGGCATGTTTTTCCGCATAGAGCCCCCTTATTATTATTCCGCATAGCTATTTTTCCGCATGGTGTTTTTATTCCGAGTAGAATCTCATTCCGCATAACCATTTTTCCGAATTGACCCTTTTATTCCGCATAGCATTATTTTCCGAATAGGAGGATGTTTTCCGCATAGGATTATTTTCCGTTTAAGGGCACTTTATTCCGAACAGAGAACATTCCGCATAGGGTAACTTTTCAGTTGTTGTTTTGTTTAAATTCAAGTATTACTTTTTAACTGTTGATTGTTTTAAGATTAAATCATTATCATTTTAGTCATTTATCTTTTTAATAGAATAGAAAACCAAAACCACTTTTGTCACCAAGAACAAATCATTCCACTTTAAACTGAGATCAATTCGAGGGGACTGTGAGAGAATTAGAACCACTGAAAACCTTGTATTAACCATCAACAAAAGCATACTTCTTTCTAGCTTGTAAAGCAAGTTTCACATCATTATTCCACATTCTATAGTTTTCAATACCAAGAAGTTTAAAAGGAACAAGCATAGAACTACTGTTATCACTGTTATGAATATGAAGTAGATTACCAGCATCCAAGTTGCTTATAAGAGTAACAGGGATTGGTGTGGTTTCAGGATGACCTCTACCACCACCATTGGGTGTAGGAGGAGCACCACCAGCACTCATGATTCACACAAAGAGAGAGCAGAGCAGACAAAAAACAATAAACAAATAAGAGCAAAGAACCAAGTAAAAAACAAGCCAGAGATAAACAATACCAAGAACAAAGATAAATACGATAAACACTCAGAATATGAGCACCAGAAATGTCAAGTTGTGAACTAGGATTGGCCAGAGCAGGTATCCACACTAGTCAAGGCTGGAGGGTCAAGATGTTAGCCGAATCCGTTTGCACCCACAAACTTAAACAACAGTAGCTCACAAAAGTAACCAAGAGAGAGATAAGTAAGATAATGAAAGAGGACTTACAACGCATAAACAACAACCAAAATCTATAAAAAAACACCCAATCTATAGATTCACTTAGTCTAGAGGATGGGTGAGCCACCACCAGGAAACCCGCAAAAAAAAAGAAGACAAATTAGGGTTAGCAAACCTTAATAAGATTTACCTGAGCGAACTTACCAAAAAAGGTAACGGCACCACCAAAGGTGATACCAGGATACCAAAGTAAGAAAAAACCCCAAATAATTAAATTAGGGTTTCAAGAAACCCTAATTAAATCTTTCAAGATTTTTAACGGCACCACGAAAATAAGCAACGACACCATAAAATAAAGCTTCCTGGGCACCAAAGAATCAAAACCCCCAAAAAATAAAATTAGGGTTTGTGAAAACCCTAATAATATTTTTGAGAAAAAGAACGGCACCACCAATACAAGCTTCCAAAGATGTCAAGAGAGCTAAAGATCACCACCAAAAAACAAAACCCTAAAAAATAAATTAGGGTTTCACGATACCACAAAACTGATATAACAAAAAAGACGAGAGAGCTTAGATAGGATGAAAGATCTACAACCTAGTGCTCTGATACCATGTTAAAAACATAATATCAAAGTAATAATGATAGATCTTACACCCAACCAACCACCCCCTGGTGTATTTTATTAATAATCAGAGTACGGAAACAAAAAAAAGATAAAGACTAGTCCCCAAATGGATGCTAGTCGAACGATTACAAGATAAATATGAGATTGTCCCAACCAGGTTGATCCAATCTCCCTTACATACAAGATTCACTCAAAACACACAAGAAACTAAGATGAAACAAGATGAAGACCTCCCGTGGAACACCAACGACTATTGAGAGAGAGCAGGTATCACACACATATGCGTGTGTTACAATGAGAGCTGCTAACCCTAGCAAAAGAAGGCTAGGGGTATATATCCAAAAGAGTGCAACGGTTATAAGGCCCAAGCAAGGGTCCATTATGGCAAAGCCCAACAAGTCCAACAATAGGAATGAAGAAAAGGCAAGAGTGTTAGCCTCAAAATATTGAGTCAAACAAGAATGTTCGGTCATAGGTTTCTATTGTAATATTTATTAGAACGTTGTAATAAGTAGTTATTTAGTCGTGGTTCACGGGCTTGGATTTAAACTAATTAAAGTCCAAAAGTCAAGCCCGGCCCAATATATAGTCCATTAAAGCCCGCATGTGGGTGGACTATATATACTACCCTCCTAGCATGTTAGGAGGGTGGATGGTCATTTGTAACAACTTCTTTTCTTAATCTAATCTCACCAAGTTAATCATCCTCTCTACTTTCTCTCTCTAGGAATTCATCTCTTCTTCATCTATTTTCTTTCTCTCTTCATTGCTTAATCATCACAAATACATGGGACAACATTTGGTATCAATCGCCACGGGGTAGATTTGTGATTGGTTGGTGTTATTATATTTGATTCGAATGATTTAATCCATAAATCATCTCGGATTCAAATTTTTTTGTGTTTTCCGTGCTTTGCTTAATCATCTACATCTTATACATAGTTGTAGTAGTGATTTGGTATATTTACTTTGGCTAAAAACACAAAATTTTTGGGTTTTTTGATCATTTTTTGGCTTAAAATCACGTATTGGTTGAGTTTTGTCCGAGAAAAGGGGGATACATTCCGATTGCTGCAATCTGAAAAGGGTTTATACATTCCGATTGGGATTCAGATCAACATTCCGATTGGACTTCCAACATATATTCCGATTGGTGTATTCAGATAACATTCCGATTGGTGTATTCAGATAACATTCCGATTGGTGTATTCAGATAACATTCCGATTGGTGTATTCAGATAACATTCCGATTGGTGTATTCAGATAACATTCCGATTGGTGTATTCAGATAACATTCCGATTGATGCATTCCGATATCATTCCGATTGGTTATTCCGATGATGTGTTTTTGCTAAATTTTGTTTGAGTATTTTTTAGACTTAGCCACCATCTAGACTTGTTTCGGAATATCGTTTCCACGAAGATCAAAAAAAAAAAAAAAAAAAAAAAGAGTTAAAAATTTTTTCGTCTAGTAAATTCAAATTTTTTCCATACTAGTTTTAGGACATTTCTAGCTCGATTTCAAATTTTGGCGATTACAAAATTTTTGGACTACCGTTTTAGTCGGACTGGAGAATTTATTGTCGGCCTGGAGAAAAATTGCAATTTTCGGAATTTAAACCACAACAACAATCACAACAAATCTACTTAAGATCCATATTCACTTCATCATTTCAGAGAATATTGAGATGGATTCTACTGCCGAATATCGTGTGACGAACAACAACATAATGGTGGCGGGTAACAAAGAGAGACCACCAATGCTTGTATCTGGTAGGTATGCTCAATGGCAATCACGTTTCATACGATATCTTGATACAAGACCTAATGGTGATGCCTTGAGGAAATGTATTACTCATGGACCATATATATTTAAGAAGATCTCAGTTCCTCCAAGAGCAGCCACAGATACTACTGATCCAATACCTGCAAGTGAACGTGATGAAACAAGAGCTGATCTCACACCTGAAAATTATGCTTGGCATGATGCGGAGAAGGAAGCCATCTATATGGTTTTAAGTGGGATTGGAGATGATATTTACTCCACGGTTGATGCATGCCCGACAGCACATGAAATGTGGACTGCTATTGAACGCTTGCAACAAGGAGAATCACTCAACAAACAGATGTCAAAACAAACTTGTTCTGGAATTTTGGCAAGTTTACTTCAAGGGATGGAGAATCAATTGACTCTTACTACTCCAGGTTTTATAAGATGATGAATGACATGACAAGAAATAACCTGCAAGTCTCCACCATGCAAGTCAATGTTCAATTTCTTCAACAACTTCAACCCGAGTGGACACGATTCGTCACTTTGGTGAAACAACAAGAAAAGTTAGACGAGGTCTCATATCATCGACTCTTTGACATCTTGAAGCAATTTCAGAATGAAGCAAATGAGATTCGAGCTGAACGTGTTGCCAAGACGGCTAATCCACTTGCTTTACTGACTACCACTCAACATGTTCAAGATCCTCACTCTCGTGCTCCTAAGCCATACTCCAATACATCATCTTCACCACGATATTCCACATCATCTAAGTCTTCATCTTCCACAAAATCTCGAGGTAAAGCGCCAAGAGCACCATCACCACCATCTGAGTCCTCATCTGAAGAAGATAGTGATGAAGACCAAGCTCAAAAGAACCGAGAGATGAAACAACAAATTGCTTACATAATGAAGACTTACAAGAAAATCTACAAACCCACCAACAACAATCTTCGCACATCATCTAACACAAAGAACCGATATGTTGAGAGTCCTCCAAGGTATGACACACGTCGACGTGGTGAAAGTCCTTCTAGGTATGATCGACATAATCCAACACATGTTGAGGGTTCTGCAAGATATGATCGACAAACTGCAAAGTATGATACTCAGAGGATTGCTGCTGCTACTGGGAATAGGGAAACGGTTGGAAGTCAAGTGGTTCAGCAGAGTGGGATTCAATGTTTTAATTGCCAAGGTTATGGGCATATGGCAAAGGAATGCAGGAAGCCGAAAAGGGTTAGAGACTCCAGCTATCACAAGGAAAAGATGTTGCTATGCAAAAAGATGGAAGCAGGGGTTAAATTGTCAGCTGAGGAAGGAGCCATGCTTGATGATACTGATGATGAAGATTCTGATCAAGAGCTTGATGCACATTACTCGTACATGGCAAAGGTTGAAGAAGTTCTCAAAGTCACTAAAGATGACAATGGTCCTATCTTTGACACTGAGCCAATCGATAAGGTACACACTACTGATGAATATAATGTGTTTGGTGATATTCCTGAGCATAGTGATCTACCCAATGCCATTAATGACACGTGTATGATGGAAACGGTTGATAGCAATACCACACCCGATTCATCAGACATGTGCAATAATGAGTCTGAGGATGATCAACATACAAATGAATATGATGAAGAGGAACGTATTGCGCTTGCTAATTTAATTGCTACTTTACAAAAAGATGTCACTGAAAATAAAAAGAGTCAAAAGCAATTAAAGAAGGCAAACGCTACGCTCACTCAAAGTTTTGAAGAATGTAAAGCTGCTCTTATCAAATCTACTGAGATGACTGAAAGCTATAGAGATGAGCTCCTTCAGAAAACCAAAGAGCTTGAGGGGTACAAGGGAAGTGCGTTAAAAAGTCAAAAGGACGATTTTGAAAACAAATATAATACAACTCTTGAGTTATTAGCTAAAGAGAAGCGTCAATATAATGTTTTCTTAATGGATGAACGTCAAAAAACGTACCTTGCCAATACCAAAGTTAATGAACTTGAACAAAAGCTCTCTATGACCACCACTGATTCTGCTAAAATTCTAGAGGATAAGAAACAAGAGGTAGATGCGTTAAAACAAGACTTCAAAAGTAGATATGATAAAGAAACCGAAAAAGTTACGAAACTAGAAGCACAAGTCGACTTTTTGAAGAACGTTGTTTATAAAACGCATGATTCTATTCAATCCGTAAGAATGCTAGCACCTCCATCGATGTTTAAGGGTCAAGCTAGCTTTGCAAGTCCTGAGTACCTTGCCAAAGCTCAAGTTGCGAACCCGTGTCTCTATCTTGATGAGACTGAAAGGACAGATCTTGATTGCATGCCTGTTAGTGTCAATAGTGAAGAGACTGCCCTTTGGGATGCTGATAGTCAACCACTCGTTAATAAGGAGTTTGTTAAACCATATAATTATGCTTATGAGAATAGTCTTTATGGCCTGTTCAACAAACAAACTCAGAAAACTCGTGAGGAAGTGTTCTTAGAATGCAAACAAAAGAGAATTCAATGGAAGAAAGTATTTGCACCTAAGAAATCTAATGTTTACAAATACATCAACTACCTCCCTCTAGATGAATCTAAAAGCAAGAGTAGGAAAACATTAGGTATTCTTAAACATCACATAGATAATGTTAAATCTATTGTTGAATGAGACTGGGCAAAACGTGAAAATGCTGAATGGACACGTCCGATTCCTCAAGATATTACCTTGCTTGTCAAAGAACTCTTAATTCCAAACACGGCGTTGATTAAAGAAACTGTTCTTCAACTTGAGGAGTTCATTCGGACTGAAATGTTTGATGATTTAAAATATGTTGAATCTATTGAGAAACACATTGATGATCTTCAAATGGAGAAGTCTGATTTCTCAGATGAATATGATTTACTCTTGCAAGAATGCGTTTCTAAAGATGTTATGTGTGCTTATTTTACATCTTGTGCTGATATTGATGAATATTCTGAAGTTGCATGCCAATATCTTGATAAGATCAAAGAATGTGAACGTCTTGAAATTGAGCTTTCAAAACGTAAAGAAAATGTTGACCAAAAGGCTTTTGAGTTACTTCAACACAAAACTGATTTCCTTCAAAAACATTGTCATTCACTTGAACTTGCTTTGCAAAAAGATGTTGGTCGTTTTCCACATGATAATAAATTGCAAGAAAAACTTTCCCAAACATTTCGAGAAATGAATGAACAGAATTTGGAAATTAAAGGGTTGAAAGCTCAATTACAAGACAGGGACAGAGCGATAGCTGAGTTGCAGAAACTCATTGCTAAAATGGGTGGGAAAATTGTGGAACCCAGCATTAAGAAAAATGTGGTTAGACAACCCAATGCCTCTAAAGAGAATAGATCCTCTATCTTGGGAAAACCATCTGCTTTATCTAATTCCTCGTTTGCAAAACCTGTGTTTGCCCCCAAGATGGATGGAAAGGAAAGGTTACCACAAGCTCAACCCATAAGGAATCCTATGGCACCAAGCGTTAGGCACAATAATGTCATTAAACCAGGGATGTATAGAATGTCCACTAAGCCCACAAACAAAGATACTCACTCGCCTCAGACTTCTAGAAACACTAATATTCATGTGTCTTCTACTACAGGAATAGTCTCCACTACTAGTGTTAGCCGGCCTCAGCTTAAGAGCACTCAAGTGAATGATAAGGTCTGGAAACACAAGAATCAAGGGAAGATGAAGCAAGTAGAAGAACACCCTAGGACTTTCAATGTTTCTAAGAATAAAACGTCTGTAATCGCGTGTCATGACGATTTGAATGATTCGACTTTGAATGCTATGAATGTGAAATTTGTTTGTGTCAAATGTGGCAAGTGTGCTAATGCTAATCATTCTATGTGTGCTATAAATAATGTCAAAGGCGTAGAAACTAGAACTAAGAAGCAAACTGTGATGCCTATTAGTGCTAGTAAACCCAAACGCAAAGTGAACCATTCTGGTGCTACCCCCACTAAGAAAAGTAATGCATCAGACTCCACCACTAAGAATCCTAGAAGCAAAATTAAGGAATTATATGAGTCTGCCAGTAAGTCTTGGAAATGGTGGTTTGATAATCAATGTCCTCCCGGATATAAATGGATGCCTAAAGTTAGGACAGAAAATGTGAAAACGAGTGTTAGTTTGCCTTTAAATATCGATAAGGACACTAATGATTCTACTCTCACAACTAATGTGGTATCCAATTTAACAAATGCTCCATCGTGTTCTAACTCTTCTGCAGGTGATACAAATAATTCTCTTCATAATGGACTCCGGATGCACGAAGCACATGACGGGGAATCTCAAGCTTCTAATTAACTTCGTGGAGAAGTTCCTGGGTACGGTCCGATTCGGAAATGATCAATTTGCACCGATCCTAGGTTATGGAGATTTGGTTCAGGGGAATATCACGATTAAACGGGTATACTACGTCGAAGGGCTCAATCACAATCTTTTCTCGGTTGGTCAATTCTGTGATGCGGATTTGGAAGTTGCTTTCAGAAAGAAGACATGTTTTGTTCGTGATTATGATGGGAATGACTTACTTACCGGTACACGGGGTACTGATCTTTACACAATTTCACTTCAAGACACAACTTCATCAACTCCAATTTGCTTCATGGCTAAAGCTTCAACGACTCAGGCATGGTTATGGCATCAACGTCTTTCTCATCTCAACTTTGATACCATTAACTTGCTTTCCAAGAAAGATATTGTGAGAGGCCTTCCAAGCTTGAAATTCATCAAAGATCATCTTTGTTCTTCCTGTGAACTTTGTAAAGCTAAACGAAGTAGCTTCAAAACAAAGACCACACCAAGCTCTAAAGGACGGTTAGATCTTCTTCACATGGATCTGTGTGGTCCCATGCGTGTTCAGAGTATCAATGGAAAGAAATATATTCTAGTAATTGTCGATGATTACTCAAGGTACACATGGACTCACTTCTTGAGATCCAAGGATGAAACACCCGACGTTCTCATCAACTTCCTTAAATTGATACAACGTGGTCTTCAGGCTCAAGTTAAAGTGGTTCGTACTGACAGAGGTACATAATTTTTGAATTCAAATCTGAGAAAGTATTTTGAAGCCGAAGGGATTGAACATGAAACATCCATTGCTCGAACACCCGAACAAAACGGCGTTGTTGAAAGACGAAACCGTACTTTGGTTGAAGCTGCTCGAACATTATTATCCGCTTCAAAACTTCCACTGTACTTTTGGGCCGAAGCTGTGTCAACCGCATGCTATACACAAAACCGTTCCTTAATTATCCCAAGACATGAAAAGACACCATATCACATAATTCATGATCGAAAACCTTCACTCAAACACCTTCATGTTTTTGGATGTACTTGCTACATTATTCGAGATGGTGAAAATTTGGATAAGATGAAAGAGAAAGGTGATGCATGTATTCTTGTGGGATATGCAACTCAGTCAAAAGGATATAGAATATACAACAAAAGAACAAAATTGATTGTCGAGACAATTCACATCCGATTTGATGAATCTCAAGAAATGGCACTTGAACAAAACAATTTAAGTCCCGACCCACAACGACAAACGACTTCCGTTCACAACCGCACGGAACTCGAAACTCAAGACCACAGCAATGAACCGTCAAGTTCAACGCTGGTTTCAGAAAATGTTCCTAGAGCTGATATGACAGTCGACACGACAATTGAAGAATTGGAAATGTTATATGGACCAATGTATGATGAATATTTCACGGGGGAGAAACAAGTTGTATCGAAGTCTTCCGCTGTCACTCATGATAAGAATGATGATACCAATCATCGTCAACAACCGGATACAACTTCATCTACTTCAACACGGGTTGATGCAGATTTACCTCCTCAGAATATCACTTCAACAATCAATCCTACAACATCCACAACTACTGTCATTGCTCCAGAGAACACAAATCAAGCAGACAATGCATTATCTGACGAAGACGAATTCATCAACCCATTCGGTACACCGGTACACGAAACTGGAGAGTCTTCTACTCGCCATGTTGATCCGTCAAATATGCATACTTTCTATCAACGACATCCTTCAACACATCATTGGACCCGAGATCATCCTTTGGTTCATGTCATTGGAAACCCTTCACAACCCGTTCGCACAAGACGACAGCTTAACACCGATGCCGATGTTTGTATGTTCGCACTCGCCGTGAGTTCAGTTGAACCGAAAAACATCAAAGAAGCATTAGCTGATCATGCTTGGATTGAATCGATGACGGATGAACTTCAACAATTTGAACGACTTAAAGTCTGGGAACTTGTTGACAGACCATACGATGTAACACCATTAAATCTTCGATGGATCTGGAAAAACAAGATGGATGAAGAAAACACGATCATTAAGAATAAATCTAGGCTAGTGGCTAAAGGGTATGGACAGAAAGAGGGTATTGATTTCAAAGAATCGTTTGCACCAGTAGCTCGAATGGAAGCGGTCAGGATTTTCCTTGCTTATGCTGCACATAAGGGATTCATCGTTTATCAAATGGACGTAAAGACGGCGTTTCTTAACGGTCCTTTGAAGGAAGAAGTTTATGTCACGCAACCGGAAGGATTCGTCAATCCTCATTATCCTGACAAGGTGTATCGTCTCCACAAAGCACTATATGGACTCAAGCAAGCTCCAAGGGCGTGGTACGACAAGCTCTCGAAATTTCTGGTCTCCAAAGGTTTCTCAAAAGGTTCCATTGATCTAACTTTGTTCACTTATAAATATGGGGATGACATTCTGCTTGTGCAAATTTATGTTGACGACATTATTTTCGGGTCTACAAACCCAAAACTTTCAAAATGGTTTGAAAAAGTAATGCACAGCAGATTTGAAATGTCTATGATGGGCGAACTAAAATTCTTTCTAGGAATTCAAGTTCACCAATCCCCAAGTGGTATCTTTATTAACCAAGCTAAGTATTGTCAAGAGATAATCAAAAAGCATGGTATGACATCATGTGACCCCGTTGGGACATCATTATCAACCACATCCCTAGATGCTGATTTGGAGGGATTACCCATAGATCAAACGAGATATCGTTCCATGATCGGGTCCCTCATGTACTTGACAGCAAGCAGACCTGATATTCATCATGCTACATGCTATTGTGCACGATATCAAGCACGACCCACTGAAAATCACCTCAAGGAGGTTAAACGGATCTTTCGGTACCTTAAGAATACCATTCACATGGGACTCTGGTATCCGAGGGAAACCAGTTTCTTTCTAACGGCCTATTCAGATTCTGATCATGCAGGGTGTCTTGATACACGTAAAAGTACTTCTGGTGGTGCACAATTTCTAGGTCAAGACAAGCTTGTAGGATGGTCTTCTAAGAAGCAGGATTGCACGTCACTTTCATCAGCCGAAGCGGAGTATGTGTCTCTATCTGCGTGTTGTGCTCAAGTTCTTTGGATGAGAACACAACTCACGGATTATGGCTTCCATTTTGATAAAGTACCTATGTACTGTGACTCAAAGTCGGCCATAGCCATCTCCTGCAATCCGGTACAGCATTCGCGCACGAAGCACATTGATGTCCGATATCACTTCATTAAGGAACAAGTTGAAAGAGGTATTGTTGAATTATACTTTGTTGGAACTGATTACCAATTAGCTGACTTGTTTACAAAAGCTCTTTCGAAAGAGAGGTTTGCGTATCTAGTTAGGCAAATTGGTATGAGATGTTTGACTCCAGCAGAACTGAAGGTTCTGGCAAAGAAGCCTGCTTGATTCATCTATCAAACATCTACCTGTAAATATTAATCAAAAAGCAAAATACAAAAGTAAAAAATCTTTGATAATCCAAAAATATTCTTCTCGACATGTCTTTCAGTATCGATAATATGGACGTACCTAGAAATGTCGCTCAATAACGACACGGGTGTGTACATAAAGCTCGAATGAAAGTTGTAAATATTTTTCAAAACATGTCATTTCTATCTTTTATAAAGGAAATTGTCTATTTTGGACAATATTTCCAACAACGGGTAGAGCAATCTATCTTGGGTTGAGCTTGTCACAAAACATTCAACGTTTTGAGCTCAACACAATGGCTTGTAATCACTTTCAGATTGCAACCCGGATCTAAATTCACGGGGGAGTGTACGCTTTTGTACTCTTACCCTTAGCAAAAGAAGTTAAATCTTCTTACACTTGAGTGGATTCGTCAAGACATTCAAAGTCTATGAACTCAAGTTTATGCTTAAGAAAAACCTTTTCGACAAAAAGAATTGATTTTTCAAAAAGCGTTGAACACAATTTTTTCAAGAATTTCTCAATGATATTCAAAATCTTTCAAAAATTGTGTGTTCAACAACTCCTATCCTCAAAAGTTTAATGTGGATCAAATCCTCGTAATGACAATTCCATTGGATCAATTTTTGAGGGGGAGCAATTCAACTTCATGCAATAGATTAACACATCTTTCTCCCGAAGATTTTCAAGACTGTTTTTCAAAATATATTTTAATCAAATTTGGTATCTCTAATATCAAAAGATTTTATATATTAGAGATCGGGGGAGAAAATGTGATTAAAATGTGATTTATAAGACTCAAGCACTTTAACTCTTACCCACATGTGCGAAACACTTTCGATTATCGATGCACATGTGAAGGGGGAGCTTTTCTGAAACGACAAAACTAGCAAGGTGTTAAATGTTTTTCAAACACTTTGTTAGAATTTAAAGTGGTTTTCATGGTTACAATCAAATACCCACAACATCTTTAATTCACGACGTTATTGGTGTCAAAAGGGTGGTTAGGTTTAAGTCCTATGATCCAACCAGAACCGGAGGGATCTTCCCAGGGACAATCCAATAGATTATTAGAAGTCCTTAGGAAAGATGGAGTAGAATGTGAATGTAGCTGAATGCCGACTAAGTACTGATGATAGCACTGGAACAATCACAACAAGGTGCTATTAATGATGTCTTGGTAAGCATTGAAGGGGTTGAAGAATGAAAAAGAAATGTAAGGATAAAGGGTCTAAAGAAAGAAGCCCTCCATACAACTTAGGCAGAAACCGGGTCAACCCATCATGAAGACAAACTCATCATGGACCCAGTGATGTGAAGCACAACCCTTTCTAGCTACTCAGGCTTCTCTCAAAAGAAGTTTGTTTTATTGTCACGGAGATCAACACGACTTCTATTGACTTTCTCACTCCGAGATAGTTGATATTGAATGGGTGGCATCTGCTCCAGCCTCCGACCACTAAAAGTGCACAAATCGAGTCTAGAGCCAAGAGATCAATCAAATCTCGTTAGGACACACGGATAAAGATCAAGAGAGTCCTACGCTATATCCTTGCGATATTGCTAGAACACTCAGAGTGATACCACTTAGTATTCACAATGATGAGTGGAAATCCTTCCAGTGTTAACATCAAACAGCACTGCGGTAGGTCATATGCAAGATTCTTTATGAATTGAACATATGTACAACTGAAAAGCAACAGTGGTTTGACTCTGAACTGATTCAAACTCGTTTCAGGTTTCTACGCAATATCTTTATGGTCTTGCCAGAACATTCAGAGTGATATTTATTAATATTCACAGTGACGAATGGAAATCCTTCTAGCGTCAACATCAAACAGCGCTACGGTAGGTGACTTGTGAGATTCTTATGAATCAAACTTGTGTCAACTGGAAAGCAACAATGGTAAGATTCTTAATGAATCAAACTTGTTCCAGGAATTTGAATTGACGACTTTAATCAAGCGGATATTTATCCAATTGATTCACTCTTTATGTTCGCAGTCTTGCTTTGAGACGGTCGAGTAAAGAGAACGGCTAGTACAGCCGCGAAACCCTGTCAAGGAGATTCTTAATTGAATCTACCTGATCACAGGTACGATATTTAATATCGTATAACGGTTTTTACCGACCGGAGGTAAAACGCTACCGATTTAGGACGAATGTCAAAGCCATTCAGTCCGTGTCTATGTTTTGTCTCGAGAAGGTGGCGTCACGGTGTACTCAGCAAAGTCAAAGATTCACAACCACATATTCATGCCGAAAGACTTATCCAACAATTGATAGTGTGAGCATGTGGATAAAGACACAAGATCGCAAGATGGCAATGACAAGTCAAGGATGATTTGAAGATCTCAAGACTTAAAGACAAAGTCGAAAGACAACGACAAAGGCTCAAAGATCACAGCATGAAGGAACAAAACTACTGTTACACGTTCAAGACTCATTTATGACGAAATTCATAAAACTCCATTGGAATCCAAAATATCAAAGAGGAATGACCTCACATTGGGGGAGATTGTTAGCCTCAAAATATTGAGTCAAACAAGAATGTTCGGTCATAGGTTTCTATTGTAATATTTATTAGAACGTTGTAATAAGTAGTTATTTAGTCGTGGTTCACGGGCTTGGATTTAAACTAATTAAAGTCCAAAGTCAAGCCCGGCCCAATATATAGTCCATTAAAGCCCGCATGTGGGTGGACTATATATACTACCCTCCTAGCATGTTAGGAGGGTGGATGGTCATTTGTAACAACTTCTTTTCTTAATCTAATCTCACCAAGTTAATCATCCTCTCTACTTTCTCTCACTACTTTCTCTCTCTAGGAATTCATCTCTTCTTCATCTATTTTCTTTCTCTCTTCATTGCTTAATCATCACAAATACATGGGACAACAAAGAGAAGCCCCTCAACTTGCAGCATGTGTACACAAAGTGGAAAAACAAACAAATAACATAATATAACCTTGTTAGATTGCTAGAAAAATAACAACCTGTTTGTTTAATCTCTCTTTTGTTTCTTATGATATTTCAGATTTACGTAGTAATTTCGAAACGTTCGATATAGAAGTATGTGAATGAAACTCACTGATGTTCTCATATCTAAAGTAATTTTTCTAGAAATTAGGCATTTGTTATCTATACCATCTTTACTGAAAAAATCTGTTGGAAAATGAATTATTTTTAAAATTATTGAAAAATAAGTTACTTTTACAATTGTTGAAAAATAAATATTTATGAAATAATACTCCTTTCTAATTTTCAGGTAATTGAGTCAACTAGGGCGAGAAATAAAATAAAATCATTCAGTTAATAAGATCGGGTCATTAGATAAATGGGTTATCAGATCAATCAGTTCGACCACCAAATCAACTGATTTTCCACCAAATAAACCAATTGATCCAGATCACTTTCAATCTAACCGGGTTTCAAAACATTATGTTTAATCTATAAATTTTTTACTTTTATTATTTTTCTTACAACTCGTACATTGAATACTTGTATATACGTAATGTTTGGTACGTTATAATCAGAGTATGAATAAAAATGATTATCACAATGTAATGAAAATATTATGTTTGTTTAGAACTATAGAATGCAAAGAGTATTTATATGTAACGATCATTACATCAAAAGAATTCATTAAGATTGTGTTTGGCAGACAACATTTAAGAGCATTTTTGAGCAATTAGCATTTAGCATATTTATTATAAAGCTCGTTTGGTAGAAAGCAATTAACATTTATAAAATTGTAAAAATGCTCATTTATCAATGCTCTTTGAATTAGCATTTAGCATTTAGCATTAGCGTTTTATTATTTTATATTTAAAATTTACAGTTACAGCTATCCTACCAAACACTTTTATAAATCATACTGCTACTACTAACTGAAACTGCTACTGCTAATACTAAATGCTAATGCTAACTGCTACTGTTAGTTTCAACAAACACACGAGGTCTTTATTTTTTAATTACAACTTGGAATGAAATAATATTACATAAAAGCCTCATTAATTACTCACCAAATAAAAAAACCTATTAGAAAAAATTAGAGAGAATTGCAAAAATGGTCCCTGTGGTCATCCAGGTTTAAAAGATATAGTCCCTTTACTTTTTTTCTCGGGTTTAGTCCCTGTGGTTGTGACTTATAACGGGTTTGGTCCCTTAACCAAATTTTCTGTTAGTTTGACCGCTAAGTGCCGGTTTAAAGGGTTGAAATGACATAAATACCCTTTTACAAATAGTCCATATGGTTTGTGGGATGTAACAAATTTAGTCCCAAATTTTTTTTAACTTTTTAATTATTCGAATATTTTTAAAAAAATTTGAAATTTTTTTTCAAAAAGGTTTCGAATGTGTTCCAAAAAATTACCAAAAAGTTCTTTTAAAATATAAATTTTGAATGTTTTATTTATTTTTTGTAAATTCTCGAATGTCATTAAAAAGTTTATAATATAAAAAAATTACACGAAACATTTTTTTAGAATATATATATTCTTTTCGGATCAAGAACAAAATCTTGGCTAAATTTTTCAGTTTTTTAAAATATTTTAAATATTCTTTTAGAAAAAATTTCGAATATTTTTTAAAACTTTTGAAAAAAAAAAGAATATTTTTCAAATGTTTTGTAAAAAAAGTCGAATATTTAAAAAAAAAAACAATTTTTTCTAAAAAATTCGAATATTTTTTTATAAAAAATACCTTTTTTTCTAAAAAAATACCAATTTCGAATATTTTTTAAATCTTTTAAAAAAAGTCGAACATTTTTTAGAAAATTTGGATTTTTTTTAAATTACTCGATTTTTCTAACGAAATTGTTGAAATTTGTGAAGTTTTTGAAAAAAAAAATCGAATTTTTTTCTAAAGAATATTATAATTTTAAAATTATTTTTTTAAATATTTAGCCAAGATTTCTTGATTCGAAAAGAATATATGTATATAAAAAAAATTCATAAAGTTTTCTGTAAAATATTTTAAAATTTATAAAATAATATTTTTTTTATATAAAAAGGATAGAGATAACTTTGTATATATTGAATTATGAAAATTTACCAAAAAAGGTTAAAAATAAAAAGCTACCACTCATATTAATTAAACTAGCCGGGTACCTGCGCAATGCGGCGGCGTGTACCCGGTGACTAAATTGTTTGACGAACGTGATAAAAGTTTTGGCTGTGGAGAAGATGTTATTTTTTATACTACGTATTGTTTTGAAGAAGTGAGAGAAATTGGGAATATAAATGTGTATTAGTAGGTGTTTTACGATAGTGTATATATATATGATTTCAAAAGCAGTTACTTGTTTTGCATACTTAAAGTGTACATCAATATATGAACTGTTACTTTTCATTAATAAAAACTTTGATGATGATAGTAAATGGCTAAGGGATTGTTACTTTTCAATTATAAAGATTATAATGATGGTTTACTACAAGAATGTGTAACATACGTTTTTCAGGTTGACTTGAAAATGCACTATCTTGACTCAATTGTTAAGATTTCTTTTTTAGCAATGTTTAGGACTGAAAAGTTTAAGACTTCTAAATATGGAAAAAGACGTATATCTTTTATAAAGTAATAAGAAGGTTGAATGTTAAATTTTTTTTACAAAAAAGTTCTTTTAAAATATAAATTTGGAATGTTTTAAATTTATTTTTAATTCTCGAATGTCTTAAAAAGATTTCGAATGTTTTATAAAAATATATTTCTTTAGAATAGTAAAAAAGTTAAAAAAAAATTTATAATATAAATTTCGAATGTTTAATATTTGTTTTTGAAAATTCGAATGTTTTAAGAAAATTAATTTTCGCTTGATTAAAGAATTTTTAAAACTTTTTCCAATTATTTCAATTGAAAAAATATCAATCTTATTAACTAAAAAGTTAAAAAAAAATTGGGACTAAATTTGTTACATCCCACAAACCATAGGACTATTTGTAAATGGGTATTTATGTTATTTTAACCCTCTAAACCAATACTTAACGGTTAAACTAACAAAAATATGGTCAAGGGACCAAACTCGTTATAAGTTAGAACCCGAGAAAAAAGAAATAAAGGGATTATATCTGACCACAAGGACTATTTTTACAATTCTCTAAAAAAAAAGTTATTTTAGTATTTTTTTTTAACGATTACATTTTATTATATTATGACAAATTGACAATCAAAGAGAATTATAAATCTATTCATTAAATTGTTATTTCGTTTGTCATACCAATTATAGTGTTTCAAATACGACTCAAATCTTCTTAAAATGTAAAAACTCAAGAAGGGACAAAACAAATCGTAAGCCAGGTGCATCATCCTACGATGAATCAAAACTAAAGTAAAAAATCCCAAATAAACATTCCCATCTCCAGCAATCCGATTTTCACAGACACTGCTCCACTGCGTGTCAGCCTAACCATCAGGCAAGTCTCATGTTACTCAATTTTACCAAACATTATTATTATTAAGTCCTGTTAGATCCTATCAAAAATATCTCAAATCCCTAATATATTTTATTTCATTCTATTGCTTTGCTTTCTTTTATTATGCTGTTTGGTTATTATCAGTTTTACTACTTATCTAGTTAACCTCAATCTTGAATTTAGAAAATATCATTCTTCATATACAAGGTAAGCTTTTCGACATTTTGGCCTACTAATCCACGTTAAACCTGTAACAGACTCAAACCGGGTAACCTTTTGGAGTTGTTTGCACTTGACACATTTTAGTAATAGGCCACCCCCGATCGGTTAGGTTAAGCAACTTATATAGGCTAATAAGAGCCAACAACTTGTTTTATGCTACTCTCTAGTTTCATTGTTTGGTTTTACTACGATTTAGAACATCTTATTTGACCGTGTACTGTATATTGGATCATATGCCTTGGGGTCGTTTGATATATGTGTGAATAGGATATAGCTGATATTATAGCTATCGCAAAGTAATCTCCAAAACCTTTACATCTCACATTCAGTAATAATAGAGCTTCCGTCATCCCTTCCCTTGTAAACCAATTTACAAAAAGAAGTGTTTAATTTGCATGATAGAGCCGTGAAATATCCTCTCAACAGTTATGTTAATTGAATGAAAGTTAACTTCAATAACTAATTACTTGATTTATCCTATTCCTAGAGCGCTTCGGATTCACTCTTTTAAAGTCATCAATCTGTTAGCGGACGTGTAACACCTAAAACCTCCATGGATTCTTTCTAAGCATCTATTATCTGTAATAAATATAGCTACATATCCCTTTCCATAAAAGCGGTCATTTATCAGTTTCGATTGAGTGATTTTGTCCAGAACCATGTATTTACATATTCATTCAAACCTTCATGTCGAAATATGACACAAGAGTATAAGTCATTCATGATGACCTGTGCCCGTAATTGTTTGACCAATACTATTATATCTCCTCGGCTTTTAGTCTCAGATATGTAATTTCAAGGGCATCATAATATTTCCTGATGTGTATTTGCTTTGACCCGTTTGGTGTATATGCTGATCAGTGATAAGCTTATATGCTATTGTAGGTTTCTTGTATGGAATGCTTGTCAAGTGAACTAAAACAGATTGGTGAAAGTGCTTAATTGTTTCAAGAAAAATGAGTGGCTATGTACCACCCCGTTATATTCCCTTGGGACAGTCAGATCGAGAAGAATCAGATCTTGAGAAAAGTATACTTCCTACCCCCGAGGAGTCTCCCAGAAAAAATTATCGTATTCCTGATGTCCCAGTTGAGTGGTCTTCTGGAATATGTGCTTGCTTCGATGATCTACAAAGCTGTATGCATTACTCCTGCCTTTTAGCCTTTTTTTCATCAGTTAATGGAATGTGCATTTGAGTATGATAACTATTACAGGTGGCAATTTTGACCTTATTACTTACTAGTGATTGTCATACAGGTAATAAAAGATAGACTAAAAAGGGAATGGGCCAAATTAGTTAAACGGGTTGAAATTTGCCTAAAGTGTTTTTCAGTGGATATAATGGTTCAAATTCCTTTATCTAAAGATTTAGATTGCTTTATTATTTTTTTTGCAAGGCAAATATTTAGATTGCTATTGTAATAGTGCTGTTTTGTAAAAGTTATTTTAAGCACTGATTAAGAAGACCGAAAAGTGCTTTGGCCCGAAAAAAAATAGCCCGTGATCCAACCTGCCATGTTGCCACCTTTAATGACTATTTTTGAGCTTCTAAATCTTCACACTATAAACATAGCAGACGTGCGTATAAATGGAATGATGTGTTTACCGACTTATTTTTGGTTATAGTAGTTGAATGATGTGCTGATAAAAAGATGTCTAATGAGCAATGTGCACCAATCTTTCACTGTATCACAAACATTTATAAGATTCATTATTCCTATTGTGTGTTACAGATGTGTAAATATGCGTATTTTCTAAGCTCATAAGAGATATGGATTACTTATGTTGGATATGATTATGGATCTATATTTGGATCTTTGTATATCAATTGACAGACTTTCAGTCGAGAAGAAAATAGGTGGTCTTGTGTTTTCCTTTCATTGGGCCTTTCTAAGATGTTCTTTTCGTGGAAATTGAAGTTGTATTGTTGGGGTCATGAATGAATCCATAACGTAAGCCACATTTCAAATAATGCCTGTCAATGTTTTAAAAAAAGGATGTATAAGTTTACCAAATAAATCTTCAATCCTGCATCTTTTTGACCATTAGATGATATTGTTGTTCATTCTAATGAGGTAGTGTCTTGTCTCAGAATAGTTCAGATTGATTAAATGATGATTTTCTGTCTTTCTGATTATCATAGTGATAGTCGTTTTCTTCTACAAGGGAAAATGTCACTTAAGAGCAACCTACTTAGGCCACCATTATGGTAATACGTCAATATTCTTTTCCACGTCTGAGTTTTGACTGGTCATAATGGTGACTAGTTACCAAAATAGCATGGGAACATATTCTAAGTTTATAACTATGAAAATAGGACCAAAACAGTATAATCAATAAAACGGTCACTGACTATTTAGTGACACGCGCCATTAAATCAGAACCAATTCCAAGTATAACCTCTAGTCCTTTCAGTCCTATCATTGGCATCCACTTTCATCAAGGAGTGCCATATGCATGCATCTTCTCTTATGCCATTTATCCCTACACTCTCACTTGTTTTACATATAATTCAACAATTTAGTTATAAATCTGTGATAGAGGGGGCAATTCCATATCAGTTACTTATGAATGGTTCGTTTGGTTGTGCTGATCTCATATAAGTGATATAGGAAGTTGAGAATTTTAGCTAAAGGGAAACCTTTTGAAACTTTTTTAAAGTCTCCTTCAAAGCTTACAACCTCCTAAATCATATTTTCAAAGATTTATGTTATTGTTGCAATTATATTACCGTATTGTGTAACCATAATTACTGAAATAAGAAGGATAGTAAGTGTTTACAGCTCTTCTGAACTCGACTCGTAGTTAACGTGATATGTTCCAAGGCAAACACTTTTTACTTGTTTCCCGATCCACCCATCATGCAACTTCTAAGTTCTAGCTATACTCCTACATCGCTTTGTCAATTGGTTGCATGTGTTGCTTGTAAATTCTAACCCAATGCTTAATGTTTTATCTGTTTTTAGGCTTAGTTGGGACAGTATGCCCATGCTATCTTTTTGGAAAGAATGCCGAGATTCTAGGATCCAACACTTTCATGGGATCATGCACCACCCATTTTATCACATGTGGTCTTATCAACTCTTGCTGCTGCTTGTTATCGGGAGGTCTGCTTCTAGGCTTTCCTGGATGCTTTGCTGCATGCTATGCCTGTGGATACCGCAAAGCCCTTCGCACAAAATATAATCTGCAGGTATACCTTTTTTTTCTTTTCATTTCCCTTTTACCCAATAATCTATTGTTTAATGCATACTAGTACAACCTCTTGAATAATTTTGATCAATCGTGTTACAAATCAACTTTTCGTCTCTTACTAAATAACCTATTCTCACGCGTTTACAAAATTCACCCATCTTGCCACCTTTAATCATAAGATCAGTACGGTTTTTTTTATCATAAAATTATTTCAGAAACATAGTTTTGCCTTTTGCCCAAGATTCCGAAGTCACTTGAACTAGTAATGGTTAACAAAAAACGACCAATTTGTTATGGTGCAGGAAGCTCCATGTGGCGACTTTATAACGCACCTTTGCTGCCATATGTGTGCGGTATGCCAAGAATACCGAGAAATACGTGAAAGGTCTGTGGACATCAACCCTAATGCAAACATAGTAGAAGTTACAGCTCCTCCAGTTCAGTCAATGGATCTAGCTCTGTACAAATAATCCCATGGAGCTGTTATTAATCTATACAGTGTGTTCTTTTGTTCATCCTGAAATAGAATTGTGTCACCAGTTAGATAATTTACATGTTTGAGACCTTAAAATATATACTTACTTTTCTTGAGCTTCCACCATTAACACAAACACGTTGCCGTAAAAATTAAGCATCATGGGTCAGTTTCAGTATAGTCCCTAAATTATCGAGAGATGACATTCAATCCTTTATACTTATTACACAATATTCAAGACTGTACATGTTGCTCGTCATGCCTATGAGTTTGCAAGTTCAGATTAGTAGAGTGGCACACGGATAATATAGGTACATAATGACCATCACTAAGTGCTGTATATTCATCAGTCATCACACATAAGTTGTTTGAGTTGTTCAACTAAATGCGACTGTATGTGTGTTTATAATCCATGTAACGCCTGCAACATTTGTGTGTCGCACCTTTGAACTATAGAAATTGAAGTAGAAGTTTTAATAGTGAGAAGAAGCTCAGCTTAACACTGCAAAGTGCAAACCAAACCCATGTAAAGAAATGATAAAACTTAAAAAATGCTAATTAGTTGGCCTTTTGAAATTCTTGCCTTTTGTTGAAGTGGGTCTTCTCCTTTGACATCCTCGTTGATACTGCAATCTGAACAGTTGGAGTACTTAAAAATTTCTTGCTACAATTACGGGATTAGTGGTCATTAGTAGTAGACAATTCAGCAGAAAGTAAATAAATAAAACTAAAAGTAAAGTAGAATAACAAATGATCGTATTTGATGTATGTTGACCCGTTTTGTTGTTAAAGAACTCATTATTAGAAGTAGGCAAGTAAGTAGCCAACTTAGGAGTAACTTGTTTTGACCCGTTTTAAATGAACTTTTGGTTTCATCTCACGTAAGTTATTACATTGTGATCTCTATTATGAGCTTTTATAAAGTCAAAAGCATAATACATTACCCATTTACTACGTATATTTTAATCCATTTTCAAATTTTTTTGGGAAATAGAATCATTTAACACTATGATACGCTTGTAACATGTCATGTGGCTATATCTCATGTAGTTATATTAGGGGTGACAATCGAGTCGTGTTTGTGCTGACATGTTTGGATTCATGGGTTGACGTGTTATTATAACCTTTATTTAAACACGACTTATTTAATAATCGTGTCACGAAACTCAACCTTAACACGGACCTGCAGAATGCGTGTAACCTGTTTGTGACTCGTTTAACCTATTTAAGTAAATAAGTCAAGCAGTTAATAAAGTTGGTGGCTCGTCGATTAAACTAAATCATGCAAAGAAATGATGTAGAAGATGATAAACATAACATACGCTATGAAACATTTTCAATGATATATGAGTTATAATCGCCATTCAATTCAATTAACTACATTATAAAATACATTTGACCAAAATACAACATAACTTAAAGCTATATATTTTTTATTTTTAGAAGCGTAATGTATTTAAACGGGTTCACGTGTCGACCCGTTTAATACTTATTCAACCCAAACACCACCCATTTAGTAAACGAGTTATACGTGTTGACCTATTTTTGAACCAAACCTGTTTATCCTTAACCCAAACCTTTTTAACTTCGTGTCAAGTTTGTATCGTGTCGATAATTGTCACCCCTAAATTATATACACCTTTTTTAACTAGTCCGTCCCCTAATGTCAAAGCCACCTCATAGAAAACCACTCCAATATTGTATGTTTAGTTACTGTTGGAATTTGTAAAAAATCGTTAACCATATTAACATATTAATAATCACGAGTACAAATCGAAATAAATACAAAACCACGTATAGACAATTAATTAACAAACCGTAAAAAAACGTACCTCTTTGCAATAGATTAAACCACCTTCGTCTACCATTAAACGGATCAACAAGATCAAACGAATAAACCCTACGCCTTAGGGTTTAGATCTAACCTCCAAGAAAACCAAAAAACTTGTAGAGATTCAAAATATGAATCCTCTATGGTTTCACGCACACGTTTATTAGCAATTTAATTAAAATGCTAGTTCTTGATAAAACAGTAAACAAAGCAAATCACTTGATCTTAGTTAATCAAACCGAAACCCTAATAGGAACGGTATTTGATTGACTTTAAGTGAGTAAAGGAGAAGAGAATAAAATTTTTGCTTACTGTTTTTTCACATGCAAGATTAACCAAATAGTTTTTATTTTTATTTTGTTTAAAAAATTATATTAACTAATATTTTTAAATTATTTAAATTATTGTGTTTTTTTTAAATAACTTTGATTCATCTTTTATATAACCTTTTTTATATAAAATTTAAATGTTTAAAATTACAAAACGTTTGTTTTTTAGATCTATTTTATATGAAACACGTTATAATATCTATTTTTTTACACTTTGCTGACTTTCAAAAGTTAAAATATCTATTTTTAAGATCTATTTTATATCCGGTTGAATATTTTGATCTATTTTAAATTTATAAAAAAATAATTTTATCTATACTTTTTATTCATAAAACGATTACAAAACTAATTGTTTGTGTGTTGGAAATACGTTTTACGTATTTATGAAGGATCGGTCGCTCCAACGATAATTATGTAATGGGCTCGTGATCTATTTAATTATTGTATAGTCCATATAGCCCACATGTAGGGTGGGCTATATATAACCCCTCCTAGCATGTTAGGAGGGGGTTGTTGATTCTCATTTTCCAATTAATCATTATTCATCTTTTCTTTCTCTCTCTACATTTCCCCTTTTTCTCTCCCTTCTCTCTCTAATCCCTCATCTCATTCCTTCATTTCTTCTTTAATAATCAATCAATCAACCAACCTAATCCACCAAATCCATGATATAGAATAGGCCATTAATTCCGTAGACCTTCAATTGGTATCAAGAGCCATGGTTAGTTTGGTTTATTCTTCTTTTATCTCTTTTTGATGTTGGTGGGTTTTGATTTAATCATGCTTAAATTTTAAAAAGTTTGTATTTTTTATAAAAAGTTTGTGTTTTTATGTGTTAAATCATATCAAATCTTCAAATTTATTTACTTTTTAGATAAAAAATCACAAATTTTTATATAAAAATCAAATTTTTCTTATATAAAACATTAAAAAGTTTGTGTTTATAAAAAAGTTGGTGTTTTTTTATAAAAGTTTTTGTTTTGTTTTTTTTCTTTCTTTTTAATTTTGTGTTTTTATAAAAAGTTTGTATTTTTTTATTGTTTTTTATCACAAATTTAATAATCAATTTAGATAAAAAGTTGGTATGTTTTCTAAATTTTATCAATTTATATAAATTTTTTATCAATTTTTATTTTTTTATTTTTTATTATTTTTTAATCAGTTTTTTATTTAAATTTTTTTAATTAATTTTTTTTTTAATCCGTTGTCTGTTATCAGTTATCAGTCTTTTTCGTTTATCCTTTTTTTTTCGTTTATCCGTTTGTTTTTTTGGTCAAGTTATCAGTTTTTCAGTTATCAGTTATAATTTTTGGATTTTTTTTTTTTAATTTTTTGGTCAAACTACCTATTCTGTTAAATCTTTCTGTCCTTTATGGTCCATTGTTACTGTCCAAATTTTGTCCAACAATACTAATTCGCAAGTTCCGTATCAAATTCAAATGTTCCGAATCAATATTTAAGTTCCGAATCAAGCAGAAAACTTCCGAACCAAGAACTTCCGGATCAAGCCAGAAGTTCCGGATCAAGAAGTTCCGGATCAAGAACTTCCGAACCAAGAACTTCCGGATCAAGCCAAAAGTTCCGGATCAAGAAGTTCCGGATCAAGCACTTCCGAACCAAGAACTTCCGGATCAAGAAAAAGTTCTGATTCGGAACTCTTCCGAATGAAGCTCTTTCAAACATAACGGACAAATTGGGCAAATCATCGTCTTTTAATTAGACTCATTCCCTCCAGACTTACACAAAACAAGACTTTCGACTCGATACTCACTCAAAATCTTCTTTACTGACTCAAACATAAATTTCACAACTCCCTCAAACTCCTCTCGTCTCTCGACCATACATCACTCAACGCAACCATACTCTCGACAATCTCTCTCTAACTCAACCAAACCAACACAAAACCCTCTCATTTTCTCCCTCACCGACACCCACTCGACTCTCTCCTTTTGACTCGACACCAACACCACCACTCACACACCCTCGACCCTTAACCTAAACAGACCCAATACACCCTCGTCTCACACCTCTCCGACACAAACACAACACCATCACCAACCGACATCCCTCCATCTCACACTCTCGGACACCCATTCTCACAAACAACCTCACAGACCCTCGATAAGACCCACAAACAACTCTCGAACCGACTCTAAACAAATCCACACCCTTCGACTCACCCACACTAAAGACTCAACCAAAACTTCTTAGACTCACCCAATCACACCCATCTCGACATAATCACCCTCACACCTCTCGTCTAAAAACACCACACTCAAGACTCACAAGAAAGACACAACAGATGAAGAGAGGGACTCAACAAATCAAAATAAACACACCTACCCGAGACCATTTGAATGATCTTGTTGACGAAATCTTGATTCTTCGTTGTTAATTGGTTTAGAAAATCAGGTTCTTGTGTTATTCAGTTAAGATTGGTGACTAAGTTTTCTGAGGAGAGAGAGAGATTAGGTTCGAAGGAGTTTTATCTTGGTGAGGGAGAGAAAACTATGTTTTTTTGGTTTATGAGATCTTGTTCAACAAGAACTGAGGAGACAGATTTAAGGGGGCGGCATAAACAAAGAAAAAGTGGATGGGATTGAGAGAGATCTGCCACGTTTTTAGGTTAAGATATAAGCTAGGCGGAGTTAACTAGGCTTTTCAACAAAGATTTTTTAATGGGCGGAGGAAACTAGGGGATACACGGATCCATTTTTAGCCACGTATTGGGTTTCTACAGCCACGTGTTTTTATTTTCAATATATATTAGATTTTTTTTATTTACTATTTTGAATATTAGTTAGGTAAAATTTTTTTTTTAAGTAAAGTTTAGTGTTTTAATATATCCGTTTTTTTTAGTAAACATCTCATATCACGATTTACTTTCTTTTCTTTAAACGTTTTTTTCTTTACTTTTATTATCAATTTTTTTTTCTTTAAATAGATAACTCATATTTTTCTATTTTTTAGTTTAAATTTCAAATTTTTCTAATTTGTTTAGTTTAAATAGATAATCACAATTTTCTTTTTTAAAATAAGTTAATTTTTTATATTAATTTTTTGGCAAAATCGTATTGGGGCGGGTATTTTAATAGAATTAACGTGGAAAAATATTTGACGGGTTCAAATTTTTCTGGCCGGATTTGAAGTCAAATTTACGAGTGAAAGTGACGGGATATATTTTTAGCAATTACGGATTTTTGATCGGGTTTTATTCATAATCTTTTGAGCCGATAACACTTTTTGAGCCGAGTCGTATTGTTCAAACCCGACAACAACAACAGCCACATCATTTTTCCTCGATTACCAATGGAATCGTTAAAATCGACACTTAAAGAGGGAGAATCGCATCAAGTGCAAGCCAACGCTAGGGAAAGTGGTATAACTTCATTTCGAATGCTTCAGTATCATCTAGTTAATCTTTCACGGATTCAAGGAGGGAGCGAATTTGTGACAATCTTTGGACAAGATCGTCATATATTCATCGACTCAATTTTCACCACTTTGACCCAACTCGCCGAGGAACTTAACAATAAAAGCTTTAATCACTCTGCATCGGCACTTGCTTATAAGGCTCTTGTGACACAACTCACGCCTTTCCTCCAATTTAATATCATCAAGCCTGAAAGTTCAATGATTTGCCAATCGTTTCTTCGAGATACACATACCGAGCTTCGAGTTTTCCGTGATACGATTTTGAAACTCATGTCATCGGTCTCGTCTTCGATTTATGAAAGATCTCGACTTCAGCAAGGGTATGATAATGGAGTGCAAGACTCTTCGATGCAAGAGGAAATTGGTCATACGATTGACAACTTGGAGCCTCACGATGGCAAGAGCACGGAATCAGGAGGACAACATGATACCAGTGGCACGTCAGGGAATGTTCACGAGATCTCTTTTGCTGACACCCTACCCGTTTATGACGAAGAGCCGGCAAACATGGTACAATATAATGTTGTTTATGATGTCTATGCTGATGACATGTCGCATATTGAGCATTCTGAACCTAATCATGATAAATGCTTTACAACTGCCTCATTAACTGATTCTGATTCCAAGATTAGTGAACTCGAAACGATTGTTGCTCAACAATCAAAAGATCTTGAGGATGCCAAACTTGAATTTTCTAAGAAAACGGATAAATTTGAAACATACTTTGAAAAACTTGAAAAGTCAAACGTTGTTCTTGAAAGAAAATTGGATCAAACTGTTCTAGATTCTAAAGCTGAAAAGGATAATTTTTTGAAACAAATTCAACTGCTTGAATCTAAGTTGGCATCCCAAGATAACTTGCTCAAAGAAAATGAAACATTAAAGGCTCAAGTACAGGAAAAGGTTTTTGCTATAGCTGCGTTGAAAAACGAGTTAAGGAAAAGTAAAGGACCTAGTGTGGACACTAAGTTTGAAAAACCATCAATCTTGGGGAAACCGCCTACAAATCAGTTCGTCAGACAACCGTTTGTCAGACAACCTACTGCATTTAGATCCGAGCGACCACAATCCTCGAGACCGCGGTTTGCCTCCCAAGTTGATTTGGTTCATCTTTCTAGACCAGACACTCCAACAACTAGGCCCTATGTGATCACTCCAGCTTTAGCAAGACCAAATCATATGATTGCCTCTAGTTTCCCTAAAAATACCAAGACCACGTCTAGAACTAGTTCAAATGACGTTTGCCATAAATCTGGTCTTGGGGAAGCTAAGCAAAAGACACATGTAAGAGATAGGAATTCCAAACCTAGTCAGATGCCTTCTAGTTTACCCAACACTGCTAACCGTAGCATGTCCAATCCTAGGAGCATCAATCAATCGTCTAGGGATTCTAGATCTTACTCGGACATTAAATATGCTACTTGTAAAACATGTAGAAAATGTGTCTTTACGGCAAATCATGATGCTTGCATTAAAAAATTGCTTAATGAGGTGAACTCCCGTGCTAGACTTAAATCCCAGTGGGTCGCTAAAATCAAACCCGTTGGTAAAATGTGGCGCCCCACTGGTAGAACTTTCACTCTTGTAGGAAACGAGTGCCCTTTAACTAGGATAGTCTCCGATTCTACAAAGACTACTAGGGAGGAAATTGCAAAGGATGATACATCACTTAAGCCTGAACTCAAGATTTTCTATAAAAGGAAACGATTGCCAACTAAGACAAGTGAATCATCCCCTCAGGCCACCTCTGACACAAGTAAAGCCAACTGTGAACCCCCACGTGCTTCAAAAATAGATATCTCTAACCCATGCAAAAGTATACAAACTCCTAATGAGAATGCAGGTACCAAAGTTGATGTTCCAAAAGAACGAAGCGGTCCAATCGTTGTATACCGTTCAACTAAGGACACTCTTAGAGTTTGGTTGCTGAAGAAGCAGATATCAGAGAAACAAATGTCTCAGGGGATTCATGGTTAAGCTGCAAACCAGGACTTACAGTCACATAACAGACTGTAACTCGATCCTCAAAGAAAGGAAAGTTCATCCCGATGATGACTTATCCTAAAAACGAGAAATTCATTTTTCTCGGGCATGAGCTTATATCAAAAACATTCCAAGTTTTTAAGCTCATGCATTATGGCTCCTCGTTAAATGACAGACGACGACCCGAACTTCAGAGACAGGGAAGTTTATCCACGCAACGATAACTTACCCTCTTAACAAGAAATTAAGTTTTCTTGGACACGAGCTTACCCTAAAACCATTCAAAGGTTTTAAGCTCGTGTAAATGGTTTATCATTAAATATCAGATGGTAACCCGTGCTTCAAATAAAGGAAAGTTTATCGCCGATGATAAACTTATCCTTACAACGAGAAATTAAATTTTCTCGGACACGAGCTTACATTTAAACCATTCAAAGGTTTTAAGCTCGTGTACATGACTTACAGTTAAATGTCAGACTGTAACTCGAACTTAAAATAAAGGAAAGTTTATCATTAATGATAAACTTATCCTCATAACGAGAAATTCAATTTTCTCGGTCATGAGCTTGTATTAAAACATTCGAAGTTTTAAGCTCAGAAAGGAAAGTGTATCTTTTAAATAAGAGAACTTTTCTTCCTAACGAGAAATTAACCTTTCTCGGTCATGAGCTTTCTGTTAAAACAGTCAAAGTTTTCAAGCTCATGAAAAACGACTTCTAAGTAAATGTCAGCTTAGGACTCGTTCTTCAGATAAAAGGAAAGTTTATCGCCGATGATAAACTTATCCTTAACAACGGGAAGTTTACAACTTCTCGGACTTGAGCTCGTTTTATAAGATATTCAACATCTTAAGCTCAAGTAATTGGTTTTCAAAACATTGAACACAATTTTTCAAGAATTTTTCAAAAGGTTTTTCTAAATCTTTCAAAATTGTGTGTTCAAAAATGTTTTGATAAAACGAGCATGTCTTCTGGAATCGATAATATTTACGAACCTAGAAATGTCATTCAATAATGACACGGGGTTGTAAATAAAGTTCGAGCAGAAGTTCAAACTTTTAAAACATGCTCAAAATGGTTTGCTATTATTTCAGATAGCAACCCGCTTTTCATAATCAAGTCAAGCATTTCACCGGAAAGCTTTGACTCAACAACGGGAATTCATTTTCTCGGGAACGTGACGAGGAGACCAGCATTCGTGAACAAGAACCATGTGAATCTTTCATATGATGTTCTCCATTATTCAGGTCCAACCTCGTACATTGCTAATCTTGTGAATTCATTATTATATCTGATCTTTGCACGTAATAAATACCTTACACTTGTGTTTAAAAGGTATTTAATTTACGTTTCAAGTACACCCTCATTAATTTGAGGGGGAGCTTGTTAATATCACGAAGATAATTGGATTTGCATTTTTCTTCCCAAATTTTCTTAAAATGCTATTAAATCAATTGATATTAAAAACATCGATTGGGTTAATATTTTTAATATGGGGGAGAAAATGTGATTTAATATGGGATATGATCAATCATGAATGGTTTGACTTAACGTGATAGCTCATCCCGACATATGCAAAATGTTTTCGGATATCGTGGCATATGTTAAGGGGGAGCAAAATGGATTTGCACTTCAAAATGGATTTCATGGTGACATACACTTACCCAAAACATCTCTATTCACGACGGTGAAGATTGTGGTGACATAAGGATGGTAGGATAGGTTAAAGTCCAATGATTTCTCTAGAACCGGAGGAATCTTCCCAAGGACATTCCATAGCTAGAAATAGTAGTCCTTAGGAAAGATGGAGAAAGATTGTGAACGTAGCTGAATGCCGACCAAGTACTTAAGTTAGCACTGGAACAATCACAACAAGGTGCTAGTGATGACGTATTGGTAAGCATTGAAGGGGTTGAAGAATGAAAAAGAAATGTAAAGATAAAGGGTGTAAAGAAAGAAGCCCTCCTTACAACTTTAGGCAGAAACCGGGTCAATACATATGCTATTGAGGTCATTTTTGCTAATGATTCTCGATATTGAAGAAAGACGTCATGGACCCAGTGATGCAATGCACAACCCTTCCCAGCTAACTCAAATATCTCTCAAAAGGTATTTGTTTTAATCACACGGAGATCAACACATTATCTATTGATTTATTCACTCCGAATAAATTGGTATTGAAAAGGTGGCACTCCTCTCCAGCCTCCGATCACTAAAAATCCAAAATGCACGATCGAGTCTAGAGCCATTTGAGATCATCATATATCTCATTAGGACACACTTTCATATTCCTTGCTTCTTCACACACTGTGAAAAGTAAGAAAGATCTTAAGAGTCCTACGCAAAATCTTCATGATCTTGCCTGAACATCCGAGTAATACGAAAGTATCTACAATGAAGATGGAAATCCTTCTTGAGCGAATATCAAAAAGCTCATGGTAGGTGACTTGTACGATTCTTTATGAATCAAACTTGTGATAACTGGAAAGCAACAGTGGTTTAATTCTTAATTGAACTTAAACACGTTCCAGGCCTCTACGCATTATCATATGATCTTGCCAGAACACTCAGAGTGACTCTTTATTGATCACAGTGATGAGTGGAAATCCTTCTAGTGTTAACATCAAACAACACTTGGTAGGTAACTTGCAAGATTCTATATGAATCAAGCTAGTGACAACTGGAAAGCAACGATGGTGCGGTTCTTAATTGAACTTCACTTGTTCCAGGAACATGAATTGACGGCTTCAAATCATGCGGATAATATTATCCAAATGATCCACTCTTTACGTTCGCAGTCAGCTTTGGACGGTCGAGTAAAGAGAACGGGTTTACCCGCGAAATCTTGTCAAGGAGGTTCTTTATTGAAACTACCTGCCACAAGTACGATATTTAATATCGTCCAACGGTCTTCACCGACCGGAGGTAAATTGCTACCGAATTAGAATGAAATGTTCAAGGCCATTTCATCCGTGTATATTGTTTTGTTGCTAACTGTCTTATGCAGCGTAACAAGAAGGTGGCATTGCGGTGTACAATCCAGAAGAAGTCGTCACCACATGCTTATACTACATACAATTAGTACTTCAACAAATTCAAGAAAGCCTGAAGGTCAAGTCTTCCGCTGTATCAAACTCTGAAGCTTTCAAGAATTTAAAAGTATAAGTATGTGGAACATGAAGTCACAAAGAGGCAAATATCACAAGTGAAGAATGCACAAGGTCAAGGCAAGGAAACATGCTCAAGACTAAAGTCAAAGATCACATCAAGCATATTCACAAGAACAAGATCGAAGACTCAAGCATAGATGCTAGGTTTAAGATTTTGTAAAAAGATGTGACCTCCCTTAGGGGGAGATTGTTGGAAATACGTTTTTCCCAATAAAGTCTCGGTCACATCTTAGTTAGCATAGATCACGAGTTATAGACTATTTAGAACTTTGTTTCTTGGAGTGACCTCCCTTAGGGGGAGATTGTTGGAAATACGTTTTACGTATTTATGAAGGATCGGTCGCTCCAACGATAATTATGTAATGGGCTCGTGATCTATTTAATTATTGTATAGTCCATATAGCCCACATGTAGGGTGGGCTATATATAACCCCTCCTAGCATGTTAGGAGGGGGTTGTTGATTCTCATTTTCCAATTAATCATTATTCATCTTTTCTTTCTCTCTCTACATTTCCCCTTTTTCTCTCCTTTCTCTCTCTAATCCCTCATCTCATTCCTTCATTTCTTCTTTAATAATCAATCAATCAACCAACCTAATCCACCAAATCCATGATATAGAATAGGCCATTAATTCCGTAGACCTTCATTGTGTTTCATACAAATTTACAAAAACAATTGTTTGGCTTTATACAAACGTCCAACCCAATATTGATCTAAACCCGTTTTAACAAAAAATTTGAGTTATATATGAAATTGTTTTGGGTTAAGTCCATATATTAGCAATGTACTATTCATTTTTTTTACACATCTAAGTAATAATGTCAATATATTACTATTATGGTGATTCAAACTGGCTAAGTTTTCAAAATATAGGTAAGATTACCGGTTTATTGTGCCAACTAGATAAGTATTTTTTTAACTTAATTTTCTAAAAATGAATTAACATTTTCCACCTGTGTTTATTATATCCTAAAACCATACCCGACCCATCAATATACCCATCAATACTTACCCTTTAAGCCCAAATCGTTTACCCTATTATTTACTCACACACCTAAAATCACAAGCCATCTCCTTCTATTTCATCCAACACCATCTAAACCCTAATCCACCATGTCTACTTTCCTTTAAGATCAACTTTGCAAATGTGATCTCCCTGTTAGAGTTTTAACATCTTGTATATCTAATTATTAATGTCGACGATTTCTTGTTTGCCCTAATCGTTATAAACCTGGGAAGAAATGTGGGCTTTGGGACTGGTATGATCTTGAGGTTGAATCTGATTGGTATCGGATGAATTTGTGTGAGATGTACAATCTTTTGAATCCACAATAAAGGCGTCAAGTGGCACACAAAAGCCGCCGTCAATCAAAGATTAAAGAACTTGAAGTTCAATTGGGTTAAAAAAAGATGGCACTAGAAAAAAAGTCTTAAATCTTTGACTTTTTAGAAGTCAACTTTAATAGGATTTGCAATTTGTGTCTGTGTGGCACTGGCCATGAAGTAGATGATTAGGAATTACAATTTCAATGTATTTTGGGTTCATAACTGTCATGTTATTTAGTTGCTTTATGTTGTAAGTGTACCCTTGTAAGATATAAATGAAAATGGTACCTTTTATATTTGTTTTCTGTTGGTTTAACAATGCAAATGCATAAGAGTTTAAATTTGTTTTCTGTTGGTTTATCAATGCAAATGCATAAAAGTTTATGCATGTTTTATGTTGGTGTTTGTGCATGTAACATCCCGCCTACTCAGACTACAATATTGTCCGCTTTGCCCGCAGGCTCACGGCTTTGCTTTGTGGGCCTCTGGTGAAGACTTCCCGGCAGGTCACCCAAGCCAGTACTACTCTCCCATGAGCATGCTTAACTGCCAGTTCCTAAGAACCCCACTTACAATAGACCATAAAACGCGTTGTGTCATAAGAAGGCGATTGTTATCTTATGAACCATGGATCTCTCCTGGTCACAACCGATTTAGGATTTGCCTAAGGTGTCACAATCACCCCCCTGCGGGACTCATCGTTCTCGATGAGGTTTGCCTCACCATCCCGAATGGCTCAGGAGTGGCTCTGATACCACTTGTAACATCACGCCTACTCAGACTACAATATTGTCTGCTTTGCCCACAGGCTCACGACTTTGCTTTGTGGGCCTCTTGTGAAGACTTCCTGGCAGGTCACCCAAGCCAGTACTACTCTCCCATGAGCATGCTTAACTGCCAGTTCCTAAAAACCCCACTTGCAGTAGACCACAAAACGCATTGTCTCATGAGAAGGCGATTGTTATCTTATGAATAATGGATCTCTCCTGACCACAGCCGATGTGGGATTTGCCTAGGGTGTCACAGTGCATATGCATTGTGCACATGAAGTGTTGGTTTATCAATGCTCATGTCAAAGACCAAAATACAGGTAAAAGGATAGTCAAGGGGACAACATTGAAAATCAAAGTTAAATGACATTAAACAACATTGCAAATGACAGTCAAAGGAACACAACCATTGTTTTTCACAAGCATGTCTTATCATCCCAAAATATAAAGCTTAAACAATATAAACCTAAACTATTTTCAAAAATAAGTAGTCTTAACTAGGGACTAACATCAAATGGTTTATCAGTTGTTGATCCAGTGCCTTGTGCATCAAACTTGAATTCCTTTCCCTTTTGCATCTTTATTCTCTCTGATCTATGCCTGAGTGGGAGTGATGGGGCTGGTCTTTTACATTTTTTCTTAGTTACAAGATTAACACTTGGTCCTGGAACATGTGAAACAGATTCTTGAGTGTTGTTATCTGACATTCTATACTCATTTTCAGGATCTATGTGAGCCTCCCAAACTGCATTCCTTATCTTTCTTTCAGTTTCCATCCTCTCATGCATATTCTCTTCTGCCATGGATTGTTATAAACGTTGCAGATCCATGTTATCTTAGTTTTATTTTTCCTCCTTTTGCATATGATATTCTTGCTCATCCAAGAGTCCTTCCATATATTCATGATTCATGTTATTATGAATGTCATCATCCATAGCCTGTAACATACAAGACAAGTTTAAGTAATCATTAAAAGGAGTACATATAACTACATTTATAAAACATACCATGTGATGTTCGTTTGCAAGTTTTAAATTTATAACAAGGTTTAGACAAAACAAGGGACTAGAATACAAACACGAGCAAGTATACCTTTTCGTTCGTAGTATAATTTCATCATGGTAAGCGAGGATCGTTTGCAAGGACTTAGTTTCGTTTTGGTAAGAAAGATAATAATCGAAGATAGAAATGATTAATTTAAATAATATAATGACAAAATATGACTTTTATGGGATAGTTCATATAATTTCGTGATGATGATAATAATGATCGAAATATGATTAGGTAGGTAAAACGCGATAATCCTTTTTCTTCAAAATGACGTTTTCACAATTCACTTGCTTTGATTCAAGACTTATGTCTTATTAAGCGACTAAGCTTAAAACAAGTTTCCAATAAGTTCAATATTTTATCAAAATGTCTAAGCGGATCTCTCCAACCAAAGATTCAAAAACCATAGACAAGTTCTTTAAAAACTTATTATAATAATTTGACCCTCTCGGCGTCAAACTATTGTAACAAATCAATTTTGATAAAATAGCGTGATAGAACTAAGTGGCAACGTGGTTCTACATCATTAACTTGAAATCAATTTATAAAGGATTATATCATAGCATCATCACTAATTATAATTACATACCCATATAGTCACAAAAAACTTAGCCTAGCATAGTAATCAAAGTAACAAATAGAAAAGAGTAAAAGAACATCATACTTAGATTGAATGAATTGACCAGTACACAAGTGTCACGATTGTATCGCCTTTCCACGAATCGAAGAGTAAGATACTCTCGTTACTAGTATTTCCCAAAAGTGGAATATACTAAAAATTTACTAAGAAGATGAAAATACTCGGATTATAGAGTACTAGGTGAGAGTGAATGAGATATCTAAAATGAGAAGAGGAGCCCTCTATTTATAGTGCAGACTGGGGGTAAAAGTGTGCCGCACTTCTCCAAATGTGCGCCGCACATTGGAGGTGGTGTTTGTGCGTCGCACATATGAGATTGTGCGTCGCACATTCGTGCGTCCTGAATGTTCTTCTATTTATTCTTCTATTATTGAAACTAAGGACTCCTTTTTGCTTTTTTTCACTTTGAGCCTTCAATCTTTTACCTGCATATAAAACGCAATGTTTTAAGTATCGAAAGCTCTTATTTATCATACAAAGTGAGATAATAACAACATATTAAATATGTATATTTTGGGTGTTATCAAATTCCTTCACACTTAGCTATTGCTTGCCCTCAAGCAATCAAAGCGAGAAAACAAGGCAAGATTTTAAAAGCATAAGTATATGAAGTATGGTAGGAAAATGTTAGGTTTCTAAGTAGCAAAAGCAAATGACACAATAATTTCAACACCTCACAAGGAATAGTATTTAGATTTTAAGTTCACACAAATGTCACTCACAAATGGAAAATGTAAGATAACACTTAAAATAGCTCAAACATAAAATAGATAGCTACCATATGCTTGTACAAGACACGTAAACATAACCGTTGCAACGTGAGCACCAGGTAAGTTTTCAAAGAGGAAAAACATGATAATGATGAGGGTTTTAGTAACAATATGCCTTGTTAAAGTCGTAAAACAAACTAGAATACTTTATTTCTTTAAAATAAAAAAGAGTAACATCATACTTTTATGACTTGACAATGGTAAGGCATAAACACAAGGATATCAGCACAACGGATAATATAGCACACAAGTACAAGTGCCTCATATTTTAGCAAGCCAGTGTAGCTCGACTAAAATGATACAATGAGGATTTATTTTACCTCCTTTCAAAAATATCTATAAATTAACCTCACTGCGGTTTAGTAAACGATGATCAAGCACAAGTTCTGAAGCATACTAAATTATCGGCTTTCACACAAAATAGAGAAATATAAAGGCTTGGTTTTTCTCACATATTTGGTGGATGGATTTGTGCTTAGTTATAGTGTCAATCAATGAGATTTTTGCTTTGCTAAAAACTTTATTTATTTACAAACATCTTTATTTTTATTTTTGAAAAGTTTTTTCAAAATGTGGAGAAAATTGATTTTATTTTATTTTTCCTATTTGTCTCTTTCACACTTATGGTGAACATCGTCTTCAATGTGAGAACTGATGAATCCGGCTTATAGCTCCAAATTGCTGTTTTCCTACATGACATAATAAACAAAAAAAACATGTAAAATATATACAAGGAATTTTTTATTTATGCTACAAGTCCTCCTCCACACTTAAAGTAAAAAGTGGGGAAATTAACAGATTGTCTTCCGAAAAGCGCTAAGTTTAGAGTCTTCAGCCAGACTCCACTACTCGGGTTTATTCCTTGAAGTGGAAAATCAGTCGTTAACTCCATATCTTTTCATGATTTTATCCATGAGCTCGTTACAGATATGAGTCCATCTGTCGCTTATGAGTGCTTTTGGAATTCCAAAGCGACAAAATAATTTCTCTAAGAATGCTATAACAACTCTTGCATCATTGGTTTGCAAGGTTTGAGCTTTGGCCCATTTCGATACATAGTCGACGGCGACTAAAATGTATTCATATTTATACGATTTAGGAAATGGTCCCATGAAGTCAATACCCCACACGTCAAATATTTCACAGACTTGGATGTTAGCATTTCATCTCTTTTGGTAATGTTTCCAGTCTTTTGACATGCTTCGCAAAGGCGGACTAAGGTATGAGCTTCACGAACAATTGTAGGCCAGTAAAAACCTGCGTCAAACACTTTTTGAGCAGTTGTGTTCGCGTCGTAATGTCCTCCGGTTGGCCCGTAGTGACATTCATCGAGAACTTTTCGTGTTTCGGATCCGGAAATACAACGTCAGATCATTCCATCGGGGCATACTTTGAATACATGAGGTTCGTCCCAAAAGTATTTTTGGAGTTCAGAAAAGAATTTCTTGTTTTGTTGGTATGTCATTCCCTTACGTAAAATACCTACAGCCAATTAGTTTGCAAAGTCTATGAACCATGGTGTGTCACTAGTATTTACTTGCATGATATGTTCGTAGAGAAAATCGTCGATTTCATCATCGCTTGAATCAACATAAAAAATGCGAGATAAATGATCGACTGCAACATTCTCTGCTCCTTTTTTATCTTTTATTTCTAAATCAAATTATTGTAATAGCAATATCTATCGTATGAGACGAGGTTTGGCGTCTTACTTTTTAAACAAGTATTTAAGAGATGAGTGATCGGTGAAAACTATTGTTTTGGACAAAACGAGGTATGCTCGAAATTTGTCAAACGCATAAATGAAAGCCATGAGTTCTTTTTCTTTGATGGTGTAATGTTGTTAGGCTGCGTTTAGAGTTTTACCAGCGAAGTAGATGGGGTAAAATTGTTTTCCATCTTTTGATCCAAGGACGGCTTCAATGGCATGTTCACTTGCATCACACATAAGCACAAATGGAAGATTCCAATTAGGGCTTGTAATAATCGGTGTGCATGTAAGCTTTGCTTTGAGAGTTTCATATACTAGAATGCATTTGTCATTGAAATCGAATGTTCTTTCTTTTTCTAGAAGTTGGGTCAATGGTCTCTCAATTTTCGCGAAATTTTTAATAAATCGACGGTAAAAACTGGCATGACCTAAAAATCGTATAATGCCTTTAACATTAGTAGGTGGTGGAGTTTTGAGATTACGTTTATTTTTTATTTGTCAACTTCTAGGCCCGCGCCAGACAGTTTGTGTCCAATCACAATTCCTTCAACTATGAAGTAACATTTTTCTCAGTTTAGCACAAGATTTGCTTCTTCACAACGTGCTAACATTATTTCGAGATTATTAAGACATGTGTCGAAAGAGTTTCCAAAGACGGAAAAATCATCCATAAAAACTTCGACGGATTCTTCGATCATATCGTGAAAAATTGCAATCATACACCTCTGAAAATTAGTTGGTGCAATGCATAGGCCAAAAGGCATGCGCCTAAACACGTAAGTACCAAATGGACAAGTGATGAAGAGTTTTTGTATAGACTTTATTTTAGGAAAAACAAAGCAAACACAAATGTCGTGGTAAGTATTGAACACTACGTTTTAAGAAAAATGTAAACGCTCGACAATATTAAGTTCGTTCTCGGAGGAGGTATTTGTGTTTATAAGCCAATATTAAATACGTTTTTGGAGAAGTTTCGTTTTTGGAAAGAGAAAAGAAAAGAAAATGAAATACGGATTACGCTAAAAATGAACTACGAAGTAAAACGAGACGCAAATTCGACTAAAATTAATTTTTTTTAAAAACATTACAAATAAATCCTAAAAAATGTAACTAAGAAAGAAAAATTAACAAAACTTTGTGAAAACACTTTAATTATTTATTATTAAATTTTAAAGTTTAATTAAAAACCTAAAAATCAAAATAATTAATAAAAAGTCAAAACCAAAATTTTTCTACATGTAAACCTAAAATATATTATTCTAAACCTAAAAAGTATTTTTTGAAAAATTAAAACTTATTTTTACTATCTTTAAATCATTTTTATAAAAACAAAAAAAAAATCATAAAAAATAATTGAAAAAGGGGAAAATTGCAAAACTTATTTAGAAAAGTCTAAAAAGTTATAAAATTTAAGAGAAAAATAAGACAAGGTTAAAAAGCTAATGTGATAGGTCTACATAAGCTGGAAAAGCCACGAATTATATTTCTTAAACTAAACTAAAAAGCCTATAAGAAAAAGAAAAGGAGAGGGATAACAAGAAAAAGTAACTAGATCGCTGGTAAGACACCCCACACCTGAGCTGCAGGTCCGGTATTCGAGCCCAGGCCAGCTCTACTTTTGTTTTTACATATATGTATATTTTATTTTTTACTTAGAATAGTGGCACCCCCAATAGTGTTTGGCTATTCGGAAGTCAAACATAAGCAAAAGCAATCATAAATAAGCCACTAATAAGCAACTAAGTTACACGAATAAGGAAAAATAAGCACATACCACTTAATACTAATGCCCAATATCTGACAGACAACAGACAATGTTGTCAAATATCGGATGATGCCTCAAATAAAGAACTCAGACAAAAGGGTGGGGACTTGCTGATGTAATTGACCACTTTGATGAAATTGAAGCTAACCTAGAATGCAAATAAGCTAACCAAAATTAAAAAAAAAACATGTAGCCCTAGACTAACATGTTAACTCACATTGAGCAAGATTTCAAGGCCAATTTCACAAAACCAAGCACTAAAACCCGTCTGATGCATTTTGGGCTGAATATGAACAAAACTTGCAAATCCAGATTCTTACACTAGAACTACCAAAAAAATCTCAAAAACCAACTTAACTAAACCTAAAGAGTATGCACAGACTAATTGAATTCACTAAGTGTGTCACCCACTCATGTAAATACTCAGACCCAAACACCCCTTTACAGATTAGATAACAAATTTAATTAAAGACTAGGACAAGTTATCAAAAATTTTAAAAATCATAAAAGTCGATATTAAATAACAAAACGTTAAGTCAAACACCTCAAATATTTTAACATGAAAATTCTTAGGTCATTTAAACATGTGAGAGCTAGAAGTGGTGACTCCCTACCCTAACCCCCAACAGTCCCAAACAACCCTTAAGTTTCTGTTTTAAATTTTTGACTAAGAGAATTTCAATCTAACAACAAACTATAACTTAAACCAATCATTGACATTCAAAGACATACACCAACAAGAATCAATCCTAAGATCATGAGGCTAGCAGTGAAACACATAAATTTGCACAAGCCATATTTTATTTAGAAAAATAGACAAAGTAGCAAACCTCCACGGTGTACATCCACACCTTGGGTTTAAGTGATAATGTACAAAAAGTAAAAGCCTCCTTCCTGTTAAACACACAAACACAAACAAAATCCAAGTACCAAGATCTGTGATCTTGGTATAGTGAGCATTAGTTAATAAGAAAAAATCGATTTTTTATGAAAATTTCCAGATCTTTTCACAACCAAACTTGACAAAACTCCTTGATGAAGTTTAAATACAACAACTTAAAACACTTTTGAATTCAATACAGCTTCACAAACACATTCATAAAATAAACAGATTTTTGGAACCAATTTTGCAAAATACCAACTTTTCAAATTCTTTGAAAAAGGAATTATAATTGAGAATGAGGAACTATAAAACAATAGAGATAAATGGAACACATATGTATTTAGGAAATATCAACTTTTATAAATATAAAAAGGAATTACAATTTCTAAACAAATCTGGAACAAAAATACAATGCCACATACGGCTTGTATTTATACTAGCTCTATGAATATTCTAGAATGCTAAGATAAAAAGAAACCATAAATGCTCATTTCTAGAAAAGCCCTTCAATTTGAATCTTCAAATATTGGTTAAATTGGTCTTGTGAAGAATCTGTTGTGCCCCATGTGAATGTACAACTGTGAGATTGAATCATAACCATTGGTTGACCATTGAGGCCAAAGAAATCTACCAGAGCCCTTGATCATGTCTTTTTTGGGAAGGGGTTGATGTGGACGGGGCAAGGGAGTGCTGGGATAGTCACATGGGTTTGTTGGGTGGATTTTTAGAGGTAAGGATTAGTTAAGGGAACCTTTAATTTTAAACATGGAGAAATAAGGGTCCTAATTCATTGGATTAAAGGTTAAGTAGGATTAGGGTTTATTATAGAATAGGGTGGGTGTTGATTTGTTTTAAGGCTACATTTGTATGTTTACCGCCCCACTTATTATTATTAAACACATTTTAAAAAAAGTTTTAATAACAATAACAGGTTAAGCAAATAGGTTTTAGGCTTATGAGTGGGCCGGTTGGTTATCTGGACATGTGTGGGGTGGATTTGGGTCGGGTTATGAGGCTAAATGGGTTTAGGTTTGCACGTTTACTCCCCTACAACTTCCAAGCACTTTTCTTTTTCCACCCATACTTTTTATCACAGCAATAGGGCAAAATCCTTTGCATTTAAGTTTTCCATAATGACAGTTCAGTCCTTTAAACTTTTATAATCTTTGAGCAAGGACTAATTGTGCAATTCTTTTGATCTTCAAGGACTAAAAGTGACAACTCTTGAAATTTTAGGGACCCAAATGTAACTTTGGAGTTTTACAAGGGTATAAAATGAAAAGTCTTCCATTCTTGAGGGACCAATCTTGTAATTTCTTCAAACTTCAAGGACTTCTTTGGAAAATCCATAACCGGGTCCGGTTCTTTGTGCGACTTCATTTCCTGTGTTTGTTTTTGCTTGTTTCTTTGTGATCTTTTGTCTTTTTCACGATATCCATACCTAGAATACACAATGAACAAATACAAGGGTTTTGCACGGTATTTTATGATATATATTTATGTATTTTAAGCCCATTTTGGATGATGAGACTATGTATAATTGTAGTCTCATCAATAAGTAAATGTGATTTTTTCTTGATCCACAGGGTTGATTGGAATTTGAAAGTGTCTAGAAAAACCATCGAGGAAACAAAAGCATTCATTTCCTGCGAGTCTTTCTAACATTTGATCCATAAATGGCAAAGGAAAGTGATCCTTAATATTTGCTTCGTTTAATTTTTGATAGTCAATACAAACTCTCCATCCGGTGATGGTTCAGGTTGGTACTAACTCGTTGTTTTCGTTAGTAACTACAGTGATACCTCCCTGTTTTAGGTACACAATGGATAGGACTAACCCATGGGATATCGACGATTGGGTAGATTATTCCAGAATCGAGGAGTTTGACAATTTCCTTTTTGACAACATTTTTCATGTTAAGATTTAGTCTCCTTTGTTTTTGTACGACGGGTTTCTTATCATCCAAGAGTTGGATCTTCTATTTACAAAATAATGGACATATGCCAGGTATATTTGAAGTTCTCCAAGCAAAATCTTGTTTGTGATTCTTGAGAACATCGATTAGATCGGTTTTGTTTTCTTCTGAAAGTTGGGATGAGATAATTGCAGGAAGTAATTTCTCTTCATGAAGAAATTCATATTCCAAGTGTTCAGGTTGAGGTTTAAGTTCTAAATACGTAGGAGGTTCTTCCACAGATTTCTTAATTTTGAAATCGATTTCAAAAGTTATGGTTTCGAAAGGTGTTTCTTTTTCTTCCTCAGGGGTTTCGATTGGTTTATCGGTGTGAACGGTTACGAAGGCGTCAAATTCGGAAAAAAGTTCTTATTCGAGGATAGTTCATTCGATAGATATAAAATTTCGCTTCCTTCATCAGGAAGAGCATCAAAATAGGCTTCAACGACTTCGTCAATGACATCGATACTAAAGCAAGTATCGTCATTAGAATACGAGTGTTTCATTGCTTCGTCGATAGAAAAAGAAATTCTATCTTTTCCAAATCCAAGGTTGAGTTGTTTTTGTTTTACTCGAATTACAGCATCGGCTGTGTGCAGAAATGGTCTACCAAGAATGAGTGGTACTTTGCTATCTTCTTCCATATCTAGAATTACAAAATCGATGGGAAAAATAAATTTTCCGACTTCTACGAGCATATTTTCGGTTATACCCATAGGGTATTGAAAAGATCGGTCCGCAAGGAGAACGCTCATTTTTGTGGGCTTGAGAACGTCTTTTGAAATTTATGAATACAAGGAGTATATCATGAAGTTGAGGTTGATGCTAGCGCCAAGATCGACCAAGGCGTTACATGAGTATGGGTGATGGAAAGTACAAGGAATTAGAAAACTTCCAGGATCTCCTAGTTTTGGTGGTACTTTGTTTTGAACAATGGGGCAGAAATTCATCATTGAGAAAAGCTAAAGAAATATCTTCAAACTTATGCTTGTTTTTTATAAGCTCTTTAATAAATTTTACAGAATTTGGCATTCCAGCCAGAACATTGACTAAAGGCATATTGATTTGAAATTCTTGAATTAAGTCAAGGAATTTACCATACTTAGCTTGCATCTTTTGCTTTCCTAAGCGTTAGGGGTATGGTACTTTTGGTTTGTATGGTCTTGGTGTTTGGGTTGGTGTAAATTCTTCAGTGGCTTTGGTTTTTGTTGGTTTTGGTTCATCATCGTTGTCATCACTGAATGAGGTTTCAATGGGTATGTCTTGGGTTGGTTTGGAAGGTGATTCATAAGATAAACCACTCCGCGTGAATACGGAATTCACATGCTTGTTACGAGTTTACGGTGGTTGGTATTTGTTGTTGTTCTTTGGGTTGGGGTTGGTGTTACTTGGTAAAGAACCAGAGGCAAGGTTTGATTGTTTGTCGGCAAAGCGATCAAACTTAGGTTCAAGGTTTTGAATGGAAGCTTGGTGGTTCTTGTTTGAGGTTTCGAATTTTGTTTTAAGATCGGTGAATGTATCTCTTACATAAAGGTTTGTTTTCCTTTGAGATTCAATGAAGTTATCGAGCTTGCTTTTGAGATTGGGTTTGTCTTCGGTTTGTTTCTTTTCATCTCGGTTGTAACTTGGTTTATCGTTTAATCTCCAATTATCACGGTCACGATTGCGATAATCATTATTGAAACGAGTTCGACTAAAGGTGTTCATAAAGTTGGCTTCTTCTTCTTTCGTCATAGGTGTATCATCGTCATCACACTCACTAGAAGGATGGTTTCCTCCATAGTGGTTGCATGATTCACGAGATTTGTTTTTCATCTCTTTGTATTGGGTATCCATTTTAAGAGACATGACGTCCATGTGAGCAATAATTTTTTCAGTATAGGTTGGGTTGCTGCTCTCTTCGGCAAAAGCTATGTTTTTTCGAGCGTTTTTTGTTTTGTGGTTCTTAGACCAATCAAGCTTGAGTAATACTTCGTCATCGAAAAGTTGGTAAGCTTGGTTTGGGGTTTTGTATAGAAAAATACCGCCCGTTGCGGCGTTCAAGTCATCTTGGGTAGTATTGTCAAGACCATGATAAAAGATCTTGATTACACTTTCTTTCTTAAGTCCATGACCATGGCAGTTTCTGAGGAGTTCATTCATTCTTAACCATGCATCAGTGAGAGTTTCTCGATCTTGTTGAGAAAAGCTTCAGATTTCTCCGAGGAGTTTTTCAAATAGGGCAGGATGAATGAATCGACTAATGAAAGCGGTTCTAAGACCTTTCATGTTCGAATGGTTCCTTCGTTAAGTTTGTCTAGCCATGACTTGGCTTCTCCAATTAAAGATGATGGAAACATCATGAGTTGTACGGCTTCGGCTTGTCCTTCTTCATAATTGAACATTTTGAAAATGCCGCTAAATTCATGGATGTGTTTGTGAGGATTGGTTTTGATTCGGCCATCGAACTGATTGTTTTTTACAAGTGTCAAGTGGTTTATTTTGATGGCAAATTCGTTTGCAACTTCAGGTAAAACGGTTGCGGAGCGAAGAGTTGGTGCGACAACTCTTTCGGCTGACCACATAGGTTCATCATCGGTGCCCGACATTGGATCGTAACATTCGATGAGTCTAGTGAAGAATAGGAATTGGGATAAGTTATCGAATGGTTGGTTGATTATTCGCGGTTGTTGAGGTTGTTCGTATCTCTTATCTAAAGATACACGATGGTGGCGTCGACGTAACCTTTGGTTAAGGGTACGTTCAGGTTCAGAAAATGGTGAAATGGGTTAAGTTTCGGATGAACGGGTGTGCATCCAACAATGATTTGGTGTAACAGTAAGGATTGTGCGACGCACAAATGAGATTGTGTGGCGTACTTTGGAACGCTACAGGAAGTGCGGCGCATAAATTGGATTGTGCGACGTACTTTATGTACAGACAGAAAAATTTGAGTTTGATTAAGGTGAAAAATGGTTCAATCTTCGAGGATTATGAAAGATTTGGTTACAAAACAGAATTGTAAGTTCCCGGCAGCGGCACCAAAAACTTGATGTTCGTTTTGCAAGTCTTAAATTTATAACAAGGTTTAGACAAAACAAGGGACTATAATACAAACACGGGCAAGTATACCCTTTCGTTCGTAGTATAGTTTTGTAGTGGTAAGCTAGGATCGTTCGCAAGGACTTAGTTTCGTTTTGGTAAGCAAGATAACAATTGAAGATAAAAATGACTGATTTAAATAATATAATGACAAAATATGACTTATATGGGATAGTCCATATAATTTCGTGATGATATAATAATGATCGAGATATGATTAGGTAGGTAAAACGTGATAATCCTTTTTCGTCAAAATGGCGTTTTCACAATTCACTTGGTTTGATTCAAGACTTATGTCTTATTAAGCGACTAAGATTAAAACAAGTTTCTAAAAAGTTCAATATTTTATCAAAATGTCTAAGCGGATCTCTCCAACCGAAGATTCAAAAACCATAGACAAGTTCTTTAAAAACTTATTATAACAACTTAACCCTCTCAGCGTCAAACTATTGTAACAAATCAATCTTGATAAAATAACGTGATAGAACTAAGTGGCAACGTGGTTCTACAACATTAGTTTGAAATCAATTTATAAAGGATCATATCATAGCATCATCACTAATTATAATCACATACCCATATAGTCACAAATAACTTATCCTAGCATTGTAATCAAAGTAACAAATGGAAAAGAATAAAAGAACATCATGCTTAGGTTGTATGAATTGATGAGTACACAAGTGTCACGACTGTATCGCCTTTCCACAAATTGAAGAGTAAGATACTCTCGTTACAAGTATTTCCCAAAAGTGGAATATACTGAAAATTTACTAAGAAGATGAAAATACTAGGATTATAGAGTACTAGGTGAGAGTGAAAGAGATATCTAAAATGAGAAGATGAGCCCTCTATTTATAGTGCAGACTTGGGGTAAAAGTGCGCCGCACTTCTCCAAATGTGCGCCGCACATTGGAGGTGGTGTTTTTGCGCCGCACATCTGAGATTATGCGCCACACATTCGTGCGTCCAGAATGATCTTCTCTTTATTCTTCTATTATTGCAACTAAGGACTCGTTTTTGCTTTCTTTCACTTTGAGCCTTCAATCTTTTACCTGCATATAAAATGCAATGTTTTAAGTATCGAAAGTTCTTATTTATCATACAAAGTGAGATAATAGAAATAGATTAAATATGTATATTTTGGGTGTTATCACCTTGAATTGAGCTCTTTTAACAAATTCACCACCTGTAGAATTTCTGCCACCACCTGTTCTTCCTTTGCCACTAGTTCTACCACCACCCCTAGACCCTCTACCACCATACCTAGACCCTCTACCACTACCTCTAGACCCTCTACCACCACCTCTTCCACCTCTGCCACCAGTTCTACCACCAACATCATTAGCCTCATCCCCTAATCCACCAACATCATTACCCTCAGCCCATAATCCACCAACATCATTATCCTCAGCCCCTAATCCACCAACATAATTACCCTCAGCATCTCTACCACTAACCACACCACCTCTAGATCCCCTACCACGACCCCTTGTTGAAGCATGTTGTAAATTAGGCTCTCTTCTCCTACCTGGTACCCTTTTAACCATCACTTGTTTTGGGACATACTCTTTATCACAGCTAAGTTAATTTTGACCAAAGCCTTGATAATTTAAGCATCTAATTATCCTCCCAACCCTACTTACTTGTGATTTGTTCTCACCAGCTGACTTGACTCTTTTTTTTCTAGGTCTCCTAAGCATTGTCTAACTATTAGGGGTAAATGTGGTTGTTCATTAGTCTTTGTCCATAACTTTGACCACAAACAGGTCTAATGGAATACAGATATGCCTTTGCCCACATCTCTTGTCTATACCAGTGACTAACTCCCTCTTTTGGATCGCTAGTTAAGTGCAAGTACCCTTCTACTACATGAACACAAGGTACCCCACTTAGCTGCCATAATCTACACACACATGTTCTTGCAGACATGTTCACACCAAATGTCTGATCTCCACATCTAACCTCCAGTTCATTATATCTACATGGAAAGACAACCCAATTCCTATAATTCATACAGAATGTTATGTAAAAATGAGTATTTAATTTTTTGTAGAAGATATCAAGTAATTAACTAACATTTGTTCTTCTTTGAGAAAGTCAAGTCTTTTCTTAACTGTTGGAGTTAACTCATCCTCCAAGTTAGTGGCCAACTTGTTCATTTCAAAAAACCTCTGCATTCTATATAATCTTATATCTTACAACATAGTTATGATAGGCTTGGATCTTTGTAGCAATATATCTCTATGATAACTTTCACATATACCATTTCAAAAGCAGCACACTTGACATCTAAGTTAAAGAATGCTCTACACCAAGTATTAGGATTTCTATGTATCAGATAGTGATAAGCTTCTTCATTGGAGTTTATCATCTCATCCATCTTTGCGTAAAACAGTTGCTCCATTGTACGAGAAGCTGCAGTCCAAAATAGTCTTTGCATTTGTAAGCCACTATATTTTTTTAAATTGGCATACACATGTCTTGAACACTCTTTGTGCTCAGCATTTGGTAGCCAATCACCTACAGCTTCCAATAGTCCCTGTATACAAGGTAAAACCTCAAAAACAATAAATTTACATTGAATATATAGTAGACTATGATGATTAATTTACTTACCTTGTGTGAGTCTGATATGAGTGTTAATCTAGTCCCCCGTTACAAATTCAGATCATCATGGAGAAAAGACAAGAACCAACACTAGTTTTCTGTGTTAACCCTTGCAACAACCCAAGCAATGGGAAACATCTGATTATTGGCATCCATACCCATTGCTGTGAGCAACTCACCTCTACATGTATGTTTCAAGAAGCAACCATCTAACCCTATGATTCTTCTACATCCTTCCAACCATCCATCTTTCAATCCCTTAAAGCATATATAAAACCTCTTATAGTAACTACTACGACCCTCACAATCCTCTACATCAAGCCTACAAGTTAAACCTGGGTTTGATTCTAACAATGCTTTCTTATAGTCATATAATCTCCCATAATGTTCAATTAACCCTCCATCATGGTTATAAAGTTCCCTTTTCTTGGCCCTTTTGCACTGACCTATACGAACATTTATTAAAAAAATATCTCTAATCTGAGACTTGATGTTAATATTAGGTATGAATGGGTTTGTAATTATCTCTTTGGCAAAGTGGTAAGCAATCCATTTGTAAGTCACTAGTGAACCAAGATTGTAATTTCTACTACATTTGTGATCTATATTTAGAGTCTTGATTTGGAATGATTGTTCAGTTTGCATCCATGAAGCCCATAAGCTAAAACCACATGTTGGAGCAGTTCTCCTACTTATCATTCCCTTGGTCCACTTGGGTGACTCTTGTGGTTTATTTACTGACTTACTAGTTCCCTCCCCATCAAGACTTGGCAGACTTAGTATACTTAGAAGACTTAGCAGTCTTAGTATACTTAGAAGACTTAACAGTCTTAGTATACTTAGAAGACTTAGCAGTCTTACCACCTTTAGTAGATTGAGTAGACTTAGCAGAATCTAAAAACAATTCAAATTTAACTTTTTTTTGTTTCTATACTTACCAACACACCTTCCTTCCTCAACACTTCTCCCATAGTATACTAGCAAACTCATCCTGTCATTTCTTTCAAACCATAACTGGTAGCCATTTGCTACACCAAAGTTAGCTAAAGCTAGCTTCAGCTGCTCAGGGTGTTCATAACGCATACCTAATATAGGTGTCATTTTATTCCAAAGAACCGTAGGGTTATGTTTTGGCTAAATAACTTCTCTATGAACCTTACAACTAGGATCTATCGTAGCATCATCATGGTCATCTAAATAATCTTCTACTTGAGGTACCGACCCATCACAAAACCCCTTAAACATTTCACTAGTTGTTACCAGTTTGTTTAGAAATGGATCTTAGGTGCTTAAATTCTTAATAACTACATTCTCTTCCCCCCTCATTATGAAAATATACTCCCTCAAATTCCTCACACTCATCACTGCTATAGTATCCATCACTAGATTGATCACTACCAGGCTCATTTTGATTAGATTCTTGTGTAATTAAGTCAAACACATCATAACCAAAATATTCAGCATACATAGCAATAAATCATTTTTGTTCATACCCAACTCTAGGAACTCCTCTACATCATTATCATCCTTAATTTCTTTAACACCAATATTCATAGGAGTTTTAAATGGACAATAAATTAACTTATACACTAGGTTATGAACTAAATGCTTAATGATGTCAACCATGAAGCTATAGCTCATACCTTCAAAATTGATGTCTGTGATCTGTTTTTCATCACCAAGCATGTATCTAAGAGGGTTTGATATGAAAGCCCCATCATGCTGTCAATTAACAACAAAGATTTGATTTGAATTGGCAATTGAAAAAATATTAGGGTTACGAATGGAAATGAAATTAAAAATTAGAAAAATATTAGGGTTTATGAAGTATTAATAATTAAAAACCTACTAGATGATTCAATTGAATGATTGTAGTTTTTAGATGATTCAATTTAACAAATTAAAAAAAATTAGTGTTACGAAAATTATCCGACGAAAAACAATAAAATGAACCAAACATAAGATATAATCTTACCTCGATTCTTCTTCATCGTTTTGATGATTCAATTGAATGATTTTTTTTAGGGTTTGTTCATATTTAGGGGAAGTTATTTAGAAGGTGTTTGTGTTTTTTTTATCTTTGTTTTTTAGAAGGTGTATATAACGAAATGTTTGGTACATGTCATCACTAATTTAATTAATAAGTTTGAGCTGTAATTTTCATGTCAAAAAAAATGACATGTCGGTCACATTTTTGGTTATAAAAAGGAATGAACCGGTAATATATTACCTATTTTTCAAAAAAAATATAAACTTTGAATCATCATAATAGTAATATATTGACATTAGTACCTAGATGTGTAAAAAATGGAGAGTACATTGCTAATATATAAACATTTTAATGCACATTCAATTTTGAAGCTTTAGTTGCTTGTACATAGGTGCTATTTATGGATATTGTTTTTAATGTTAAGTTTTAAGGACTTGTAATTTGTAGCATTTTGTTATATAAAATAGATATAAAGAATGTATATACACATCCTAATTCCAAACCTAACTTCAAGTAAAAAATTATATATCATCATCTTAACTCCAAACAAAAAATTAAGACTCCAAACCTAACTTCAAACTAATAATTAAGATAAGGAGAGCAAACACTAGCTATTTGATCAATTTTAATTAAGACGAGGAGGTGTAATCTTGATTATTCATCTTTTTTGTAACAAACTCTTTTACGACTTATTAAAAACTTACATTTATTTTCAACCTTAAAGTGGCCACGCCAACCTTCTAAAAATGGAGGGCTTTACCTGGTTTGAGTCTGTGTGACGGTGGGCTCAAACCCCGTGGATTAGTCGGCCAATGAGTCGGAAATCACGGTTACCAAAAAAAAAACTTACATTTATTTTTAAATTGAAATATCTTTTAACTTATTTTTTTTATAAACTTATTTTATATTATTTTTTAAAATTTTGTGCTCTTTAATTTAATATCTATTTTATATATTCTTACGATTTTTTAATATAAATTTTCATATTTAATGGGTTTATTTTATTTGATTCAAAATTTTCACAGTTTACGTTAATTTAATTGCAAAGAAAATAATCATTGGTATTTATCACCGTATTACACGGATATCATGATAGTTTATGAAAAAGTAAAAAACGCAATAATGACAGTAAACTCTCTAAGAGCATTTACAATGCTACCAAATCTTTAAGACTTGGAGCATTTAAAGTTAAAACAATTTTTGTTTTCTAATTAATGCATAACTTAATTTATGGTAATAGCTTTTTGATTTTCATAGCAAAGACCTAGTAATTTACAATTCATTGTTAAAAAACCATCTCAAAGTCTATCTTTTGATACATCAAATATTACTAAATAGTTTTTTTAAAAAGTAAAAACCTTTTCTAAAACTCTTACATTGTGAATGCTCTAAATAACAAAGTTTATTTTACAAAATTCAATAATATCCCATTCATTATGTTTCACGTTTATATGTTTGGGGTCTTTCATGATTTCATACGCTTGTTGCTGTGCAAATGTGGATGGTTTTTTCACCTGATTTTATTTTATTTTATACATATATGTGAATGTTAGATTTGAATATGAAAAATGCTATACATTTTTATTTGGTATGTTTATATATTCTCTTACCTGTATGATAATGACAAATGGATTAATCAATGATTTAAATTAAGAGAGAAAATTAATACATAAAACATGTTAAAATTTGGTGTGAGTAGAAAGAAATGTAGGCACATACATTAGGAAGAAATAACAATACTTCACATAATATTTTCTTATGCAGTAAAAAGCGTGTGTTTTTATATTTTATACCTTTATAAACATGTGTTTAGAGCGAGAGGAGTCGTCGTGCCAAAGGCCTGCGCTAACCATCCGCGCGAGAAAAGTCCTTGGCGCAGGACTCCGTATCCTTGCGCCAAGGCTCTGGCGCCATACCCACCAGCCCACGCGGTACCTCACCTTTTTTTTTTAATTTTTTTTGAAAGTAACGGTCGGCTAGCCGTTTGGGGGGGGGGGGGGATTTAAAAAAAACCCTCCTAAAACTCATTTTTACACATCTAAAAATCCTATAAATAACACCTAAAAACTTCATACTTGCCACACACTTTCTTATTACTTCATCTTCTTCATGTCTTTCATAAAAAAAAATGAATCCCAACCGCAACCAAAATTGGATTTCCGGTATGCTTTCCGATCGAACCAACCAAATGGCGGGTTCTTCTTCGAATCCGAACCCCCAACCGAATTATTATCCTAGTTTCGCCCCTCAATTCCAAAGTCAAGAAGAATTGTTGATGTTTCAACAATTCAAAATGCAACAAATGCAACAATTTCAACAACAATAAAAAAAACAACAACGTATCAAACTTCTCAACCCCGCTCCTAGAATGAATCGCACCATGTTGAAGATGTTCAAGATACCGATGATGAAGAAACGTCGGTCCCGACTCGGACATCGAAGCCTAGACGTAAGAAGTCGGAGTTGAAAAAAAAACAAAGAGAAAGAAGTCGCTCCACAAGAAAAAAGACTTCGTAGTGTGTGGACACAAGAAGAGGAGGAATTTTTGGCGAAATGTTATATTCAAGCGTCCGAGGATCCGAAAACCGGAACCGATCAAAAAAAGAATACTTTTTGTTACATAATTCAATCCGTCTATAATGAAAAATCCGTGAGTCTGGGTTATGCTATACATACCAAGAACATGATAACGGACGAGTGGACTCTAATGAATACCGCAGTTACAAAGTTTAAAGATTTGATGAATGAAAACGTGGTTCATTGTGATGAGAACGATCAAGATTGGATGGCGAGGGTGTACAAGTTCTACGAAATGTTCGTTTGATGTGAGTAAACACCGGAGTGCGTGACTTTTATTGAAAGACAAGCACAAGTGGAAAAATCCCGACTCAACTCAAGCAAGAAGATGTCGTCTTATGGGCACCGACGACGAATCGGAACACTTTGGGCATGATGAGTTGCCTCGACCCGCCGGGTTATTCCGACTTAATAAAAGTCAACGCACGAGCTCTAACTCAACCGCTATCTCCGGTTCTAACTCGACCGCGTACCAAGGGTTCATGGCGGAACAATACAAATTAGACCGAGAAGGCAAATTGTCCGTGCTTGAGAGAGAGAGAGCGCGAAGACCGGTTGAACCAATCTCAAAGGATTGCGGAGGACATGCGTGTCCTCCAAATTGACACGAGCCGTATGAGTGCGATCGACGTTGCTATCGTCGAGGCCCAAAAGGCACGAGTCCGAGCAACATATGAAACTCAAGACTAGGCGACGCCTTATGTTTTTTTAATTTTATGTTTTTTAATTTTATGTTTTTTTTTAATTTTAAGTTTAATGTAATGGTTTTTAATTTTAATGAAATTTTAGTTTAAGTTAAATATTTTTGTTGAAAAAAGAAAAGAATTTTTTTTCGTATAGCATCAGAATTGTCATGGCACACCACTTCCCCTGAAAACTGATGCCATAGTAATTCTGGTGTCAAAGTCTACTTTGCTAACGTGAAAGTACTTTTTGTCAACGACACCGCCTCAACGACACAACGATTCGTCATGCTCTTATGAACTAAAAATTGTTAATAAATGAATCTTTCTTGTAGTGAATTTTGGGTTATTTGTTTTAAAAAATTAGACTTATATAATTTATCTTTAAACAAATACCATCAACTATATCTCTATTATCATGAATATGATCTTTGGATTTCATTTTTTAACCTTTTTTTTATAGCCAACTTGACTTATTCCAGGACCTACGCTATGGAAAATGTACACATTGCTAGTATAAATACCGGACAAAGAAGATGGTTTCATGCACACAAAACTATAGCTTGCAATGGCACACATAGTTCATAAATACACTCTACTCATTCTCTTATCAGTCTTGATCATGCATTCTCTTTGCACAACTGTTCACTCAAGAAAATTTGACGAAAAGAAGCCCTGCAAGAGATTCACGCTATACTTCCACGATATCCTCTTAAATAGCACCAATTATGCTAACGCCACATCCGCCACGGCTGTGAACCGTACCCAACTCGGGGACTATAAGCATGGGATGCTTGTTGTCTTTGATGATCCTATAACCAAACAAAACAACCTCTTAACTCCTCCTGTGGCTCGGGCTCAAGGTTTTTACTTCTACGACACGAAAGATGCATATAACGCCTGGTTTGCGTACACGTTGATATTCAATTCCACTGAGCATAAAGGGACACTTAACATTATGGGTGCCGATTTGATGGGTGAGGAAACGAGGGATCTTTCGGTTGTTGGTGGCACTGGTGATTTCTTTATGACACGAGGGATTGCTACATTTCGTACTGATGGTCAACCAAATGCTTTTTATTTTCGTGTTAAGATGGATATCAAGTTGTATGAATGTTACTAAATCCGATTTCTCATGCATGCAATAAAAGTCATGCATATGAAAGTCGAGACTAAGTATTTAATATTTCTTTTACGCTACTTTGTAGTGATACCATGTATTATGTTCAACCGCTAAGCCGGTGTTTGCTTTTATAATATATGCGATCGTATGTGTAATTTGGTTTTGGTGTTACACTAGTGACTCATTATTGTACATTTCACTAAATATTTATCTCTTTAAAATTCTTCTGTTGTCAACACTTTAACTTGTTGTTATGGATAACAATAAAGTGTTGTTAATTACAGTAGTTTTTTAGATGGATTCAGTTGGTATAGTCGATTTTTTTTTTTTTAAACGGTAATTTACAACTCACACCAACTATCTCATAATTTCTATCTCACATGCCTCTACCGAGATTTAAACTTACAACATTAAGGTTAGAGGGTCACTCACATACCGCTAGACCAAGAGGCTTTTGATGATATAGTCAATTAATAAAACCTGTTAATCTTATACCATTGAGTATTGGTCATTGTTACAGCATTAAGTACCTTATAGTATCATTGTTTGGTGTTATGGAAAATTTTTGTCACATAAGAAATTTTTTTATAACATCAAAATATCTCATAACATAAAAACACTTTTCTTTTCATAAGAGCAACTTTAATACTAAAAACTACACAAGATTTTTTACAATTGCTAAAAGTAAAGTTTAAAACACTTTGGTTTTTAACATTACATAATTGGGCTTGGCGTAGGGAGCCGAGAACATCTCGTGAACTGGAGGAGTTTACCAACCTTGTAAGTCTTATGTCTCCTTTACACCTTTTTGATATAGATGATACATGAGAGTGTATCAATGATGACTCGAGAATCTTTACAGTTAAGGGTATGCGCTCCTACATTACATCCAGGTATCCTTATGTCTCATGTCCAACAACGTGCTGGAATGTTGCCATCCCACTGAAGATCAACATCAACACATGTCGGGTTTTAAACAGTAGGTTGGCAACTCGTTCCAACCTTGATTGTAGAGGTATTGATCTTGACTCTGTCAGGTGTCCCTTATGTGATGATGGCATCGAAACGGAAGAGCGTCCACTGCAAGGTCGCTAAGGAAATTTGGCTAGACGTTATAAAATGGTGGGGGATTATGAACGTCTTTTTCGTCAGCTTACATGATTTGATTCATTTGGCAGACCACACTCCCTTGAAGAAAAGTTTTCTATGTTTTTCAATGCGATAGTCCAGATTACCACTTGGTGCCTATGGTGATACACAAACCACATCCTTTTCTCTCCTAAGAGGCCCTCAAAAGACCTAATCTTCAATGGCATTAAGTTATATTCGTTCATTTGGATCTCTAGTAGATGTAAAAAGTACTCTTTCAATTAGATAGAGTGGTTTGACTACCCTTGTAATGCTCTATCCCCCTCTTGTACTCGTATCTAGCATCTTGCTAGTTCTTTATTAATAAAATGTCGTTCCAAAAAAAAAACTTATTTAAAGACTTTTTATAAAGAATTCACAAACGCCAAGTATTTGATAAAATCTTTTCAATATATACATTTTGCATTTAGTGTAACAAACTATTAAAGGTTTTTTACATTGCATATTGTCACGGAGTCATCTTTTATACCCCGCGTGGCGTCTTCACACCGATAAGGACCAGCCAACTATCCCGCGTATAATAGAGGTTCACTGGTTTCGTCCTGCCTTGGACTCATCAGGGGAGCGGCCCCAACTCCCCTGATGAGTCCAAGGCAGGACGAAACCAGTGAACCTCTATTATACGCGGGATAGTTGGCTGGTCCTTATCGGTGTGAGGACGCCACGCGAGGTATAAAGGATGACTCCGTGACAATATGCTCTAATCACATTTTTGGTGCCATCACATATCTCAATTTTTGGCATTTTTCCATAACACGAAAAAAATACCTGAAAACTCGAGTGGTGGTGTGAGTCTCGTGCCATCATTTGACGTTTTCCTTGATTATGTGACGTGATGTTGATGGTTCAACACTTAAAAATACGAGATGCGGTATAATGCTCGTGCTAATAAATTGTATTTTCGAAAATGGCTCAAGCCATGGCATAAAAAAACCCTATGCTCTTATAATATACTCCGTATTTAAATTATCATGATGTTTTGTTATTTCATCATTGCGTTGATCATAACAATAGTAATTTCTTACACGCCATGTTGGCTTGTTGTATCGATGCTTAATAGTAGTAAGAAATTTGACATATAAGTATATATAACAATGGCTTCTTAACTTTGAAACATGCTATTGAGTTTCAAGAATTAAAGCACATATTACTTGCCTTGCGGCACGTTCATGCGAGACATTCAAATTTAAGAGGCGTTACAATATCAGCTTAAGCATAACAGCATATATTCTTTTGATATTGACTAGGCGGGTACCCGCGTTATACAGCGGTAGGCACCCGATAACAATATTTTAGCAAATTAATATTTTTCATTTTATGATGACGGCTTATAATTTCTGAAAACACAAGTACACAACGATAAAAATCCAAAGAAATAGTGATGTTACAACCAAATATCACATTGAGGTTTTACCTTGATTCAAGTAAACGATGTTGCTTCAGCCACATAGCTCTTTTTATAAAGACGCACTCAACCCAAAAGCCATGCAATTTGAAAATGTAAAATTCAATTGCTTTTTATTTTTATTTTTATCATCTTCATCTCAATAATTGGTCTATTACGACCACATCTTTCACTTGCCAAAATCTAAAAATCTTCTACGGTGAACAATAATCAAACGAGAGATAAATGATGACAGTGAGGTGTTGAAATGAGAGTGTGTTTGAGTTTTATATGTAAAATTTGGGGTGGTTATTTGATAAGGTACTACTGGTTACGAAAATGGCGTTTTTACTTTATGAAATTAGTTTTTATAATGAGTTGTTAGACACATTTATAATAAATGAGTTTTATAAAAAGTTGATGTTACAAAAACAATTAAATGTATTAATAATTTTTAATGTAGTAATAACTTTTAAGAGTTGTTATTGATTAAACATTTGAAAAAATGTATACATTTACTATATGTCATAAACCCTTTTAAATGGCTCATATTGATCCATTATTAAAAAACGTATACATTGAAATGGATTGTATTAAAAACCAATATGATGAACAATTTTGACTAATGACTTATTAATTTCTTATTATAGAAATATTAGAGGTTTAAAAAAAATTAAGACTTCTAGTTATACAAAATGTCTTAAATCTTTTATAAAGTAATAAAATATTAACATTGATATTGATAACCTGCAATAAAAATAGCTATATGAGTAATCGACAACATGATGTCAAAGTATTAAGTCATACTATGCAAGTGGAATTATTCAGAATTTGATAACGGTATTACAATATTTATTAGTTTACGTGCACAAAAGTGTTATTGACACATTTGGATTGGTTGAAACCGTTGTAACTAGCATAGAATCTTTTTAGCCTTTGATTTTGACACCAATAACACAACCAACAAATGCAAGTGGAATTGTTGCTTGTAATATTTGTAACCCTACAATATTCGTAGTATTTTTTTAATAAAACACCGGACCTATTTTAGGTACGTATTTGGTGGTTTTAGTTAAAGTAGGTGAACATTTGTATGTGTGACTTATTGCTCTGGAGGGGCCGTATGTTTTTTTTCTTTTTTCTAAAGGCATCGATGGGCCGTTTGAAACTTACTTATATGTGAGGATATCTATAATTTCGATATGACCAAAAATACTGTTCATGTAATTAAGGGAACAACCAAAAGGTTACTGATTTCATCCTTAATTAGTTTCTAATCTTTGGCATAAAAGTTGTAGATAAGATATAGAGTTAATAACATGACTAACATCAGTTAATAAGAGAAGTGCCAATTCTTGGTCAGATTTTCATCTGCTATAAACACAAAGAAGTTTGTTTGTATGTAGTTACTGATGTAGATGTAAGCAATGTTTTGAAACCCAGGTCGATTCGGTCAGTTCAATCGATTGCATCGGTTTCGGTTAAAAAACGGGTCAAATTGACTCGGGTTTTATAATTTAGAAACCCGGTGTGACTCGTCGAGTTTGAAGCAACCCGGGTCGACCCGGTTCGTGAGACCCGAACGAGTTTTGATTTTTTTCGTATTATTTTTTCACGATTTAGTTATATTTATTTGCAACGTAATTTTGTTTTTACATGTTATATTTGTTAACAAAAGGTTTTTAGGCCAAATATATAAAATATTCATGATTTTTATATAAATATTTTTTATAATATTGAAAATATGTATATAATTTTTTAATGAAAAGTCGGGTTGACCCGATGGTTCAACCGGTTAAACCGATAATCCGATGATTTGACCGAGTCGATTCAAAACCCAGATTTCAAAACATTGGATATAAGTTATTTCTATACTCTTTTATTTTCTAAGCAAATGCTTATCATCAATATCATACTTAGTTGCATATTCTAGATATCTAACACATGATTAATAACTCACTTGTTAGGCAACAGTTTGCTAAACAAATATGCGCTAACTTGGATTTCATTTTTCTGTAACGGGTCAATGCATGAAAAATATAGCTATATACAAAAAACGTTAAATTAGTCAAAAGCTACAACGTGGTTTTAAATCTAGCGCTTCACGGCGGGACGTTTGTATACGATGTTATGAAGCCGGCGCAACCCTACTCCTTCCGTTATAAAATTATTATCTTCCGACAAAAATTAAACAATTTAAAAAATGTATATTTATTACAGCATTCTCTCTATTACTTTTTAACACAATAATAATTTTACCTTTAATAAATTAATTTAAATCTACTTTGAAGTTTATAATAATACTTTTAATTAAAGGTGATATGATAAACTTTATCAAACATCTCTATCTATTTTTAGCAATGGATAATTAATTTGAGACAAACTAAAATAAAAAGGTGGACGATTAATTTGGGACGGAGGTAATATTATATAAAGAGACTAACTCCGATTTTAATCTCGAATTTTGAAATTTTCAAACCTAACTCCAAACTAAAAATTAAGATATGAAAGTTAAATTTAAACCATTAGATCACATTTTGTTAAATTGATCTCATTTATCCATATATTTTTATAAAAAACTTTTGTAACAACTTTATTAACAAACAATTAAAAAAAACTTTTATCTTTAAATTGCAATATCTTTTGATATATTTATTTTTTTATAATCTAATTTCACCATATTTTTTAAAATTTCGTGCTCTTTAATTCAGCATCCAATTTGATATAATTTTATTAAATTTTAGTTTCTTCGTTTTTAATAGGTTTATTTAAGTTAATTTAATTTTTTTTACTAGTTTAACTTTAGTAAAATTATAATATTTGTTCGTTAAAATATAGTTATTGGTACTCACCGCTGTATTACGCGAGCACGATGCTAGTATCTTTAAACAAACACAAATAATAAGTCCTGAGAATCACTTGTCAGTTTAAAAATGTTTACTCATATCAATTATAAATGTTTTTTAACGGCAGTTTGGTGTAACTGAGTATCTTGCGTGTCACTGAGGCATCAAGTCTCTCGACCCGAGTTCGAATCATTTCACGAAGAGAATATCAACCCCATGTTAGCCATCCAGTTTTCCATTAAGGGTCTTCAGGGCATTGGGATTGGATTCAAACCGGGCTGCCAATTATGGGAAAATCTCCCACATGAGGAATGACAGGAGTCGAACCCCTGACCTCCCCACATAGAGATTATAACCAAATGCATCCATCTAACTGAGCTAATAATCATGCATAAAGATACGGGAGTTTGATAAACTCTAAGATCTCTAAATCAACTCGGGCCAGGGAAAGCAGGGCGAAGAAATGTTGCGCAAGTAGACTGACCACCTAGTATCACATTGCCTTTCTGCCTATACGGTTCAGCAGCCTCACTGTACTTCTTAGTAGGCTTGAGCACGACATATTTAAAACCAATTCGGACTAGAAAACCGGACCGGACCGAACCGGACAATTTCGGTCCGGTCCTCGGTCCGGGGTTTTGGACGAATTGGGTTCTCGGTTCGGTCGATCCGGTTCGGTCTTACCAAAATCTTGATGATTATTTCTAAAAGGACCAGATCAGACCAAGTACCGAACTGGACCGGACCATTTCGATCCCAGGTTTCGGACCATTTCGGTCCTCGATCCGGTCCGATCTTAGCCAATCCAGTCCTGTCACGAACCGATGCTCAGCCCTACTTCTTACACATCACCTTTTTCAGCCTCTACACCCTTCTTTCATCTTATTTGTTTCGTACCCTTTCGATGTACACTGGTAATCCAGTAGATAAAATACTCATGTAATGAAAAGGGCATATGCCACACATATGTATATCTTTGGAATGTAATGAGGGGCATATGTGAATTACTATATAATTCATCAGGTTCAAAGTGTATACTTGTAACCATCAACCCATGCCTTTTCTAAAGTTTTTTGCCTATTTTATTTATTAGAGATAAATATATCAGATCAGCACATTCATCAGGTAACGGGTGCCACTTTCTACTGCAAAGAAATTGCAATTTAAGGGGTGTTTGGTTAAGCTTATGAGTGAGGCTTAGGCTTATAGTATATAAGCTATTTATGGCTTATATATTATAAACATATAAGTGTATGTTAAGTGTTTGGTTAGGCTTATAAAAATTAATAGAGTAAAATGAAAAAAAAAATAATATGAATGTTAAATTATATCTCTATCTCTTCTCTACTACTTATAAAAAGAATTCTCCATTTCCTTGAATGTTTAAAAATATAATAAATTAAGAAGTGTTGAAAACCATAATAATTTAGAAAATGTTGAAAACCACAATAATTTAAGAAATGTTGATTATTACTTTTCAGTTCAATTCCAGTGAAATATTGGTCAGCAAATACTCTTTATTTTGGCATGTCACTTATTACGTTTATGTATTCCTTATAAAGTTAAAAGTTGAAAATCGAAAACCACCTTAATTTTAGAAATGTTAAAAGATTAATGATACATTTTTTAACTACAAACCTATACAACTAAAACACCTTAACGTGAGAGTCAACTGGAAATTTTTTGGAAACATATTAATGTTGAAACACCGCAATTTTGGAGAATATACACAACTGATTGACAATACACGATTTGGTTTCATCTACTACTGAAAATCGAACTTTTTTCAAGGAAAGAAATGTATTGCGAGAAACTATCTCTAAAATCTTCAATCAATAACAATATACGGTTGTATTCCTCTTCAGTCAGTTACTTATACCCATTTATAAATTTGTTATAGCGAGACATAATGCACACAAATAACCCATCTTTCTCTTAAACCCTTAAACACATGCAAAGACCATAAGCGCCGCATAATCTTATCATCCTACAGATCTGCTGAATCCGTCACCATCTCTTTGTGGTTGAGGTGGTTTCAGGTAATTCCGGTTGATGGTATTGGTTGTTGGTTTGGGTGTTCTCAGTTGCTTCTAAAAAATATAGTTCCGATTTGTGATATAGTAATTTGCTAGGTGTTGAATCAGCCGCAATGATCAAGCTTTGTTATTAAAAAGAAACGTACTACTAAATGAGTTTATTTTGATTAAGTTAATGTTTTTGTTTCTTTTTGAAAAAGAAACCTAGAGGATACGGGTTGTTCGTTACAGCCATTGTTGTTGTTTATTTAGTTTCGGTTGTCAATCACGATCATGTGGTTTCTCTATCATCGCCTTGCGCTGGTTGTTTATTGCTTACATCTTTCGATATGTGAGCTTAACTTTAAACGCGGATAATTGTTTACAATGTTTGTTCTTTTTTGTGCCTTTTGTTTTTTTCATCTTTTGGAATTTGTTAGAATCCATTTCTAGATATTTTTTACGTCAGAGATAAAATTATAAAAGTTACCTAGAAAGGGATCTTATGATTATCTTGGAGGTTGAGCTGATCGATTATTGCTTAAAATTATATTACCTCATCGATTGCTTCAAAGGCGGTCAAGATATGAATTCGAATATCTAATAAGTATCTCATCGTGCAACAACTACTATTGTCAATAACTGTGAACTTTTCTTTTCCTGAAAAGAGGATGTTAGTAATCATTCAATGATTCAATGAACAAAGTTCAACAAAAGAGAAGAAAGTGTGTTGAATTATTATGTATATTATGGCTTTTTAATCTAAGTCATGAAGATTTCCTATAAGGCTCGGTTATGCATATTTTCCTATTTGTAGTTGAATCTTGGATACTTAGTTCCCAGTGGATAATGTTTGTATCCATCTATAATTTCTATACATTTTAGTTTTCTAATTAATGGTAGCAATGAAAATATAGTTTTGTAAATTGTAGGAATGGATTATGATGTACTCACATGACTATTGTTACCAAAATATGATGCAGTGATATGATTGCATCAACATTTGTTTGTTTTTATTTTTATTTGTTTTCTAGACATGAAAATACGTTGCTGGAGACAGTGACGGTTAAGGTGGGTGCTGCAGGAGATGTTTCTTTAGTGGAATGGATGGATCAGATATGAAAATGATTCTTTTTGGTGGAATCAAAATTACGAATGAGTTCTAACATGCTCCAAAGAATTAAGAGAGTTAGATACACAAGTTACATCTTATAATAATTATTAATGTTACGAGTATTGTTCTTACAGTTAAAGAATTACTAAAAAGCACAAGGGTGTGTCTAAAGATATATCACGTAGAACTACAAATATATTAGTGAAGCGAGTCAAAGAGTTCGGTGAAAGAGCAGTTTACACCTAATATGTCGTGCACCAAAATAGCGTGCATTTTAGTTACCCACAAAATTAATGTAATGTTTTATTTTTACTTTCACCAATGTTTTTATATATTCATTGACACATGGTAGGAATTTTTGTTTGAGTTGATTATCGCATGTTACAACCGTTTGCAATTATAATTTGAACTTTAAACGAAGCACTTGCCATAATATAATATATCGTTAATTATATGTCGTTAGAAAATTCCGCTGCTATGCGCGGGTACTCGTCTAGTAGTTATTAAATGGGGTATAAAAGTCTTACCAAAACCTCTTATATAAGCTTATAAGCCTACTTATATAAGTTTAACCAAATACTTGGTTTCGGCTTATAAGCTTATATAAGCTAATAAGCTTATAAGCCCACTATACAAGCTAAAACAAAAACCCCTTTAACTACAGCCTATGTTGTGTTGCACGTTCTTGTAAGAAAAACACCAATTAGTGAATTGGTTCACCAATATTGGCATTGGCGGAACATTGAATAGTGGATTCTATCAACGCAAGCTGAATGCAATATGTTGATAGTAATATGCTGTCAAATTGAATCCGTGTTAAATGTAATTATGTGTTTTGATCAATCCAACCTGACCCATTTGAGTATACTTTTCTTCGTTTGACCCGTGTCTTTTCTTGCTTAACCTTTATGGCTTGTCTAATTTCTCTTTCACAATTACGCAAAATAGTTTATGGGCCAGCTAGGCACTATCTAAATCAATACCCTATTATTAAGGGGTGTTTGGGATTAAGTTTGGAACCAGATAATCTACTTATTTTATTTTTAAAATGTAGATTAGTTAAAATAATTGTTTGGATAATAAAAAGAAAAAAAATGATTATTTGTGTTTAAAAGCTTTCAAAATAAAGTTTTGAAAAAGTAAGTGAGAAGTTGTTTATTTTATTTTCAAAAAGGAGAAAAACTAAAATTAGTCATTTTACTTATCAACTAAGTGGGTGTTTGATATTACGTTTAGGCTGGTGGGAGTGGGTTATAACCCACTCGTGGCTACTCTCCACCCACGCGCAGCCCCCACCCCCTCTTACCCAACCCGCGCGCGACTATGTCGCTGGCAACCAAAAACCAAGGGCTAACTCACCCAGCGACTTTCTGAAATGTTGGGCCCCACCACTTTTATATTACCGTTACTTTTATCAAATTAAAAAAAAAAAAAATTTACCCGAAATTTACTTATAAATACCCCCATCATCTTCTTCATTTTTCACACACACAAAATCAAACATCTCATCTTCATCTCCATCTTCAATCTCCAAATCATGTCTCAAGAAAACACACCCCGAACCTCCAACAAACGTCGAGGTAGGCCAAATACCCAAAATTCACCACCCACACCGCGAGGAACTTTCGACCTAGAAAACCCGTCACCCGGTATCACCATTCGACCACCATCATTGTATCACCCACAACCTTACCAAAACACACCTTACCGTTGCCCGGACCCAAGTCAATACCCTACCCAATACCCGAGCCAATGCCCTACCCAATACCCGACCCAATACCCTACCCAATACCCGACCCAATACCAAAGCCATAGGGGTGGTTCCTCATCATAACCCGCCTATGAAACTCAAGATTGCTACATCCCGCAGTATTCAGACTCGATTGAAAGTCAAGGGTTTGCTTCGTATCAACAAACCGGGTCTCCCGAGCTAGAAACCATCCCCGAAACTCAACCAACGGTCCAAAAACCTAAACCAAAGAAGACATTATCTAGGGGACGTCAAAAGAAGAAGGCGGTCGAAGAACCTCCAAAACGACAACAGCATTGGACAACAGCGGAGGAAATTTTTTTGACAAAAGGTTGGGTTTCCGTGTCTACTGACAGCATTAGTGGAAACGAAATGAGTACGCAGGGATTTTGGACAAAAATCCTTGAGTACTTTGAGAGCAAAACGGGGGAACCCGGGGTTCGTACTTATGATTCTTTGAACAGGAAGTGGAAGTCAATGCGACCTTGTATTGCTCGTTTTTGTGGTGTTTATGGTCAAATGATGCACATGGGCCTAGAAGTGGTGCATCAGATGCTGATATGGTTAATGATGCGTTGATGTATTATGATGCTCAAGTTGGACAACCGTTCAAATTTCCTCATTGCTGGGAGATTTTGAAAGACGTTCAGAAATGAAAGGAGGTTGAATTGCCTGCCGAATTAGCTAGGACTTCCAAAGTAAGCAAGAGATACAAGTCATCTGGGTCTAGTTCGTTTAATACACATTTTATGGATGCAAGTAACAGTGTGGATGTTGATGCCACTGATAATGAAGAAGTGCAACCGATCCCACGTCCAATGGGAAGGGACAGAGCTAAGGCTAAGGCTAAAGGGAGCAGAGTTTCGGGGGAGTCGAGTAAAAACGACGAGGCTTTGGCTAGGTTGATGTTGTCTGGGTTTGGTGAACAACAAGAACGGGTCTTTACTGTGCAGGGTGAACAACAGGCCGCATATTTTGAGATGAAGAATAAAGAGATCCAAGTCCGGGAAAAAGAAGTGGAAATAGCCCGATTGAAACAACAAAATGAAGACTTGGACTTTTATATGCAGCCGATAGATTATTTGACGGGACGTGATCTTGCAGTCGCGGAGTGGCGCAAAAATCAAATCAAGGAGGCCTATAATATCCCGTTTAAGTTTTTTTTAAATGTTGTTTTTTTATTTTCTATGTTTTTATTTTTATTTTCGTACTGTGTTTTGATTTTTTATGTTTTTATTTTCAATTTTGTACTGTGTTTTAATTTTTTGTGTACCCGTATTGTAATAAAATTGTATGAATAAAAATTATTTAATGAAAAAATGGAGTGATGTGGAGTGAGTGAGTTTGGGTGAGTTTGGTGAGTGACATTACCTCCTGTGGTGAGTTTGGGTGAGTTTGGTAAAAAGCTGACGTGGCGCTGAGGTGGAGGTGAGTGGGTTTCACCCCACTCCCACTAGTCTTACAACTAAATTATCTACTTATTTCCTTTGAAAATGGAGATAAATTAAAATGATTGTTTAAATAATAAATGGAGAAAAGTAATTATTTGTTTAGAAACTTTCGGAGTCTAAAAAAGCAAGTGAGAGCTACTTATTTTATTTCAAAATGAAAAAAAAAAAACTAGAATTAATTTATTTTAATTATTTTACTTGTCAACTAAACAAATAATCTGATTTGTCAAATATTAAAAAAAAATTAATAATCTAATTATTGCGATTTCAAATTAAATAATCAAATTCAAATACTAATTCTCAAAATAACGTTTTCTAATTGTTGATTATCTAATTATTTATTTTTAAAACAGATAATCTATTTTTAATAAATAATCCCAAACACCATGTGACCCTATCAACAACAGCATCAAATACATCTCACTTACTAGCTAAAAAGTTTAAAATGATTCGTTAACACAACATTTAACTAGAACAACTTAAATGATTCATTAAAACAACATGTAACTAAAACAATTGAACCTGTATTTACTTCAATTCGATTATGGTGGTTCTAGCAAAAGTTACCTACATAATCAAAAGTTACTTGAAACGTACATTGTTTTTTTGCTCAGCTTCTTTCCGAGCTCAAAGCTAAGTATGTACACCAATGGTATAAGTGGTTAACAATCCGTCTCTCCTTTTAACAACATTAGCTAGATGCCGAACGTTAACTGACACCACATGCATTGCACATACAAATCTTGGAATGATATTTCTTTAACACTTTGTTTTGACAAGATTTTACCACATTATATTGCATGTTTACTCAAAGCTCAGCCCTAATTTTGGCGTTTGCATTTGCCTTTACGTAGAAGTGATCCGATTAACTAACAAGACTATGAAAGTTGGTTAAAGCCCGGATGTCTATTGGGCTTGACTATTAAAGTTTTATATTTATAGCAAATAAAACTCTTGGTTTTAAGCCCAGATGGAAAGTTTCTTGTGATTTTATCTTGCAAAAGTGCTGTAGACTCTGGAGCACATAACGCTACAAATTCTTTTCATAAAATTAGATGGAACAGTGAGGGAGAACCAAGGCCTGCAAAAATTATTGAGGTTGTGACTTGTGAGTTGATATACAAATCCCTCTAGCATAGGCGCATAGCGTATTATCACTTTGACTTGCTTTCAATGACCCCTTGCCCCTCTTAGCAGGATGGACAATCTTTTGAACTTTTCATATGATAATGCCAATGGGACCATGTTTTTAAAACAAGGAAACTGCCTCTTAAAGAAATGGAAGATATGCTAATCAATTTCTTTGATGGCATACAGGAAATAATAATCTCAATATCGGCTTGAGCCTAGTCTTCCAACTTTTGAGATATTACATTCAACCATCTATACTTATTAACTATTTATAAATTCACCGTTAACTCTTCATTAATTACACAGCTCCGGATCTTCTCCTATTTACGAATTTCCAAATAACTTTGTGAAGCAAGCCACCTCTCTACAAAGTCCATATCTTCTTTAGGCTTGAATTTCGGTATTACATGTCCTGCACCCTACAAGTATGCAAATCTCATTTAAACAGAGAATTTCATAAGATACTTTATGTCATGCATGTTAAATGTGCATGAAAACAAAATCAAGGTGATCATGCACTTTTAAATGAATACTGTTTTGTTAAGGATTTTTCATCTCAATCTGCATAAAATAGTGCATGGATTGTTTCTTTGTTGTAGATAAATAAACAATAACATTATCATAAAGTTTAGAAAATCATACTGTAAATATTTTGAATGTGAAGACTCGAAAACACTAACACAAAAATATTGAGGCGTGTGATGCTCATAGTTTCCTTAAGATAGATTCGTTTTCTCTATCGTACTTGAGAATCGTGAAAATCTATATCTGAGGATACAACAACAACGAATAATCCCTTTTAGCACGAACACATAGGCGAACCAAAATATGTCTACCCTCTATTACGAACCGGATACACAAAAAATAGACATGGACACTAACAAAGAAGAGGAATGATTTAGTTGTCTCCATTAACTATAAGGAATGATGAATAGAAGAAAACGGTCACAGTTAATAATAAACTTAATCTTTCTAATGACTCATTAGTTAATATTGTGATTACATCTTACTATATATAATAATTCAGTACTCTAATTTAATGTATGGGTCTAATCAAGAGGGGGAGGTGTTAATAAGGAGGTGCAGGAGTCTTTGAGAATGTGAAGAGATCATGTGTTATACGGATTTAATAGCAAAGAACCGATCGGCTCCATCTTTAGTTGAAAGGCCTCTATTATGATGGATTTAATTGAAATTGCAAGGAATTAATATCATAGAACCGATTGGCTTCATCATTAGTTGAAACGCCTCTATTATGATGGCTTTAGTTGAGATTGTAAGGAATTAATATCATAGAACCGATCAGCTCCATTATGAGGTGAAAGAGCGCTATTATGAGGGCACACCAAGAGGTTCTATGGTTTCGGCACCCAAAATAATCAATTCTCGACCTCTTTAAATACGGGGTACTACCATGCGTATCACTACATGAATTCAAACGTAATCCGATAAATAAATACGTTTTCATGCAATACATTATGCAGGTTAATGCAAATACAAAAAATACTATTGAAAACAATATCATTAGCGATGGTAAGCTTTGTGCATCACTTGATGTTGATAGATCGGCAGCTGCTGTTGGAAATAACTATGACCATGTTTCCACTGGATGTGATGAGACTACAATTATACATAGTCTCATCGTCCAAATCGGGCTTAAAACGCTTAAAATATCATTAAAATACCCCAAAATATGCTTTGTTTGTTCACTGTGTATTTTAGGTAAGGATATCGTGAAATCAACAAAAGATCACAAGAATAAAGCAAAAACGAACACGGGAAACGAAGCCGCACAAAGAACCGGGCCCAAGTATGGAATTTCCAAAAATACCCTTGAAGATTGAAGAATTGTCAACTTTGATCCCTCATCTTTGAAGACTTGTCACAAATGACCCTCTACTATTCATTTGTACAAGATATATCCTTGAAGTTTGAAGACATGTCATGATTGTCCCTTGAAGAATGCAAACATTGCATATTAAGCCATTGTGAATACTTTACAAGAACTTTTGTGGCCAAAGTGGGAAATTACAAACTTGCATAACAAAGGATAATGGCTTGTTGGCTAATTTAACTTGATATAGCAACATCATGGGAGCCTGGGGACCTCTTTTGCCAAGACAATGAATCTTGTCTCCACCATTAACAATCTGCCACGTCCCCCCCCCCCCCCCCCCCTCCCCCCACTACCCAATCCACCAATCATTAACCCCCAAACCCCCCACGTCACTAATCCACCCACACCCACTTTATTTAAACTTAATCAGTTTAATATTTGTGAGGGAAACGATTTTTCAAACTTGTTTAAAAACTAATCTGGATTAAAACCTCTCTTAAACCCAGCCAAGAACACCAAGAACCCTAATTAGGTTTTCCCTAATTATCCAATGATAAACCCCCATCCTTTCCAGATCCTAAATTAATGGTCCCCTAACCATTTCCCCACTCCTCAAAATCAATCCATGTTACTGAAGACCCCACCCCAATGGTCCCATGCAACTAACTAAAGATGTACAGTAAATTAATGGTTGGATACATTTTCTTGTTCCTAAAGGCTCCAACAAACGCTCAGGATCATTTTAAAACAGCTCACCTTCACAACACAACAAAAGTTCATCACATGGCTTGAAGATTGACCTAATTTTGGTATTCAAAAATCAGCATATTCCTCAAGATTCGACAATGGGCAGACTTGGAAGTTTAGAGATTAGGGTTTACTGTTGTATGCATTCTAGTATTTTCCTAAGCATAGTATAAATATGGGACGCATGTGTCCACATATTCTTGTTCCAGTTTTTGTACACTTTTTTCAAAGTAATGAAAATGAAAGTTTAAATTTGTGCAATCATACTGTTTTCTTTGTAGTGTAATCTTTTTACATTTATTTTCAAAGTAGTTTAAAAGATTATCAAGTTTTCATTTTACAAAGTATTTTCAGAAAATCAGTTTTTTCTTGAAAGTTTTTTGGACCCAAGGCTAAATTCTTTGTGGTTTGGTGACGTGACAACCGAATCAAAGCACAAAGTTTGAAACTTGTTACTTTTGTTTCCAAAGTTTGTTTTCAAAAGGTGGTTTTATTCAAGTTTTTTTTTTAAATCTTTTATCGGTTTTATTAACAGCTTATATCCATAAGCTAACCAATAAGCTCATTGACACTGAGCTTATTGGTGTGCTTTTTGGTGTGTTTCTTCCCTTGTTGTTTGTATTGTGCAGGTATCCAAAGTTGGTGGATTCACCTGTTGTAGGCTTCCACACAACAAACAAGTCTTTCCCTTTCTCATTTCATTTTTCATTGGAGATATTTTAACCCTGGTTCATACTTTTGAACCTCAACAGGGTCTCTCTACATTTTCATAAGCCTCTCGTAAGCCCAAGAAGGACCACTAGAAGATATCAGCTAGGTATAATTTGGCTTGAACCCTATTGGTCCAAATTTCTTGCTTTTATGTGATTTTTGTGAGATATTTGTGTGTTACCTGTTTGAATGATTAGTTAAGTGTTGGTTTATGGTTGTTCATGCTTTAGATACATGTTTGAGTAGTTTAATATCAGTATTGTGTGCTTTTGCTTGAAAATCCTTTGCTAAATCTTTGATTCCAGTATATAAAGGGGTGTTTGGGTCCATGGATTAAACTGCAATTGGTGACAGATTTTGGCTTAATACTAGTCCATACACACTTTGATAGGATAAAAAGAGTAGCTTATGTGCTTGTTTTAATTGGTAAAGTTTAGATCATATTTTACATGTCACAAGTTTGGTAAAATAGCTTAAAATATTCAGCAGACTTAGAACAAAGTTGTTTTAGTAATTTCTAGGTTTTAATTTTTGAAATATGTTAGTGTTAGTTGTTAGCTAGGGTTTAAAACTTGTTCATTGTAGGTTGGTGGTGTTTTGAGTGAGATTTAGTCAGCCAAATCTCACCCCTGTGGTCATACAACTCAGCTATAGGCCACCAGACCCTAGATGCATATCAATGACTGCATTTGCCCTTGTTTTATGTAATTTGTGTGTAACTTTGGTACGTTTCTTGTTTACTTGACTCCCCACAACCCAACTGGTTGTGGGGGTGCTAATTGTGTCCAAAGAAATCCAAGCAACAACCAAAACAAGCCAAATCAGGCCTTCATCCATACATTAACATTTCCAGTATTGTCAGAGAACGATCCACTCTTGTCTTTGTTTATCGGACAAAATGATTTTTTTTAATATTCAACCTGTTTCATTTTTATTCATATATGTGCACGTTTAATTCAATTTTAGGCTTGTTTCGTGTTAGATTTTGTCCTTGTTTACGTTTGTGTGTTCATTGGATACTAGGGTTTACAAGTAGTGTAAAAGAAAAGTAAAAAAAGGGGCGTGGCCAGGACTCGAACCTGCGCCACCCACCTCACAACACACACAACATACCGTTTCGCCCTTGGGTCTTTTACTGACCTCTTTCCATTTCATATTTTATTTAAGGAGTTTCTGTTTATAGCTTATATAATAAGTTAGAATCATTTTGAGCTGTTTTCAGCTTATTGGTGAGGCTTATTATCTGTTTTGCATTTTTTGTTATTTATTCAGTTTAGGATTTTTTGGAATTAAAATTTTATTTTTCACGTTATTATTTAATTTTTTTATGATTATTTTTAGTTTTAATTTTAGAAAGTCATTAAAAAATATTAAAAAGTGTTTTAAAAATTTTAAAAAATAGTTTTTAAGTTTTAAATAGTATTTTTGAGGTTTACATAGAAAAAAGTTTTTATTTTCAATTTTATTTAATTTTTTGTTTTTAATTAAACTTTAAGAATTAATATAAAATTATTAAAAAGGTTTTGGAAATTTTTACTTTCATTTTTGTCTTATTCACATTTTTCTTAGCTTAAGTTTAAATTTTGGTTAATTTAGAGTATTTTAGATTTTTCGTCGAGTTTTACGGTTTTGCGTTTTTCATGTCGTAGACTAGTTTTTAGCGTACATCGTCTTTACCTTTCTCTTTTTCTCAACCAAAAAGGACACTAATCCGAACTTTGATTTTATATAATTGGCACACAAATCATACACCTCCGCCGAGAACGAACTCGCACTTATTTGGTTTTACGGTTTTTAATTAAATCGTAACGCTTAATACTTGCCACATACGCGTTTTCCCTAGAACGTGTATGAAAATACCTACATCAGGAAGCAAGCATGATAATGGCCATACGGAACCAGTTCTAATGGGCGTGCAATAATGTCTGCTAGGATTAATGACAGCAATGGTATGACAAGCAGGAGCACAAACCTTGATAATGCTCTAATGATAAATAATATGTTGTTTTTGGATTCCTTGTGGTTATGTATAAGTGGATCAATAACTGTCATGATTTGTCGTATGTGGGATGTGCAAAATATAAAGGGAAAATACATGAGCGCATATTTTATTGTCTTTGATGCAAAGGTAATCTTTGCTTATTTGTTTCTCCTTTATGATTGGTTCCTATGATATTGCTGCTTTCTTGCAGGTTCATGTTATCCATTGTATTGCCAACGTGGATGTGGCCCATAATTTCCTGAGAATCGAGAAAGGCTTTATTTATACTATCAAAGATTTTGTGGTTCGTAATAATGCAGATGAGTATCGCATCCGCAGGAATGATGTGTACATGTTAGAGTTTAACCCCCTCTACTTTAATTTACTTATACATTTAGTTAGCTAAACAGTAACGAACTATAACGATCATTAATTAAATAATAAGTGAATTTTTATTAAATATTTAATATAAACATTAAATATTAAACACTTAACAAAGTGTGTTCTCCGTGTTTGAATGTGTTTCTCCGATAAGCTCACTCATTCTCAATTGCTAAACGATCACATATCCTAACACTTATTGTTCCCATGCAACGAGTGTACACATCGCAAACAAGTGTACGCACCTGCATGTAGCTACTTCAAGCCAAACATGATAGCAACCTGAATTCTTATCAGAACTGTGTATATTCACTTTGGCTCCACTGTAAATCAGTACTACATATATAGTGTAATTTTTTGCTATCCATCAACTAATCAATACACTAGCTAAAATAAGCACAATGCTAGTTTATAGCGTTATGGAATGGGATATTTTTTAAGGTTTAATATGGGTTTCAGCAGATCCATTAAGACGCTTGTGGGACAGTGCCTCGCTTGAGGAGGAGGTTCAATAAGGGTTTCAGCGGATCCATTAAGCGGTATTATAAGGTCCTGTGTAAAATATCGTCGCTCACATCGTTTTATGGCATCATCTTTAGTGCATCGAGATCTTAAGACCCCCAATTAACTAAAGCTGCTAAAATGATTTAGGATATTGGACCTTAATTCTGTAGAATTTAATTTTTCGGCATACAAACTATAAGATCTACGACTATAAGAAAAGTGATTTATTCATCTTTTTCTTTAATAGAAAATGATGGATAAAACTTATATAGTGCTCCAAGTTTTAAACGACCTAAACATTCAGCGGATTATTTATTAACTGTTTGGTAGGAAGTTTGATTGTATTTATTAAATGAACCAGGGTATTCACGCGTTGCGGTTGCAGCTATTTTGAAACTAAAATTTTGAAAACGCGATATTTTATAATTATATTTATTAATAATAACGATAGTTTTAAATTGTGATAACTTTGAGTAATAATAAACCATTTCATATATGAATAGTATTACGGAGTTGTAATAATTAATGTGTACGATTTAATAGAATTCATTAGCAAAATGATCAGTATTTTACTAAATTTGTACTAAATGCATAAATAGACGATATATGTCTTTAAAAATGTAAATTTATGAAAAAAAAATTATATGGTTCAAATCAAACATAGAAATTTGATATTATAATTTATTATAGTAATAATTGTATCTAAAAAATTAGTGAACAGTTCAAATAATTGTATTTAAAAATATATAATTTATAGCAATAATCATTTGTATATATTGCATATTAATTTTGTCATAATGTTTATTGTCCATCAATTAATATAGAAATAAATTTATGAATTTTTTGTGTTGTAAAGGTTTGTACCAAAAATCTTTTAACGTCTTACTACTTAAAATTATGGAGAGAGATAGTACAATCTCTTTTATAAGTTATACAAATTTATATGTTGTTCTAAAAGTAGTACAAATTAATTTAACGATGTCGTTTTTATCAGTTTCGGTGGGTCCTCTTCGATTCGTCTTTTGACGGGGTTTTTTTGCTAGTTGAACGACTGTGACTATGGTTCCCAGTTGAACCTTATCATTTTATGTAGGACAACATATACGATTTTGTCGATATATATGCTTTTAATTATTGTATAATGTAAATATTTAATAGTATTTTTTAGGAATGAGGTGTATTAATTATTTTTATTTTTAAATGTGAATTAATTAATATGTATTAATTAATTTTAATATAAATATTAAATTATGTATTAATTAGTTTTAATATTATTTATTAATTAGTTTTAATATTATTTATTAATTAGTTTTAATAATTAGTACAGTATTAAATGATATTTATAAAAAAATAAGTTGATTTTGTAACATTGTTTTAAATAGAATATGTTTTCTTTTAAGAAAAAAACTTTACGTTTGTTTTTTTTTTCCAAATAAGGTAAAACTATGCAGCACTCTTAAATGTTAACTGAGGCTAAAGCGATTAATTTAAGGTTAAATAAAATTAAATACCCAGAAGAGTATATGAAGGAAAGAATAGTGATATGTTGAACTTCATAGAGTCATGAATATACAAAAAGATCTAAGGGGGCGTTTGGTTTGCAAATTTTAAAACCTTAGTTTTGAAACACATTGATATGTAAAGATATTTGGGTGATATTTAAAATACCATGTCACGTTTGGTTAGCGAATCTGTAATATAAAACTATACAATGAAATCAACACAAAAGACTATTATGTCCTTTCATCATCAAGAAACACACTTCTGTGTCAGCAACCCATTATACAAGATTTTATAATCTTCAACAAATAATACCAGAATCATATTCATAATTCTTTTCAACAACCAAATCCATACAATATGGTCTACTTTACAACAACCCAAACTAAATATGACCAATTTGCAATAGGGGTTATCAACTGATGACATTCATAAAATTAATCTTTGGTGATTCAAATTATTAGAAATTTGCAGAGATTCAACCCTTTCAAAGAAAGAAATTTCTTGATGCTATGATTTAAATAAGTTTTGTATGAGAGACGTCAAAGAAAGAAATGGCAACCTTGCCAATGTTTGCTTTTTAACAAATAATATACTAGTATCAATTTATTCAAAGAAAGAAAATAATATATATGTTTTGAGAATCAAAAAAAGAAGACGTAATTAATCGACTGAGATTTGTAAACGAAATGGATGGAAGCAGGTGTGAAAGAGATAAGGGGTAAGTTGGTCCACTTGTGACACTTTAAAGTCTCATATTTAATTTCACTCTTCATCCGATGGATTAAAAAAACCTGTTTTTTATTGTATTTAAAAGCTAAAACCATCTTTATCTTTTGAACCAAACACGTTGCAAGGATGTATTTAAAATTTAAAACGACTGAAAACCCTAAAATATCTGCCAACCAAACAGCCCCTAACTAGTGTCTCCTAGTATATGCACCATTGATATGTATGTGTTTGTTTATTAAGAGGTTCTGAATCTGAATTTGAATCGTACATCTGAATCTAAATCTGAGACGTAAATGTCTGAATCTGAATATAACAAGATTGTTTGTTTTCTTGAAACGTCTGAATGTTTTGTAAATGTAAAATAGTTGTCTTATAAAATATAAACACATCGATACATTAAATAAAACATTTGAGTAATATATTTAGAGTCTATCAACGTCGTAAAAATAAAATGTTCAACATCATCATCGACAACATTGTCTTCTTCACAGTGGTCATAATGTCATATAACAAGAAAAATCGTTCAAGCATATAAAGACGTTGCGTATTAGTTGTACAATATACTCATCACTTAACCGTTGTTTACATGACTCACATTGTAAAAGCATTAAAGAATTCTGGGTTTTAAACCATGTGAAGCAGCCAGCAAATATGCATCATGTGCATAACGATCAGATAAAAAGAAAACATAAATTACATATACTAACAAATTAACAATGACTTGAGATAATCAAACACGAAAATAAGTTTGTAGATACGCATTCAACTTTGTGGTGTTTGTTTTTTTGGCAATAGCATATCTCTCCTTCCTTTAAATAAAAATTTAATATATATTCAAACATACACTAAAAACATTGTAAAATATGTATTCATAACTTGCACTTTGAGTATATATAAAATTAAACATGAAAATAGAGTGATATACGAAATTAATCCCAATATAAGTATAGAGGAATATTTTTTTTTAAAAATGCCATTAAGAGGCATTAAGAAACCATTTCCAGGTCTAAACCATTAAGATGTATACACGTCTGAACGCGTTTGAATGGAAAAGAAAAAACAAACAATCTAGATGCTTAAAACGTCTGACCAATTCAGATGTTGGGCTCATTAAGAGTCTGTTAAGACATTTGAAGAAAAAACAAACACCACATAGTTAGTTATTTTACATTTATTTATATTTATATTATTATATAAGATTAACTTCTTTAAAAAAATAAAGAATAATTATTTTTGTCAAAATTGTTAAAAAATAATAAAACAGCGAAATAACTAAAGTTATAAATATGACAAAAACTGATTATTATTAGTGTTATTTCACTAGTAAATAAGACAATAAATATGACTAATAATAAAATAATAAAATATCATTAATCGCGATCCCACCTGAGATCGTTTTTCTCTTTGCAAGATCGAAATTGTAAGATCGGATCGAGATCGTAAGATTCTACCAATTTATCATGTTATGTAAGCAATTGATAAACGATTCAAACTTTTTTTTTTTATTTCTACTCATTATCAAAGATAAATTTATATAATATCCGCTTGAAAATATTCAAGTTCAAATTTAGAATACCAAAGTAAAAGTAAAACACAAAAACGTGGAGCCTCATTCGTCACATTCATGATTACATAACATGTGTATATACGTCTCAAAACAAAGTACATCACTATTTATCACTATGAATCTAAATTAATACTTAAAGGTTAATAGTTAAAAATATGAAAATGGTAAATAAAAAAAACAACAATTGCATGTAAGAAACTTTTTGCTTCATCTAATTAGAACATGAAAAAAACCGTAATTTGTTTAATGTAATTTGAATTTAGAGAAAGCAGATAATTATGTTTACTGATTAAAAATTAAGAAAATTAAACGTCAATACTTGTTACTGAGATCAGCGGACTCGTATTTACCTTTTTTTGGCCTAAAAAGTGATGGGTTAGTAAGTATGTAAGTGAGTAAGTTAGTAGCTTGGAAATTTGGTAGACTCTATTGACACGCGATCTTACGATCTTACGTGCGATCGTACATCGATCTTACGATCCTACCTCTGATGCGATCTTACACCGATCTTACACGATTCTATCAGGTGGGAACGTAAGATCGTACGATCTTACGTGTAAACTCGCGATCTTAACAGCCTTGGTCTAGATGCTTAAAACGTCTGACCGATTCAGATGCTGGGCTCATTAAAAGTCTGTTAAAACATTTGAAGAAAAAACAAACACCACAAAGTTGAGTTATTTTACATTTATTTATATTTAAATTATTATCTAAGATTAACTTCTTTAAAAAAACAGAGAATAATTATTTTTGTCAAAATTGTTAAAAAAATAATAAAACTGTGAAATAACTAAAATTATAAATATGACAAAAACTGATTATTATTATTGTTATTTCACTAGTGAATAAGACAATAAATATTACTAATAATAAAATAATAAAATATCATTAATAATATTTTATAAACATATTTATTTTGTAATATCACTAGTGATATTTTATCGCTTTATCAATAGTTATATTTCATTATTTATCACTAGTGAAATATCATATAAAAAGTATTTCGTTATATTTATATTTTAGTATTTTTATCTGTTTTTGAAACTTTTAAATATTTTTAAAAAAACGATCATTTCATGTTTTTAATTTTATATTAATTTTTATTATTAGATCAAACTAAAATAAATAATAATTTTTTTTAATTTTTTAGTATATGAAAAAACAAAAATATAAATCAACTTTTCTAGGTATGTTATGTGTGTATCGCAAATGTATTAATTACTCGTCTCGAAACTACGGTAACAAAAGTCAAAGTTAAAAAATATTACTTCGTATTATCTAGTCTCAAAAGATTTACTTTCTATGTCCTATTACAATAATAAATTTAGTTATGTTATTTAGTTTGTCCCAAAGTAAGTGTTACTTTCAAATTTTAACTAATTAAAATAGCTTTTAACTTATTATTTTTGTTCGTTTACAGTAATTTTTTTTAGATCAACTTGTGGTTGGTTCTCTCTTCAGAATATAATGTATTGAATTCATAAATGAAAAATGATTTCAAGACCAAGATATACTCGACAATGAATTTAGGAGGGGTGTTTAATGATGATAAGATAAACATTGGGGCTACGACTGCCATTGTCAAAGGACATGTAGGTCCACGCGGTGCCCATAGTCAAACAGTTGACCAAGACTTTTTCTCACAAGTCTGTTAATTTGGTCATCGAAACCACAATGTTTTTGGTCAACAAAACCATATGTGTATTTCTTGTTTTTTAAGACAATACACACATATTATTAGTAAAAAAATAGCTAAAAAACATGCTGATTCTATCTTCTGTCGGATATTTGTTTGACCTTGACCATGGAGTAAAAAACATATTTGCAATAAGAAAATAACATGAGTAATTGGCCCTTTTTTTGAAAGGGGGGGGGAAACTAATTGGCCTTTTGCTTTGTTCAAAAGAAAAACAAAAAAAATTGGCCTTATGCTTTAATCTGTTACAAGAGTTACACATTGGCTGAGTAGTAAGAAAAACTGCAAATATGAATAAAACAACAACGATACTCACTCTCGCCTAGGCAGAGCATGAGAGGTTGAATGTAGACAGACCATACCCATGGTTGAACCCGAAGGTAATATTACATCTGGTTAGACCTTCATCTAAGAGAAGGAAAGAGAAAGGACGAGCAAAAAAAACTGGCATGCAAGAGAAATGCAATGATACATGGCAGATAAAGAAAAATGCAAGGGAATATGGGAATATACATATGCAGTATCACTAGAAGATAACAAGATAGTATTGCAGAAACCAATATATACGGCTGTTTATGTTATGTCGATAAAGACTGAAATGCAACATAATTTTAAGCACAAAAGCCTTACTCGAAAAAAACTTTTGATTAAGGCAAGCAATGTACCAAGATATGAAAATATGACTTGCATTCAGTTTGCTAGCTAGTTCTATGTAACAAAGCGTCGCAATCATTTCCATGTAAAGTTTAACCAAATATCAAATTTGCTTGAGATTTTGTAAACCGAACCCTATGTATATGTAGCCGTTGATTGACTAACAATTAAGCCAAATACTATAACTAAGCTCTATACCATTTTGAAGTTCAATTGACCCTGTTCTTATTGTGTTTGCACTTGAAGAATCTACATCAAACCCATCTACCAGCCTTTATCTCTTGACACCATGTCATTTGATTAACGATGTCTGTTGTGGTTGCTTCCAGGCCTATTATTCTGATGATTTCTCACTGGTAAACCCTTCGGCTTTGGCAGATCATGCAGCTCCATCACTTGTATCGTTCGTTGCTTCTTTGCTGTTAGAGACAAAGACCAACATCAATGGCCCACCCATCTAATCGATATGCATTAACATAAGTGGGATATGGATGGATAGGGTTAGTGGGGTCAAAATGACCCGCATACACCTTTGTTTATCCACTTCAAAATATTAATACAAAAATTATAGTGTTGCAAATGTCATCTAGCTTTGATACGCAAATAATAGAGGTTTATACTTGCTATGCATTTAAAATACACCAGATGACTATTCTAACTCGTTTGATTTTTAGTGAAGCTCTTTTTAGCTTAAAGCAAACATGTTACACATAAAACATCACTTAAATGGATCATTTATCTGTAAATGTAACTAACTATTGTCATCTCAATAATCGTTACTTGTATAATTCAAAGATGGAAAGACTAACCATTTTCTGCTTGTTGATACCGTTCCTGTAGCTTTCTCTTTGCTGCTTCAAACTTATTTAGGCCTGACGCCTCACCCGATACCCGTTGGTTTTGATACCCTTCCTGTAGCTTTCTCTTTGCTCCTTCAAACTTATCTGTGCCGGACGCCTCGCCTGATACCCGTTGGTTCTGTTCATCATATAAAAACAGCAATTAATTGTCTGATGCATGCAAAAGAGAATATTCCTTTAATTTTCATTATTTCCTTATGCCGTCACTCACATTTTGTTGAGGTCTCTTTGGATCGTTTTGCAACTTCCTTTCTATATTTGGTTGGACCCGTCTTCCAGATCCAGACTCAGGAACAGAAGGCTTAACCGGCTTCACAACAGTTGGTTGTTTCTTCTTCACTTTGCTTAAATCAGAATCAGGCTCATTCTTGTGAACCATAGTCGGAACACTTGATGGTTTTTGCTGTTTTAAATTGCGTATGTTTTGATTCTTGTTGAATCCCCCACTGTTTCCAGGATCTGAAACAATGAAAACAGTGAGCCCAAGACAAGTGGAGAATTCAATAACGAATCAAATAGTTGATAAATTCAACTCACTTCCATACTCATCCATGCCATCAAAGAACTTCACAACCGCATAGTAAAAAGAGCACCAAATTAGCCAACAAAATCCCGAAACAATATATGTTGTTAAGAATTATACAAAACAGGAGTTGGATGTGCATTGCATACCTGATCAGATAGCTCTAATGACGCATGAGGATAAAAGAAAGCCAAATCTTCTAAAGGAGGAGAAGGGAGGCCTTCTTCCTCTTCATCAAGAACAGACGGGTTTATTGACTCAGGTGTAGCTTCAGAAACCACCGTCTCTTTTGTAGCCATCACCCATTCATCTACCATGTTTTTCCATGATCTGCAATTTTAGTCGTCCATAATATATGTTATAACCAAAGGTAAATGAGCAATTTGTTTTAATCACGTGTTAAACACCCCCATATTCATGCTCTTAATCACGTGTTACGTGCTAAAATGTGGATAGCAAAAAGCTGATAGTCCACGTGATGAAATGTGTACTAACCGTTAAGATTAAAAAATTTAAAATGCTGATTGCAAAGAATAAATGTTAATGGCTAGTTCTCTTACTTTACGGGTAGGAATCAAGTCTCATTAATTATTTGAAAACTAACCGTTAAGATTACAAAATTATAAATAACTCAAGTAAGAAAGTTTCATACTCGATGAGTGTCTTTGCAATGTCCCTAACATCCTTTGATGAATGCTTTCGAAGAAGATTCACAGATTTCCCAATCGCAGTTGCCTGAAGCATCATTAACATCCATAAGAACAACAAACTACAACATTAACAACAGTCTAATAACAAAAGAATTATGCACAATAAAGTCGTATTCGAACCTTGAGAGTATCCACAGATAGAGCCATCAATTGAAGCTTCCTCAATGAGTTGTACAACGCTGATTCCGACTGCCAACAACAATAAACTATATTAAGCATTCGTGAATTCTTTCATCAGCACAAAAGACAGTAAATTCAAGCATAATCACATCAAACATAATACTACAAAACATTGGTTATAGAACAAGTCCTATGGTCCTACCTATAAACTCAGATACAAATTTCAAATAATGATATGATCAAACAACGCTAATCTAGAAAAGTGAAGTTCTAGGTAAAAACCTCGTCCTGATGCTTATCAACAATCTCTTTAATCCGCATAACCTCACCAAACATCAACGATTCCTGTTCGATTTCATCAGTCAAAGCTTCCACAACACCATAATTATAATCACTAGCTTGATGATCACCATCACCAACACCATCACCATCAGCATGACCATCACCATTACAAACTTGAACATCATCATGTTGTTCATGCTGATCATCAGCATCATTTCCAATCACACCTAACTCTAGTTTATCACATCCAATACACTTAATCAACTTACAATTAAACAAAGTTTGAGCAATGAAATCTCGCTTAATCCGAAACTCTTTGGGATAATCAGAAGCAGCCACCATGATTGCTTTCTCAATTGTTTCAAATATATCACCATTAGAACTCTTAAAATACTCCCTCCAATAATCCAACATTTTCGAACCCGATTTCAATGCTGCCATTGCAACTCAACACCAAATTCCTATCAATTTTATCAAAATCCTAATTTTTTTAGCCAAGATGACAGGTAAAGATTAAAAACCCAATACTTATATCAGATTCTAAAACATACCCACTAATCAAAATCTAATCTTCTTGAGATTTGAATGACACCCACAAAGCAAAAAGGCCAAAATGTTAAAAAAATGTTAAAAAAACAGGGAAAAAAATATGTTTTTTTATATGTTTATGTAGTTATGATGAATTTATGAACAACCCAGATGGGGTTTATGACAGAATCCGAGATTGATGATGAAGAAAAGATTGTTCTGTTATGAAAAATAATAATTATGGGATGGGATTTTATTAAATGTTATGTTTCTTTTATTTATTTATTTATTATTAGATGTATATAGAAAAGGGAATATAATATTTATTAATATTTAGGTAGAGATATAGATAGAGATTGTTGTTTGTTGTGTGTGAAATTTTCATTGGAGGGGCTAGAATGGAAATGGAAGATATGTTGTGATATGGGATAATTCATAATTATTATTCGGATTTGGGGAGGTCATACATGAGACAAAAAATGCAACGAAAAGATGGAGTAAAAAGTGGCATCTTTTTGGAAGGGAAGGTGTTTTTTACTTTCACTGCTTTTCTATCTTTTTAGTAGTTTGTGTTGTGTGCTTTATTTGTGTATCAAGTTTTCAATTATTTAGATGTATTTATGGCATTTAATATAAAGTTCATTTAATGTGTAAGATTTATAAAAAAAAAATTAAAAATGTGTGTTGCAATGTTAAAAATCAACTTCAAAAACTTTTTAAAATAATAAAAAGTTATTAATCATTTGACCCATTGAAAATGTTGGTACTAACTTTTTAAACATTTATAGTTTTTATTTACTTTTAGTTAAAGTTGCAAAAATTATAGATCTTGTGATCAAATATATGTAAATTAATCGAGTGAGTATTTTTATAAATTTCTTATACTTTTGGCGAATTTTGGGTTGTTTAAGAAAGGTAATTTTAAAATAACAACTACATATATAAAAAGCACACTTTGTCAACAACTAGATATATAAACAGATGATTACAAAAATTTTACGATGACTTTTGAATATTTTAGACAAAATTAGCAGGTTTTGACAAATTTAATCACTACTAATCATCGTTGACTGTTGACCGGTTTATTCAACCATTTATATAAATAGGTAAGTTTGATGGTCTAGTAGCGCTTAACCAATAATTAATCATTTTATGAGCTCTTTTCCAACGCTGGTTTTAGTTATAAATATGTTACATTAAATAGAATTAACCACACATTAAATATTGAAGAACACATTGAAATAATTAAAAATTGGTTTGTGGGGTTATAATAGATATTTTGATCAAAGGTTTAGATTAATCTTTCTTTTTTAATTAAAAAACAAAAAAATATTGTCAACAAATTTCACGATGACTTTTGAATATTTCAAGCAAAATTCGCAGGCTTTCGACAAATTTGATCACCAATAATCGTGGTTGACTGCTATTGACCAAAGTTGACCAATTTGTTCAATTATTTGTATAAATAGGCAAGTTTGATGGTTTAGTAGCGTTTATTTGGTAATTAATCATACCATGAGCTCTTTTTCAACACTGCTTTTAGTTATAAATATGTTACATTAAATTATATTAACTAGACATTAAATATTGAAAAGCACATTGCAATAATTAAAAATTGGTTTGTAGTTTATCCAATTTAATAAGAAGATGGTTATAATAGATATCTTGACTAAATGCTCAGATTAATTTTTATTTTTTAATTAAAAAAGAATAGAGCGTTTTTTATCATTTCACCTCTCTCACCTAACACATCCCACTTCACAGCAAAAAACACATACGTCTTTTTTTCTCTAAAACACACACACAAACACATATTCCTTGTTGCAGGTCACGATCGTGACATCTCATCATTGTTACATGTACCGATTTACCGTTACTAATCTTAATTTTGAAGACTAAACATCATCAGTTTTAATTAATTAGGTCAAAACTGACGTCATCATCATCGTTGAATTACTTAGGTCAAATTATGTTATCGATTGTGATTTAGTCTTATTAGCTCAGTTTTAACGATACATTTATCGATTTAGTGTTATTAATCCCAATTTTGAAGACTAGTAACATCAATTTTAAACTAATTTATAGAATTAAGTCAAAAAGTGACGTCATCAATATTATCATCATCTTTGAATTAAGTAGGTCAAAATTATGTTGCACGTAGTGATTTAGTGTAATTAGTTTCTAATTTGAAGAACTAGGTCTAGTTTGCCAGTTAAATTTAGCTCTAAATTTAAACATCTAAATTAAACGAAATCGTTAAATTAGGTGATCATCATAAGCATGTGTATTAGAATAGAGTTATGTGAATAAGCTTATAAATAGAGTTTGTTGAAGCCGTAGTATAAGCATAAGGTGAGTTATATGACTAAGCTTATTAGGAGAGTTGTGTTGAAATTGTAGTCTATAGTGAACAGATGTATCATACATGATACATCCATATCATATATGATATATGAAGGTATCATATATGATAATATGATAATGTTCTTGAAAACAAATACAAGCAAATATGTGATCTCCTGGTGGGTAATTAAAAGTTAGATGTGTGTATATTATCATATATGATAATCTTGTTAAGATTTAATTTCTGTAAATATCATATATGGTAATCTGGTTGAAACTAAAACCAAGTCTTTTTATCTGTGTAGTAAAAACTGTTTTCAATGCATTTTGAAGAACTCAATCGTCTCAAGGCCAAGAAGTGGAACATCGGATTCTCGACTGAAATAACAATATCATGTGCATGAAAATAACAAAGACGAGCACCAAGTTTGCAACAAAAATGTTGATGACTGAGATCAACATCCATTTTTTAAAACATTTGAATAGTTTATCTCTTAGTAATTTGTGTATGGTGATGTATTAGTTTAACTTTGTAATGCTACACAATAATTCTATTTTTTTGTTGAATATGAAAATGGCGAAACATTTGTAGATGTAACTTTTGTTAAAGTTTTTATTATAATCCTGAAGCATGGTTTTTATCTTTTTTTAGTATCATATGGTAATACATGTAACTCTTAAATTATGTCATATATGATACTCAAAAAAAGTTTGACAGGCTAAACAAGGGTCTGCTGAATTTATGATTAAAATAAAAAATCTGTTGGATTCATGATTAAGCACTTGTTTGGAAAACAAAAAAGTATTTTTTTTATGAGTATCATATATGATAATTCATTATCATATATGATGCTTAAAAATAGTTTGACAGATTCAACCAAATGTATGTTGACTTCATGATTAAACCAAATAACTTGTTGAACCAATGATTAAACATTTTTTTAGAAAATTAAAAAAAATGCTTTTTAAGAGCATATAAATGATGATTAAACATTTGGTCAAATAGTATGTAACTGGACATGATTAAAACACTTATTCATAATGAAAATACCCAAAAACAAAAAAAGAGTCTCCTGAACTCAAAATTAAAACCAAAAACTTCATATCATTAGAACTATTATTCTTCATATTCAATCAATTCTTCTCAATTTTTAACTAGATATACTTTTCTCTTGTAAGACTTCCTCCTGGGTAATGACGCGACTTTGTCTTTTTCTTACACATATGCATGCACGTCCTCATGCTTTGCTCCAACCAGGCAATTGCATCATCCATATATGCTCGTTGTTGTGTCCGTACAGTCTGTATTAATAGAAGAGGGGAAAGAACATATTAGGCACCATTTTATCAATGATTAAATTATGTAGCAGACAATATAAAAATGCATCATATTCTAAAAAATTTAAAAAGTCATGTACAGTATCAAAGTCTGGTTTAGCTATTGAAATGTGAAGAGACTCCATAATCAAAATAAATAAATAAAAAGGGGCAAGAGGATCACCTTATTTTAAGCCGTGATAAAATGGGAACTCGGTAGTGGGACTACCATTAATAAGAACCGACGCCATAGAGGACGTGAAGGTACCTCGAATCCATTTACACTAATTATTACCAAAATTAAACCCGCGAAGAACTTCTAAAAGAAAGTCCCAACGCACGGAGTCGTAAGCTTTTGCAAAATCAGCCTTAAAGATAAGAGCTTTTTTCCCTTTTTCATTTACACCACGATAAAATTTCACTTAACACAAATGGACCATCAAAATCTGCCGATTGGCAATGAAAGCAGATTGAGAGTCTGAAACCAGATCCGAAATCACTGAAGATATCCGGTTAGCAAAGACCTTAGCAATAACCTTATAAACACTGCCGATAAGACTTATTTGTCTAAAATCCGTGACCACTCTAGCATCAATGACTTTAGGTATCAAAGTAATAAAAGACGCATTACTACCTCTCGGGAAAACACCATCAGAAAAGAAACAACACACCGCATCACAAAAATTGATTCGGTGATGGTTAATTATTCTAACTAATAGATTCGATGATGGATTCATGTTGATGCTTTGTGTAACACCCCCAATTTATACAATTCAATACAGCGGAAGACTCGTTGGTGTTACGGGATAGCACATTACTCACATCATAGACAACGCTTAAAAATCGCGTCGTTTAATTATAAAGCATTTCCATTCATAAATATCAAGTTTACATAGGTCCCAAGTCATAATATTTCATACAACTTTTACAAAGCATTTGAATGAAAATTATTATTTAAGTGCGGCCATGAATTCTTGTTGTCTTCCCGAGAATTACCTTCAAGTACCTGAGACGAAACATGTTAAAAGAAAAGGTCAGCGATAACGCCGAGTGAATTCATAGAGTTTAATAAAATCCATCAATATAACATCGGTATAAAATTATTACCGAAAATCATTTTGTACAAATCATTGTAATAGGCCATAAAATAGCCAAAGTTATTTTATACAAATCCTTATCAAAATTATAATATAGGCTTTAGCCTTCAACATCATTATACGAACCATTGTCGTTAAAAACATCATACAATACGTTTTATAACGTTGTATAGAGTTAAATAAAAACCGTTATATGAATATGGTTACGAAGAACCAAAACACGAACATAATATCAATAGTAAGACCCCGTATTGCTAGTCAGGCAACATATCGTAATTCAGTGCGTATAGCAGTATTTCGTTATTTGGATTATTATAAGCCGCATGACATTGTTACCTTACTACAACAAACAACGGGTAGCTAGCCCGAAACTCATTTGCCCATCTAAATTAACGTGTCGTCATAATAATCATGCTTGTGTAAATCTTCTCATACATAAATTCGCTTACCAATCAATGTGGCACGACGGGGATCAACCGTCAAGGCGCGAACTGGGGTGATCGCCCCCAAATAGTACTATTATATGCATAAGCGTCTACCAAATCCCGGTAGTTCACAATTCATGCTAATGGGACTTTTAGTGACATAACCTAACTTTAATAATCCATAACATTTCATCTATCGGGTCATTTAATCATTCATCGGGTGATACAATCATTCGGGTCCAAATCAATAACCAGACAATCGGGACAACTAGTGTCCTATTTTATAAAAAATAACATGTTATCTCCCTCGCGGGTTTATAAAACATTTCATAAAAACATTTAAAAGAGTGCGAGGCTATGAACTCACGTTGATTGGGAAAGGCGGTTATCGGCGATTTGGATGTACGGTACGTGCTTCAATCATGGAAACCTAGACAAGTAATACTCGGTCTTAGACTCTTGTCCAATGACTTTATAAAAATAATAGCTATGTATATATATGATGATTTTATAAATATGATGATGATCAAGTTAGATTGTACATCTTTATTCACTCATTATAGTGTTATGTGTTGGTAAATTTTTATACTAGTTTCACTAGTTTAACTTCTTTACTTGTTAAGGCCCATTAAAGTCCAATACTTTATATTAGCTCATTTATAATTTTTAATATCAGGCCTGTACTCATATGTTGGGCCCAAGTGGGTTAAGCCCAATGAGTAAGTCCATTAGTGTTTATTCAAACTAGTTGGGTCAATAGTCCAATAAGGCTAATTTGGCCCGTTAATGTCCGTATGTTATAAAGCTCGGGTTTTATCGGTTTTTACTTGTAATATGTACTTATATATCAGTATATGATTTATAAAAATTTTACATTAGACGGGTCCGACCATCTAAGTTTTAATTGACGAAAACGTTAATTTTACGGTTTTAGCCGAAAAGACGTAAAAATCATGTTTATAGTTTTATAACTTATAAAACTTATCAAATTGCCATTTTTATAAAATGTCTCATTTATTTATTATTGTACATACTTATATAAATATTATATATAAATTAGTGGGTTTTATTTTTACATTTTATACTATATTTATTTGAGTGCTATTATAATACTATTATACTTTAATTTCACAAATCTGATTTTTAGTTTCACTTTCACTATTTTTATCATATCTTGAGTTCTACAAGGAGATAGAAGCTCATTTTTGGACACCATAAACTACATGATATGTGCTACAATTAACTTAGTTTTAGCTACTGCTCAATCTAAGTCTAAGTATCCCTAGTAGTCCTCACAAAATAGACTATTCAGATTGGCACATCAATTTTGTTTTGATCATATCTCACTCATTATAATGATTCCATTGCATGGCCAACTCTCACATGTGTACAAGACTTAATACTTACTGTATATTGATTCCACTATGCCATTTTATCAGTTTATCATATGGTTTCTTACTGTATTTATACAGCCAATTATTTTAAGCATGATTTAACCATTTTACATGTGGTTTTCCATCTTTTTACCCATGTTTATCAACACCAAATCCCCACATAATATTTTTAATCATCATTCATAATCATATACATATACATAAGTAAATAAAATACAAGATTACATAATCAAAATAACAAGAGGATAGGAAGAAACAATCTCTATACCACCAAAGTGATGAAAAGGTTGAGATTTTGGATGAACAAGGCTTGGTTTTGGTAACCAATCTTATGAAATATCAAGACCACCTTCAAGATTACCAAGGATATGAAGACAGCTTCAACAAATCAGCCCTAAACTCCTTCTTGAAAATCAGCCCAAAGACCTCCATGAAAACTCCTTTTTATATGTTAAAATCACCTCCAATCTTCATCTTTTTGTGTAGTTATCAACATATGTTGATTATATCTTTTGTTTATGGTCAAAATTTGATGATGATGGTGATATAATGGTGGTGTTGGACGTTCAAGGGGAGAGAGGAAGAGTTGGGAGAGTTTCTTGGTTTGCATGTGTGAGAAATGGTTTATGGTTAGCTTGTTTTGTGGTTAAGTGGTTTTGCATAGCACTAAGGACATGTGTCCTTAGTGTGTATGTAAACTTGACACCACACTTGGTGTGTTGTCTAAGTCTTGGCCACCCATAGTGGGGGTGAGGCAAGTGTAAACTTGTCTCATCTCCACTAATTTACGGGTACTCCTCGATTCTAGTTTCCTCGATTTACGTGCCCTCGGGTCGTTTTACGAAAAACGTTTTTTATAAATTATGAATCAGCGGCACAAAACGAATCTAATAAAAATTGTCTCCTCAAAAACGGAGTTCAAAAACGTAAATACGTAAACCTAGGGTTTCCGGTTTAGTCGTAAAGGACGTTAAATTATGCAAGTAAGTCCTAATCTCTTCTCGTAAATTTGTGAGTTTATGAACCAACACAAATTTAAAATTCCAAAATAATATTCAAGGATAATTTTTTTTCCTGAAATGTCGGACTGTCACCAAAACGGTGTATGTAAACGTAAGCACGTAACGTAGAATCCTCCGATTTAGACGTAGTCGATGCTACTTCAAGACGTAAATCCAAATTTCTTCCCAAAAATAAGTGAGTTCATAATATAATATTAAAATAATATTTTTAAATAATATTTGAGAATAAAATATAAACCATAAATTGACGGATTGTCACAGCATTTACCCCTAAACATGATCTTTGTCCTCAAAGATCATCTTATCTTACTACTCGCTTCTTATAGAGTTAAAGCCATGTGGGTATTTCCTCCACATTCGGTCTTTTCTCACAAGTGTAATTCATTACAATACGCGAGTTTCATCAAACATAACTACGGGAATAAGATCAGGCTTAATGTTGACTTACTGTCTCTATCCATGATGTTCACGGGTTTTTGATGAATGCAACTTTTCGCCGATCTAAACTTCATTAAGGAATAGTCAGATTTTCACTTGATAGGTATTTTATCAAGTTCGATATACGAAACATAATTCACGCAGATCTTGAAGTCCTAGGGTAGATCCAGCTTATATGCCTTTCAAACCAATCTTTTACATCATCTCAATGGTCCCATACAACGGGGCTTATATCCCATGATCTTTCAGATCATCAATTCATTTTTCCATGGTTAAAATTTTTGGCATAACTTCGCTACCCATCTGGCACTTCAAGATCTACATTTCATATTCACATAACCTCCTGCCCACTACCGGCAGTCAATAATCGGATCCTAATTTCAACAATCATTTCAGGCCTCGTGGGTCGAGTATTTTGTAAGGTTAGGTTCGCCATCATAGGAAACCTTAAACCTAAAAGACATGTCCAACTCACAATGGGTGTATGTCGGGTGTCTTCATCCCAACTCCTGCTTACAGATGCTCTAATATATATCCTCACAAGATTCGATCTCGATCCTAATACGATAGTTTTCAATGATAATCTCCCCAAATGAAAACGATTATACGGTTTATTACCAAAGGTCAATTATTCAAGCATAACACAAGACTTCTAGTGTTTTGTATCGTTACTTTGCCTCGTCCCTTCGATTGGGATGGTAAATAGTACTCTCATCAAGGTTCGTTCCCAATGACTTCTGAGCAAATCTCTAGAAATTCGATGCGAAGCGAGGATCTTGATAGAGATGATTGATACGGCACACTATGTTTACACAACTCTTTTAAACATAGAGAGTCAATTTCTTCATCGAGAATCTATCATTAACAGGAATGATATTAGCAGATTTGGTCAGTCTGTCGACGATTACCCAAATCGAATCAAATTCAGATGATGTCCTTTGCAATAGTTAGACGTTTATTAATGTATGAGGCGATGTCTGCCTTCATAATTTGCCATTAGTACAACTTCTTCAGATAAAAATACATTAAATCATAAATGTCATGAATAAAATACTTATACTTACAAGATTCCAACATAACTATATCTCACAATCCTCCATATTTAGACAACCACAAGTGGCCTTTTAATCATTTAACGCCATCGGCTTCTCAATTCTAATGGTTCACATTATTCGCGAACCCCTTTTTATTACCTATATTATCCTTCTTACAAGCATCAGCTATTTTTCAAATTGTTGGCAATTTATTTTGCACAGTAATTATTAAGAAATACATCCTAATTGGTTCTTTATCCTTTCTATATAATGTGTCAGTATCTACATTCACTTTTCCTGATGAAATAATTATCATGACCGTAGTTATTCAAAAATTCTTTCTTCATATTTTCTAAGTTTTAGTTTCGTCTCAACTATCATTTTTATTAGTTTTGTTCAATCCGACGTTTTAAAGTGTCGATACATATTACAAGTAATTAAATAATAAAATTTTATTTTTTCTTTGAAACGCAAGCGTAAAAAAAATTCTTAGCTCGACCAATTATATAAAAATATTCAAAATAAATTTGAATTTAGTTAACACGATTTTTGTTGATTTATTGAAAATAATTAATAAGATTCGTAAATGTTTGAAAAATCTTTGTTTATACTTTGGTCAAAATTTTCTTAGTTGACAAGTAAAAATTGTCGTTTTAAATTTCAAGTCATGGTTTAAATGGTTTCCTCAATCCCTCTTAGGTTGTCTTGAGGTATACCCAAACATTTACCCCTAAACAGGAGTTTAGTTAAATGATTTGGGTATAAGGGAATAATCCTTTAAAATCCTTTGTTAAAACATTTGTCAAAACATATTTGCATTTTTCTTTTTGGTATATCCCAAAGCCTTAATGGCTCTAATCTTTGAAGAGTCAATATATTCCATTATCTATTAATCACACGGTCAATTAATATAAAGGATTAAGTCTTTCATCACATGTTAAATATTCAAGGTACAAGTTTTCATTACTCGGCCGACTCAGGGCATTCTACAAATAATTATTAACTCATTCTTATTCTTATAAATAAACAAATGGTCTTTAATGATCACAAGCATGAATTTATCAAATTACAGCCTACACACGTGATTCACCAAATTTATGGATGCTACATGTGTATTAGTCAATCCAAATGACATCACGTGAAACTCATAATGTTCATTACAAGTACCGGATGTAGTGATTGGAATAGATAATCTTTTTCGCGGATGCGAAATTGATGATAACCATGCCGTGGATCAAATCTTCGAATATACGCTAGAACCATGTAAATGATCGAACAAATCTATCATCTTGGGTAGTGGATATAGATTTTGATCATCAATTTACCTAGTTCACGGTAATTCAACAAATATAAGGAATGATAACACCATAGCTCTTCATGATGACGAGCTTGGTAGAATAAAAGTCTTCTCATACAACTCTCTCAGTTGTAGGGTAATTCTTTTAATGCAAATGGTGCTGACGTACAGTGCACATGCCACATGTGCAACACCGGGAATATAATCAATACCAAATTCAACTTGCCTTAATGGCGAAAGTCTAGGTAATTCACCAGCAAATACCTCCTAAAGTTTCAGATAACAGAAACATCTTTTAATAATATCATATTAGGTTCTTTCTAGATTATAATATTTATGACCAATTCACAACCATTCACGGTATAATTTCAAGTCTAAATACAGGATATGGTCATCCATCAAGAATTATTTAGATCACTTTTGATAATCAACATCTTATCATTTAGGGGATTTCTACTCGAGTTCCCATCAATTAAGACAATGTCGTCATGTCATAATCAATCAATTCATTCTATTGGCACTATCAACTTTTCAGTTTTATTTCCGTCGATAAGATGTGAACTTCTCAAACGACTAATAATAACTCATAATCCTTCACAAATTCAAGGATATAAGGAGACATAACTACCATTAAAAGAGTAAGGTCAACGCATAATCTACGCGAGAGAATTTCAAATCAGATACAGACGAAACATTTAACGAATATGAATATATCCCATGTTTTCATATTTTGAGTACGCATTCGAAAGCTCCTCGGATAGTTACCCAGGTCATTCAAATGAAATCTAATCAAAAGAAATGATACGAACGTCGATACATCCAGTCTGGTATCAACACTCGGTAATTAGATACTTTTCCTAAGAAGCTCACTACGGGAGAATTGGACAAGAAAGAATTGTCAATTGTCAAATAAGACAATTTCCACAGATGAGTAAATTCGACTCAGAAGAATAAATAGTACGGGCACATATGTAGGTGTCCCTATCAATATGTCCCTATTTTTCACTTCTTGCAGATCTCATAAAATTTAATCTTTCACAATCTTCAAAGAAAATTTAGTGTTTATTAATCATTTCATGGTGACTACTAATCAGCCTTGCATGGTCACTTCCAAATTGTATGTAGGCGCGCAACTATATACAATTTCAAGATTAACGATGCAATACTTAGTTCGTCAAAATTTTATCATCATGTTTATAATAAAAACATTTTCATGCTTAATTCTTAAATAAGAATCAAAAATAAATTTACAAAGATTTTCTTTGTTATGAAAACAATTAAGTTTTCCAAGGTATTTCATAATCAACTTTATTTCAATAATGATTATTTATAAGTCTCACTTTAAATAATCCATATAGTGATGGAAATTAAATCTTCTCAAAGGATACTGTTTTATCTTATAAAAACAATGAGTGATTTGCAAAAGAGTGATTAAAAGTTGTTTACCAAGAACTAACCACAATATAATAGTAAATGAGCTTAGCCAATTAATCATGAGGTGCATGACCTCGATGGCACTCAAAAAGAATAATCCACAATGTAACTCAATTCGAGATGAGTACTTTTTCAATGGTTGCATCACTAATGCGAACCTTAGGATGAAGCAATAAAGGATAGAAACATCGATACATGTAGGATTTAGCAATCAATGGTAGTCTTTTCATTAATCACAAACAAGTCAAAATTTGTACCGTAACACATTATGTGTCACTATGTCATACAATTCCAAGAACTCATCCTACCAACTGACGTCTCAGTTAAGTTAGGGATTTTTAAAAGATACCACAATGAATACTAATCTACAAGAGTCATTAGTTGTTCCACATGTCCCGAAAGATCCATCGGTCCCAATTCAGTAGAAGATTTCTTCAATTTATTTCTTGGACACTAAGCATCCTCATCATTGGACAATGGCCTAAGAACAACACTTAACACGAATCAACAATCAATTAAAACCTTATAATTAAATTACAGAACTTAACGACTTCCTCTTAACAATCTTATATTCCATACAAGTTAAATTTTACATTATTCAAGTTTCAATCAATCTTATACTCAATGCGACATCCTACCTCATTCTCCAATACTTTCAATCTTAATCTTAGACCTTAATAGGGCAATAAAGGCTCGATATAAGCAACACTTAATTTCCAATCCTATAGCTCCTACAACAATAGTTATCAAATGAGTCACTAGTATGAGATGACCCATACATTCAATTAGACTTCTCGGATAGGTACTAGTGGCATGAGGCTTTTGGGTAATGGTTCCAATGACAGCCTCAAGTGCAACATTCACCCTTTCGATTTCAAATTTAAGAATTGGGTGACATCGAATCAGATGACATCTTTCTCGGTGGTAACATTTTGTCAAACTCCACTCTATAAGGAAAGATCGTCATGACATCGATATCAGTTTTAATCTCGCCAATTCTTCTTTAATATCATAATCAACTAATATCAACATTTCTACGAATATCAACCATTTATTGGGATCATAAATATCCACAACTTGGTTTAGATCTAGGATAGCTAGAATTCCTACGAGAATAGCTTCGACTAATTTACTAGGGGATTTAGGGTTCCTTGTGACAATCTACGTTGTATAAATACCTCGTATAAATACCAAAATAATCATCAAACAATCATGTAATAAAATTATATATATATATATATATATATATATATATATATATATATATATATATATATATATATATATATATATATATATATATATATATATATATATATATATATATATATATATATATATAATCCAAGTTATATATATATTAAAATAACACTTCTCAGTCTGGCCTTGTCGGTAACTCGGGAATTCTTCGGCACCGTTATAGTCAAAAGATTTTTAGACATTTTGTGAAAAATGTTTATAGTTAAAAGATTTTGAAATGTTTTATTCAAAACCTTAGTTTTAAAAATCTTTCGTTCTCTATAACGAGCACTCTGGTACCAAACTGTAACACCCCCAATTTATACAATTCAATACAGCGGAAGACTCGTTGGTGTTACGGGATAGCACATTCCTCACATCATAGACAACGCTTAAAAATCGCGTCGTTTAATTATAAAGCATTTCCATTCATAAATATCAAGTTTACATAGGTCCCAAGTCATAATATTTCATACAATTTTTACAAAGCATTTGAATGGAAATTATTATTTAAGTGCGGGCCATGAATTCTTGTTGTCTTCCCGAGAATTACCTTCAAGTACCTGAGACAAAACATGTTAAAAGAAAAGGTCAGCGATAACGCCGAGTGAATTCATAGAGTTTAATAAAATCCATCAATATAACATCGGTATAAAATTATTACCGAAAATCATTTTGTACAAATCATTGTAATAGGTCATAAAATAGCCAAAGTCATTTTATACAAATCCTTATCAAAATTATAATATAGGCTTTAGCCTTCAAAATCATTATACGAACCATTGTCGTTAAAAACATCATACAATACGTTTTATGACGTTGTATAGAGTTAAATAAAAACCGTTATATGAATATGGTTACGAAAAACCAAAACACGAACATAATATCAATAGTAAGACCCCGTATTGCTAGTCAGGCAATATATCGTAATTCAGTGCGTATAGCAGTATTTCGTTATTTGGATTATTATAAGCTGCATGACATTGTTACCTTACTACAACAAACAACGGGTAGCTAGCCCGAAACTCATTTTCCCATCTAAATTAACGTGTCGTCACAATAATCACGCTTGTGTAAATCTTCTCATACATAAATTCGCTTACCAATCAATGTGGCACGACGGGGATCAACCATCAAGGCGCGAACTGGGGTGATCGTCCCCAAATAGTACTATTATATGCATAAGCGTCTACCAAATCCCGGTAGTTCACAATTCATGCTAATGGGACTTTTAGTGACATAACGTAACTTTAATAATCCATTTCATTTCATTTATCGGGTCATTTAATCATTCATCGGGTGAGACAATCATTCAGGTCCAAATCAATAAACAGACAATCGGGACAACTAGTGTCCTATTTTATAAAAACTAACATGTTATCTCCCTCGCGGGTTTATAAAACATTTCATAAAAACATTTAAAAGAGTGCGAGGCTATGAACTCACGTTGATTGGGAAAGGCGGTTATCGGCGATTTGGATGTACGGTACGTGCTTCAATCATGGAAACCTAGACAAGTAATACTCGGTCTTAGACTCTTGTCCAATGACTTTATAAAAATAATAGCTATGTATATATATGATGATTTTATAAATATGATAATGATCAAGTTAGATTGTACATCTTTATTCACTCATTATAGTGTTATGTGTTGGTAAAATTTTATACTAGTTTCACTAGTTTAACTTCTTTACTTGTTAAGGCCCAATAAGCCCATTAAAGTCCAATAGTTTATATTAGCCCATTTATACTTTTTAATATCAGGCCTATACTCATATGTTGGGCCCAAGTGGGTTAAGCCCAATGAGTAAGTCCATTAGTGTTTATTCAAACTAGTTGGTTCAATAGTCCAATAAGGCTAATTTGGCCCGTTAATGTCCGTATGTTATAAAGCTCGGGTTTTATCGGTTTTTACTTGTAATATGTACTTATATATCAGTATATGATTTATAAAATTTTTACATTAGACGGGTCCAACCATCTAAGTTTTAATTGACGAAAACGTTAATTTTACGGTTTTAGCCGAAAAGACGTAAAAATCATGTTTATAGTTTTATAACTTATAAAACTTATCAAATTGCCATTTTTATAAAATGTCTCATTTATTTATTATTGTACATACTTATATAAATGTTATATATAAGTTAGTGGGTTTTAATTTTACATTTTATACTATATTTATTTGAGTGCTATTATAATATTATTATACTTTAATTTCACAAATCTGATTTTTAGTTTCACTTTCACTATTTTTATTATATCTTGAGTTCTACAAGGAGATAGAAGCTCATTTTTGGACACCATAAACTACATGTATGTTCTACAATTAACTTAGTTTTAGCTACTGCTCAATCTAAGTCTAAGTATCCCTAACAATCCTCACAAAACAGACTATTCAGATTGACACATCAATTTTGTTTTGATCATATCTCACTCATTATAATGATTTCATTGCATGGCCAACTCTCACATGTGTACAAGACTTAATACTTACTGTATATTGATTCCACTATGCCATTTTATCAGTTTATCATATGGTTTCTTACTGTATTTATACAACCAATTATTTTAAGCATGATTTAACCATTTTACATGTGGTTTTCCATCTTTTTACCCATGTTTATCAACACCAAATCCCCAAATAATATTTTTAATCATCATTCATCATCATATACATATACATAAATAAATAAAATACGAGATTACATAATCAAAATAACAAGAGGATAGGAAGAAACGATCTCTATACCACCAAAGTGATGAAAAGGTTGAGATTTTGGATGAACAAGGCTTGGTTTTGGTAACCAATCTTATGAAATATCAAGACCACCTTCAAGATTACCAAGGATATGAAGACACCTTCAACAAATCAGCCCTAAACTCCTTCTTGAAAATCAGCCCAAAGACCTCTATGAAAACTCCTTTTTATATGTTAAAATCACCTCCAATCTTCATCTTTTTGTGTAGTTATCAACATATGTTGATTATATCTTTTGTTTATGGTCAAAATTTGATGATGATGGTGATATAATGGTGGTGTTGGACGTTCAAGGGAGAGAGGAAGAGTTGGGAGAGTTTCTTGGTTTGCATGTGTGAGAAATGGTTTATGATTAGCTTGTTTTGTGGTTAAGTGGTTTTGCATAACACTAAGGACATGTGTCCTTAGTGTGTATGTAAACTTGACACCACACTTGGTGTGTTGTCTAAGTCTTGGCCACCCATAGTGGGGGTGAGGCAAGTGTAAACTTGTCTCATCTCCACTAATTTACGGTTACTCCTCGATTCTAGTTTCCTCGATTTACGTGCCCTCGGGTCGTTTTACGAAAAACGTTTTTATAAATTATGAATCAACGGCACAAAACGAATCTAATAAAAATTGTCTCATAAAAAACGGAGTTCAAAAACGTAAATACGTAAACCTAGGGTTTCCGGTTTAGTCGTAAAGGACTTTAAATTATGCACGTAAGTCCTAATCTCTTCTCGTAAATTTGTGAGTTTATGAACCAACACAAATTTAAAATTCCAAACTAATATTGAAGGATAAATTTTTTTTCCTGAAATGTCGGACTGTCACCAAAACGGTGTATGTAAACGTAAGCACGTAACGTAGAATCCTCCGATTTAGACGTAGTCGATGCTACTTCAAGACGTAAATCGAAATTTCTTCCCAAAATTAAGTGAGTTCATAATATAATATTAAAATAATGTTTTTAAATAATATTTGAGAATAAAATATAAACCATAAATTGACGGATTGTCACACTTTGTGAAAGATTCCTGATGGATTCGTGATTATAGATCGGAAAGGTGCGATAGATTAGTTGTAGAGAGAAAAACTAGATCGTAGGTAGAGAGAGACGTGTGTATGTTTTATGAGAAATGAAGTAGAAAAAAAGCTTATATAGTGGTCGGGTTAAATTACGAAAATATTTATACGGTGTAAAATGATAATTTAATCTATGCCATTGAATAGATAGAAGATGAAAGTGGGGATGAATCTCTCATATTTTGAATAAATTTGATATCTAAAGGAGTTTAAATCATAACTTAAATATCGAAATATGATAGACATAGTTTCTTTTTGAAAACTTATATCAAAAATCTCGGTTGTTTTTACTTGCATCTGATTTCTGTAAATTATAAATTTTTATAAATAATTATTTTCAAAAAAACACATTAATCATTGTATGATATGTTTAAAAGTATTGACTACTGCATATATAATTTCTTTTAATAGTCTTGTCACTTATATTTTACTATTTCTTTTCTTTTCTCAACAAACCGCATGCAAACGATGGCTAATGCTTAACTAGTTTTGAGCAAACGATGGCTAATGCTTAAACTATTTTTGAGCAAACGATGGCTAATGCTTAAACTAGTAAAGTTCACTAAAGGTTAAAAAGAATGAATTATTGAATTTAAAAATGTAACTCGAAAGAAAATAAACCAAGTTAAACAAACGCATGTAAGTAAGGTTATAACACACTTGGTAAATTATGCTGAGAACAATATGACTAATCTGTGATCACTAATGAGACATGGTTCCGATACCACAAAGGCATAACCGTGCTCAGGCACGGAGCTAGGTTCCAATATAACTGAATGCACAAATGTTTTTAACCGTTATATGACATAATTAAAAAGTGAATTAAGATAAAAATTAGAAACACATTTTCATATACCATGTGCATTTTAGAATCATTTAGAAAAAATCGATATTTTTTTAAAAAATTAACACTAAATCAAAAAATTTATAAGTGTTTCGGGCATTCGCGGGACGGGAAAATAGACAAATAAGTTAATAAAGTTTGCTGAAATGTTCACCTAAGTTACTAAAGTATTTTTTTGTTACAAATCAGTTACTTATGTTTGGTTTACCTGTCATATAAGTTACTCTTTTAGTTGCAACATGTTGTTACCGGTAACCAAGTGACGTGGCATATAATAATGATAGGCTAATATACAAAAATGTTATCAAAGCAAAATGTGCACCTACGTTACTAAAGTTTTTTCTCGTTACAAATAGGTTACTAAAGTTAAGGTAACATGTTAAATAAGTCACCCTGTATGTTTTAACCCTTGTTACTAGGTGAGTGTCGACGTGGAATTACTTACTTTTTATTTGTTTAAAGAGTAAATCATCTTTTATTTTTAAATTATGTGTATCATAATAACGCATGATTCAAGAAAAATGATCGTAGCAAACCATCTACTCAAAGTTATCTTCAAATTCTTTCATTTTACTTTTTCACGAAGACATGATGAGCAACTATCTCGATTGGGTTGACGGCGGAAGAAGGGTGAGTGTGTGACGGATGAATGGGTGACGGTGGTTGTAGTGGTAGATCGGTTACGATGGTCGGAGGTTGTGGTGGCTGGCGAGAGTGACATCAATCTTTTTTCGGTGGTAACTTTTTTCTTCTATAGATCCGGTGGTGGTGAGAGCTGGTGATGGTGGGTCGTTATGCTGATGAACGAACATTGAGGAGTCAGCAACATTCTTGTTTGAGGTGGGACCCACAAAGTGTTGACGTGGCTATAACAACAGGTTACCAACAGGTTGCCCACCCTCGGAATAACCTAATTGTAACTTTTTAAAACTTCAGTAACTCATATAATTAACCAGCATACTTGAGTAACCTTTTTGTAACCAAAAATACTTTAGTAACTTAAATGAACATTTAAGCAAACTTTAGTAACTTATTTGTCTATTTTCCCTTCGCGGGACACACTCTGACTCCGTCCCTGACCGTGCTTGTAAACTCTAGCAAGATAGACTTGTTTTATTTATTTTTACAAAAATATGAAATATAATTTAAAGCATATTTGTTATCACTGGTTTTCACTTTCATTTAGATGATATATCTAAGTGACGCTAGCTAAAATACGACTTTAGGAAAGATGATTACCGGACAAAAACTAGGTAAATGAACCGAATATGATCTAAGAAATAATGTCATCACAATATTTCAACACTAGCAAGCAAACAGCCACAATTAGCATATTGAAAAACCTGGATGGCCCCAGAATTTGTACCCGTTGTTTCTATGTGCCATACCGCCATTCTCATCCAAAGTGCACTTGATAAATGAGAATAAGAGTCAACTAAATCATGCTATTTGGTCTTTAAAATACTACCATTTGCATTTGCATTAGTTTATTACATAGGAAGTCGGATACAGTTTATATTCGTTTACGTAAACCTAAACAAATGGGAAACTTCGCAAATAATTTCCTTATCAGTACAATATACCAATGTTTTAAAACCCGGATTTTGGATTGACCCGGTCGAGTCGCCGGGTCCAGGTCAACCCGAGTCAACCCGGGTCAATTCGGATTAACCCGGTTTTCAAAAAAAAAAGAAAAAAAAATTATATTTTTAATAATTAAAAAAATTATACTTATAAAAATTACAAAAGCTTACGTATATAGAAAATATAAATTGTTAACCAATATAATATGTAAAAATAAAATTTCGTCGCAAATACATAAATTTAAAAATAAAAAATAAAAAAAAACCCGAAAAATTCGAAACCCGGACGGGTCTTGAGAACCGGGTTGACCCGGGTCACCCCAAACCCGCTAGGTCAAGCCGGGTTTCAAAAATATAGAACCCAGGTTAATATGACCCGTTTTTTCGGCCGGAACCGGTTCAACTGGTTGACCCGGCCAGGTCGACCTGGGTCTGAAAACATTGCAATATACTACTAATAGATTGTTATAAATATTGTTGATGATTTTGATGTCATCAAATATATTATAAGTAATTAAATTTACTAAAAATTTCTGAGATCTCATCATTGGTTTGCATACCAGCTAGAAGAATGTGGAATACACACAGGTTAAACTAATATGTTTTTTATCACAACAAATATACGGGATCAAAGGGGTTGCGTCCTTTGGCGAAATTAAGGGGCAGAGCCTCTTGTTGAAGAAACATTTGTGTCGATTGGTTTATAATCGACAAAAACTTCTTTCAACTCTATATAAAGTGTCACATATCTCTGTATATTAACAAGACAATTAGTTTTATTGAACATACGAAAATCATATAATTCCTCTTTATCTTTTGTCAATAAGAATTTTGTGATATCTAAAAATTAAAAGGTCGGAATACTTTGTTCAAAAAGTGGACTGACACGATTTTATAAGATACCCAAGATTATCATCACCCTAACCCAACTTTTCTAAAATCCAAATAAAGTATTTTGTGATAGGGCAACATCGACCAAAATCGAAGCGAACCGAAAACCGATTTTTAGGAAAACGTAAATCGAAAATCGAACTGAAGTAAAGTGAACAAAATCGAAACCGAGTTGAAACCGAACCGAACCGAATATATAGTTTAGGCGTAATTTTTCGTTTTTAACACGAGACGGAGCTGAACCGAACCTAGCAAAACCGAAATAAATTTGCAAAATCGAAAATGGTCGGTCCGGTTCGGTTCCGCGCGGTCTGTCGGTTCGTTTCGATTTTCGATTAAGTTTGCTCAACCCTTTTATGTGATAATTATGGTTGGAGTAAATAATGTGAAACAAATAACTACTAACTTTGGAAAATAGAATAAGTTTGAAGGACATGATTTTAGGCGATGGTAGAAGAAAATGCATTTCCTTTTGACAACTTTAAAGGTTGTGTATCTTTTGTCTACCCCAATACCAGAGTTGTTGAAGGAAGATTCATCGGAAGCAATCAAAGTCAGATCAAAGTAATGTTTGATATTTATTAAAATATGAAATCTGAAAAAGCGTTGTGAGATTCTCTTGAATTCAATATCACCAATTCTTATTCATTGTGATAGTGTTGTCACATTGGCAAAAGCTTATAGTCATATATACAATGGAAAGTCTAGAAATTTAGGTGTTAGACATAGTATGATTAGAGTTCCAATCATGAATAATTTGATGTCTATTGAGTGTGTTCGGTCACAACATAATCTAGTTGGCCACTTGACGATAGCGTTAGCTAGAAACTTAGTGAATAAGTTAGTGATAGGGATGGGATTAAAGTCCATCTAAATCTACTATCTATGAGATACCCAATTTCTTTCTATACAACGTTAGAAGCTGATATTAATGTGGAAAGCTCATAGTTAGATATTTGAACATATGTGTTTATCTTATCGAGGTATGTGTTTAGATCTCCAAGTAATGGTTAGGTTGAACTATATCTTCTTAATTGTTCTCTTGAAAAATTGCAATTCATGTGCAAAACTAAAAGGATCACGGGGTTGGGGAGACTCAAACATGAAGATAGCCATTCTAGAGAGAGGGATAGGGAGAGAGAGATAGGTAAATGTATAAATTAAGTGAAACGTAACAAGAGTCTCACCCTCTATGGAAGTCATGAAGGGTATTTATACTATCATACACATAAAATTGTACAATAATTCATATTCTAGTCCATGTGTATGGTGGTATGCAAATTTTTGATCATTTTAGTGTCATCAACTATATTTTAGGTTACTTGATTTACTAGACACTAAATAATATATTTGGTGCTCCAAGTGATCGTTTTCTCCTTTCCCAATCATTGTGACTATTGGAAAAACAGTTGTGTCAGTTACCTTGATTTCATCACCAAAGGTCGTAATCGACCCGTTGTACGTAGTATCCACTCTAAGAAACGTGATTTGAAATGTAATGAGATACTCGTAAGTGATCTTAGCGATTGTATGGTCTCTTGGGCCGATATCATTAGGGAGAATGTATTTTATCACGGTGGAAACCGGGTGTATGTTCCGGCATGTATGGCTCACATGATGTGTTGCATATGCCTTTCCATCTATTACAATCTTCCATGCTTCATCGATCGACGGATCAATTATGTCCTCTCGACCCCAAAAGCTAACCTTCCCTATGTCATGCTCCTCACTCGCCTTTTTAAAAGGGTTGATCATGACTATCCTGATCTCGGTCTCTCCAACTATGTGTCCGTCAATCGTGTGATGTTTCCAATTCAAAGGGGGCATCCCCGAAATATTAGGAGTGACCGGGGGACGCATAGAGGTGATCCACAAGAATCCGAAAACGAGGAAAGTTCCTCATCATCAGGTGATGGTGATGGTGTTGGAACTAGTACCAACTTCGGTTCTACGAGTGACTCCACCGCATCTTTGAACACTTTCATGAATGGGTTAGACCAAATTAATCGTCCTCCTAATTCATCATCGAGTCAACTTTCTCAAAATTTCGGTCTTGATGATGACTATGGGTCAAACCTTCAAACTCGAGAGGAGTTGTACGATCATCGTACGGAGTCAAGGGGCCTTCAAGGCTATAGGGAGTATGCTCAAGAAGCTTGGCAATAAAAGGAAGTGATGATTTCTTTGAAGCTAACGGTGAAGACTTCATTTGGTTGACATGGTTGTTAACTTTAGTTTAATGTTGAACATTTTCATTTCATTAGACTTGTTTCTTATTTCTTTCATTAGATTATGGTTTGTATTAACTAATACTTTGTGTTTGAATTGACTAGTATTTTAATCCTAATGTGCTTCATGTAATCGAACTTTCAATTTACATGATTTTGTGCAAATTATATGTTAGTTAGCTATCTAGATTTTCGTTGGTAATCTATTTTGGCTTGATAAACTTTTGTCTAAAATATGGGCTTAAGAAAATTGCTGGAAGTTCCATTTTCATGGGGTTCTGTCGGCGGTTCTATAAATTCCTTGCGGTTCCTTAGTGTTATTAAACCGTAGGTATATTTAACGAACCACGAGTTGTAACTTCGAGCAGAATCTATGCTTTACACTATTTTCTCTAAATCTTTGTAAATATGGATAAAACTTTTGCTAAAACCCAACTTTTTCCTTATTAAGCTCGCAAATTCTATTGTTCACCAAAAATATTTTTAACACATTACTAGTTTGGATCATCACATCTTCTTCTTAAACCATCCTTGGTTATTCTTCTTCGTCATCCTCTAAGCCTTCTAAACCTTGACACACAACTATGGTGTCCACAAGATCCTCAAACTCTTCCAAACACTCTACCACCAAAAGAAACCTTAAGATTAAGATTAAGTTACCTAAATAAGGTGCTACATCTTTTCTTAAACCCAATAATGAGATTTCTTCTATTCTCATCTCTTCATCACCTTCACCACCTCTTGCTCCATGCAAGACTAGTTCAACTCATGGTACTAACCACTCTCATGGTTCTACTAATTCTTCATTCAAATAAAGAATGAATGAGTTGTCCTCACCTTTCAATCCAAGTCCTCTCTTGGATGTGAACCCCTAACCTCTCCAAAGCATTCCCCTTGTGAATGACTTAGTTGAGCCTTTGCCAACCTCACCTTTCACTCCACCAAATTCATTCATATCACCATTGGAAACCATGCCTCCTCCTTCTTCTCCTAACACTCCACTTTTGGGTGGTCTTATTTCTCACTTCATGGGTGATCCTTACTTCTTTGGTTTTTTTGAGGCACATGGTGCTCGTTGTCCATGTTGCCTCTATAATAACTACATCGTCCAAAACTTAAGAATCCAGATGTTTGGACTTCATGCAAGGTTACAAGATTTCTTGTTGATTTTGTTCACCAATCCTCCTTTCCTAGCAGATGAATGATGATATTTTCTAAAATATCTTTTCAAGAAAACAAGCCAAAGAAGATTGCTTAATCAAGATTAGATTAGCTTGATATTGTAGTAGTTAGTTGTTTTTCTTTTCTTGTACTTTGTTTCCTTCATGAGTTTTTCATGGAGATGTTTTAATAGATTAAGCTCTTTTATGTGTTTCAACCTATGTGTTCTTACACTAATCAACTTTAATATAAATTAAAATTGAACCTTAATCTATTGTAACCTCTAAAATTTGACTAAAATTGGATCAAAATGTTATCTAAGTATTTTTTCACCCATTGTCAAAATACTCTTGTGAGTATGTTTCTCTTATTGCAAGCATAGCCTAACCTAGTGTTATTAGAGGTAAAAATCCAAGATTTACTTAATTTTGAAAAAGTCTTGTCTTTCCTAAAAAACTTTCAAAGATCGGATTTTTTTGTCCATTGTGGGTGGCTCAATAAAATGCGTGCGTCTCAATATATATATTGAACCGCATGTTCATTTAAAGAACCGCGGACAGCAAGCCATTTTCTGGCTCGTTTTTTTGTCTTTCTTCTTTGATCACAATCTTTTTCAAGATTCTTTGTTTGCCTATTTGGGCTAAACATTTCTTGAAACCTTTTGTTTTATTTCTATTCTTTGCCTTGTTTATTTTCTTTAAACCCTCTTGTATTGGGAGTTTTCTTTCTCATCCCTCACAATGTCTTCTTCTTCTGACTTAACCTTGACATATCTTTGTCACACCCTTCTAAACCTAAAGCTTCTTCTTCTAAGAAACCGAAAATCTCGGTTCAACCCGTTTGGATCAAGAAGAACAAGAATCATCATGATTCATATTCTTCCAAACCTTGTGAGACTTCTTTTTTCTCTCCTATTGAGTATTGGAAAAAGACTTTCTCAATCAATCCAATTACCGGAAAAAAAGGAAGCTCTTCCGCCACCACCTAAACCTTTCAACACACCTCATCTCAATGACCTATCTTTTTTCCCTAACCTCACTAGGCATTGTAAAAATCTCTCTTATCCTCATTCTCCTTCTCCACCACCACCTTCTTATTTTGATGGTCCTCCCCCATCTAACGACTTTGTTTTGGATCATGGAAGCTCGTGTGCGTGTTGTCGATTTCAATAATTTGAACTTGCTCAAGTCTATGACAAGTTGAATTTTTGTTGAATTTCTCCTCACTCGAACTCCTCTCAAAGCATTTGTTCCCGTGATTAAATATTCGGATGATTCACCTTCGTCTTATTTTACCAGTAGAAGCACACTTTGTGTTTTAATTGCTTGAGTCAAACAAAAACCTAAGCAATCTTGGAGGACTATCTCTATTAGAATAGTTTGTGCTTATGTTGTTTATTTTTAATATTTGTTGTTTTAATATTTATATTTTATATATGAATATTATCCTTGTATGCTCTTTCATATTTTTGTAATATGATTGATATTCTTGTTTTGCTAATTCTTTATCACACATATTGTTGAGAGTTGATTGCGGTTCAAGTGTACAATTGTTTTGGGTGATTCCAGTAATTCTAATTTGTTAACCTTTTGACATTTTTTAACTACAATTGGTATGGAGTTTCTTTTCTATCTTTATTCCACCAATTATGAATTGAACTTGTCAAAATACTCTCTTTGGACATACTTAGAAAATGCTTACTTCTAATTTGAGATTTATTTTCTTCCACCCTCTCCAGTTACTTAGTAGGTAGTGACTAATGCATATACATTGGTGTTTATTTTCTTTCTACTAACATTTGTATGTAGCTTGTCACCTTAACTCGATCTCTTGGTGCCCCAAGCTAGAGGAGTAAGCACAAAGGAGGAGCTACTAGCAAAGTCGATTCTTCTCTCCTTCAAAGACTTGTGCTAACCTTTTTGCTTCGACAAAGGGGGAGAAATGATAGTGATAAACTCGTTAATAATTCGAATTCTTTTGTTTTGACAAGAAATGAGTTTATAGTTTGTCGTAATCAAAAAGGGGGAGATTGTTAATGCAACCACTACCTAAAAACATTATTAGTGTTAACTATTCTTTCTTAGTTTTGATCGCGACAAAGTGTAAAATATTTATCGTCAAAGATAACCGAATGACGAATTATTTAACAAACACTATCATCAAGGTAATAATCATTTAAGTCTTACATAAACATATCTTATACATGTTTAGTGATCATAGAAAGTGATTAACCTCAAAACTCACATTTATACAAATGTGACAAAAGATTTTAATAAACTTTATTTTTAAGAAAATGTTTTGATAAAATAAAAAATGAAAATATGAATATGGCGTATTCCAAATGCACTAGGAATATCCTTTGAGGGTTTAAACTACCCCATATAACATTTCCTCACTAAAGGACAAAAAAGAGCATACTCTAGGAGTCGCGATTCCTTAAATAGGTATGCGGTTCTTTAGTGATAATGAACCGCAATACCGTTTAACGAACCATGTCCAGAGAGCCGTTGGCTTTTGTTTCTTATAAATAGTGGATCATATTTTCATTTTCAAACAACCCTTTTTGGACAAATCTATCTGCTTCTTATCTTCTTTCTATGTTCTCCAATCATTAGTAAATGATCACTTAATTTTTTTAAGTATGTTTACTTATGATTATCCTCTTGATCCTCTTCTTTACTTGTCCAAAGAGAAGATCACTCGTACATTTGTGATGTGATTAAAGATGAAACCTTGATGAAGATCATCCTTTCTTAGATCTAGTCATGTTCATCATTTTGTATGCTTAAGTCATGTGTAGATCCAATGTATTTGTGAATACTTGGATTAGTCTTGTGTTTATCCAGGTATTTGTGAATACTTGGATTTGTCTTGTGTAAATCTATTGTATATGTGTCTACTTGGATTTGTCTTGTGTAGATCCAAGTTACATGTGTATACTTGGATATGTGTTTTTGAGTTGTAATAAGTCTTGTGTGTTAGTTCTCACTAAACTACAAAGTGATGTGTGTATTTGTCTTGTGAGTTCTCACTAAACTTGAAAGTGAAGAGTTGTCAATATTGGTTCTAACTTTGGATTAGGACTCGACATCTAGCCTTGTGTCGAAAAAGAAGATGGGCGATGAAGATTGGTTCTAGCTTTCAATTGGAACTCGACATCTAGCCTTGTGTCGGAAAAGAAGATGGGCGACGAAGATTGGTTCTAGCTTTCAATTAGAACTCAACATCTAGCCTTGTGTCGGAAAATGGTGAAGTAGGCGATGTGTGTAGATTGGTCCTAGCTAAGATTAGGTCTCGACATTTAGCTTAGTGTCGGAAAATAATGTAAGCGACGTTGTAAGGTTTTCTTCGCCAAGAAGGAAGCTTGTGGATATAGTGGAAATCTCAAGTAAGGTGTACTTTAGGAGTGGAGTAGGAACGAAGAGAGAGCTTCGTTGCAAAACCACTATAAATCTTGGTGTCGTGCCTTAGGTTTTTTCTTTTCCTTACTCTTTACTTATGCTTTCATTCTTACATTGCATTTCATTGTCACTAGATATTGTTAATGCATTAGAATTGAACCTAATAATTATGAAACTAGTTTTAAAGTAAAAGGTAATTTTGGGACAAAGCTAATTGAAAGGATTTTAATTAGGTACATTACAATAGAAACTATTCACCCCCCACCCCCTTCTAGTTTCTACACACTTTCGTTAGCCGATTCTTTCCATCCGCTATGTTCGAAAGACTCGTGGGAGAAATTCGTGATTTCGCATAAAATTCCATGAAATCACTCGTTGATGCATGGAATCGAATGAAAGACCTACTTCATAGTTGTCACGAATATAGTTTAGGAAAAGGAACCATAATCCAAATCTTTTACCATGGTTTCAATGAACTGACACAAGCAATCCTTAACTGCTAGAGGAATCTTTTTTATAAGACCCCTAACGAGGCATATCAATTGCTCGAAGACCGAGTGCTTTTGAAACTCGATTGGTCTAAAGACTCTAACACCAAACCTTTCAAGAAAAACCGTTGATTTGGCAGAAAGTAGCGAAAACTCCGAACTCACGGAAAAGATGGAAGCTCTTACGACCAAACTCGACTCGTAATACAGAGATATCAAAGGAGAAATGAAAGAAATGCGAGAAGATAATTGTGGAGGTAACCACCCGTCTTCGGAACGTGATGACAAACCGACGGGAGGACCTAAACAAGAAGCAAACTATGACTAAGGAGGATAGCGTGGAGGTGGTTATCGAGTTAACTACTACTGTAGGAATCTCGATACTTGGCGTGATTATCCGAAAACAGAAAATCGTACCTCATACCCTCGTGATAACGATGAATCCAATCCATCAAACGAAAAGAAACCTGAAGAATTAAGCTTAGACTATACTCTGTGAGAATTTTTCGTATTTTAAAAAGCTACAAATACCTTTGTCAAAAATTAATTCTTCGATCTCAAAGCAAGTGTAGAAAGAGGACAAAAGAATCACACCGCCTCTATCCACGATCTCAAAACCAAATTTGGTCGACTTTTCGATCAATTTTCTGATCGACCGAGTGGTTCGCCTACGAGTAACCAACTGAGCTAGCTCAGTTGGCCACCAAGCGTAACCTTGGGGAGGTGTATTTGGAGAGGTCTCGAGTTCGAGTCTCACTAAGAACCTTCAGGGGTCCGAATTAAATAGAACCAGGAGTGGGGTTTATCCCCTAAGGAGAAGTTTCGAGGATTGCATACTGCCCAATTGGATGTCACTATAAGCTCGAATCACTAACTACTAACTCGCCGTTAAAAAAAAAACCAGAATCAAAACCATCTGGATATAACGATAGACCATACCGCCCGCCCGCCGCTCGTAATGAGCATGTGAATGTCGTATCCACACGTAGTGGGAGAATTTATGATCCATAACCTAATCCAAATACCAAAACTACCACTTTCATCGATGAAAGTGAGGATGAAGAGGATGAAGCCAATAAGGACGTTGTCGTATCTCCTTCGAAATCGAAACCCAAACTAACCACACCAACACCACTCAAGGCGTATACACCTAAAAATCCATATCCTCACCGCCTACGTAAAGAAAAGATGGAGGCTCGAAATGCCAAATTTTTAGATATGCTTAAAGAGGTTAAGATCAACGAACCCCTTGTTGATATCTTAACTGGCATACCCAACTATGGGAAATTCCTTAGATATATTGTGAGCAACAATAGCAACATGGAGCAAATCTTTGCTGCCATTCTGAGCGAAGAATGTTCCGCCATTATGAAAGTTTATGGACTGATATTTAATAGTCGTGTGATAGGATCGAACTCGAGATTACGGAATTGCACACAATACGTAAAGATTTAATTTAATTAATAAATACATTTATTAAATTTATTAATTTATTTAATAAATATATTTATGTATTTATTACTTTAAACCGAACAAGTAACTATATGACTTTAACGATCGTTACTTAATTAATAGTTAAGTATTTACGAATGTTAAAAAAATATATAGTATGTATATATAAAGAAAGAAGTTTTGAAGATTCCGGAACACCCCTAAGGGGTGTTCTAGTCGGTCGGTTATGGGCTCCAAGGGGGGGGGGGGGGCAAAAGTTGCCTTGTATTTATCTTGGGTTACAAAGAGTTTAGGCCTATAAATACACCTCCTAATCCCTCATAATCTACACAACATAAATCTTTTCCCTTCTCTCTTCTTTGGTTCGATCACAAGGTGAAACAACAAAGGGTTTCGGTTGGTTTTTCTTGGTTGATCGATTGTATACATAATCTAGTCCTAGCCCCTCTCTAGAGTTGTTGGGTAGATTAATTACAAGCGTTTTAGCTCGGGTTTTACGTGCTAGAATCACGGTTAGCTCGTTGTATTACGTGTGTACAAGATCGTAATATAGTCTTACTTTAGACTATATCTTGGTATATTACGGTATATACCCGAATTGGTGATTCGTTTTCGTCTTGAGGATTTGCTTTAGCATAAAGGTATGTAACCATAATTCGATTAATTATAATTGTGTTATTATTATGATCTTGTTAAATCGCTTCCGCTACATGTGCTTTGATCTCGTTTAGGGTTTTATATAATTCTTATGATACAAATAAACCTTCAGTGGCATCGAGAGCCATTTTAACATGTTATAATAATCGAAAATCTAAAGTTTTCTAAATATAATTGTTTTGAGTTAAAACTACATGTTTTTTTAGGTTTTCATAAAATTAGGGTTTTATTTTTTAAAATTAGGGTTTTGGCTATTGCATGATTAATTGTTATGTCATGTATGGTTACGATCCGTAGAGATTTAATTATTAAGATTTGTGTGGAATCCATGATTACGTGCATGTTTTCATGGATCGTAAAATTATATGTTTATATGATTTTATGTGCTACATCATTATTTGATTCAATAAATCTAGAATTAGAGAAGACTTTTATATGAATATAAAGACCAAGATTTGATGATTATTGAATAAATCGTATGCACGTAGCTATTTGATTTATTTGTTGCACATATATATTGTTATTATGTGTTTATGATTTATTTTTTTTACTTGTTTATATAAAATTGTTGAATTGTTGTAAACAAGGGTTTTTTTTTTGAAAAAAAATAATATGGACTAAATCATAAAAATAATGATTTGTTAGAGATTTAAATTACATAAGATTACGTTGAATGGTGAATTGCAATAATATTCTAACGGCCTACTCTATTTGACAAACTACAAAGTGGGTTGACGCACTGCTGGTCATGTACCCGGTTAAGGAAGGCGGTGTTATGCCATTAGTCGCTGACCAAATTCCCAGCTCGCCTGTGCATCAAAATTGAAATTACCTACGATTATTAATTAAGTTATACCTTAAGGGTGATTTACCACAAATTCATATCCAAAACACAATGAATAGGGTATTGCTTTGTGTGTAGCCGAGTTCTAGCAAAAGTACAATGTGATTAGTTGTGGGTAAATTCTTTTATTGGTTTAACCAATAACATAATTTATGAAGAAATTAAATCTTGTAAAAGAGTTTACTAAATGTTTTATTAAAATTATGTTATGGAGATTGTATGCATGCTTCTCCATACATTGATTTTGACATCAAAATTTTTACCCTGAAAATTTAAGTCGAATGCTCCTAATTGACGAACACTTTAAATTACTTTGTCATCAAATGAGATTTTTGGATGATGTTGTGATGGAGAGAGAACCATCGGTAGAATGAGAATTCGTATGATGGTTTTATGTTACTCAGATTAGACGACTTAATTAAGTTACTCAGTGAGATCTGGATACTTAATGCATTTAGAAGGGATGAAACATGTTTACAATGCAAAACGTTTTTTTTGGCAATGTAAATCCCTTAAATAGCTAGAAATTGAAAATTGTTTGTCAATTGAATTGTTCGACAAGTCGCTATGTTGAGTACATTCATTACTAGCAGATCAACTGATGTAATGCATCTATGTAAATATAGTTCTAGAATTCATGGAAAATAATATGGTTTTTATATCGGGGTAATTTATTTTCTTAAAGGTATTTTGTTATCGAAAATACTAATATTTGACCTTATTTCGGTAGAAATGGCTCAACCAACCAATAACACTATAAGTTCTGCGTTCAAATCTTTCTTTGAACGACCGGAACTTACTGACCCAAACTTCAATGATTGGTACCGCTCTCTAAGAATTGTCTTGAGAGGAGCGGGTACTATCGATATTTTGACTACTCCCTATACGGAGGATCTTGCTGAAGGAGCATCTGATGCGCAAAGGCTTGAACATGCTGCTAATGTTAAGAAACACTATGAGGTGGCTTGCTTAATGCTAGGGAAAATGGCTCCTACACTTCAACAGAAGTATGAGCTATTTTCACCAAAGTGAATGCTTGATGAACTCAAGGCTATGTTCGAAAAGCCGCAAGCTGTGGAGATCTACGATTTGGTAGATGCTTTGCATAGTTGCAAGCAAGCTCCAGGAGAGTCTGTAAGTGCCCATTATTTAGAGATGAGGGGCTATATGGAACAACTCATTACACTAGGACAACCCTATGATCATAATATGGCTATCAACTTGATCAATAGGTCCCTTAACAAGGACTTCAATGATTTCGTTAGAAACTATAATATGCATTGCACGGGGAAGACAGTTAATGATTTGCATGCAATTCTCATTAACTATGAAAAGGGGTTGAAAGACAAGGCATCTACCACTACGCCTTCTGTACTAACCATACAAAAGGGTAGAGTGAGTAAGCCAAAACTGCAAGCGAAAAAGAAGAAAGGCAAAGGCAAGGGTAATAAGAGCAAACAAGTTGCGACTTATTCGAAACCTAAGCAGAACTTTGTCAAGAGGAGTCAATCTCAAAAAGATGATACTTTTCACCATTGCAAGGCAAGTGGTCACTGGAAGAGGAATTTCCCTCTTTACCTCGAAGAATTGCGAGAAATAAAGAAGAAGTTTGAGCAGAGCGCTGCAGCTTCAGGTACTTTATTTATGATTGAATCGTTCAATTTAACATACAAATTAAATTCCTGGGTATATGATACGGGATGCGGTATTAACATTTGTAATACGCTGCATGGATTTAATCTAGAAAGGAAGTTTTCCTATGGGGAACAATATCTGCAAGTGGGCAATGGCGCACAAGCAGTGGTTGAAGCTATAGGAACTTTTGATCTAGTTTTACCTTCGGGTTTAGTACTGAGATTAAATGATTGTCATTATGCACCTACAATTGTTAGGGGTGTTATTTCCTTTTTTTGTCTGTTAAATAATGGATTTGTTCACACGATTGATAATAATATATTTTCTGTTTGGAAAAATGGTATTTTCTATTTTAATACAATTTCTGTGAATGGTGTGTTTGAAATGGACATGCATGATAATAAATCCAAGAACGATAAGTATGTATTTAGCATGAGTAAGAAGAGAAAGTTTGACAAGAACTCTTCTTATCTTTGGCATTGTAGACTTGCCCATATTGAGAAGACTCGTATACAAAAGCTTCAACGTGAAGGTCTTTTGGAAAATATCAATGATGAATCATTTGATAAATGTGAGTCTTGTATTTCTAGAAAGATGACCAATAAACCTTTTAATAGCAATACTGAAAGGGCTACTGATCTACTTGGACTTATACATACTGATATGTGTGGACCACTTAGACATACGTCAAGGAAAGGTGCTAGCTACTTCTTAACATTTATGGATGATTATAGTCGTTATGGTTATGTTTATTTAGTTAAGCATAAACATGAGATATTTGAAACATTCGAAGTGTTTAAAGCAGAAGTAGAACTGCAATTAGGGAAGAAGATTAAAGCTCTTCGTTCCGATAGAGGTGGTGAATATTTAAGTCAAGAGTTTATAGATTATCGAAGTGAGAATGGAATTGTTCAGCATCTTACTTCTCCCTATACTCCACAACAAAATGGTGTATCTAATAGGAGAAATCGTACATTATTGGATACGCTACGATCTATGTTTAATCTTAGAACTTTACCTTTATCCTTTTGGGATGATGCTTTAGAATACGTTGTTCACATTTTAAATATGGTTCCCACAAAGAAGGTCGATAATACACCATATAAACTATGGCATGGCAAGAAGCCACATTTGTCTTATTTAAAGGTCTGGGGTTGCGAGGCATATGTGAAACGTGACTCAGGTGACAATATCCAACAACGATCTGTAAAATGTATCTTTGTAGGATACCCTAAGGAAATTATGGGTTACTACTTTTATTATCCACCTAAGAACAAAGTAATTGTTGCTATGTATGGAGACTTCCTTGAATCTGATCTTGTTAATCAAGAATTCAGTGGGAGAAATTATGATCTTAAAGAGAGTCATATAGATACATTACCTTCTGAAAACACTAGCGATGTAATTCACGTAGAACCAGAAGGTCTGGCGGCTCCACCAGAATTAGTTCCTCTGCGTAGATCCGCAAGGATTAAAAACGTAAATAGCAATATATGTCTTAACATAGAGGATGATGATGAGTTAAGGGATCTTGGTGAACCCGCTAACTATAAATTCGCCATACTTGATCCTGAAAAGGATAAGTGGATGGTTGCTATGGATGAGGAAATGAAATCCATGAAAGTAAATGATGTTTGGATTCTTGTAGAACCACCACTGAATGCTAAAGTAGTGAGACATAAGTGGATATACAAGAAGAAAACCGACATGGACGGAAAAGTACAATCCTATAAAGCTCGTTTAGTAGCTAAAGGTTTTACTCAAACTTTTGGCGTAGACTACGAGGAGACATTTTCTCCTGTAGCAGTCTTAAGTTCTATTAGAATTCTCATAGCTATAGCAGCATACTATGACTATGAGATATGGAAAATGGATGTTAAAACTGCCTTCTTGAACGGTCGCTTAGATGAAGACATCTATATGCAGCAACCAGAAGGGTAAGTTGATCATGAGAATCCAGGACATGTGTGCAAACTTCAAAGGTCCATTTATGGTTTGAAGCAAGCATCACGTCAATGGAATAAAAGATTTGACGAAGAAATAAAAAAATTTGGATTTATTCAGAATCGTGATGAGCCATGTGTATATCGCAAAGCTAGTGGGGGGTGATGTAGTATTCCTAGTCCTATATGTTGATGACATATTAATCATGGGAAGTAACATTCCAAGACTTAAAGCTGTTAAGGATTATCTTGGTAAATGTTTTTCTATGTAGGATTTAGGAGAAACTGCATACATTCTGGGAATTAAGATCTATCGGGATAGGAAAAGACGGTTGATTGGTCTATGTCAAGATGCTTATATAGATAAGAGTTTGAAGAAGTATAATATGCATAATTCCAAGAAAGGTTTTCAACCTATGGAAGTTAAGCATACTCTGAGTCATGAGATGGATGCATCAACTCCTGAAGAGGAGGCATCCATGCAGAAGGTGTCTTACTCTTCGGCTGTAGGATCTATAATGTATGTTCTTAGATGTACAAGGCCTGATGTGGCGTTTGCTCAGAATTTGGTCAGTAGATACCAACAGAATCCAGGGAAGCTCCACTGGACTGCTGTTAAACATATTCTAAAGTATTTGAGAAGTACGAAAGATATCTTTTTGGTATATGGAGCGAAACCAGACACAAAACTGAATGTTACAGGTTTCTATGATGCGTCATGGCAATGTGATAAAGATGATACGAAGTCTCAGACGGGTTATGTTTTTGTTATCAATGGAGGAGCAGTGGACTGGAAGAGCAAGAAACAGACAACCATTGTAATGCATCCTACTCAATATGAGTACATGGCTGCTTCAGAAGCTGCAATGGAAGCTGTTTGGATTAGGAAGTTTATTGAAGATCTTGGAGTGATGCCTTAAATTAAAGAACCTATAGATATGTATTGTGACAATTATGCCGCAATAATATTTGCCAATGACCCTGGAGTCATGAAAGGCGCCAGGTGCTTTATGCGTAGACATCACTACGTCCGAGAACAAGTTGAAGCTCGGGAAATCAAATTGATAAAAGTTCACACAGATGATAACATAGCCGATCCTTTAACTAAGGCTTTGCCTAGACCAAAGGTAGTTAAGCATGCCAAAGCGATTGGGCTGCAACTAGCTAGCGAACTAATGCAATAAATGTGTGATTAGTATTTGGATAAAGAATGTTATAACATTATTATATAATGAAATAAAGATTGAGTTTCGTTTATTTCTATTATTTAATAAGTGTATCCTATTTTACATGTTTTAATCCATGAATAAATGTTATGCTACATGTCTGATGTCGATTAATAATATGGGAACATTATTAAACTAAGACAAATCAAAATAGCGATAGAGTATACTTGAAAGTATATTGATCGATTTTGGATGATATTCGATGAATCGAATATAGGACTTATCCCAACTATATGTTATTACTTTATGGATCTTTGTCATTAAGTAAAACATAAATAGTTATCCTTAGACTTGAGATACTAGGAAACTGTTATGAATCTAGTGCATCCCTGTGGAATAATCTAACGCTAAATGTAACTGGTAGCTATAAGGATTATTTTCGGAAGTGTTTCAAAATTCATAAGTTTTGCTCGTAGTCAATATTGAATTTATTTCCTCCAATTTAGTTTTGGAGTTTAGTACAGCCGGGCCCATCGTGGAATTAGTAAGATGTTTGTGTGGCCACATCCAAATTTATTTTGGTAATCTTGCTGAATCTGTGAACGAGAAACAAAATGGTTAATGAAAGGAATGATTGAGATCCATATCCTTATTAACGTTGTATTAGAAATAAAAGGATAATAATAACGATGCAGAATCGTTAAAAGGTTTTGTCCAGGAGACCTTACTCGAGTTGTATTAGAGACATTGCTAAGTGTAACTAGACGCTATTTAATGTAATCACGATATTCGAAATATGTCCAAGTGGGAGCTGAAAGTTTATGGACTTATAATTAATAGTCGTGTGATAGGATCGAACTCGAGATTACGAGATTGCACACAATACGTAAAGAGTTAATTTAATTAATAAATATATTATTATATTTATTAATTTATTGAATAAATATATTTATGTATATATTAATTTAAACCGAGCAAGTAACTATATGACTTTAACGATGTTAATTAATTAATAGTTAAGTATTAGCAAATGTAAAATAAATATATAGTATGTATATATAAAGAAAGAAGTTTAGAAGATTCTGGAACACCCCTAAGGGGTGTTCTAGTCGGTCGGTTATGGGCTCCACGGGGGGGGGGGGGGGGGAGTTGCCTTTTATTTATCTTGGCCTACAAAGAGTTTAGGCCTATAAATACACCTCCTAATCCCTCATAATCTACACAACATAAATCTTTTCCCTTCTCTCTTCTTTGGTTCGATCGCAAGGTGAAACAACAAAGGGTTTCGATTGTTTTTTCTTGGTTGATCGATTGTATGCATAATCTAGTCCTATCCCCTCTCTAGGATTGTTGGGTAGATTAATTACAAGCGTCGTAGCTCGGTTTTTACGTGCTATAATCACGGTTAGCTCGTTGTATTACGTGTGTACAAGATCGTAATATAGTCTTACTTTAGACTATATCTTGGTATATTACGGTATAGACCCGAATTGGTGATTCGTTCTTCGTCTTGAGGATTTGCTTTAGCATAAGGTATGTAACTCTAATTCGATTAATTATAATTGTGATCTTGTTAAATCGCTTCCACTACATGTGCTTTGATCTCGTTTAGGGTTTTATATAATTGTTATGATACTAATAAACCTTCACATTATGCAAACCAAAATTCCACCAAAGCTCAGAGATCTGGGAAGCTTTCTTATCCCATGCGCCTTAGCCAACAATGTTGAATGTCACGCCTTGTCCGATCTAGGCCGAGTATCAATCTTATGTTGTACTCATTGTACGCATATGTCTCAAACACTACCTTGAAACCGATAAGTATGGGTATACGGTTAGCCAACCATACTTACCAATATCATGTTGAGGTAGCCGAGAACATGCTCGTCTAAGTTGGTAAATTCATATTTCATGCTGACTTCGAAATGGAGGAAGACCGTCAAGTTCCTCTTTTTTTAGGACGACCATTCTTACATACCGCTAACGCTTTCACCCGTGTTAAAAACAAAGAGCTCAACCTTAGAGTTGGTGATGATAGAGTCACATCCATGATAGACAAAGCTATGGAACACTCTCATTCTAATGATGACTCATGCTTTCGCATAGATGTTACCGATGATGTTACTGAAAAAAGTTGGATGCATTGCTTGATGACAATGAACAATTCAAAACCACTTCGGAAAAGATCAATGATACCGATCTTGATCGAGAATTCGCGGAATTCATGGCCATTGATTATGAGGAAATTTTTGAAGGGGGAGAATAAGAGAACAAAAACTTCTAAGTCCTACCTTCCGAAGATCACTTGCAAGTCAAGAAATTGATTCAAGAGCCATCTAAGGATCTTGAGTTGAAACCTCTTCCCGACCATCTCAAGTATGCTTTTCTAGGTATAGATTCACTCCTACTAATGATCATATCTTCTTTAATCGAGGAAGATGAAAAGAAACGTCTTGTTTCTATGCTCAAAACCACAAAGAAGTGTTTTCTTGGAAAACATCTGATATTCTAGGTATAAGCCCATACTTTTGCAAACAAAAAATGAATTTTGAAGACGATGCCAAAACCGTTATTCAAAGGCAACATCGACTTAACCCAAACATGAAAGATTTCGTGAAGAAAGAGATAATCAAACTTCTTGACGCCGGAGTCATCTATCATATAGAAGACAACTCTTGGGTTAGTCCCGTCCATTGCATTCCTAAGAAAGGAGGAATGACCGTTGTGACAAACGAAAAGAACGAAATTGTTCCTACAAGAACCGTCACCGGTTGGCGTGTGTGTATCGATTACCGCAAATTGAACGTTGCCACCCGCAAGGATCATTTTTCTCTATCATTCATGGACCAAGTGTTGGAAAGACTTGCGGGGAATAATTTCTTTTGTTTTCTCGACGGTATTTATGGCTATTTCCAAATACCTTTGGAATTGGACGATCAAAAGAATACCACATTTACTTGTCATTTCGGAACCTAGGCTTATAGGCGTATGCCTTTTGGCATTTGCAATGCACCGACGACTTTTCAAAGGTGTAAGATCGCCATCTTTTAAGACATGCTTGAAGTATCCATGGAAGTTTTCATGGATGATTTCTTAGTCTTTGGAAACTCATTCGAGTCTTGCCTTTTAAATCTAGAGCATATGCCCATCCAATGCAAACAAGCTCATCTTGTACTCAACTGGGAGAAATATCACTTCATGGTGACGAAAGGAATTGTTCTTGGTCACAAAGTCTCCGATGTAGGATTAGAGGTAGACAAAGCCAAGATTGAAGTGATATCCAAATTACCAGCACCCACTAACGTTAAAACCGTTAGAAGTTTTATAGGTCATGCGGGATTCTATCGCCGATTCATAAAGAATAATTCCAAAATCGCTCGACCGATGACCAAACTTCTAGAAAAATACTCAGTCTTTGAATTTAACGAAGAATGCATGAAGGCATTCGACACTCTTAAAGACAAGTTAACGAATGCACCGATTATGGTTTCACCAGATTGGTCGCGGCCCTTTGAACTTATGTATGATGCAAGCGATTTCGCTGTAGGAGCATTCTTAGGACAACGTAAATGAAAGAATTTCCTTCCTATACACTTTGCAAGCAAAACTCTCAATGGTGCATAGCTCAACTACATGTTACGGAGAAAGAACTACTTGTCATAATCTTTGCTTTCGAAAAATTCCGATCCTATCTTGTGTTGTCGAAAACTGTTGCACTCACTGTTACTCAACGCTGAAATACCTATTTTCTAAGCAAGATGCTAAGCCGCGTCTTATTAGATGGATTCTACTACCCCAAGAATTTGACGTTGAGATAAAAAAAATAAAGGAGCAGAAAATGTCGCATCTGATCATTTATCGTGACTTGAAAATCTAAATCTAGAAGAGTTAAGGGATGAAGATATCGATGATAATTTTCCCGATGAGACTCTTATAAAAATCTCTACGGACGAGGTAGTAACTCTATGGTTTGTAGACTTTGAAAATTACCTCATTGGATGAATTCTGAGAAAAGGTTTAACCTATCACCATATTGTAAATTCTTTTGCGATATTAAACACTATTTCTGGGAAGATCCCTACCTTTTCAAGATGTGCCCTGATCGCTTGATTAGGAGATGTGTTTATGGTTCGGAAGCATGAAGATTCTTGATGAATGCCATCATGGCTCAACTGGGGGACACTATGGTCCTTCCACTACAACTAATAAAATTGTTGATGCTGTTTTTTATTGGCCAACAATTTTCAAGGAGGCTCATACTCTAGTACAAAACTGTTATGCTTGCCAATGATCCGGTAGCCTCTCACGAAGAGATGAGATGCCTAACAACAACATCCAAGTCAGTGAAGTGTTTGACATATGGGGAACTGATTTCATGGGACCGTTTCTCAAATTCCATAAGTTTGAATACATCTTAGTTGCTATTGATTACGTGTCCAAATGGGCAGAAGTCGAGGCTTTACATACGAATGATGCACGAGCCATAATCAGTTTTCTAAAAAAGCTTTCTTCTCGTTATGGAATGACGAAAGCTTTGACCCAGCGACCAAGGAACTCACTTTTGTAACAAGAAGATGGAGAAATTCTAAAGCGTTATGAAGTTACCCATCGTTTTGCCACTGCTTTTCATCCAAAAATGAGTGGACAAGTTGAAAACACCAACAAAGCTTTAAAGCGAATACTAGATAAAAAGGTGAAGGACAATCCTTCTGTTTGGTCAAGGAAACTTGATGATGCCCTGTAGGCATTTTTCACAGCTTATAAAACCCAATTAGCACAACGCCTTACAATTTGTTGTACGGTAAAATTTGCCATTTGCCCTTCGAAATTGAACACCGTGCTTACTGGGCATTAAGAAGTTGTAACCCAAATCTCAAGGTGGCCAAATAGAACCTATTCTTGCAATTACATGAACTCGATGAATTAAGACTCCAAGCTTATGAGTATTATAAACTTTACAAAGCTCGTACCAAAGCTTATCATGACAAGAAACTTTGAATTAGAAAAGAATCCAAGAAAGAAGATAAAGTTCTCTTGTTTAACATGAAGTACAAATTCAAATCTCCAAAGCTTAAACCAAAGTGATATGGACCGTTTATATGTAAACATGGATACCCGCCTAGTTATGTGGAATTATATGACAAATATAGAGGAAGCTTCATTGTCAACGGACACCTGTTAAACTATATTATGATAAGTTGAGTGAGAGATTTCCACTTGATAAAAAGAAAGAAAACTAAAAGAGGTATGAATCCGGCTAATGACTCAATAATAAAATAAGCGCTTCTCGGGAGGCAACCCATGTGTTTTAGTGTGATTTTAAACTGTTTTCATGCGTACACCCCAGGATTTTATAACCAATGTTCCGCTTAAATTTGGAGGGCATAGCATGTGTCATTTTTATAAAAACCACAAAATCTAAAAATATTGTGTTTTCGTATTTTTGTGTGTTTTTCGTTTGTTTTTTGTGTTTTGGTTTTTTTGCACGTACCATAAATTGAAGCCGGAGGCAAGACTCATGTGTATTCTTCATGATGTATCATATGCCCAAGATTTTGGTTTTCTCTTATTTCCCTATCTTTTTATCTGTTTCATCACATTGAGGACAATGCTAAATTTTTAGTATGAGGGGTTATAGGAAAAACGAGAAAAATGTTTAATTTTCATATTTTTGGGCTAATTTAAAATTTTCTCTGAACTTGATTGTCCTTGTAAATAAAGTTTTGAAGTAAAGTATATAAATAGCTAGATTTAACCACCTGTAATTTTTGAAAATTTGAGATGTATTCCTGTGACAACCTTACTGTGAGACTCCCAAAATCAGACAAGAAAACACGTAGGCAACAAGGGGGTTCCACGTCATGGTACAATAAACAATGAAATACTCTTGACACAAAGTTGACGTAATAAAAAAAATATACATTACATCATAAAAGATCAGAGTTTTTAAACAAAGGTCCCAGAGTTTTATAAGCAGAAAAATTTATTATTTAAATATGGTTTTGTAACATATATTTTCCAAGAATATAAGATAAACTTCTGAAAGTTTATACCAAAACCAAAGCTTTAAAAGAAGTAACACAGAAATCTCCAAGTTGCATTAATATCCTGCGGGTTCCCTTCCAAGCAAAGCTAAGTATTAATACCTGAGATTATGTAACACCCCATTTTGATAATGGAATGTCACGCGTAATTATGGCGTGTCATCAAAGCATACAAGGATAAATGTATAAAAAATTACATGACCATAGGGATAACCGGAATCAAACATCGGTTCCCAAACATAAGCCCAAAACATAATAAAGCAAAAGATAAGAATTAAAGACTAAACAAGCATAAGTATATGAAGGCAAAAAGGGAAAAGAAGTCTCTAGCAACTTCCATCCTAAGCACGTCCTCCAAATGCTCGAGTCTTTCCTAGGGTACCTGCCGTTTTGGGACATGGAAAGGAAGTAACGGCTGAGCAAAACACTCAGTGCAAGGATATAAACATAGTATAAATGACTAAGCATAAATAAGACTTAATAGCAGCGGAAATGTATAAGTCCTAGAAAACCTGGAACATGTTCATAAAACTGGTTTTATAGTTTGAAAAGCCTTATGTTTATCTTATGAAAACTGTTTAACATATTTTACCATTAGCCAATATAGGTCATGAAAATCCACCGTGCATGAATACTTGGAGGGGTGACCTCATCATGCAAATTAGAGGGGCTGCCTCTAATTTATTATACTGGTTCTGGGTAGGAGGGATCAGCTCCTTGTGAAGGATGCAAGGCACACACCACATTCACCATGAAATCCTGACTGAAAACATGTAACTAGGATGCACCCATACGCCCCACATGATAAATATAATATAAATGGCCAAAAGTTGAAAGGGACGCCACGAGCAATCACTCCGCCGTGGTGAAGTCATAACATCAGTGCCTCTAATGTTATGGTTATGGTACCTCCATAACTAGGTGAAACTGGTCATGCAAGTATATGGCTATAGGTATTCTTAATTAAACATAAGCAATCAAACACGTAACTTATACTACGGGAAAACAGTTGGCTGCATACGGGGAATCCTAATAAGGAAAGAATGTCCATACTGAAAGGACGGGAATCCGTACCTTATGTCCACTGAACGAACGGAAGAGAGAATCCTACTTCTGGATCACTAACGCTACATGAATACACACGTGTATAAGTATCTGATTACTGAATACGTACTGGTTTTATGTCGTGTCTTAGCTTATTTTATATGTTTTAAGTCATGTTTCACTGTTTTAAGTTTTAATCTGTGTTTATCTTATATTCTGTCCATCCTGATTAAGTATTACTTGTATTTCATGTATTATTATACTTACTGTGTAATATTAAGTAACTTTCTAAAAATACCAGGTTTTCTAAAATAGAAAGCTTCCAAAAATAGAAAGTTACCAAAAATAGACTAGCTGCCTTAATTACATAAGTTTCTAAAAATAGAAAGTTTCCATAAATAGATATAAGCTGGTTAAATAAGCTAGTTACATAAGCTTAAGTGTTTACTGATTAATATTCTAAGTCATGTAATAAAATAGTATAGTTTATTAATTATTTCATGAAATTTATATAAACCATAGTCTAAAGTATTTAATTAAATATAACATAATTTTAATTAAATAAAGGTAATAATACATAGGTTGAAAATATGTATTAATATTAATATAAATTAAGTCAAGTTAATTAATCAATTATAAGTCATGTTTAATAATTAACTAATTACTAAAATCATAATTAAATAATAAAATACTTATGTTAAATCATGTATTATTAATTATTAATAATAACCTAAGTCCATGTTTTAATTAAATTAATTATATAGCAGGTTAAATTAATTTAATTAATCTTATAATAATAATTCCCGATTTATTAGTTTAATTGTCTTGTAATTAATATACATGTTAAGCTAATTAAACGCGTAAAATAATAACCCGTACCCATGTATTGTTTTATTAAAACGTTGTCGTAAACCGAACCCGTGAAAACCCGTGAGAACGTGTTGTGTTTTTACCATAAGCCGAACCAAACAGCCCCCTTAAGTTCCAAAACAGTTTGCCAAACACCCCCTTAAGTCTGTTTTTATTTTTTTAAAAATGGTTTGCCAAACACCCTGTTAAAATCCGCAGCCAAACACCCTTTAACTGCCAGTTCCTCCTGGCAGTTTTGAGTTTCCCCTGTTTGCTTACAATTCCCATCGGCAGGCTAAACCTGCCAGCCGTGGGTTCCCACTGGTAGACCAAATTCACCACTGGCGCAGCCAGTGGTTTTTCCCCTGCTTGTTCGCTGTTTCCCTTGCTTGAGCAAACCAAGCTTAAACCCTAATTAGGGTTGCGGCTGGTGGAATTAATTCACCACCGAGACTCATATGAGTCTCGGTTTGTGTGCAAACAGGCCAAACGAACACCCCCCATGAACTTAACATTTGTATTATGTTTTAATAACAAGTTTTACGTTTGGATTTATGATCCATCACGCAAAGAAAGGAAAGAAAACGGTATCTAGAGTTATACCTTGTTTCTTTTCGTGTTAAGGTTTAGAACACCCAAAACAAACGCACCCCTCGTTCTTCTTGGATCATGAAGGCATGGTTTCCTTGTTTTCTTTGTGTGGGTCGCGGCAGAGAAGAGAGAAAAGGAGGAGACAAAAACTGACGGCTTGATATGTATTCTAGGGTTTTATTGTGTTTGTCCAAAAAAATGTATACTCCCCCCGTCTCTTTTGATTATACACGCCTCCCAACACACTTGGGCCTAGAGACTGATGAGACGGCTTTTATACATGGTCTCATCGTTCTTTTTGGACTTAAAATGCATTAAATATCATCAAAATGCCCAAATATATGCTTGTGTTTGTTGCTTGTGTAATTTAGGTACGGATATTGAGAAAATGACAAAAGATCACAAGAATCACGCAAAAAACGAACACGGGAAACGAAGCCGCACGATGAACCAAGCCCTAGTGAAGAATTTTCCAAAGAAAACCCTTGAAGATTTGAAGAATATTGAAGATTGGTCCTCCAAGTTTGAAGAATTGACACTTTATACCCTTGTATCTTCATAATTACAAGTTTGGTCCCTAAAGTTTGTCAAAATTACAAAAAGGACCCTTAACTTTGAAGAATTGGCAAATTTAGTCCCTCATCAAATCTAAATTGTCAAATATGGTCCTCCAAGAAGTCAACCAACAAGTCAAAGCCTTGATGTTTGAAGATTGTTCAAGATCAGTCCCTGGAATTTGAAGATAATACAAGTTAAGCCCTTGGAAAAGTTTTTGGAAACCTTTGTGCCAGTTTTGACAACTTGGCAAAAGTTGATAAGGCTAAATCAAGCACTGATGGGTATTTAATACAAAATGAAGAGAAAAGAAAACATGAGGGGGCAATCTTGGGAGACAACCAAACTTCACCAGCCAACCCCCATCTGACACGTCATCTCTGCCAGACCACTAGCTAAAACCAACCAGTCCATAACTCTTTTGACCCTATCACAAAACCTTTGTGAACCTTTCACTTTAATTAAACTTATTTAATTAACTAAAAGTGGGGGAAACACTTTTTAAACTTGTTTTAAACTTCCAGACGAATTAAACTTCTCCTTCTTAGCCTATAAACCCTAAACACACCCAGAATTAATTAAACTCGTTTCTTTACCTTAACCCAATTAACCATAGGGGAAATTACCCCAACCCCACTCCCAACACTTCCCACAACCCAGAAAACGACCTCACCTTTCCATGTCCCCTCACACGCTTCCCCTGACCCCACTCTTGTGCAAGAAAACAAATGAAGCAGTCATCCAACGGTTCCAACTCATTACCTTGCTCCCAAAGGACCACATTCACGTCCAAGATCATCTTCACATAGCTGGCATCACATGTTACCACCATTGACTCAAGAATCAAACGGATTTGACCAAGAATATGCGAATTTTCCAAGGGCAGTTTAGGGAGTTCATTGTTAGGGTTTATGTAGCCTAGAATGTTCCTTTAGTAGTATAAAAGGAGGTGCTGGTCTTGTAGCACCCCTTGTTCCAGTTTCTATGTAATTTTCTATTTTTCTAAATTAATGAAAAGTTTTCTTCAACCTACATGGAAACTGTGATCCATTTATTTTTCCAGCATTTACGTTTTCAAGTTTGTTTTCATTGAAACATTTTCAAATCCTCAAGTTTGTTTTTGATATTTCACTTGTTTTCAAAATTTTTCATTAACTATTACTTAAGCTTACTGCTATAAGCCACTCAATAAGCTTCTTAAAACAAGCTTATTGAGTCACTTGTCGCTTGTCTCTTCTCTGTTTGTTGGTTGTGGTGTGCAGGAAACAAGGATTCATCAAGTTCCATTTTACCCATTTTCTTGTCATTGCTCTCAAACCAACCCAATCATACTTGATCTGCACAAGCCCGGGCTTGTAAGGAGGTGGCTTAGCAGCCACTGTTGGGCTTGGAAGTAAGCCCAACAAGGTAGCTTTCATTTCCCTTTTAGTTCTTTAAGTTTCTGGAAAATTTGTAGTCTAAAGTGATTTTGTGTGAATTTGTTTGGATTGTGTGTTTAAGTTGTTTGAGTTGTGTTCTTATGAGTTTACATGCATGTTTAGATAGCTTTGAATCAGATTTGGGTAGAGTTGTTTAGGTTTGCTTGTTCAAATTTGTGTTACTAATTTTTAAGGGGTGTTTGGGTCAAGGAATCAGCAGGCAGTTGTAATAAAATTGCATGTTAAATCTTGTCTAGAAACATCACTTAGGTTATATTAGAATGCTATGTGTTCTTTGGTTTCAGTTTGAGTGGTTTTGAAACACTTTTGCATACTTAAAAAGGGTAAAACATAGCCAAAGTCAGAATTTGCTTGTGAATGACTGTTTTTGAGATATTGTGCTATCAAACTTTGTAGGTTGCTAGATTCTAGGGTATTGGAGCATTGTGTGTTACTTGTATGCCTGCTTGTGAGCTTATTTCCAAGATATAAGGCCATAAAATTCAGATTTGTGCATGAAAAACCAGCAATCATTCATCAGACCTGTGTTATGCTTAATCAGAAACTTGTAAGCTTGATTTGTGCTTATTCTTGTTAAGTGGCTGCTTATTTTTTGTGCTTATCAGACTCCTTATACTCCAAAGAGTATAAGGGTGCCTTGTTGTCCAAAAAAGCTATCAAGATAAGCTTTCCTAAGCTTATTGAAAATCAAAGCAAAATTTTACACTATCAGTGGGAACTCCTTTCCCACTGCTAGTGCCTTTGTTACCACTGCTGAGCAAAAGGACAAAAGTCCATCACATGTCACTATCTGTTTTCTTATTTTTTTGTCTTTAGTGACCAAAAAGTGGAATTAGACCTTGAAACCAGTGCCATTATTTTTCTTATTTAATTTAGGATTTTTCTGATTAATAAAATTTTTATTTACTGTTCATTTAGTAATTTTTAGGTTATTTAGCTATTTTTAATTAATTTTAAGGTTTCTGTTTTTGTCTTTTAGTGCCAAAAAGTAATATTTTTAAGTTTAATCAATTTTTCTGAACTCAGAATAATATTTTGAGGTTTTTGGTTTAAAATTTAGTTACTGTTCATCTTTTTATTAATTTTTAGAATTATTTTAAGTTAATTAGGGTTTTAATTAATCTAGTTTTGTCATTTAGTGAGAAATTTAATATTTTTTAAGATTTTTCATTTTTCTACTGTTCATTAGAGTTAAATAGGATTTTTAAAATTGGTAGATTATTTTTAACATTATTTAATTATTTTTTATAATTATTTTAATTTTAAAATAGTTTTTAGTAATTTAAAAATAGAAAAATAGTATTTAAAAATCATAAAAAATACTTTTTAGTTGTTAAATAATATAAGTAAGTTATTTGTTCAATAAAATCAGATTTTGGACATTTTGATTAATTATATTTAATTTTAGGGCTTTAATTAGCATTTAAAATTGAATATTTAATTAATAAAAGGTTTTAAAATATTTTTATTGGATTTTATTCCTTATTTATATTATTTTAGACTTGTTTAGCTTATAATTAATTTTTGGGTTGAAAAATTTTATTTTTGTCATTTTCTACGGTTTTATGTTTACGCCTTTTTCGTCGTAGTTTAATTAGTTTTCGTAACCGTCAATTCTTTCCTTTCTCATTTCTTTTTCAATTATCATAATCACAAACATCATAAATCAACTCTTAACACAACGCACTTGCCTCCTTGAGAACGAACTCACTTAGGGTCATTCACGCACGGTTTTCCTAAATCGTCGTGCACTTGCCCTATTTTATTGCTCTCTTTTCCTAAAGGGTTGCAAAACTCCAACATCAGAGACCAAGTCCTATTACTTTTCTACTTGTCAAAACAGCCCCTTAAAACACTTGTAATTTTTATTAAGTCGCGTTTTGTTAAAGTGGTACGCGTAATCGTATTTTAAAGTGTCGTAAGTTCATAGTTATCATAATACGTGTTAAACGTAATCATTACGTATGTAATTACTTGTCGTGTTAAATTAACTATACGTAATAATAATAATCGTTTAAATGTCCGTGATTACGTGTTACGTAGTTTATGTAATTTAATTAGTTTTCGATCGTGACCCAATATATTTATTCATGTTAATAAATATATATATATATGTAATTAATATTAGTTCGCGTTTTAATTACGTTCGTGATTAAATATTGATAAATAGTTATCGTGTGTTCGTACGTAATCAGTACTTATCGTGTTTTAACACGTATGCAATACGTAAAATACTAACACGTGAACGTAATCATACTATAAGAGGAAAGTTTTAATCTAGTACGTACGATCTTAAGGGTACTATTCATGGTAAAAGCATGCGGGTTTTACAACTCTTCCCCCTAAAAAGAATAATTCGTCCCCGAATTATAGATGTCGTAACTGGAAGTGGAACACACCCGAATTAAACTGAAAGGGTATATCAAATAACGGAAAAAAAAATGAAGGTGACGTGGAACGTGACATGTCTTGAAAGTACATGGAACGTGACGTCACTTAAAGGGTATATCTAATCGGTAAGAGAAAACGGATAAGAAGTCCGGATGAACTTGTCCGTTTCCGAGTGGCTTCCTTCTTGGAACGGTTTCTTCTCAAGGTCTTGCCACGAATGGTAAATCTTGGTCCTCCTGACCTTGACATTGAAAAATCCGAAACTAGTTGTTGGTTATCAACGTAAGATAGATCCCCTGAATTTGATCGAGGGAATAAGAATTAATGTATAAGAGTAATCGAAACGTTATTGTGCTAAACGATTCAACTTACTGATAATTAGCAACAATGCGCGAGACATATAGAAACGTAGTACGTGAAAGATTTTGAACGTGATACGTGAAAAATTTTGAACGTGCTACGTGGAGATATGGTGAGTGTAATATGCGGAGAATATGATAACAATGATATGTGAACATATCGTGAACGTAGAATAACCTTAGATGATGATGTTAAACGGTATGTGGTAAGACATGAAATGTAACGTTAAACGTCTATCCTAGAATGGAAAATTATTAAACTTAAGTCTGGTCTCCTAAGTTTTATAGCTTCCCGGAACAAAAGTGGAAGTTAAATCGTAAGCTAGAATACAATCATGAACATGTATAGTTCATGAACATGAATGGTGAAGCAAATCATGAAATTGGCTGGAGGCATGATCGTAAGAAAATGAATCTGAATATGAGTGTAAATCTAATCTGATATCCGAAAGAGGCCAAGTGATCGTATGATCTTTGGCTGAAATATCTGTAAATCTACTACTGTGAAATCTTTGTGGATGCAAGGATTTGGCAGACTTGATCAACAGTTGATAATTCCATGGAGTTACTGTACCATTTCCACTCGGAAAGTGTTCCCGGTGGAGATAGCTACTAGTATGCAGGTGTTCTATCTTTACCTGCTGGTGTGACAGGTATTTAGATATGAACTTATCTAGATCTTGTTTCATAGAAACATATACCTAGGAGTTTGTGAAACTATAAGTCTCAGAATTTAGACTTCTCTTAGCGTAGGATTTTCTTGGGACACCTAACGAAGTGTAGGGTTCTCACCTTTACGCATAAGCTGAGTCATGGTAAGATTAACCGTGGGAATCCGTATGATTCAGCATGTCGCTGTAATCAACCAAAAGTTAGATTGGAAAAATTTCGAGGTGAAATTTCTCTTGTCATAGAATTTGCAACATATTGCAAATATGGTCTTACTGTTCTTCTCTAGACTTAGAAGAAATCATGTTGTTCTTGATGAAGACGCTGATAAATTTGTTTATGAGTTCATGGGAACTCAATTTATTAAGTCCATAATGTTGTTGGAGCATCGATGAGACTAATTCAAAATCATAAATCTAGCATGACCGAGTCGTGTACGAATAGCAGTCATGGACATGTCCTGCTTTTTTACTCGTCACTGTTGGCAGCATGATCATGAGTTCGATCTTGGAAAAGTGATTAACACTATAAGGTCGATTGGACATGTTGTCAATACGTGGAGGAGAATAACGGTCATGAATGGTGATTTGTTTAAACCGACGGTAGTCGACCCATAATCTCACGGTACCGTCCTTCTCCTTGAAGGTTCTTCTGGAATATATGGGAAGATTTTGGAATAATCAACTGGCTATGCGTAAAAGGATTTAAGTAGTCGTGTCTTACTGACACGTAGAAAATTTAAGCAATCATGGCTAACAAAGCACGTGCTTGGAAAGCATAGATAATTTGTACAGATTTTCCTGATGGAAAATCAAGCTGAATGTATTCAGGAGCCTAAACATTATTGCATATAGTTATGAATTGTAGCATGGTGTGCTGTTCATAGTCCATAATTAGGATAAAATTCATCTCGTGTCTGTCCGAGGAAATGCGTTAGCAGCTTGGATCTCATCATTAAACTGAAGGAAAACCTTAGTATACGTGGGAATACGAAAGGCGTCCTTCATGGTCATGAATCAATGATTTATGGTTAAAAGAATGAAAGTGACATCGGCAACGTGACAGTTCTCACTGATGCGCCGGTAATGGTATTGAAATTCTTGTGGCCTGATTAATACATGACACAACAAAATGGATATACCCTTGGAGGGTACCCTGAATTTCTTAGAAATGTTCCATAGTTGGACGTGAGTCATGTGTCTTGACTCGTGTCTTGGAACTATAAGCACGACATATGTCTTGACTGGTGTTTTGACACGTGTCTTCAAAAAGTATACGTGAGACATGTGTCTTGACTGATGTCTTGACATGTGTCTCGAGACGTAAAACAATAGAACTACAATATCAGGTTATTATGCCAGAATTGGCGGATCGGTTGGACTACTGATCATTTGTATGTCTGATCACGTCCGCGGCCGGAGCCTCGGTTGCGATTTCTAGGATAGTTGCTGTCATAGTAGTGGTTACTATCGTCCTGTCTGTCAGTTCCATGATGGTCATTCTCATGACCGTGATTCATGTAACTATTCAGCTGAGTGGCCGGCTGGTACCGGTTTGCACTCATATGGCTGAAATGACAGCTGAATTACATGTGACATGTAACTAAGAATTAGGGACAACGATTGATGGAAATTGTCTGATGGTGAAGCATCTTCTCGTCCAATTGCTTTGCTCCGACGCCTTTGTCTTCGTCTAGTAGGATCTCCAGGTTGTGAACAGCATCTGCATCTCGTAGCGTCTCCGAACGTCAGCAGCATCAACCTTTAGTAACATCTCCAAGTTATGAGCGGCATCAGCAATCTTGTAGAATATTAGCAATAGAAAATACGTCTGAGGTGATTCAAAATCTACAGATTTGTAAATCTATACTTATGTTTTTAGAGAGAGAAAGAGATAGAGAGATGGTGGATTACACACATACTTAGAGAGAGAAACCAAAGATTTACTATATGTAAATAAATGAAACCACACCCCTCTCCATCAAAGGAGAGGGTTTATATACCCAAGCCTTGTAATGGGCTTGGGTTTACACGTTTGGGCCGGCCTACACAAGTTGTAGGCTAGGCTTGAACTTGTTTGTTAAATAACGAAAGTTAACTAAACTACGAGCTATTACATGGACTATCGTTGGAGTAACCGATCCTTCTTAATACGTAAAACGTATTTCCAACAATCTCCCCCTAAGGGAGGTCACTCCAAACAAGGGCGTTACCCGAGTTACAATAATGAAATAAACCTAGCATACTATGCTTGTCTTGAGCTCGTAGTCTTCGTCTTTCTTTTCTTTTTCTTTTCTGGTGAACATGCTGATGTGATCTTTGATATCAATCTTTAGCATTAATCTCTTGCCTTGATCTCGTGCATCCATCACTTGTGATCTTCGCCTCTTCGTGACCTCACGTCCCACATACATATACCTTAGTAATTCTTGAAAGCTTCAGAATTCGATACAGCGGAAGACTTAACTTTTAGGCTTTCTTGAATTAAGTGAATAAAGTATAAGCATGCGGGGACGACTTCTTCTTGGATCCCGCAACGCCACCGTCTTCAAATGCCGCAACATCAGTAGACACGAACGAAATGGCTTTGAACATTTCATTCTAAATCGGTAGCATTTTACCACCGGTCGGTGAAGACCGTTGGACGATATTAGATATCGTACCCGTGACGGATAGTTTCAATTAAGTAACTTCCTGACAGGATTTCGCGGGTAAACCCGTTCTCTTTATTCGACCGTCCAAAGCTGACTGCGAGCATAAAGAGTGAATCATTTGGATAAAATTATCCGCATGATTTGAAGCCGTCAATTCATGTTCTTGGAACAAGTGAAATTCAATTAAGAATCGCACCATCGTTGCTTTCCAGTTGTCACGAGCTTGATTCGTATAGAATCTTGCAAGTTACCTACCAAGTGCTGTTTGAGGTTAACACTAGAAGGATTTCCACTCATCACTGTGAACACTAAGGTATCACTCTGAGTGTTCTGGCAAGATCACTAAGATATTGCGTAGAGGCATGGAACGTGTTTAAATTCAGTTACGAATTAAACCACTGTTGCTTTCCAGTTATCACAAGTTTGATTCATAAAGAATCGCACAAGTCACCTACCATGAGCTTTTTGATATTCGCTCAAGAAGGATTTCCATCTTCATTGTAAATACTTTCGTATTACTCGGATGTTCAGGCAAGATCATGAAGATTTTGCGTAGGACTCTTAAGATCTTACTTTTCATAGTGTGTGAAGAAGCAAGGAATTATGAGAGTGTGTCCTAATGAGATATTTGATGATCTCAAATGGCTCTAGATTCGATCGTGCATTTTGGATTTTAGTGATCGGAGGCTGGAGAGGAGTGCCACCTTTTTAATACCAATTTATTCGGAGTGAATAAATCAGTAGATAATGCGTTGTCTCCGTGTGATTAAAACAAATACCTTTTGAGAGATATCTGAGTTAGCTGGGATGGGTTGTGCATTGCATCACTGGGTCCATGATGTCTGTCTTCAATATCGAGAATCATTAAAATGATCTCAATAGCATATGTGTTGACCCGGTTTCTGCCTAAAGTTGTAAGGAGGGCTTCTTTCTTTACACCCTTTAACTTTACAATTCTTTTTCATTCTTCAACCCCTTCAATGCTTACCAATACGTCATAACTAGCACCTTGTTGTGATTGTTCCAGTGCTAACTTAAGTACTTGGTCGGCATTCAGCTACGTTCACAATCTTTCTCCAACTTTCCTAAGGACTACTATTTCTAGCTATGGAATGTCCTTGGGAAGATTCCTCCGGTTCTGGAAGAATCATTGGACTTAACCTATCCTACCATCCTTATGTCACCACAATCTTCATCGTCGTGAATTAAATGAGGTTTGGGTAAGTATATGTCACCATGAAAATCCATTTTGATATAGCAAATCCATTTTGCTCCCCCTTAACATATGCCGCGATATTCGAAAACATTTCGCACATGTCGGGATGAGCCAGCACATTAAGTCAAACCATTTGTGATAATATCCCATATTAAATCACATTTTCTCCCCCATATTAAAAATATTAACCCAATCGATGTTTTTAATATCAATTGATTTAATGAAGTTTTAACAAAGGTTTTGGGAAGAAAAATGCAAGTCCATTTTATCTACATGATATCAAACGTATGAGATATGATACCGATTTGTAACATGATCACATATTCACCATATTAGAAAAGAATTGACAAGGTTGGACCTGATTGATGAGAACATCATATGATAAGATCAAATGGTTCTTGGCAGCATATGTTGGTCGCCTCGTCACGTCTGAAATCATCTCTTGACACCACACGCACGATTGGTATTGTAGTCTTGACACCAGTTAGTGAGCTTGGCACGTTCGACATCGAAGATTCTGAATGCTTGACAATTGCTCCCCCTCAACTGTTGACCCGTGTTCTACTGAAAGAGCTGTAGTCGTCGGTTGAGTAGTCGCATCGTCGAGGATGTAGATACCAATTGTAAATAGCTATGGTTGTAGAGATGATAGCTTCATAAAAACAAGACTTCTCTTGTTTTAACAAATAAATGCACTGAAACGTACATAGATTTGTGTGAGACCAAGTTATAAAGTAAACTTGATCCCTTACAAGGTTTTAAAGTAAACCTTGCCCGAGAAAATTAACTCCCGTTGTTAGCCAAAGCTTTCATAAGAAATACTCGACTTTAATGTGAAAACCGGGTTGCAGTCTGAAATAACTACAAGCCATTTAGGCATGTTTTATAAAATATTTACAACTTTTGTACGAACTCTATTTATGGCGCCGTGTCAATATTAATCGACATTTCTAAGGCCGTAAATATTATCGTGCCAAAAGACATGCCTTTGAAAAATAAAGTAAAAATATTTTTGGATTTTTCTAGATTTTTCAATTTTTATGGTTTTTATATGGTTTTATATTTTTGTATTTTGCTTTTGTGGATAAAAATATAAACACTATATACAGATGATCACCAAGGATACGGAGAATAGTTTTACCACCATTATTCTTTCGCTTCATCTGCCAGTTCCTTTAGAGTGTCAGGCGAGAAAGTTCTCATTCCTAGCTTGTCGGCCAAAAATTCAATTCGAGCACGATCTAAAGCCTTCGTGAAAATATCCGCCAATTGATACTCAGATCGGACAAAGTAAAGCTCGATTACTCCATTTTCCACTTGCTCCTTGATGAAGTGGTAGCGAATGTCAATATGCTTCGACCGGGAGAATTGAACGTTGTTGCAACATAAGGCAATTGCACTCTTGTTGTCACAGTACATCGGAATCTTGTTGAAACCTAGACCATAGTCGGTTAATTGCGATCTCATCCAAAGAATTTGAGCACAGCAACCGGACATGGCTATGTATTCGGCTTCCGTACTTGAAATTGCAGCGCTTTTCTGCCTTTTCGATGCCCAGATTAATCGATCTCCTAGTTGTTGCAATGTTCCACTCGTGCTACGCCTTGTATCTTGACAACCCGCGTGATCCGCATCTGCATATGCCATTAGTGCAATAGAAGAGTCCTTCGAATACTAAAGTCCCCGATTAATGGTTCCTTTAAGATATCGAAAGATCCTTTTAACAGTAGCTAAGTGTAACTCAGTAGGCCTAGTTTGATACCTGGCACACATACATATAGCAAACTGAAGATCAGGTCGACTGGCTGTGATATAAAGAAGAGTATCGATCATTCCACGATAAAGTGTCGGATCAACGGCAACTCCATGTGGATCTGCATCAAGCTTAGATTTCTCCACCATTGGAGTGTCCACGGGGTCGCAAGATTCCATCTTATATTTCTTAAGCGATTCAAGGGCATATTTGGATTGATTAATAAAGATGCCTCTGGGACTCTGAGATATCTGAAGACCTAAGAAGAATGATACCTTGCCCATCATTGACATCTTAAACTTGGAAGACATGAGTGTCCCAAACTCATCCGATAAGGTTTGGGTCGAGGCTGCAAATATAATATCATCAACATATATTTGTACCATAATCATATCTTTACCTCGTTTATGAATGAACAGCGTGGGATCCACCTTGCCTTTTGCGAAGCCTTGAGTAATGAGGAATTGTGACAATAGATCATACCATGCGCGTGGAGCTTGCTTCAACCCATAGAGAGCCTTCTTAAGCTTGTAAACATGATTAGGATAATTAGGATTCACAAAACCATCCGGCTGTTGAACATAGACTTCTTCCTTGATTTCACCATTAAGAAATGCCGTCTTCACATCCATCTGATAAACGATCATATTCATATGGGCTGCATAAGCGAGGAATAGTCTAATAGCTTCCAAACGGGCAACATGTGCAAAGGATTCCATAAAGTCGACGCCCAATAATTGCTTGTATCCACGAGCTACTAGTCGAGCTTTGTTTTTCAATATTCCGCCTAACTCATCGAGTTTCACCTTGTAAACCCATTTTAAAGTGAGTAACTGCACTTGATCCGGGCATGGGACAAGTTCCCATACTTCAAGACGTATAAACTCATTAAGTTCGTCTTGCATAGCTGCTATCCAACATGATTGAGTAAAAGCTTCTTTCCATGTCTTAGGTTCAACTTCAGTGAGAAAAGCATCAAAGTGACAAAACATTGCACTTTCTTGTAACTGACTTCGTGTGGATACCAGACGATTAGGGTCACCAATAATAGAATCTATAGGATGATCCTTTGTCCACTTGCTGTCATGTTCATGAATCCGTGGATTGGAGTAAACTGTAGAAGGAGCTTCCTCTGAGGTGGATGACCCGGCTTGATTAGGGTCGGGAATTGGTACACCAAAGAATGGAAGTTCACGCATTTGAGCGAATTCCAAATCGTGATCATCATCATCCTCTTCATCATCAATGGGCATGACATGGGTAGTTGAAACATGTGTTGGTTGAGAATTACTTGTTGAGGGTATATCTAGACCAATTGTAGGTGCAGATGTATCTGATTGTGCTTCGGTTGCTGGAGCGACAACTTCGGTTACCGGAGCTATTACCTCAGGTTCTGGAGCAACAATAGTTGGAGGAGTAAAGAATTCATCAAAGAACGGTTGAAACAACGTATCCTATTCAGTCCTAGTAGGTGGTATAAATGATGAAGTAGGGTTGTTTGGGACAAGACCAGAACTAATATTACTGGGTCCCATTTCATGAAGTGCGGGTTCAGAGCTGCTTTGCTCAGAAGCCATTGCTGTCAGCTCGTCAAAATCAACATTCATAGTTTCGAGGATCTTGCGAGAGTTACGGTTGTAGATTCGGTATGCCTTCTTTGCGGGTGCGTAACCAATGAAAATACCAATATCAGCCTTAGGTTGAAGTTTTCCCAAATTGTCACCATCATTATTTGGATAGCAAAGAGAACCAAATACATGAAGATATGATAAATCTGGTACTTCTCCATGGAGAAGCTCATAAGGTGTTTTACCATGGCGTTTACGAATTAGTGACCGGTTTTGGGTGTACACTGCTGTAGATACTGCTTCTGCCCATAAAAACAATGGAGCCTTTGCGTAAATTAACATCGTTCGAGCAGCTTCCATAAGTGTGCGATTTTGCCTTTCAACGACACCGTTTTGTTGTGGAGTGCGTGCAACAGATGTTTCATGAGATATGCCAACTTCTTCATAATAATCACGCAAAATTTGATTCACAAATTCGGTTCCATTATCTGTACGAATGCGTCAGACAGTAGTGTTGAGACGTACTTGAATCATCTTGAGAAATCTGATGATGAATTTAGGTGCCTCATTTTTTGCTTTAAGAAATTTCACCCATGTAAACCGAGAGTAGTCATCGACAATGACGAGGATGTACTTTTTGCCACTAATACTTTCAACACGCATTGGCCCACAAAGATCCATATGCAAAAGATAAAGTTTCTCTTGGTTGGTGTCTTCAGTCTTGGGTTTGTAAGACTTCTTAGTGCTTTTCCCCATTGTACACGCGGAACACAAATGATCCTTGTGAAATGATAGTTTAGTAAGACCACGAACAAGTTCGTTTTTCGCCAAGTGATTAATAGCGTCAAAGTTAAGATGAGATAACCGTCGATGCCATAACCATGACTTAGTCTTTGATGCTTTGGAGAGAAGACATACGGGAGAGGCGGCCATCATGTCTTGTAGAGACAAAGTATACAAATTATTCCCTCGAGTACCTTTCAATAAATCAACCCCTTCCAAATTACGAATGAAGCAGGTATGCTCTCGAAAAGCAACTTCTAGGTTTGCATCACAAAATTGTCCCACAGAAAATAAGTTATGAGCGAGACCTTCCACATAATACACTCTCGAAATTATAACATTCCCAATATGATATTCACCATAACCCATTATCTTTGCAATATGATCATTTCCAAATCGAACCGTACCAAGAAACTTGCTGACGAAATTTCTGAGCTGAGAGCGATCTCCGGTCATATGCTTGGAGCAACCAGAGTCCAAATACCAGAGAACAATTTGGACCACCTGTTTTCAATAACAACAGTAGACAATGCATTGGAAACTATTGGTTCCGGAGTGTTAGCAGATACATATATAGAATTATCAGAATTGCTAACATTTTTGAGACCCTTAGATTTCCTGCGTTTTCTAATGTGAGTTTTAGCACTAACAGGTTTTACTATTCCAACTTTCTTAGGTTTTGGATTATTTGCGGGCACTACAGTGGGAGTAGACCTATTTAAAGGGCACTTGGTTCCTACAGTAGTGTCGGTGTTCCTAGTTAAAGGACACGCTTGTGTTTTGGTAGCCTTGGTACTCCTAGTTAAAGGGCATGCTTTCTTCGCTTTAGTGGGAGTGATCCTAGTTAAGGGCACATATTTCCTACTATAGTGAAAGTTCTACCAGTGGGGCGCCACAACCAACCAACTTGGGTTAACACTTTCCCAGTCGGTTTCCATTCTAATCCATTTTTCCGGGCATGCATCTCATTCACATGGTTAATAAGGCAAGAATCATGACGACTAGAGAACATACATTCATTGCAATTCCAACATTTCAAATTAGAATTCACAGTAGGCTTAGAACGCTACACAACCGCAGAGCCTTTAGGTTTAGCTACATGATTCTTTTTATTCAAAACAGAAATAACATTCCTAGGATGGGCTTCTACTTTCTTCTTCACTTGACTACTAGATGGGGGCAAGATCCTATCATTCTTCTCGTTTCTTTTAAGCTTAGATCTTTGAGCCTTAGTAGTGGTGCTTACTCCTGTAGAAGGCAACACGGGAATATTAGAAGCTGGTTTTGATTCCGCCTTATCTTTAGTGACCAAAGTTTGAGATGGTTTAGTCCTAGGGCCCTTATTAAATGGTGTGACGGTGATAAGGTTCCTTTTTATTGCACTAGAGGACGATGCTGAGACAGTGGCTGCGTTATCCAAAACATTCTTACCTTTTAGAGTACGAAGTGTTTCCTTTAACTCAGCCAAGACCAGATTTTTATCACAAATTTGTTCCCTCAAATCAGATATTTCCACCGACTTTCGATTCAATTGTTCAATCAATGATTGATTCTGTGCAATGGTATCAACACATGCGGGCTGTACTGAATCGAAGAGTCGTGTATCTTTCTGTTTTAAGTTATCAACTTTGGACAAAATCTTGGAAACTCGATTATCTAGATCAAGTTTAAAATTCTCAGCGGCCTCAAGTACGTTCACACAGTTAAGCTCCTTAGATTTCTCTATGTCTATCGGCAAAGATTGAGCAACCTTGTCACTTGGCTGACGCTGTTTTGATTGTAAATTTAATCGAAAATTCTTTTCAAAATTTGCATCATCGATATTAACACCTTCGAATGACGTTTCAAAGATTTCTTGAATAAATTGTTGCTTGCATTCAAGTGAAATACAATGTGTTTGAATCTCATCAAAACGTTTTGAAAGTGAAGAATATGAATCTTGAAGCTTTAAAAATTCAGCGTCAGATTCGTGACAAGTACTATCTACCACATTATCCACAGATTCAACATTATGCACAATAGAATCATTATCAACACTTGTATTCACACAGACAGAAACTATATCATGAGACATCACTTGATTCAGAAGCAGATCATTATGGCGTGAAACCCGTTCTATTTCAAGTAAACTGTTTTCATAAGCATCTTCCATTTCATTAAAAACACGTCTAACTTCTTCTATTTCCAAAAACAAATCTTGATCAATATTACGAAGACAAGCTTTAACATTCTTTACAAACGGAACAATTTCATCTCGAAACGCAGCTCTAGTGTGCTCAAAGTTCCATTCACCTTCCGTTATGGCCGTGGCCGTCGTACGTTCCAAAATGACCTTGTCAAAATCGGCTAAGTGTTGGTGAACCGTATTTAAGTTAACGGACGCCTTACTTACCGGTGGAATTAACTTCGTTAAATCCTTTTTGACGAGCGTAGGAGACGTACTAGGAAGGTTTTCATTTGACAAACTTTGGGGCACAAGAACTGTTAATTCTGCTAATTCCTTTTGTAAGCGAATGCGTGTTTTTTTCGAAAATTGATCTTTGTTATGTTGATCATAATCAATTGTATGGAATTTTGAAAGCATTTTAGAATGAGTTTCATCCTCAAGTGATTTTGTCTCCTCAGTACTACGAACATAAGGTGCTTCTTTCGATTTGCCAATTATAGTCATATCATAAAGACCGGGAATATATTCCTGAGCTTGTTTTGCATAACCGGGATTAGGTGGTAAATCTTGAAGACGCTTAAGTTCGAATTCTTTAAATGATTTAGTTAAAAGATGAACCTTTTCCGTGGAAGCGTATTGTTTTAAAAGCTGTTGTTCTTTGAATTTAAGAAGTTTGGTAGCATTAAGTTCCGATTCAACCTTTTTAGATTCGAGAATTTCGAAATCCATTTTAAGTTTCTGAAAATCATTGACAACCGACTCTTTTTCTTTTAATTCATTGGAAAGATTAGCTTTTAATGATTCTATTTCTTTCAAGTGTTCAATCTTTTCAAAACGAAATTGGTCAAATTCAGAACATGTTATTTTCTCTTCTTGAGGGACCATTTCAAAAGTTTTGACCTTTTCTTATGCAACACAAGCTCAGCAGTTAGGGTGGAATTCGTATCTACGGATTGTCTGAGGGCCATATGCATTTGATCAATAATATGTTTAGGCACCATGACCAAATCATGTTGAGCATAAGATTCCATACCCGTCGTAGCATTTGGTTGAGGTTCACTCAAATGTGTAGAATTGGGTACCACAACATTTGAGTTACTAGTTCCCGAATGCTGTTCGAGGTTGTCATTTTCATGCCCAACTTGATGTTGGTTATCATCAATATTATTAGATGTGGTTGGTACCTCACTGATGACATCAGAACCGTAGTGAGAAATATTAGCAACGAGAGCAGCTTGGGCAGAGTGAATGTCATCACAATCTGAATCATAAGCATCAAGATCATCTGCTTGATAAGCTGCATTAGAGGTAGAAACGACTGCAATGCCTTCAGTATCTGCTGCCCCTGGGTCTGCAAGAAATGCCAACTCCTCTGAATCCAAAATCTTCCCCTTAGACTGAGCATCAACCAAATACATCTTCTCACGAAACCATGCATCATCCCTTCTCCTTTTCGGCTGAGTGCATTCCCTAGCCATATGACCTTGTCCTCGGCAATTGTAGCAAGTCACAACCTTCTTAGGACCAATAGGACTCCCATTTCCACTAGCTTGAGAATTCACAGCTTGATTGTTCCCAGTCCTTGTAGGAGGTCCATATGAATTTTGCCTTCCCTGAATAGGTTGCACCGTCACCTGACCATCTTGAAAAGTGGCTTGTTGTCGAGGATTTGATGAGGTGCGGAGCTGATTGTTTGTTGGTGGAAATCCTCTAGTTGCAACAAGTTTTGACAAGTAAGCGGTGAGATGGTTTAGTACATCAGCTGGCGTATCATTTGGAGTAAAGACCGGTGCTTGGATTGGTGGAAGTTCATTAGAGTAAAAAGCCTGTGCTGGTTGTGCTTCTATTGGAAAATATCCTTGCTGAGGAGTATAGCCCAATGGAGAAGTGTTGGCTTGTGATGGTGATGATTGATATGGTGGTTGCTGTTGAAAAGATTGTTGATGAACACTTTGTTGATATTCTTGCTGTGGCATCATTGGTGGTTGATAGGATGGTTGCTGATAGATGTGTGGTGGTGGCTGCTGCAAGTATGATGGTTGTTGATAAGTATAAGCCATGTTTTGTTGAGAAGCATACATTGCAAGTGGATCATGAACTTGAGGTGTAGACAACCGAGCCTCGATCACATGGCATTCGTGTTGTTGAAGAAAAGATTGAAGTTGATCCACATTGGTGTTATGCAAGTCCTTAGCCAATTTAACATCCATCACGTATTTTTTCCATTATGGAGGAAGAGTGTTCAAATACTTGGTGTTCAATTGAAAGGTAGGAATTGCCATGCCATAGATATTTAGCTCATTCAACAATAGGGTAAATCTCAGATAGTAGTCATTGAGAGTTTCCCCTGGCACATAGGCAAACTTATCAAAAAATCATAAAGCTTACACTCTCGTTCTTGTTTAGTTAACGAGGTGCCTTGCATTAGAACACGAATTCTATCCCATAACTCTTTGGCAACTTTATGTTTGCTGACGAGTTTGTAGACATCTGGAGAAAGAGCTTGGAGAATGATGTTTGTAGCATACTTATCACATTTATCTTGAATCTTCTTATCTCCAGTCAACTCACCCGTTGTGCGAGGACGAGTGGTCGTACCTTCCGTCACGGTACCATAATCTAATGGTCCATTGAGCACCGATGCCCAAATTAGATGTCCATTCTCCTTGTTCAACATATATTCCATTCGGGAAGCCCATTCCTCATACATAGTCTTCACCAACATTGGTGGACGATTATCCGTACCCGAGAGGATGGACTTATCCGTAAGAGATGTATACTCCATTTCAATAAGTTAAGATTTACAAAGTTGATCGAACAATGAAATAAGGTTAAGTATTTTTGTGTTGTTGTGAGTTAAAATCAAGAAACAATGTTAAAATCCTCTAAAATATGTTCTCGATAAACCAAAAATTCCAAGACAAAATTACACACGATTTTATGGAATAATTTTTGATTATCGGAATGTTGATCGGAATGTCAGATCGGAATACCAGATCGGAATGTCAGATCGAAATGTCCAGATCGTAATGTAACACTGTCGGAATGATGATGGTATCGGAATGCCTAGATCGCAATGCAGAGCGGTCGAAATGTTTAGATCGCAAAGAACTATCGTAATACTCAGATCGCAAAACCTATCGGAATACTCAGATCGCAATGTTCAGATCGCAAAGTAGCTGACAAAATTTAAGCAGAGTAACGACTTAAAAACCTTCCTTATGCCCGTCGGAATCTCAGATCGCAAAGTACGATCGGAAAGCCAGATCGGAATAAGTAATAAAATCCAATGATCGCAATGTAGAACCAAACCCTTTCCGATGGTATGGTTATTGCGATGGAAGCCCACGTACAGTTGTACTTTCCGATGGATGTTTCTGCTAAAATTTCGGAATGATAGAACACAACCTTTTTGCACTTTTGATCCAAGAAAACTGATGTTTTAATGAAAACCAAGATACCAAGAACACTTTTAAGCACAAATTCCTATGTTACACTACTTGATACTACGATCAAAGCAAAAAATTTTGAAGATTCGGCTAAAAACAAACCAACAATCTACGAAATGTTTAGAACACAAAAACAAACCTATATTTCATCCCAAGCTCTTGATACCATTTGTAGATTTGTAAATCTATACTTATGTTTTTAGAGAGAGAAAGAGATAGAGAGATGGTGGATTACACACACACTTAGAGAGAGAAACCAAAGTTTTACTATATGTAAATAAATGAAACCACACCCCTCTCCATCAAAGGAGAGGGTTTATATACCCAAGCCTTGTAATGGGCTTGGGTTTACACGTTTGGGCCGGCCTACACAAGTTGTAGGCTAGGCTTGAACTTGTTTGTTAAATAACGAAAGTTAACTAAACTACGAGCTATTACATGGACTATCGTTGGAGTGACCGATCCTTCTTAATACGTAAAACGTATTTCCAACAGAATCGACTAGCGAATACTCGTGAAGTATTGCAAGTAGAATACACATGGATTAAGGTACATGTAATACACATGAAATACGGTACGTGGAGTACACGTGGAATGCACATGAAATGATCGGTATGGGGTCGATCATTTGTCATGATTTAAGGAAAGTATACCGGTTAAACGGTTAGGAAAACCATCATGATAGCCTGGCAGTATTAGCATAGACATCATTCTGGTTATAACGGAAACGTTAAAGTGTGGTTACACAAAATTCATCGATGATTTGCCTGACAGCATGATCAATGAAAACCAACCATGACTATCATGAAATCGTGATTCAATGAAAACTAACAATGTCTTGCAGGACAACGTAAAGAACAAAAGAGGCGTAAAACATAATCAACATGAAGACGGAATTATCATGAAGAAACATGAAACCATCTATCACGAAGAAGTGTATAACATAATCAGCATGAAACTGAAGTTAACCATGACAGTATGAAAACATACTTGACATAAAAAAAACATAATAACTTATAAGGGGACATGAAAAAATTTTATGCCAATTTAAATCATGAGAAAATTTTATGCATGAAAAACAGTGCATGAATGCGTAATGTAGTTTATAAAACCTTTATATGTGCGAGGGAACGCCTATGGGTCGGTTCCAAAACAAAAGACATGGCGAGGGGACGCCTATGGGTCGGTCCCAAAGTTAAAAGTTTCGATAAAAGCACATGCGACTAAATAGGGCCAGTCCTGTACCAACCATTACTTAGTCATAATTCCTGCAACAATGATACATGAAACATAAATAAATGAAACTCATCTGTCAAAACTTATCAGAAAATTTTTTATGTGACTAATTATGAACTACTGGGGTTCAGTTCACACAACCACAGTTCACGAGAACATTATGCATGAAACAATGACACATAACTAAATATGAATGACGGTTGTCCATCCATATTAGTAAAACAATATCGATGAAAACATCAAGGTTAAAACCTCAAGGTGCTGAAAACATCATGGTTAAAACAACAATGCACTGAAAACATCAATACGTGGAATAACAAACGTTGGCTTAGGAAGCTCCTGGTGACTACCCACTAGCCACAGGTCGAGTTTTAGAGCCTACAGGTCGAAGCCTTGGCTCTGATACCATAATTGTAACACCCCATTTTGATAATGGAATGTCACGCGTAATTATGGCGTGTCATCAAAGCATACAAGGATAAATGTATAAAACATTACATGACCATAGGGATAACCGAAATCAAACATCGGTTCCCAAACATAAGCCCAAAACATAATAAAGCAAAAGATAAGAATGAAAGACTAAACAAGCATAAGTATATGAAGGCAAAAAGGGAAAAGAAGTCTCTAGCAACTTCCATCCTAAGCACGTCCTCCAAATGCTCGAGTCTTTCCTAGGGTACCTGCCGTTTTGGGACATGGAAAGGAAGTAAAGGCTGAGCAAAACGCTCAATGCACGGATATAAACATAGTATAAATGACTAAGCATAAATAAGACTTAATAGCAGCGGAAATGTATAAGTCTTGGAAAACCTGGAACATGTTCATAAAACTGGTTTTATAGTTTGAAAAGCCTTATGTTTATCTTATGAAAACTGTTTAACATATTTTACCATTAGCCAATATAGGTCATGAAAATCCATCGTGCATGAATACTTGGAGGGGTGACCTCATCATGCAAATTAGAGGGGCTGCCTCTAATTTATTATACTGGTTCTGGGTAGGAGGGATCAGCTCCTTGTGAAGGATGCAAGGCACACACCACATTCACCATGAAATCTTGACTGAAAACATGTAACTAGGATGCACCCATACGCCCCACATGATAAATATAATATAAATGGCCAAAAGCTGAAAGGGACGCCACGAGCAATCACTACGCAGTGGTGAAGTCATAACATCAGTGCCTCTAATGTTATGGTTATGGTACCTCCATAACTAGGTGAAACTGGTCATGCATGTATATGGCTATAGGTATTCTTAATTAAACATAAGCAATCAAACACGTAACTTATACTACGGGAAAACAGTTGGCTGCATACGGGGAATCCTAATAAGGAAAGAATGTCCATACTGAAAGGACGGGAATCCGTACCTTATGTCCAGTGAACGAACGGAAGAGAGAATCCTACTTCTGGATCACTAACGCTACATGAATACACACGTGTATAAGTATCTGATTACTGAATACGTACTAGTTTTATGTCGTGTCTTAGCTTATTTTATATGTTTTAAGTCATGTTTCACTGTTTTAAGTTTTAATCTGTGTTTATCTTATATTCTGTCCATCCTGATTAAGTATTACTTGTATTTCATGTATTATTATACTTACTGTGTAATATTAAGTAACTTTCTAAAAATAGTAGGTTTCCTAAAATAGAAAGTTTCCAAAAATAGAAAGTTACCAAAAATAGACTAGCTACCTTAATTACATAAGTTTCTAAAAACCGAAAGTTTCCATAAATAGATATAAGCTGGTTAAATAAGCTAGTTACATAAGCTTAAGTGTTTACTGATTAATATTCTAAGTCATGTAATAAAATAGTATAGTTTATTAATTATTTCATGAAATTTATATAAACCATAGTCTAAAGTATTTAATTAAATATAACATGATTTTAATTAAATAAAGGTAATAATACATAGGTTGAGAATATGTATTAATATTAATATAAATTAAGTCATGTTAATTAATCAATTATAAGTCATGTTTAATAATTAACTAATTACTAAAATCATAATTAAATAATAAAATACTTATGTTAAATCATGTATTATTAATTATTATTAATAACCTAAGTCCATGTTTTAATTAAATTAATTATATAGCATGTTAAATTAATTTAATTAATCTTATAATAATAAGTCCTGATTTATTAGTTTAATTGTCTTGTAATTAATATACATGTTAAGCTAATTAAACGCGTAAAATAATAACCCATACCCATGTATTGTTTTATTAAAACGTTGTCGTAAACCGAACCCATGAAAACCCGTGAGAACGTGTTGTGTTTTTACCATAAGCCGAACCAAACAGCCCCCTTAAGTTCCAAAACAGTTTGCCAAACACCCCTTAAGTCTGTTTTTATTTTTTTTAAAATGGTTTGCCAAACACCCTGTTAAAATCCGCAGCCAAACACCCTTTAACAGCCAGTTCCTCCTGGCAGTTTTTAGTTTCCCCTGTTTGCTTACAATTCCCACCGGCAGGCTAAACCTGCCAGCCGTGGGTTCCCACTGGTAGACCAAATTCACCACTGGTGCAGCTAGTGGTTTTTCCCCTGCTTGTTCGCTGTTTCCCCTGCTTGAGCAAACCAAGCCAAAACCCTAATTAGGGTTGCGGCTGGTGGAATTAATTCACCACCGAGACTCATATGAGTCTCGGTTTGTGTGCAAACAGGCCAAACGAACACCCCCCATAAATTTAACATTTGTATTATGTTTTAATAATAGGTTTTACGTTTGGATTTATGATCCATCACGCAAAGAAAGAAAAGAAAACGGGATCTAGAGTTATACCTTGTTTCTTTTCGTGTTAAGGTTTAGAACACCCAAAACAAACGCACCCCTCGTTCTTCTTGGATCATGAAGCCATGGTTTCCTTGTTTTCTTTTTGTGGGTCGCGGCAGAGAAGAGAGAAAAGGAGGGGATAAAAACTAACGGCTTGATATGTATTTTAGGGTTTTATTGTGTTTGTCCAAAAAAATGTATACTCCCCCCGTCTCTTTTGATTATACACGCCTCCCAACACACTTGGGCCTAGAGCCCAAGTCCTATTACTTTTCTACTTGTCAAAACAGCCCCTTAAAACACTTGTAATTTTTATTAAGTCGCGTTTTGTTAAAGTGGTACGCGTAATCGTATTTTAAAGTGTCGTAAGTTCATAGTTATCATAATACGTTTTAAACGTAATCATTACGTATGTAATTACTTGTCGTGTTAAATTAACTATACGTAATAATAATAATCGTTTAAATGTCCGTGATTACGTGTTACGTAGTTTACGTAATTTAATTAGTTTTCGATCGTGACCCAATATATTTATTCGTGTTAATAAATATATATATATACGTAATTAATATTAGTTCGCGTTTTAATTACGTTCGTGATTAATTATTGATAAATAGTTATCGTGTGTTCGTACGTAATCAGTACTTATCGTATTTTAACACGTATGCAATACGTAAAATACTAACACGTGAACGTAATCATACTATAAGAGGAAAGTTTTAATCTAGTACGTACGATCTTAAGGGTACTATTCATGGTAAAAGCATGCGGGTTTTACAGATTAAACATGTAAAATCGTCAACACAAAGTTGAGTGATATTCATAGGTTTAGCAGTAAAGGTGTGGAACACAATCATTCATTCGTAAAATAAGAAATAGAGAAAATGGTTACGTACGATAACCATAGTCCGAAACTATTATTATTGCTATTTACTTCATGAACCGAAGCTTAACTCAATATAAGTTCCTCTAGTGAGTATTCAGCCTAAATACTCAAGTAACAAAACAAATGTAATGCGTCAATGGTTAAACAACCGCAACATGGGACGGGGATTGTCAGTCCCGATGGATCCACCCACAACATTCGCGCTTAGCAACACAAGTAAATTAACGGTTCATGATCAGGAGAGGAAACTTAAGGGCTATAGACTAAAAGCAATAATAATAATGAAAAACTATTGGAAATCATTAAGTTCTGGAAAGAATATAAGATATGGATAGCATACAAGTTCTGGATAGCATACAAGTTCTGGATAGCATACAGTTTTAAATGAATGTGTTCCACCATGTAAAATCTCACCCCGCGTTTAGAAACAATGCATAAGTAGTAAAAAGGGGCTATGAACTCACCTTAGCGATAGCGATATCAAACGAGGACAACGATCAAGATAATAGTGACGGGATTGAAATGATGAAATAGGGTAAGTGAGGAGGCCGCTAGTATCTTACGACGACCTAAAATAAAATGGCGGGTCTTAGAGATATAAACGAAACGTACAAATTGAAACGAGTTTTATATAAATCCTTTATTGATAAAATAACTAAATAATAGTTTTAGGACTAGTTTTAAAAAGTATAAAATGAACGAGGACCAAAGCATTACTTTGAAAATCTACAATACATAATTGTATTTAGCCTCATAACTGAAGGGCCAAAAGTTTAAACGTGAAATTCTTTGCATGAAAATGACGTGAAGATGTTACATCTTCATTGTCAAACATATTTTGGTTTAGAAAAAAAGGGCATAGAAACACATTTTACGTGAAAGGATTTCATTCCAATCCGACAACGGTTAACAAATCATATTAGTGCGTCCATGTCGAGTGATACCTGAGCTTCTCACGGAAATATGAGTGACTCGAAGTTGTGGCGTACGATTTAAATACCGAGACTCGAACAAAATCACAGACTTGAACCCGCGGCTATGCAACCAAATAGGAACGACTAGGAAACCAAGTTCGAACAATACCGACATGAACCATGGCTGTGATTTAAACTTCACTTCATATGCGAAGTTCTAATCTTAAAGATGCATATTCAAATGCATCCTGCTCTATATTGGCGTGATAAGATGGCATGTCGCGACATGGATATGTTCGTTGTCAGCTTGACCATGACGCCTCCTTTGAGCACCAAACAAATCGAAACACGAAGTCCAAATTCACAACGAGTAGGAACAATGTGTATCTCCGCTTGGATATGAAATAAAAGTGTCACGTGATACTTGAATAAAAAATTGTGTATTCTGATTTTGAGAGTAATCTATTTGCCTTGCAGTACGTAAATAATGTGTGACTTCATTACGTGTTCATTGGAAATGAGAATTGCACGTGTGATAGAGATGTGGAAAAACAAGTACATGATACGTGTATAGATAGATATGTGTTATAGAGAACAAAATGATAGACAACGCATATTGTTGGCTCGAACAGATATGTTTCAACCATAAGAATGATTTCAAATGTGCTTGTATATAAGTATTAGTATGCTTTAATATATATACGATCATGTGTTATTCTATATTGCTAATGTATGTGTGTGACGTGACATAAGAGTAAGTGAGGTGAAATTATGTATTATTTTGCTTCACAATTTGTAATAGCGGGTATTATTGATATAAGTTACGCGATTTAAAAGTTACGCGTAGACAAAAAAATAAACGCTCAATATAAAATATAAAATTTGTCATTCGGAGAACGTTTATATTTCGATACATAAATGAGGGCTTATTATTTAATAACCGTTAACGCGTCATATAAACGAATGACACTTAAAAATTTATCATAAAATTTACGAAGAACGCCCTTAAAACGAAAAGTCATTAGGACGGCAATAGAGTATATTTTTGTTATTTACGGTCGATGTCGGACATATACTTTATCGATAAATAATAAATGACAAGTATTCGATACACTAAAGTCATAACTTTGTCGGTTAGTCGATAATTCAATATTATTCGTCGAACGAACATGAAAAATAAAAGTCGAGTAATAAATATTAATCCGAATACTATAAATAAGATTAGATCTCTATCTAAATGTTGATTTTAAATTTCCTTTTTTGATTCCAGCCGAGAAGACTAGTAAAAGGAAGGATCAAGAATGTTATATATTTCAGGAGCTAGATCAGTTGCCGATGAACAAGTCAGAATTGCCTCACATGGCCCTTTTCTTCTTTCTTTTGCTGCTGATCTCACATCGAGAGCAGCTCCTTCGTGTTCAGGATGATCGGATGAGAGATCTTCCTCCGACTCCGAGAAATCGGACAAGCGGGAGGCTACCCTCGACTTACCTCTCTCTATAAAAACCCCCTCCCCAGAGGAGAGCATAAGCTCCAGGATGAGTATGTCCTGGATTACCGGATTCATTCTCGTCCTGATCCACCATGAAAAATTGTGTTTTTTTAAATAAAAAAAATTCTAGGAGAGGGCTCGTAATGATCTTCTCAAAGATCACAAGGTGCTGAAGTGGCAGGATAGGGGGGGTCTGTAGGTTTTTGTGAAAGGGATGCTCTTATCATGTTATTGCTGAAAAGAAAAAGCGAATTCCTCTATTTGATGTTGATTCACCCACACTTCCATTCCTTGTAGAGGAAGGCTAACTACTTGCTGGCTGGGAGCATTCTTTGACTGCTCTGCTCCCGCCAAAAAACGGGAAAAGACTTTGGTCTGATTGGATGATTGATGGAAGAAACACCAAACATATCCCAAACTTCTCGCTCCCACCGGCCGGCTGATGGAAATGGACTGACTACCGGGGATATTCGTGTTACTTCGTATGCACTGGTTTGTACATGAATGCGTGAGTTATACCGAGTACTCAGTAAATTATAGACCACTTCAAATCTGCGTTTTCGAGAGGGATGATCAACTCCGCAAATATCGATCGAAACTTGAACCCTTGTATAAGTATGCAATTTAAGAAAGCACAACAATTGAAATGGGCAGTCCGTATTGGTATCAGAGCTATTCCCATGTTCCGATCTGGCCCCTGTGAACATCTTTTCTTAATGTATTAAAGAGGGCCTCTCTAACCGGTGAAGGTGGGTGTCCACTAACGGCCATTCCTGGCTCGGCTCCGATAACGCAATTCCGGGAGGAGTCGGTAGTTCTGTGTGCGATATACCTTCAATTCTACTAGTGTTATAATACCTCTCTATTTAGGTTGTGAGGGATATACTAAGATCATTCAAGCTATAAGAAAGAGGATCCTTCATGCAAAAGCGCTTCTGTAGAACACATTATGAGCTATCTAGCCGAATCATAGGTTCGAATCCTGGGGTTGAAGAGTGGATGAAAAAACAAAGAGAGCAATTGAGGGAGATATAGCTCTTCTGTTAAGGAAGAGGGAATCTAAACTAGCTAGGCTGAAAGGAAGACCTAATAGGGAAAGATATTGCTTTACAAGGAAAGGAGATCAGAAAGGTAGGCGGACGACTTATAGTATAGGTCGGATGTTTTCGTGTAAAAGCAAACTCTCCAAATTGATGACCTCCTTCAGTAATCTTACACTCTTCCTCATTAAAGTGAGGAAATTTCTTGCTACTGAGTTTGCTATTAAGGAAGAACCAAGCCAACTAGTAGCACCTCCCCTATCGCTGACCTCTTTGCGACTTGCTTGATTGCGCTACGAACCAAAGCAACCTTGTGCTCTCCGTTTTGGAATAAAAGTTCAATCCGATTAGAGCAGACGTGGTATAATAGGGCTTTTGGTTTGGGTCTACGCACCTTGGTTCTAGCAGCGCCCATACGCCTGTTAAAACTTGTTCATTTTCTTAAGAGCCTTCTTCTCAGCACATACAGATTTCTGCCGATTCTCGACTTTACCCAAGAAATGGGTCAAAACAAGTGATCCCCCAAAAATAAGAACATAAAAATATAACAAAAGACTGATGGTCATCAGTAACAAAATGGGTATGTACCTGCAGTTCACTAATTTCGAAAGAGTCATTTTCTTTTTCATTTTCTTTTTTTCTTATTTTGATCATCGAGCTCGTAGATTTTCGTTCCGTCATCCTACCTCATTTTTTTTCTGTCATCCGCTCTACTTTCTACTTACTACCTCCTAACGTACAAAGACCCTACTATATTGTCTTAGAGTCGACAAGGATCCTTCTCTCAATCCAAATAGGCGGGGACAGGATTCGAACCTGCAATCTTCAGATCATGAGCCTGATGAGTTGACCATTCCTCTACCCCGCTTCATCCATTCCCATTCCAAAAAGTCCTTCTTCGATCTGAAGGTGTGTTAAGCATATAGTCATTGTGGTTACAGACGGGTTCTGTTTCCGATTAGACTAAGAACCTTCCGTCTAAGAAACCTGCTTCACTTCTCCCCCCTGTCATGTATTGGCTCTCTCTTTCCGCTGATAGAGCAGTTTGCTAGTTTGCATTCCTCTATCTGAATCTCTAACACTAACAGGCGACAGTCACCAACTTCATTACTGCCTTCTAGAGTCAGGCTCCACCTTCGAAAAAGTCTTTACTTGAGGGCGGTTGCCGCTTTCCTTCCTGCAAACGGAGGTCGCCGTTCGCCCCACACTTCAGAAAGAGTACAACAAGAAGATGAATACAAGAGATAGAAAGGCCTGCTGACCCTATCCTTCTTCCATACTCACAGCGAGTCCATTGTGCTTACGAACGAGTGGAGCGTCTTCAATGCGAGTTGTGCGTGGAGTTTCGCCTAAACAGTTAAGTGAAATAGTGGCGTTTGTTGTTTTCGAGTCCCCCCTGCCTTCGGCTCCTAAAGGTACCTGAGTTCTCCATAGGCGTCTAAAGGCGGAGTGGAGTGAAGGCATTCTCTTGGGAGAAGCCCGCCAGCTTACTATAGTAAGAGAAGAGGGCGCTATTTCACAGTGGTAGGGGGGTTCATCCTTACTTAGCATCACGTGCGACTTTGGTCGAGAGCAGCGCCTCAGACTCACTGGTATGGCAAAGCCCTAGGCTAGGGATTGACTTAGGCGCAATAGCCTGTTTGAATAGAATTGTAAACCGCCCTATCGCTACACCTGATCTGTTTACTTACTCTTATGCCGCTAACGCGCCCCTTTGTCAAATAGTAAACTTCCGATCGACTTCTGCCGGGTTGGTTGCTTGCTTCCAAAGCCCTAAGCAAGAGGTCCCATACTGTCCTGTCCTGAACGAGAACGCGAACTCGAACAATTGGCTTGACTTTAGCTACATGGACAGTTTGACCGACCTAACGGCCAATAAACTACAGCTGGAATCTTGTTATCCTATTTATTCCCATGATGAAGGCTCAATTGTTTGAAAAAGTGGATGCTCATATAGGATCAAAGTGATACTACTACTTATAAGTCGAGTGGCCCTAACAACCTGCTTAACTGATCTTATTGAATAGATGGGCTTCAGCGAACCTACTTCTACTTCTTAGATGGAATTAATTCAATAAGATCAGGACTAGTCTTTCACTTCACAGATCAGATAGAGATCGACTTTTTATCCCATGGCCAGCTCAAGAAAGAAGCAGGCTAGAAGGCATACGATCTGAGACCCTTACCTAAAGCCAGTAGGGTGGAAAGAGGCTCTTAGAGTGCTGCTAGATGAGATAAAGCATATCAGTAAGCGATTGAGGGACGGCGAATGCCTACCCTCAGAATAGTATACCTTCTAGTGATTCGACCTGAAGTTACAGACTTATCTTATCTATAGAAAGAGGTTGGATTCCTTGTCCGACCATCCTATCCTCAAAGACAGCCTTCTAGCTCTTACCCTTCTGCCTTTCGAATATCCCTTCCTACTTCTTCATGCTAGCTCTCCAACTGACTGTCTTACTCCAGCTTTCATTTCAGTTACTGATTCGCCTATCCTCTCCCTTCCGGTCGAGCTAGTTTTGATTCCTCTATCTAGGCCAACATTCATTCTAAGACTTTCACCAGCAAGGGCTGAAAGAGAAGAGCAGGGGGTGGTAGGCTTAGTAGGGATGATGATTGAAATTAGATTACGATTACAAAGGCTGAGGTAAAGCTGGCTTTTCATTCGGATAGATCCAGCGGGCCTTCTTGCATGGACTTGGCTTGCTTTTTCAATTCACATCTATGAGCTATGATTAACTGCTTTCAGGTCCCTTGGATCGGCGCACAGCTACTTGGGTAGAGAAGAGACCGCTGAACATCATTTGGACAGACCGAGGCTATAATATGGGCTTAGGCCTTTTGATGGCCCTCATTTTCTGGGCTATTTATATAGATTCAGATCCTTTTCATGATTTCATATGAGGAGCCGCCTTGACAAAAGCATCGATGAAAGCCTTATAGATCGAAGTATGCAAAAGGGTCTAAGGGGTTAGATTACTAATTTGATTTCCTCCAACTCGTGTCAATGGATAGCAAGGAAATATTGATAGGAAGGTTTTTCCGGCAAGCTCAAAAAAAAAGAAAAGGTTACTACACTAAATAAATATGGAAAAATATAAATAATTTTTTTTAATAATTTCCAATAAATTATTGTCATGATCAGAAAAATAATTAAAATATAATTTAATTAAAATTCTCGAGATCTCAAGATTTACGTATGAAAAAGTAAAGAGGGACATGTAAGACATTGTAAGATCGATAAATACGAATAAAATAATAATTTAATATCGGAAAAAATATGATTTCTCACACTTACCCGAGTTAAAGTCTTATGGTTGGTTGCTAGTCGTTTGGTAAGATGTATGTTATGGGGGAAATCCAATTTAGGAGAAATTGCAAGCTCAATGTTTTTAATTAAACATGAACTTTGAAATTATGTTGACCCATGGCTAGGAGTTTTAGCCAAATGAAAAAAGTCAAAAAGACAAATAAATAGCCAATGAGCTATAATAATATGAAGATGAAGAAATAAAAAGAAATAAAAGGTATCGATTGACCAATGTGCTAAGACGTGATACATGTTGCTTCAATATAGTGGTATGTAGTAGCTAACAACATTTGGATATAGACTTCTCGACTACTATGTGTATTGTCTTTATGTCTCAATTTATCAACCTAAAGCTTAAACTGATGAGTCTCATCTTTTACTTTTACTTGGTACACTTTCATCATTTTTTTATAAATCACATGTACATTGGGGTTTTATTTTTTAGATTTGCTTGAGGGCAAGTAAAGTTTAAGTTTGAGGGGATTTGATAACGCTCAAATCCAACATGTTTTTGGACGCGTTATCCGTGCTTTGTACATGTATTTTGGTTATATTTCTATACTTTTGTTGCATATTTGCACCAAAATATGTTTGCAAGTCTATGTGTAGCCAAATGAAAGAAAATGAATAAGAAGACGAAGAAAGTGATGCAAAAGCAAAGATGAGTACAAGTACGAAGAATCCCGACCAAGTTCATGACCCGTGTACAGGTTACAAGTCTTTGAAGACCAATTTTGGGTGCAAGAACAAGTGTTTTCAAGACGTTACAAGCCTTACAAGTGATCCCCAACATGGGAAACACAATTGAAATGAAGAAAATACTTGTAGTACAAAGTGTGAAAATGACTCAGCTTTTTAGAAGCCACAGGCGAAGTGGGCAGCCACCAGCAGAAATTGGCAACCACTGGCTTCAGCCTTGTTAGCAGCCACCCTCGATACTTCAACAGCCACATGCTCCTTCTTCGGCAACCATAGGCCAAAATTCCTACAAGTTACTTACCTTCTTGAAGCATCTAAAGAGAACACAGGAAGCTTCTATTTGGATTTCGAGAACATCTTTGGCACCAAGAAAATACCTTTGGCTTCAAGCCATACATTGAATCCCAAGCCTTCAATTTGTCAATAAATAATTACCCATGGGGGTTCACTTCTTCAACACACACTTTCATAACCATCATATTCTCGTATCAAAATAAACTCTCTATCGTTTTTTATAAACTAAAATTCGGATTTGAGCAAGGTGGTGCAAGAAAAGTCACTTTTGGAGCCTGAAAAGCAAAGTTCACTTTACCAAACTCTAAGGGATCATTACCTCAATCATTAGGACTATTATTCTACTTTATAAGTGATGAGACTGCTTTTATACATAGTCTCATCGTCCAAAACGGGCTTAAAATGCATTAAATATCATGAAAAAGGCCAAATATATGCTTGTGTTTGTTACATGTGTATTTTAGTTACGGATATTGAGAAAATGAAAAAAGATCACAAGAAACAAGCAAAAACGAACACGGGAAACGAAGCCGCACAATGAACCAAGCCCTAATGGTGATTTTCCAAGAAAAACCCTTGAAGATTTGAAGATTGTACAAGAAGGGTCCTCCAATATTGAAGAATTGACACTTTAAACCCTTGTATGTTCATAATTACAAGATTGGTCCTTAAAGTTTGTCAAAATTGCAAAAAGGGCCCTACACTTTGAAGAATTGGTAAGAATGGTCCCTCAAAAAGGAAGACTTGTCAATATTAGTCCTCCAAGAAGTCAACAATACAAGTCAAGACCATAATCTTTGAAGAAAATGCCAAAAAAGCCCTTCAAGAATCATCAAATGGCAAGAAATACCCCTGAAAATACTTTGGAAAAGTATTTGAGGCAAATGTGTGAAAAGTAAAACTTCCACAACAAAGGGAATTCGGATGATGCTTAATTAACCAACAAATGAAAAGAGAAAGAAAGGAAAGGGAACAAAATGGGCAGACAAGAGAACTTACATAGACCAGTGGTGGGCTGCCAAGTATCCCACTCACTCTCTTCACCAATCACAACCCACCAATTTGCCACCTCACTTCCCACCCATAACAGATTTTAAACTAATCTTTATTAGTTTAATAAACCGGCGCTAAACATGTTTTCAAATCCTAAACTGGATTAAACCTTCATTATTCAACGAAGAACAAAAACTGGGCATTTGCTTAATCCATGAAATTAACCCTCCATTACCTCCAGAATTATGATTAGGGTAATCATAAACAAAACCCCACCCTTAAACCCCATGCCACGTCATCCATCAACTCACATGATAAACCTCTTGTACACGTTTTATGGGAAAATGCCAAAGTGTGCCAAAAAATCAACACACCACATTTAGCTTTATTCCTAAGCTTCTTTGTGAGCCCTTTGATCAATTCCTTCCCTTTACACCTCACACAAACTGCCAACATTCCTTCACATGAGTTCAAGGTTTTAAAAATCTGCAAGGGCAATTCAGGGACTTCACAGCATTAGGGTTTATGTTTTCATGCTTTCTAGACATAGTTTGTAGCCTATATAAAGGCATTAGGGTTTCACTCTGAGCCCTGCTCTTGATTTTTCCTTTGTTCAAAGTTCTGTAAAGCCTTGTTCATGTTGAATGAAAAGTGTTTGAATGTTTGAAGAAAATCCAAGTGCCTACTTAATTCATTGCTTATTATTGATATATGTTTGTGTTGTTTGAATCTTAAAGCCTGTTTTTAAGTCTTGTGCAAGAAATTGCCAAGTTTTCCAAAAACTTGATATTTTGCTAAGTCTTTGGTACATCTTTGGAATTTTTGTATTACAAGTGATCTAAACACCGTGATAAGGAGCTTATCAAGGTGTTGGGAGCTTGTGGTTTGGGGATAATCAAAGAGTGGGTACAAAGGTTGCATTAATCAAGCCTTTTTCACTTTTCTAATTTTCATATTTTGTGCTCTAACCTTGTTGAATCTTAGCAGCCTTGTTGTGGAAGCTTGTGCCTTGTTTTGCTAGGCACATCAGCTCAAAAATTCGTGAGTGTGGATGTACATTCATAAGGTTTGAGTCCTTGTACCCAAAATCTGTAAAAAATACTTGATTTTTGTGATTTTGTGTTCTGCTATTGTTCTTGTTGTTTTTGTGGCTTATAATTGCTTGATACTGCATGATGATGATTTTATTGTGTTAGATTGGGCTTGGGTAACACTGAATCACACTTATACTTTGTTAAATCTTGGATTGAAAAAGTTAAGGGGTGTTTAAGTTAACCTGTTTAAGTTCACAAATTGTTATTGAGTTATTGGTTGTTGTTTATTTGTGTTGTTATCTGTTATATACTTGGTTGAGTGCTAATTGCTGCAAGTTCTTGGCTTGTAAACATCAAAATCTTGATTGTGCTATAAAAACTTGAAAACTGCTTGTTTTGACCTAAGACTTTGGTAACACTTAGTTTGTATGCATGCTTAGGGATAACAAGTGATTAAACATAGTTAATATAACCTGTTAAGAAGATTTGAGTGTTTGATATTGGATTTGTGGTCAAGTATATCAGCAAAGTATCAAAACTACATGTTCTTTGTTCATTAGTAACATTTTCGAGCTTGAATCTTGATCTAGACCTTCAACCATTGCATGAAAACTGTTTATTTATGTTCATTTGAATTATTTATAGCTTGTGTATGCATTTGGTGAAGTTTGGCTAGCTTATTCTTGCTAAAAGTGCTTATTGAGTTGAAATTGCTTATTGTTCATGTCTGGTGCTTATCTGGTGATGTTTTGAATTAACTACACTAATTGGCTTGGTGAATTTGTGATATTATCGTTGTTCTTGACTCCTTGTGATCCACTGATCACTTGGGTGCCTTGTTTGTAACTTGAATCAAACAAAAAGTCACTAAAGACAAAAAGTCAAAAAGGTCAAGCAGTGGAAACTTTTCCCACTGCTGAACCCCCAAAACAAGCCACTACTAGTGTTAAAATTCAAACAGCTTATTCATAAGCCATTCTAGCTTATTGGGACTTGCAACAACTTTGTTTTTGTAATCAATCTTCCTTATTTGACCCATTTAAGAGATCTGAAGCTTTGTGGACTTTGACTTTTAGGTTTGACTAGAAAACGAACTTAGTTGACTTTTACAAAATTACTTATTGCTTATTCCAGCTTATTGAGTGGTGCTTTTTGAAAGATTTTTGATTATTTAGCTTAGTTAAGCTATTTGTGACTTATTGCAACTTGATCAGCTCTTGAAATAGCCTCGAACTCAAAAACGACTATTTTGTCGTTTTGTGAAGAGAGCTTTGGCTTATTTCAGGCTTATTCCTTGGGCTTATTTCAAGTTTCTTTTTGCAAATAGCTTACTTAGTTCAAGAGAAGGATGTGGGTAAAATTTTAGCTTATGGCATCAGCTTATAGCTTAATGGGCCAAAAAGCCCATTAAGAATAAGCTGTTTTGAAGTAAGCTAACTTAAGCTCATTCTTAGCTTTTGGGCCTTTGAAAAATTGTGTTTAAAATCAGATTTTAAGCTTAACTGGAGCTTTGGGCCAATTCTGTAGACTTTTTCTTATTGGCCCAATTTTGTGGACTTTTTCTTATTGGCCCAATTCTAAGCCCATTAAGGGACTGTTTGGGTATTTGGCCCATTTGAAGGCACAATAGGGGTAATTTTGTAATTTCAAGTTCATTTCTGTTTTATTTAGGTTAATATAAACTAGTTTCCAACTTTTTAGAAATTTTTATAAATTTTGGATTTTTATTAATATTTTATTATTAAAAATTAAAATTTAGATTTTTGCAAGTTTTTCATTTTTCCTAGTTCAAATACATTAAGTTAGGAATTTTAAAATTTTTAGATTAATTTTATTGTCATTAGATTATTTTTAGAATTATTTCAAGTTTTAATAGTTTTTAATCATTTTTAAATAGTTATTATTAATTTTAAAATTTTCAAAAATAGTTTTAAATTTAGTTAAGTCATTTTAGAGGTTTACAAGTTAAAAAATCTCATTTTGGGCTTTTTGTTAATTAAATTGATTTTTTGGGCTTTAATTAGCATTAAAAATTTAATATTTAATTAAATAAAAGGTTTGAGTGATTTTTGATTTTTAGTAAACTCTAATTATATTTTTGTGGATTTATTGCAATTTTCTAGTAATTTTTAGGATAATTTTTTAATTTGGTCACTTTTTACGGTTTTACGTGCACAACTTCGTCTTAGTTTAATTCAAAATCGTAACCGTCATTCTTTTCTAATCTCTTTTCTACTTTTCTTTTCTCATCAATATAATCACAAACATTTGATCATCTCTTTACACAACACACAAGCCTCCTTGAGAACGAACTCATTTTTAGGTCATTTACGTGTGGTTTTCCTAAATCACTTGTCATACTTACCCTAATTACGTTCTTTTTCCTAAAAGACGTATTACTACCACTATCATTTTGGCGCCGCTGCCGGGGAGGCGTGTTGTGTTTTGATTTGAACAACTGTTGCTTTTATACTAACCATAATAACTATTAGTATTAGTAGCACTCTACTAATACGTATTATCGGTTTTCGTTTTTTTGTGTGAATATTACTATATTGTATACGTAGAACAATAAATTCACAAGTACTCCAAAAGTATGAAAACACAACCTTGATTCGGGATTTCATCACTCGATCATTGTATTCGAATCTCAAACAAGAAAAAAAAAAGCAAAATAGATAATTACTTTCGTGAAGCTTAATTTTGACAAACACAAAATATAAGGTGGGTATAAGGCGGGTATTATAAAATATACCCTAAGGAAAAAGGCTCTTAAGTGCTTCGCGCCGCCTCGTTTCCCCGCTTGCTTGTGCGTGTTTAGATAAAAAGGGCTAATCGAGGGTTTCCCAACCAAAGTATTATCTAAGTATCATATATATTTTCTTGGTTTCATTTGATTAAACGCTCTTGAACGTTTTGGTGTTCCACCAACGTTCTAAAGTCATCGAAAGCGTTCACTTCACGTGATCATTTTCATTCCTTGAGGCTTCTTTAATCAAGAGATTTGATTAAGGGAGAGATTTGTAGATTTTTGTCTACTTAATACATTCACCAAAATCCAAAAAAGTAAAAACAATCAAAAACCACAAAAAATTGGAAAAATTAAAAACACCAAAAAGAATATTCTTTGCTCATCCCCACGTTGTACGTGACATTTATGCTTACTCGTAATCAAGCAAGACGTGAACGTAAACAAAAAAACCGAAAGGAGTCCACACCTACTCCTAATCTTTCTAGTGAAGAGTCTCCTATTGACGAACCTATCGTAGAAGAAGAACCAACCATGGCGAATCGAACTATGATGGAGTTACTTCAAGCACCCACCGAGGGTTATGGAGAGGCTATTGTGATTCCCGCCATCCTTGCGGAGAATTTTGAAGTGAAAACGGGTTTGTTGTCGATGATCCAAAACAACAAATTCCGTGGTGATGAAAAGGACAACCCGCAGAACCATATCCGCCAATTCAATCGTCTTACCGCCACTTGAAAATTTAAGGATGTTGCTAATGATTCGATTAAGATGATGCTTTTTCCGTATGCCTTAGCGGGGCCCGCTAAAATTTGGTTAGAGAAAGAGCCACCGAATTCTATATTGATGTGGAAGGATCTCGTTTCAAATTTTTTGAACCAATTTTTTCCGCCCTCTAAGACTACGCATTTGAAAAACGAGATTTCAAAATTTTCACAAGAATTTAATGAGAGTTTTTCTACGGCTTGGAATCAGTTTAAGGAAATGTTAATGAGTGTCCTCATCACGGTTTTTCCGACTTGCATCGAATTGACACGTTTTACAATGGATTGAATGATCATGAAAGAGATTATCTTAATGCCGCCGCGGGTGGTAATTTTTTGTGTAAAACGGTTGAGGAAGCGTTGTTGATTATTGAGAATAGATCTAAGGTGGATAGTCCTCGTAACACATCGAGTGTTCGTAAGGCTTCGTCTTCGGCTTCACCTTCTTTGCCCAATACCATCGATGCTTGCCAAATTGAGGCGAACTTGGAAAACAAAATCTTTGATAAGCTTAAAGGTATTTTAATTGAATTCAAAGTTGGTGAACAAAGTGCTCCCGCTACGGCTAATGCGGTTGAGGTTTCATGTATGTATTGTGGTGGAGGTCATGATTTCTCCGAGTGCATTACTAATGGTGGTAACACTTCTAGTGCCTACGCGGCCACGGGAACTCACAACCAAAACGGTCAAGTTACCCGCTCTAATCAAATGACTCCACCGGGTTTTGCTCCTAATCAAAATGCTAACAACAACTATCAAAAAAATCAAGTTGGTTTCAAAAATAATTACAAAGGAAACAACTATGGGAATCAAGGGGCTAATAACAATCAAGTTTCAAACAAAAATTAAAACAATGATTTTCAAAACAACAACAAGGGTTTGCAAACTTCGAAAGATCTTCCAAATGAATTTGTTGAATACGCAAATGGAAACGATGCTAGGTTTGATAATATTCAAAGAGAGATCATTAGCCTAAGATCCAAGTTTAAGAATGACTTGAAAAAGGAGTTGAAAAATGAGTTAGCAAATGAGCTTAAGATCCACACCAACAAAATGGAAGGAAATGTAACTAGGATACAACAAAACCAACAAAAAATGGAACAAGGGAAACATGAAATAAAACAAGAGATGATTAAGGCTGAGAAGAGGCAATCTATGTTTGAGGATAAAATTTCATCCATGTTTGAGGCTATAATGTGCAAACCATCTTCGAGTAGTCTTCCTAGCAATACCATATCGAACCCTAAGGGAGAGATGAAAGTGATTGCCACACGAAGTGGTAAGACACTTAAGGAACCAACTCCTCAACCGATTATTCCAACGGTGGAGGAAATTGAGGAAGAACCCGAGGTGGTGGTCTAAAAGGAGCATGTCCCAATCCCACGAAGTACCGCTCATGCCACACCTACGGTTGACCCATTACCACATTTGGAACCCGAGATTCCAAAGGCTATGCCTATGCCTCAACCCACACCACCTTTTCCCTACCCATCGAGACTTAGAAAGTAGAAACGTCAAGAACGCGACAATTACCAATTTGAGATTTTTATGAAAATGTTTCGTGACGTGCATTTCAATGTGAGTTTTGCCGATGCTTTGGTCATGATGCCTCGATTTGCCGCTAACTTTAAGAGAATGTTAAACAACAAGGAGAAATTGCAAAAATTGTCTAGTTGTTCATCGGTTTATCTTAACCGCATACCTCAAAAAGTCGGTGATCCCGGTAAATTCTTGATTCCATGTGAAATCCAAGATATGTAAGAATGTTATGCGTTGGCCGATCTTGGTGTTAGTATTAACTTGATGCCACTTGCAATCTTCAAGTCGCTCAATCTTCCTAATCTTACTCCTTCACTAATGTCTATCGAATTGGCCGATCATTCCACGATTCCCGCATGTGGATTGGCCGAAGAAGTTTTTGTGAAAGTGGAAAAGTTCTATTATCCGGTGACTTTATCGTTGTCGATATTCCCACGGATCCTCAAGTTCCTCTTATTTTAGGTCGTTCATTTTTAGATACGTTTATGGCTTTATTGATGTGCATGCTAGAAAGATCACCTTACGTTTCAACGACGCGGAACTTGTTATAAACGCAACTCAAAATTCTCAAATTTCTCATGTTTATTCCTTTGATACCATAAACCTCGTTGACATGATCGACGTTGTTTGCGAGTAATTTTCACAAGAAGTTCTAGGTTTTGGTGATGATGAAAATAGTGGCAATCCCACTATGCTTGATCCCATTCTTGATAATTCTACACCATCCTTCACTCCATTTGAAGGTGGTGGTTTTACGTTGGAAGAATATGATGTTCCACGTACTTGTGACGAAGACCTCCACAACGATGAGGACTTCTCGATTATCAAGGATTTTCTTAACGATTTCCCATTTCCTCCAGCCGAGGAGGTTATGAGTATCGAGCCCAAATCTTCAATTGAGGAACCACCAATCCTCGAGTTGAAAGATTTACCTTCTCACCTTGAATATGTATTTTTGGAGAAGGACGACAAGTTGCCGGTTATTATTGCGAAAGATCTTTCGAATGATGAAAAAACCGCACTTGTCGATGTTCTAAAGGACCACAAAGGGGCAATTGCGTGGAAATTATCCGACATTAAGGGGATCGATCCCAAATTTTGTACCCACAAAATCTTAATGGAATAAGACTACAAACCCGCAATCCAATGTCAAAGGAGGGTGAACCCCAAAATTCACGACGTCATCAAAAAGGAAGTCCTTAAACTCCTTGACGCGGGAATGATTTACCCTATTTCTGATAGCCCTTGGGTGAGTCGTATTCATTGTGTCCCTAAGAAGGGAGGAATGACCGTTGTGCCTAACGATGCCAACGAGTTAATTCCAACTCGACTCGTGACCGGTTGGAGGGTGTGTATCGACTATCTAAGTTGAATGACGCCACTCGTAAAGACCATTTTCCCTTGCCCTTCATGGACCAAATGTTGGAGCGTCTTGCGGGAAACGATTTCTATTGCTTTTTAGATGGTTTTTCCGGTTACTTCCAAATCCCCATCGATCCTCGTGATCAAGAAAAATCTACGTTTACGTGTCCATATGGAACGTTTGCTTATCGTAGAATGTCATTCGGACTTTGCAATGCTCCGGGAACCTTTCAAAGGTGCATGATGGCTATTTTTCATGATATGACCGAGAAGACGATGGAAGTCTTTATGGATGATTTTTCTATGTTTGGTTTTTCGTTCGCTTCGTGTTTGTCGAATCTTGAGAGAATGCTAAAACGTTGTGAGGAAACCAACCTTGTGCTAAATTGGAAAAAATGTCATTTTATGGTTAAAAGTGGAATCGTCTTAGGGCACAAGGTTTCGAAAGCGGGGATTGAGGTAGACAAAGCTAAGGTAGACGTCATCGCCAAATTAACTCATCCCAAAACCGTCAAGGGAGTTAGGAGTTTCCTAGGCCACGCAAGCTTTTATCATCGATTCATCAAGTATTTTTCGAAGATTTCTCGACCTATTACACATCTCCTCGAAAAAGATGCTCCTTTTGTCTTTAACAAAGATTGTGTACGAGCCTTTGAAATCCTTAAGAGGAAACTTATCGAAGCTCCCATTCTTGTTGCTCCCAATTGGAATCTCCCCTTTGAGCTCATGTGTGATGTTAGTGACAACGCTATTGGGGCCGTAGTGGGGCAACATCATGAAAAACACTTCTTGTCTATTCACTATGCTAGCAAGACGATGACCGTGGCTCAACTTAAATACACTACAACGGAAAAGTAATTCCTTACCGTGGTGTATGCATTTGAGAAATTCTGACCTTACCTCGCCTTGACTCGATGCATAGTGTATACGGATCATTCGGCTATCAAGTATCTCATAGCTAAACAAGATGCAAAGCCGAGATTACGTCGTTGCATTCTCATCCTACAAGAATTTGATGTCGAAATCCTTGACAAAAAAGGAGCTGAGAATCTAGCGGCCGATCATCTTTCTCGTTTGGAAGATCCTCAGCAAAGTGTTTACGTGCCAAAGTAAATCACCGAAACATTTCCTCTCGAGACACTTGGTGTAGTGAATTCTAAGCTTGATTCATCTACCCCATGGTTTGCGGACATCGCAAATTACCATGCGGGGAACTTCATCATTAAGGGTATGAAGACTTAACAAAAACGAAAATTCTTTTGTGATGTCAAGTTCTACTTTTGGAACGACCCTTATCTATTTCGGACTTGTGCGGATCAAATTATTCGACGTTGTGACTTTGGTACTGAAGCTTCTAACATCCTTAGAGCTTGTCACGAGGGTCCACGGGTGGTCACCACGGTGCTAATCTCACGGCTAAGAAGGTATTTGATGCCGATTTCTTTTGGCCTACTATTTACCGAGATGCACATGCACTTGTGAAGTCATGTGACTCATGCCAACGACAAGGAAAAGCCTCACAAAACGATGAAATGCCATAAAACATCATCCAAGTGTGTTAGATCTTTGACGTTTGGGGAATTTATTTTATGGGGTCGTTCCCATCATCTCGTGGTAATAAGTACATCCTTGTCGCCGTTGACTACCTATCTAAGTGGGTGGAAGCTAAGGTGATACCAGGATTTTAAGCCTCGTATGAAAGTTCGTAGTTCCGATCTTTTCGAATTGATTACAAGTAATTAGTGCGACTCAGTCGTTCTTGGTGGAAAAAAAGAAGGGTTTGGTTATCTAAAACTAATTAAAAGATAAGGGCGTCGTTGAGTAATTAAAACAAAAATAAAGCGAGAAAAGATTAAACTAAAATTAAATGACTTAAAAAATAAATGACGCTAAGTTAAAACGTAAAGAAATGAAAACTTTAAAATTAAACGCTTTTAAAAAGAAATTAAGAAAAGACAAACTAAAATAAAGTTTACGAAAAATAAAACAAATAAGTAAAACGAAACTTAAAGAAATTGGCGAGAAAATAAACTTGAAAAATTAAATTTAAATAAAAACTAAAAAATTTCGCAAAACTGAAAACTTGGAATAAATTCGCAATAAAAAGAATAATTTCGCAATTCACATTAGCATGAATCCGCAATCCTTAAACCATAAATCCGCAATGCATGAAAGAGCAATTTTGCAATTATATTGCGGAATTAATTCCGCAATGTGGCAAGGTCGAGATTTCGCAATCACACAAAATAGGAAGATTCCGCAATGGAAAGAAGTATAAATCCGCAGTATGCGAAAGCTGATGATTTCGCAACTTAAGGAAGCACAATTTCGCAACTAATCTAAAGTTCAAATTCGCAATACTAAAAACAAGAAGATTCCTCAATACCAATAGAAGGTACAAATCCGTAACTTAGGTGAAGTTCAAATCCGCAATTAGCCCAAAGTTCAATTTCGCAATACTATAAGTATTGCGAAATCGAATCAGAAGGTCCTAAAAACTAGGAACCGGATATAGGACGAAATTAAGCAACTTTTTAACAACTTTTCAAGGACAATAAGCCAAGAAAAACTCCAATAAGCTACCAATAAGCAAGGCAAATGATCAAAACTTATAAATCTTCAACACACAAATCAAGAAACACGTAAAGTAAGAAACTTTATGTGTCGAATAGAAAATTACGATGAAAGAGATGATGAACACAAGATTGTAACTAATAAGAAAGATTAAAAAGATAAATATTAAGACAAGATTAAGCTTAAAAGCAAAGGTTTGATTAAAACAAGAAAGATAAAAGATGAAGGTTTTCTAGTGAGAGAAAGTTAAGCACTTTCTCTCTCTAAAAAAATACAAAAATGAAAAGTGAACTAAATTAACTAACTAACACCAACACCCTCCTAATGTGTCATTAGGAGGGTATTTATAGGAGGAGGGAAGGTGCATGTGTTTCTTCCTTCTTTCTTTCTTCTCGACTCGATTTAAATGCTTTTTCTTTCTCGACGTCGTCTCGGGATTTGTCGATACAAATTGAACTCGTCTTATAATTTTCTTCTTCTATTAGACTTGAGTTCTTCGACTTTATTAAACTTCCATCTTTAGACTTTTTCTTCGATAAATATTCAGAATAGGCCTTGGACTTCCGTTCTTTTTGCATTCTCGATCTTTTGACTTCGTCTTTTCTCGATTTCTTCGATAAAAGCCCGTGATAGCCCATGTTTTCTTCCTTTTTCATCTTTTGGTCCTAAAACACAATAAAACACAAACCACGCATAATTCCGACTTTTACGACACAAAATACACGTTTTGGTCTTGTTATTATTGGAAATAAGTGGTAAAAGGATAAGTGTTTTCACACTTATTAAATCCCCTACACTTGACCATTGCAACGCCCTCATGCAATGCATTAATTTCAAAGCACATTTTACATTTTTCATCATAAATAACCCACCTTGGCCTTTATTAGATACTAAACTTTAAGGAAACTAAAAAGATAGAAATATGTACAAAACAAGTAAAGAAATTAAAGACTTACATTGGGGTTTTGGCAGTCATGAATGTTCATCGTCCTCAAGTTTCACGTTCCCCATACCAAGCTTAAAAACGAGATCATTGTTATTATAAGTTAGCAGACTAACACGAACTCATGTGGCCCAGTTATTTACTTAGACTCCCTTATTCCTAGGTGTATCTCTTATATTTTAATTTTGTCTTGAATGATCACGAGGATGCATTGTTTGACTTATTTTGATAGTTATTTAGGCTAAAAATAAAGTGGGAAAATTTAATCAATAGTTAGCTAAAGGACAAAATCTTTTAAAACTGCTTCTCGGGACCTCATAAAGTTCATATCTTGCCATAATTCGCTTCACGATTTGAGACCTTTCTCGGACCGATATTTGGCAGCGATTTCATACTTCAAATCTTTGAGAGACATTCTCAAAATTATGGTCTTCTCTTCATAATAGGAATTTCTTCACTTGAAGTTTTGAGAGATTCTTCATCTTTGGACCACGACTTCTTTATTTTTCTCCAATCTTTGTTTTGGACTTTGATATACAACGATCCGCCTCCTTTTAGGACTTGGATCTATTTATCCTCATACCTTGTTAGGGTCTTTTTGGATAGAATTCTCCATGATCCTTTGGGGAGTTTTTGCATTTCGTCGTGTGTCTCGATCCTTCATATTGATTTTTGATAAATGATTCTTCACATCACTTTTGGATATTTAGCAACAAAATGTAGCCCTCATGCCTTGTTAGGGCCTTTTCGGACTCGCCAATCTTCGCATCCCGCTTCAATAAGTTATGCCTTGGCTATGAACTCTAATTAATACCGAGCAACTTTTAAATGATCTTGGGCTAGAAGCTAAGTAACTTTTCAAATCGTACAACCTTATTTATTGCAGATAAATTTATTAGCAAGCGATGGGAGAATAGGCTTATAATCAACTCACATAAATTCAAGAAAGAATACCAAACTTATAATTGACTCTATCATCTCTCGTTCTCCACAATTTAAAATCTCAAGGAATGAGACTCGTGGATGCTTAGCCAATTAAATCAAAGTTTTGAGTTTTCGAGTCATCTATAAGATCTTGCAAATTCTTAGACTTTTTCAAGTTTAGAAATCGCATTTTAAAGTTCCCTTGATAAACAACTCTCCCGGATCAATTATAGGAACTTGCGAAAAGTTCTCGTTCTTAACCCGTGAGAGTTAAGACTTTCGCGTTTTAAAGTTCCCTATATAAAATCCTAGCAAAACTTGACTTAAACACGTTAAGGATACTAGCTAGAGTAAACTTAGATAAGTAAACTCGGGTTGAGTCAAGATATTCACGACTTTGAAAAATTAAGACCACTTTATTAAAAATTTATTCTAGGAAAGAAAGTAAATAACAATAACAAAGGAAAAACTACTAGGCCAAAATAGATCAAAAATTTTGAAAAATGTCGAAAAATCAATTTTCTGGTTAAAATGAGGGCAAATTCATGGATAAGACCACTTACTTTAATAGAAGTCCCCCTACACTTGAGATAAACATTGTCCTTAATGTTTAAGCATGTGGGAGTAAACTCTCCTACACTTATGACATTGTGCACTTTGTTTAAATCTTGCTAAGGAAAGGACAACTATAGTGATTTCAATGTGAACATATAAGATATGAAATATTGAATCACGAGAGTTTAGGATAGAACCGGGAAGACGGGTACACGGGATCACGGTTCGTCAAAAGTCATCGAGAATGGATATTTGAAGCTTTAATCCCTGCACAACACAAGAAACAAGACAACAAACACATACGGGGCTCCCCTATACTTATTATAAAAACGGTAAAGGATAGAACACGGGTTGCCTCCCGAGAAGCGCTTGTTTTTGTTAACCGAGTCACGAGCCTGACTCGACCCAGAACTAGTTCAAGGGAAACGTGGTGAGGGATGGAATCATCTCATGAGAGATGTCCGCACCAAATTACAACTTCACGCGCTGACCATTCACCTTAAAATTGGGCCCATTTGGCTGAGAAAGCTCAATGGTGCCATATGGGAAGACTTTGGCGACGGTGAATGGACCAGACCAGCGGCTCTTCAGCTTTCCCGAGAAGATCTTCAACCGAGAGTTAAAGAGTAAAACTTGATCATCAACGTGGAACTCCCGGTTCTTAATCCTTGAATCATGGATGATCTTGGTGTTCTCCTTGTAAATCAACGAGTTCTCATAAGCTTCATTCCTTAGTTCATTTAGCTCATTGAGTTGAATCTTTCGAAGATCGCCGACTTTGTTGATGTCGAAGTTAGCCCACTTCAAGGCCCAATATGCCTTGTGCTCCAGCTCAATAGGGAGGTGGCATGCTTTCCTGTACACAAGACGATAAGGTGTACAACTAATCGGGGTCTTATAAGCGGTACGGAAAGCCCACAAAGCATCGTCTAACTTATCGGCCCACGAGGCACGATGCTCTCCCACAGTACGCTCCAAAATTCGCTTCAATCCGCGGTTAGATATCTCGGCTTGACCATTTGTTTGGGGATGATAAGCGGTGGAAAGACGGTGATTGACACCGTACTTAGCCATGACTTTTGCGAATTGATCATTGCAAAAATGAGTCCCGCGGTCACTGATTATAGCACGAGGAACACCGAATCGAGCAAAAAGCTGCTTTAAAAAGTTCACAACCACCCTCGAATCGTTCGTAGGGAGAGCCTTGGCTTCAAACCATTTGGAAACGTAGTCATCGGCTACGAGGATGTACTTGTTCCCTTTAGATGACGGAAATGGCCCCATAAAGTCGATGCCCCAAACATCAAAGATTTCACATTCTTGTATGAAATTTTAAGGCATCTCATCTTTATGTGTGATCTTGCCTTGTCGTTGGAAAGCATCACTGTAGAATCTTGATAACCTATGAATCTATGAAGTGGGTTGATGTTTTCTAGAGAGAGAAACTAGAGAGAGAAAGAGAGAGAGAACTATGTGATATTTTATTAAGTGAAATCTTCAAATGAACAACAACCAACCTCTTTCCAAGGAGGAAAGGGGTATTTATACTTCCAAGTCACTAATGGACTTGGGCCGGCCCATGACAAGCCCATGGACCGGTTCTTACTTAACTAAATAAGTAACTATTAACTATTTGTTAACTACGAGCTACTACAACATAAATAATATTGTGGAGTGACCGATACTTCTAATATACGTAAAAACGTATTTCTAACAATCTCCCCCTAAGGGAGGTCACTCCACGTTACAAAGTTCTAAACCTAGCATACTATACTAAGTCTTCGTTCTTTAGCTCGTAGTCTTTTCTTCTTTTTCTTTTTGTTGTGAATATTTTGATTTGATCTTTTTGGCTTTGGCTTGAGAGCATTGTTCTTTTGGCCTTTCACGTGCGATCTTTGCCTTCTTGTGAATTTTGCCTCCTCGTGACTCCATGTTCCACACACTTATGTCTTTTTGTTGAATTCTCGAAAGCTTCAGAGTTTGGTACAGCGGAAGACTTCATCTTGTACTTTCTTGAATTTTTGCTGAACTTTGATGCAGAAAGAACATAAGCATGTGGGAACGACTTCTACAGGTACACCGCAACACCACCGTCTTTAACTGGTACACAGCAACGCCACCGTCTTCAACAGGTACACAGCAACGTCACCGTCTTTAACAGGTACACAGCAACGACACGAATAAAATGGCTTTGAACATTTTATTCTAATTCGGTAGCATTTTACCTCCGGTCGGTGAAGACCGTTGGACGATATTAGATATCGTACCCGTGACGGATAGTTTCAATTAAGTAACTTCCTGACAGGATTTCGCGGGTAAACCCGTTCTCTTTATTCGACCGTCCAAAGCTGACTGCGAACATAAAGAATGAATCACTTGGATAATATTATCCGCATGATTTGAAGCCGTCAATTCATGTTCCTGGAACAAGTGAAGTTCAATTAAGAACCGCACCATCGTTGCTTTCCAGTTATCACGAGCTCAATTCATAAAGAATCTTGCACGTCACCTACCAAGTGCTGTTTGATGTTAACACTAGAAGGATTTCCACTCGTCACTGTGATCAATAAAGAGTCACTCTGAGTGTTCTGGCAAGATCATATGATAATGCGTAGAGGCCTGGAACGAGTTTAAGTTCAATTAAGAATTAAACCACTGTTTCTTTCCAGTTTTTCACAAGATTGGTTCTAAAAGAACCGCACGTGTAACCTACCATGAGCTCATTTGATGTTGGCTCAAGCAGGATTTCCATCTTCATTGTAATACTTGCGTATTACTCGGATGTTCTGGCAATATTACAGGAATACTGCGTAGGACTCATGAAAATCTCTTACTTTTCACAGTGTGTGAGAAAGCAAGGAATAAATGGAAAGTGTCCTAATGAGACTTTTGATGATCTCTTGGCTCTAGACTCGATTGTGCGTTTTGATTTAGTGAGCGATGGCTGGAGAGGAGTGCCACCTTTTCAATACCAGTCTATTCGGAGTGAATAAACCAATAGATAACGTGTTGATCTCCGTGTGATTAAAACAAATACCTTTTGAGAGATATTTGAGTTAGCTGGGAAGGGTTGTGCATTGCATCACTTGGTCCATGACGTCTTTCTTCAATATCGAGAATCATTAACAAAAATGACCTCAATAGCATATGTATTGACCCAGTTTCTGCCTAAAGTTGTAAGGAGGGCTTCTTTCTTTACACCCTTTATCTTTACATTTCTTTTTCATTCTTCAACCCCTTCAGTACTTACCAATACATCATCACTAGCACCTTGTTGTGATTGTTCCAGTGCTAGTATCAGTAATTAGTCGGTACTCAGCTACGTTCACATTCTTTCTCCATCTTTCCTAGGACTTCTAATTCTATCTGGGGAATTGTCCTTGGGAAGATTCCATCGGCTCTGATGAATCATTGGACTAAACCTATTCCTACCACCCTTTTGTCACCACATTCGTCGTGAATTAAGCGTGTTTTGGGAAAGAATTGCCACCATGAAAAATCATTGAAAATCACCTAAAGTACTTGTGATATTGAAATCAAAAGTTTCGTACCTTAGGTGTTTTTGATTATCAAAAACGCTCCCCCTTAACACGTGCTTTACACATATTAAGTTGGATAATCGTTAAGTATTTTTCATCTTTTAGCCAAGTATCATTTAAATCTCCTTAATCCCATTTTCTCCCCTTATCCAAAATGTTAACCATTAATATTTGGGATATTGAATGGATTAACCGGTCTTTGGGTAAAAAATGAAATCGATGTGTGGCCATAGAACATGTTAATGCTCCCCCTTAAGTTAATAAGGGATAGTTGTAGTGCTTTAGTATGATATATTTTGAAAGATTTAGAATCTCGTGAGAAATTCTTGAAAAATTATCATACCTTAACACTACATCGAGCCGCAAAAGCACAATATTCACAAATTTACATATTCACAATTGAAAAACCAATATAAAGTGGACCTGAAATGTACGACCCATTAGATGGATCGTTGCAGTAACTTGTGGTGCACTCCATATGGTCTACCACCAACGAATCTTTCTAAACTCCTCAGCAATCTACGTTCACGGAGCTTTTGATCAATCTTCTTGATCACATACTTCGCCATTTGCCGGTAACCCTGATGCCAATCCTCAGTCATCTCTGGTAAAGTCCCACCCGAATTGAGATGATCCAACTTTCCTCTGACGTAGATGAGAGTCCCATCACTGTACTTATAAAGCTCACCCAACCTCATAAACTTCATTAACCCTCGACTGTTCAAGTAGAAGATCCCGTAATTCGGAACAGAAATACCGGTATAGGGACATCTGTTGACATGTTGAGGTAACACTTGATTCACTGGACGGGTTAGGTTAAGCTTCCTTTGGTAACTTTCGACTCCCAACTGAAGATCTTCAACTCGTTTCTTGATAACAACGCTTCGTGTGAACATACGAAGTGCTGTATTCAAGGCAATGAGGTCTTCACGAGGAATATGTGTGAGTTGATCACGGGTCATCAGAAGCAACATGTCTTCGATATCCTCAAGGCGAATGATAGAAAAGTCTCCCTGCTGGATTTTGTATTCTTTGTCATCCTCCCTTTTCAGACGAATCTCCGTCACATGATAATAGCCATTCTTGGCTTCAGTTTTCAACCCTAAGATGCTGGAGATGCGGATATCGGATCTAACGTTGCTTCTAGAATTGACTAGGCAGCAACCCCTGTACGCCCTTCGAACTCGTTCGTCCCAATGAGATGCACCTATAACAGCATACATATCATAATTACGAGTTACCCTTGGGACCCAGAGTCGGTTTACCTTTTCCTCGATCCAGGGTATTGTCCCCCAGTTGGCAGCTTTCAGCAAGGTCAAGGAGGTGGCGTACTTTGATGAACCCTTCAGAAGATACTCAAGATCATAGGTGACGAAGAAGTCGAGAGCAATCTGATTATCTTGAGTAGGATCAAGTGGAGGTGGAGCTCTTTCTGAATCATGAAGACCTGGCCGTTGAACGGTATTCAGAGCCTTCAGGATCTCATCGGCATAATACTCGAACTCCATTTGGGTTAGCCTGGTTTTGGCGCGAAGTCTTTTATACTTTAGAGCTTTCTTCACCAAAGACGGAGTAACCGAAGTCTTATACTCGTGAGCCAGAAATGCGCACAAGTCAATCGGACTGCGGATACGGAGATATAGAACATCTCTGTCAGCGTCTGTGATTGAATCATATTGCGCCGCTGCCGTGATCCAAGCTTGTGGCGGTGCAGTCTCGTCAATCTCCAACGTGCCTGCCCAGTCCCGTGTGCTTGATTCAGGAACAGTAGATTGTGGTTCTTGTTGTAGAGGAGTGGAAACGTGAACATCTGCTTGTTCTGATTCAGGCATCTCGGCGGTGTCATGAACGGGTGAGTGTTGTGCAGCTTCAGGTTCAGTTACCGATTCTGCAATCACAGGAGCAACAACAACAGAACTAATAGGGTTAGTGGTAGCAGGTAAAGACACAGCAATAGATGTACCAGGAATCGATGACGCTTTAGTAGCATTCACATTGTGGCGCCACTTGGATCGTCTTGATTCCGTTGAGGTAGATTTTTCCTTTGCCGCTGCATCTTTCTTAGACTTGGTTCCAGACTTAGCAGGTTTCTTTGAGCTGGCAACCTTATCCCCCTTTCTAGGCTGTTTACCCCCATCATCATCCTCATCCCTATCCTCGTTGCTCCCTTTAGCACTCTCCTCATTACCATCACCACCATCATCACCATCATCACCATCATCATCATCATCATCATCATCATCCTCATCATCATCATCACCATCATCGTCATCGTCATCATCCTTTTCTTCTTCTTCTCCTTCTTCTTCCTCTTCTTCACTTTCTTCCCTTTCTTCCTCAGGCAGAATGTGGTATGGTACCACACTTCCAAACGTTTTAAATAACCTATCATCCTCCATGATAGCGTCATTCAGGGATTTGTAAAGAGCCCGTTGAATCCTAGATTTATCAAACGATCCAAGTTCCACCATACGAGCTTTGAGGATCTTCTTTAATTCAAAATCCGTTAACTCATAAGCAATTTTGTAGGCGGATTCTGAAGGATTGGATGACTTGATCATCAAATTATCAGCTGCGAGTGTCTTCAACTCATCACGCAGTTTTGGCATAATGGACTCAACGGATTCTTTCACTCTTTCTTCAACAGAAGCTTCAAGTGCTTCTCTCTGCTCCTTGTATTTATCCCTCATCGCTTGAAGTCTGGTGATTCGTGCAGCATGCTTATCAGCCTCAGCCTGCTTAACCTGAGCTAGTTCTTCTGCATGAGCTTTTCGCGTCAATTCCATATCTGCAGCGAACTTAGCAAGCATCTCTTCTTGGGCTTTCCTAGATGCTTCTTCACTTTGAACTTGTCTATGTAGCTCTTGGCGAAGTTCATCCATTTCTCTTTTGTGATTATCCGTATGTTTATCCAACATTTCGGCCATCACCAATGCAGCCATTGTAGATGTTGCAGAGCTGCTCTGGGTTGATTGAAGAGGCTCGGTTGTGACCACGGTACTAAGGATGGGAGTTATTGGTGGTGGAAGAAATGGTGTTGAGGCCGGTCTGGTTGGTAAGGGTTGAATTGGTGGAGGTTGAGTTGCTAAAGGTTGAGTTACTAACGGTTGAGTAGACACCATGATAGTAGGAGCACCGGACTCCTTTTCAACACTTGCTGAAACCGGGATGGATGTCTCCTTCGAAGTAGAATACCTTTCAGGTGACCCAAACTCATCAATATCCTCTGGCTCCTCGTACTCTTCTTCAATATTTACCCTTGCACCTGAACCACTACCGCCAGTATCTTTCCTACTCCTTTGAATAGCTATCTTCATCATTTTCCTCTCCGCCTTGTCAAGAGTAGGATCAACAACATCTTCTTCGTCACGTAGAACTAACTCATCAGCCTTACCCTTTCCCTTCTTAACCTCAGTCTTCTTCTTCTTGGTTTCAGGTTCAGGTAAAGCAGCTGGTTGCTTGCGTTTACCTTTACTCTTGACCGTAGTAGACGAGTCTTCTCCAGTCTGAAGGCTTGCTTTAAGCTTCTTGATTTCTAGCAGCAGTAGCTTGTAATCAGCAGAGCCTTTGATTTTATCCGTCAGAAGATAATCGGGAATAGGACCAGGAATCACACCACTAGATGGTCCTTCATGCCTTAGATCCACAGTATCATCATCTTCTTTAGTGTGTTGCCGACTTGCTGCACGCCTATCAATAGTAACATCATTCTTCATAAAATAGTTAATGATAAGCTTGATAAACCGAGGATAAGGAAAGAAATTTGTCTTCAGCTTCTTGTTTTGGAAGAGTTGGAAGGTGAATTCTTCCCACAACAATAACGCATAATCTGCATTTGCGCCTTTATACATTCCATGGAAGATGTTCATAATAGGACTGCGCAAAGCATCATGCCCACTTGTTTTCAGTGTAAGACATCTACTGAGAATACCCAACATTGCTCTCCAGGGTTGTCCTACTTTAGCAGTGGTAAACTCAGACGCAACTCGTATGTCAGGACATCCAAGAGCCTCGAACATCTCCATGAGTTCATCTTTACTAGGATCCCTCGAAAATAACATGCCTTTGGGTGTATCCCGTATACCAAAAATCTTATGGAAGTCTGAAACTGTGAGCGTCTGCTGCTTGTTGTCGATGGTGAAGGTGATCTTGTTTGAAGTACTCTCCTTGGTAGCCCAGAACTCATACATGTAATCATAAGGCACCGAGGCAGTACTCCTAAGGGCGTTCTTGAAATGAGAGTGATCAAGGATTGCTATGGCTACTTTAAATCCATGGTGTGTGGATTTTGAGACTTGCTTCAGCCGGTAATTGTTTGGTATGAACTTGAGGGTTCGTGCTTTAGCAATAGCGGCTTCTCTAGAGTCTTGGATTGCTTGTACTGTTGGATTAGTCATCGTTTCTGCTTAAGATAAGACATGAAAGGTTGATGCACAAAAACATATAGATATGAATCATTCTTACTTCTAAGCATAACACATTTCATAACATAATTCAACAAGTACATATAGCATGCAAATACTATCAATCAAATAATCCTTCATCCGGAACTTTCCTTCATTCGGAACTTCTTCATTCGGAAGTTCTTCATTCGGAACTTCTTCTTTCGGAAGTTCTTCATTCGTAACTTCTTCATTCAGAAGTTCTTCATTCGGAACTTCTTCATTCGGAAGTTCTTCATTCGGAACTTCTTCATTCGGAAGTTCTTCATTCGGAACTTCTTCATTCGGAAGTTCTTCATACGGAACTTCTTCATTCGGAAGTTCTTCATTCGGAACTTCTTCATTCGGAAGTTCTTCATTCGGAACTTCTTCATTCGGAAGTCCTTCATTCGGAACTTCTTCATTCGGAAGTCCTTCATTCGGAACTCCTTCATTCGGAAGTCCTTCATTCGGAAGTCCTTCATTCGGAACTCCTTCATTCGGAAGTCCTTCATTCAGAACTCCTTCATTCGGAAGTCCTTCATTCGGAACTTCCTTCATTCGGAAGTCCTTCATTCGGAACTTCCTTCATTCGGAAGTCCTTCATTCGGAACTTCCTTCATTCAGAAGTCCTTCATTCGGAACTTCCTTCATTCGGAAGTTTTTTCAGAAAATTCCTTCATTCGGAAGTTTTTATCCAAGTTCATTCGGAAGTTCATAATAGCAGCTTATTGAAGATTAATCTAAACGCATTTGTGGGATTTAAAGCAAGCTAAGGCAACACAACATCATCTAAATGTATTCCGAGCAAATCCCATCTATAATCCCTAGTTAATTAACCCTAAATTAATCACAAACCCTAATTTGATTTAATCTGATTAATCGAGTAATTTAACAGAATTAAAGAATGAATAAGGTGAATTAGAATTTAAAGATTGATGTTGTACCTTGTTTAAACGAATGAAATGGATCGATTTGATTGAAACGAGAGTTGAAAAAACTTGTGTGTTTTTAAGTGTGTGTTAATGGCGGTAAAGAGAAAGAAACAGTGAATGAAAAACGGGGGGATGGGTTTTGGTTTGACTTAGGTCAAATTTTACCCAACTTTCTCAACTTGTCACTTTTAACCCTGCATTTTCACTCCTTTTCCTTTTTGGTTTATTACTTTTCATTTTTCCTTAACCCTTGTTAAACTTAGCCACTACACAACTTAGCAATCGGAACCTATTAGCACATCTCCAAAATCTAAAGCAAGTCCTATCACCTTGAACGAGCACAAGTCGTTTTCTAAAGCAATACCACTCATTTACCATTTAGCCATTAATTTTTCACAATCACTTTTGAAAATCAATTTAATGACGAAGATGATTTTAATATTTTTTCCCCCTTAAACGATGACCCGTTTTCTATTTAAAGAGCTGTAGTCATTGTTTAAAGAGTCAAATATTGTTGAAAGCATTTCCAATTAGTATCTTGAAAAAGTTGATTCGAGGTGTCAATAAGATTTCTCTTATTTTGACAAATTAATGCACTGAGACGTACACTAATTTGTGTTAGACCAAGTTATAAAGTAAACTTGATCCCTTTGCATGATTTGGCTTGTAAATCATACCCGAGAAAATTAATTCCCGTTGTGAGCCAACGTTTTCCAAGGAAATACGTGACTTTAATATGAAAACCGGGTTGCAGTCTGAAATAACTACAAGCCATAATGGGCATGTTTTAAAAATGTACAACTTTTATACGGACTCTATTTATGGCGCCGTGTCAATATTGATCGACATTTCTAAAGCCGTAAATATTACCGTACTAAAAGACATGCCCGAAAAATATTTTTGGTTTTTCTTGATTTTATAATTTTTATGGTTTTTCTAGGTTTTATATTTTTTACGGTTTTTGTTGGTTTTATATTTTTGTATTTTTCTTTTGTGGTTTATATATTTACTATAATATACATGATCACGAACAAAGGATACTCTGAATAGTTTACCACCACTATTCAGCTGATTCTTCTGCCAACTCTTTGAGAGTCGCTGGAGTGAATGATTTCATGCCAAGCTTGTCGATCAAAAACTCGATTCGTCCTCGATCTAAGGCTTTGGTGAACATATCCGCCAGCTGGTACTCAGTAGTGACAAAATACAGCTCGATCACTCCGTTCTCCACCTGCTCTTTAATGAAATGGTAGCGAATGTCTATGTGCTTGGCCCGGGAGTGTTGAACATAGTTGCAGCAAAGGGTAATGGCGCTCTTGTTGTCACAATACATCGGGATTTTGTTGAATCCCAAACCGTAGTCAGTTAATTGTGATCTCATCCAAAGGACTTGAGCACAACAACCGGAAATGGCGATGTATTCAGCCTCCGTGCTAGAAATTGCAGCGCTTTTCTGCCTTTTTGAAGACCAACTGATCAATCTATCTCCAAGGAGTTGTACAGATCCAGAAGTGCTACGCCTCGTGTCTTGACATCCAGCATGATCGGCATCTGCGTATGATATTAAAGCAATAGAGGAATCTTTCGGATACCATAGACCACGATGAAGTGTTCCTTTTAGATACCGAAAGATCCTTTTCACAACATGTAGGTGCTTTTCGGTAGGCCGAGCCTGATACCGGGCACACATGCATACAGCAAATTGCAAATCAGGCCTGCTAGCTGTCAGATAGAGAAGGGTGCCGATCATTCCACGGTAAAGTTTTGGATCGACAATAGTCCCATTCCTATCTTCATCTAACTTGGATTTCTCCACCATTGGAGTGTCCACGGGGTCACAATTTTCAAAGTTATATTTCTTTAAAGATTCAAGAGCATATTTGGATTGATTAATAAAGATGCCTCTGGGATTCTGAGAAATCTGTAATCCTAAGAAAAATGAAAATTTTCCCATCATTGACATCTGAAAGCGTGTGGACATTATCTTCTCAAAGCGATTTGACAATTCTATGTTAGTGGCAGCAAATATTATATCATCAACATAAATTTGTACCAGAATCATGTCGTTGCCCTCCTTGAGAGTGAATAGAGTGGGGTCCACCTTGCCTTTGGAGAAGCCTTCCGAGATGAGATATCTTGAAAGGAGATCGTACCACGCGCGTGGAGCTTGTTTCAACCCATTAGGAAACTCCGTGCTAACAAACCCATCCGGCTGACGAACATAGACCTCTTCCCTTAGTTCACCGTTAAAAAATGCCGTCTTCACATCCATTTGATAGACGATCATATTCATATGAGCAGCATACGCAAGGAATAGTCTAATAGCCTCCAATCTTGCCACAGGAGCAAAAGATTCTTCAAAGTCTATACCCAAGGCTTGTTTATATCCTCTAGCAACCAATCTAGCCTTATTCTTCAATACCGCACCCATCTCATCAAGTTTAACCTTATAAACCCATAACAAGGTAAGGATGTTAACCTTGTCAGGGAGAGGAACCAATTCCCATACTTCAAGTCTTTGGAATTCATTTAGTTCCTCCTGCATGGCTTCAATCCAAGATGATTGAGTCATAGCCTGCTGCCAATTTTTAGGTTCAACTTCAGAGAGAAATGCATCAAAGTAGCAATAGAGTGCACTCTCTTGTAATTGATGGCGTGTAGAGACTGGTCGATCTAGATCTCCAATGACATTCCTAATTGGGTGATCTTTTGTCCATTTGGTGCTATGATTTTCAATCCTAGGTGGTCTGGAGTGAACAATAAAAGGAGCTTCTTCTGAGGTAGACGCGGCTGAAGGGTTTTCAGGGAACGGTATACCAAAGAAAGGAAGCTCTTTTAAGTGAGCATATTCCAAATCGTGATCAGTAGAATCCTCTTCCACATCATTAGGCACAAGTAGGGGTGATGATTCAGGTGTAGTTTCAGAATCACTTGGTAAAGGTGCATCCGGTTCAATGTTAATTGAGGATGCATTAGATAAAGGTTCATTAGCTTGAGCAACCACTTCAGGGATTGGAGCGATCACTACAGGTGCTGGAACTTCATCAGTCGGGGGATCGAAGAATTCACCAAACAACGGTTGAAACAGTTTATCCCACTCGGGCCTTGTTGGTGGTAAAAATGATGTAGAAGTAGGATTATTGGGAACTAATCCGGAACTAATAGCACCGGTTCCCATCTCATGAAGCGCGGGTTCAGAGCTGTGTTGCTCAGAAGCCATGGCTGTCAGCTCATCGAAATCTGCGTCCATAGTTTCTACAATCTTGCCAAGACGACGGTTGTAAATTCGGTATGCTTTCTTGGACGGTGAGTAACCAATGAAAATACCTATATCGGCTTTCGGTTGAAGCTTGCCCAAGTTCTCACTATTAATGTTTGGATAACAAAGAGCACCAAACACATGAAAAAATGAAACATCGGGTTTACGGTCATGTAGAAGCTCATAAGGTGTTTTTCCATGGCGTTTCCGAATGATAGAACGGTTTTGGGTGAAACATGCAGTAGATATAGCTTCTGCCCACAAGAACAATGGAGCGTTCGCATAAATTAGCATAGTCCTAGCAGCTTCCATAAGCGTACGATTCCGTCTTTCAACGACACCGTTTTGTTGTGGAGTGCGTGCAGCGGATGTTTCATGTGAGATACCAACTCCTTCATAGTAATCACGAAGAGTTTGGTTGACGAACTCTGTGCCATTGTCTGTACGAATACGGCGGACAGTAGTATTCAAACGTACCTGAATGAATTTCAGAAAAGTGATGATAGCCTTCGGTGCTTCATCCTTTGTACGTAGAAATCTAACCCATGTAAACCTGGAGAAATCATCCACAATAACCAGAATGAATTTCTTACCGCTCACACTTTCAGTTCTCATTGGCCCACAAAGATCCATATGCAAAAGATAAAGTTTTTCTTGATTGGTGTCTTCAGCTTTGGGCTTGTAAGATTTCTTGGTACTTTTCCCCCTTGAACACGCGGAACATAAATGATCCTTGTGAAATTTGAGCTTTGGAAGACCACGAACTAATTCGTTTTTAGCCAGATGATTAATAGCATCAAAGTTAAGATGAGATAATCTGCGATGCCATAACCATGACTTGGTCTTAGATGCTTTAGAGAGAAGACATACTGGAGAGGCGGCCATCATGTCTTGTAGGGACAACGTATAAAGATTTGCACCACGAGATCCCTTCAACAAGTCTTTTCCTTCCAAGTTGCGGATGAAACAAGTATGTTGTCGAAATGCAACCTCTAGGTTGGAATCACAAAACTGTCCTACTGAAAATAAGTTATGACCAAGACCTTCTACATAGTATACCCTTGAAATCGTAACGTTTCCAATATGATATTAACCATACCCCATTATCTTTGCTATATGATCATTCCCGAATTTAACCGTTCCAAGAAACTTGCTGACGAAATTTCGGAGCATCGAGCGATCTCCGGTCATATGCTTTGAACAACCGGAGTCCAAATACCACAGGATGATTTGGACCACCTGAAAATATCACCACACGAAGACATTGTAGAGGTATCGGAATCTGAGTGTTCCTTGTTATTAGCAGGTACAGATTTAGTAATCTTAGATTTGCTAACTCTAGGTTTCTTAGATTTCCTAGCCTTCTTCTTCCTAGTTGGTGGTGTAGATTCTAGTTGGCTTAAATCCTGAGGTATTTCTTCACTGATAGGCACTATAGTGGGGGCTGACCTAATTAAAGGGCGTTGTTTCCATACTTTAGTGCTAGTGTGCCTAATTAAAGGACGCTCAGACCTAACCTCAATGGATGCATTCCTAGTTAAAGGGCACATTTTTCCATCTAATGTAAAGGTCCTACCAGTGGGACGCCATTGCCAGCCAACTTGGGCACGAGTTCTACCTGTTGGCTTCCATTCAAGACCATTCCTAATGGCATTCATTTCATTCACATGATCAATAAGACACAAATCATGACGTTGGGAAAACATACATTCATTACAATTCTAACAATTCAAATTAGAATTCACGAATGGTTTAGGCTTCTGCACAGGCGCAGAGCTTTTAGTCTTAACATGATTCTTTTTATTTAAAACTGAACTAGCATTCCTATAGTGAGCTTCTACTTTCTTCTTTTTGGTGCTACTAGTGGAGGGCTTGATCTTATCTTTCTTGAGTGGCGATCCTTTAGCCTTAGTAGTCTCTTTTAATCCTGTAGAAGGCAAAGTGGGACATTAGCAACAGATTTTAAAGGTGCCTTACTTGATTGTGCCAGTGACGGTTTTGCTCCTGGAGTCTTATTGAATGGAGTTACAGCAATGGGCCTATTAGTAAGTAGTGCAGAGCCTGGTTTACCTATGTATTGCAAATATGCTAACCAATATTGAACTCGCTTAATATATTCATGAGCCGAATAATAGTAGCTACTTGAGGGATCTAAGGCATAAAGATCGTCTAAAATATCCCTAACAAGATCTACATGCTTAATGGCATTCCTCATATAATCATCGTAGGTAACCGGGTTTCTCTTATGAAGCGGGTTCTTATAAAGCACTACTGACTTGGTTGTTGGAGCACTAGTGGACGGTGCAGAGTCGGTAGCTAAGTTATCAACAACTTCTTGTCGGGTGAGAAGAAGTGTCTCCTTTAACTCGGCCAAAACCATGTTTTTGTCAATGAGCAGGATGTTTAAGTCAGAAATTTCCTCACATTTTTGGTTCAATTGTTCAACATAAAATTGTTGCTGTGCCGCATTAAAAGCGAAGCGTTCTTCTAGTGAATCATAAAGTTTGGACATTCCCTGTCTTGCACGATCCATCTCCCCTAGAATAGACGAAAGTCTAATTTCTAAGGCCTGGTTTTTAGACTCTGCAGCCTCTAGTTCCAATTTTAGTGTTTCATTTAATGACACATCTCTCTTCAATCTCATAATCTCTTCCTCTAATGCCTTAACAATTGCAATCATCTTGTCACTCGTCTCAACACCGTTTTCACAACCATTTGATATCAAAAGATCCTCATTTTGTGTTTGTTGTTTTAATTCTAAAGATATACAATGTTGTTCTAGTTGATTAAAGCGTTTTGAAAGTAAACTGTAAGAATCTTGTAGCTTTAAAAACTCAGCGTTAGATTCGTGACAAGAATGATTATCTACCTCATTTACAGTATCAGCAACATTTACAGAGAGATCACAAACATCATCACAAATATTCACAGCATCACAATTAATCATAGCGGATGTAAGCTCATTCGAATAATTAACATTTACAGTAGTAAGCACATCACACGAGATTACTGCGGACAAGAATCGGTCATATTCGGTTAAAATCTCTTCTTTTTCAATTAGTTGTAGTTCGTAAGCGGTGTCCATTTCATAAAACACTTTTTGAACTTCACCAATTTCAAACACAAGTTTTTCCTTAAGAGATGCAAAACTTCCTTTTAGACTTTCGACAAACGGATTGATCTCATTTTTAAACACCTCGTTCATGTGTTCGAAAGCCCATTCTCCGGCGTTTAGGCCATTTGAAGTCGTACATTCCAAAATGACCTTGTCAAAATTAGTAAAGTATTGATTAATCTCTTGCAAGTTTAACCATACAGTGCTAACAGGTGGAAGATCCTTTGGAATTTCTTTAGGACCTTCCATATTGACAAGTGTAGGAAATGTACTAGGGTTTTCTTCATCTAACATATAGGTTGGTGCTGTGATGAGATCTTTGTCCATATGGAAGCGAATTCTAAAATCCGTTTTTGCAAGCTCCTTATTCATTTTAAAATAATCACACTCGGGATATTTTACAGAATTGTATGACCGATCCTCATCAACTAGATCCTTACTTGTTCGATCATCGAAAAAAACAATCGGGTCTAAGGCCAATCCTAATTGAGTTACATTATAAAGTCTAGGACTATGTCTTAAAGCTTGTTTTGCATACCGTGGGTTAGGGGGAAGGCCTTTTTGACGTGATAAGTTAAATTCTCTAAACGAAGCATCAAATAAGTGTACTAGTTGAGAAGCAGCGTATTGTCTTAAAAGCAAATAATCTAGACTTCTAATCTTATTAGCAGCATTAATCTCCATTTCATTCTTCTTAGACTCGAGTGATTCAAAATCCGTTTGAAGTTTTTGAAAATTAGTGACCACTAACTCCTTTTCTTTAAGTTCATTAGAAAGATTTGCTCTTAAGTTTTCAATTTCTTGCAAGTGACCCATTTGTTTGTTTCGAAAGTGATCATATTCGGGATTAGTTAGAACACTAGACGAAGGCACTAATTCCAAAGTTTGAACTTTCTCGTTGCTTAAGGCAAGCTCATCAGACAAATTCTTATTCTTAGCTAGGGTTTCTAAAAGTGCAGCATTCATTTGGCTAAGTAATGTAGCAGGAACCATGACCAAATCTTGTTGAGCAGGAGTATGCGTATGCGAAATGGCTCCCGGTTGTGATTCACTCAAAGTCTGGGGACTCACTTGATATTACTATCATTGATTGTCTCCTCATTTGAAAGACTCACCACCGAAGATTCATTCGAATTAGCACGCTCTTGCACAACTTGATGTGGTTGAATACTAGCATCAGTGGTATTATCAGTGGTATTAATAAGTACCTCAGATCTCTTTTCTGGCCCTAAGCTGGAGATATTTGCCATGAGAGCAGCCTTTGCAGATTGAAATTCATCACAGTCTGAGTCATACGCATCGAGATCATCTGCTTGGTATGCTGCATTCTGTGTGGTGACAGTGTCTTGTTCAGCAATCCCTGGATCAGCAAGAAATGCAAGCTCCTCTTCATCAAGTTCCCTTCCTTGTGCCTGAGCATTCACCAGATAGATCTTCTCTGCAAACCATTGACCATCCCTTCTCCTCTTGGGTTTCTTGCAATCCCTGGACATGTGTCCTTCTTCCTTGCAGTTGTAGCATGTAATCATTCTCAACTTGCCTGTGGGATTAGCCCGTGGAGGAGTGTTGACCATTGGAGCAGGATTGATCGTGCGAGCATTGGTGTTTGATGTAGTAGGTCTCCCTTGATATGGTTGAATAGGTTGAACCATTACCCTGCCATTCTCAATAGTAGCTTGTTGGCGAGAATTGGATGAATTCCTCAACTGATTGTTGGTAGGAGCTGATCCCCTAAATCCTCGTTTGCTTAAAGTCCTTGTGAGATAAGCAGACATAGTGGTTAACACTTCAACTGGGTCAGCTCCTTTTTTGAATACAGGAATGGGGACTTCCTCATCATCACAATACATTGCTTGGTCTTGTAGAGCTGCATAATCACTAGAAGGAATACTCATTTAATCAGGGTAGCTTGTTGGATATGCTGCATTCTCTTGATAAGAAGAATATGAAGACTGAGCATAAGGTGCAATGCTTGCTGGGTGAGGTTGTGTAGCATATTGTGATGAAGGTGCACTAAACCGATATTGTTGCTGATGTGAGGTGGGTGGTTGCGGTAAAATCGAGTATTGGGGAAAGGTTGGTGTCATGTAAGGTGATGGATGATAGGCTTGATGTCCCAAAATATAAGGAGTGTTGTTGTGAGACAAGCTTGGTTGATTCGCCATCAAAGCTAATGAATCAGGTTACATACCTCGAGGTGAACGGTGCATGATCACATGTTTCTCATGCTGCTGAAGGAAAGCATAGAGTTGATCCAAATTGCACTTATGCAAATCCCTGGTTAACTTAACATCGGTAATATACTCACCCCATTCAGCTTGAGGTAAAGTATTCAAGAATTTGGTGTTAACCTGGAATGGAGCAATCACGAGATTGTATACATTCAGATCATTCATGAGAGTGGTGAATCTGAATTAATAATCGTGAAGCGTTTCCCCTGGGTTGTACGTGAATCTATCAAACAGATCATACAACTGACATTCCCTTTCCTGTTTGGTAAGAGACGTACCTTGTAGCAACACCTTAAGACGTTCCCATAAATCCTTTGCCACCGTATACTGACTTACCATCCGATAGATGTCATGTGGAAGAGCTTGGAGAATGGTTTGAAGAGCCTTTTCTTCTGCATCTGCAACAAGTTGTTGAGCTGGTGTGAGTTCTTCAAGTTCTCTTGGTCGAGTCACATTGTTAACCACGATGGTACCATAGTCAAGTGGATCATTTGGAATTGACTTGACCATAAGCCTTCCATATACCGGTTTTCCCTTAAGGTAAGACATCATCCGGCCTTGCCATGCTTCAAAAACTTCTTTGATGAGCATTGGCGGGCGATTATCCGTTCCCGTAATGACGGAAATATCCGTAAGGGATGTCATCTGAGGCATTACTGAATTCGGATTCATTTTGTTAACTTCAAAGAGACAAAGATTATCGGTTGATCGAGCAGTGAAGTAAAGCTTATGAATTGTGTTGAGTTTTTGTTGTAAGAAACCAAGATTAAATCCTCTAAAAAATCGTCGAAAAAACAAGTAAAATAACCCTTGATTCGGAACTTTTTGTTGATTCGGAAGTGTTGATTCGGAAGATTTGGCTTGGAATACCTTGATTCGGAACTTTTGGTTCGGAAGTCTTGATCCGGAACTTTTTCCTTGATCCGGAACTTTCCTTGATCCGGAACTTTCCCTTGATCCGGAACTTTTTCCTTGATCCGGAACTTTCCTTGATCCGGAACTTTCCCTTGATCCGGAACTTTTTCCTTGATCCGGAACTTTCCTTGATCCGGAACTTTTGGTTCGAAACTTCTTGATCCGGAACTTTTGTTGATCCGGAACTTTTCGTTCGGAACTTTTGGTTCGGAACTTTTGTTGATCCGGATGTTCTTGATTCGGAACTTAGTCTGGGTAAACAGAAACTTTGTTCGTGATGAACAGTCGATCAAAAAAACGTGAAATAAGCCCAGATTTTTTCCAAATAACCCAAAAAGTTTTGTGATTTCTACAATAATAAGTGAAAACTAATACTTATCTACTAATCCCAATCACAAAAACACCAAAAACACCAAGAATCAAGATGGATCTTCTTAAAGAACACTAATACAATCAAAAACTAAAAACCACACAAATCATTACCTTAAATCACCCCATAGCTCTCTGATACCAAATGTAGAATCTTGATAACCTATGAATCTATGAAGTGGGTTGATGTTTTCTAGAGAGAGAAACTAGAGAGAGAAAGAGAGAGAGAACTATGTGATATTTTATTAAGTGAAATCTTCAAATGAACAACAACCAACCCCTTTCCAAGGAGGAAAGGGGTATTTATACTTCCAAGTCACTAATGGACTTGGGCCGGCCCATGACAAGCCCATGGACCGGTTCTTACTTAACTAAATAAGTAACTATTAACTATTTGTTAACTACGAGCTACTACAACATAAATAATATTGTGGAGTGACCGATACTTATAATATACGTAAAAACGTATTTCTAACAATCACAATGCTTAACCATTTCATGAGCGTCATGATAAATGGTGGGCCAATAGAATCCGGAGTCAAAAACTTTCTTCGCGGTGTAATTTGGACCAAAATGACCACCGGTGGGTCCTTTATAGCAAGCGTCAAGGATTTGTACCGCTGCCGGCCCATCAACACATCGACGAATGACAAGATCCGCACATTGTTTGAAGAGGTAAGGGTCGTCCCAGAAATAATGTTCAATATCTTTAAAGAACTTTTTCTTTTGTTAGGATGTTAACCCTTCCTTGAGAATTCCACTCGCTAAGTAGTTTGAAATGTCCGCAAACCACGGGGTGTCATCAAGATTTGGATTGATAGACATTAAGGCTTCAAGGGGAAAAGAGTCATTGATCTCTTAATTCGGATGATTCCGTTGATAAGGATCCTCAAGTCTACTTAGATGATCCGCGGCTAGGTTTTCAGCTCCCTTCTTGTCACGAATTTTAATGTTGAATTCTTGAAGGAGCAAAACCCAACGAAGAAGTCTTGGCTTAGAATCTTGTTTAGTCAACAAGTACTTCAACGCGGAATGATCGGTATACACGACGGTGGTAGAAAGGACAAGATAGGGGCGGAACTTCTCAAAAGCATACACTACAACTAAAAGCTCTTTTTCGGTAGTGGTATAATGCAATTGAGCCCCCGTCATTCTCTTGATAGCATAATGGATTGGTTGGAAGTGTTTGTTCACTCTTTGGCCCAAAACCGCTCCAAAAGCAAAATCGTTAGCATCACACATCAATTCAAAAGGTAGCTCCCAATTAGGGGTAACCAAGACCGGTGCCTTAGTTAGCTTATCCTTAAGAAGATTGAAGGATTCAAGACACTCTTTGGAAAAGATGAAAGGAGTATCTTTTTCCAAGAGGTGGGTGATCGGGCGAGCGATTTTAGAAAAATCTTGAATGAATCGACGATAGAAGCCCGCATGACCAAGGAAACTTCTCACACCCTTCACGGTTGAAGGTGGAGGCAATTTAGCAATAACATCGACTTTAGCACGGTCGACTTCAAGACCGGCTTTGGAGATTTTATGTCCAAGCACAATGCCTTCTTTCACCATGAAATGGCATTTTTCCCAATTTAGAACAAGGCGAGTGTCTTCACACCGCTTAAGCATGTGTTCCAAATTGGCAAGGCAATGAGAGAAAGAATAACCATAGACCGAGAAATCATCCATGAAGACTTCTATATTTTCTTCAACCATGTCATGGAAGATTGCCATCATACACCTTTGGAATATCCCAGGAGCATTGCATAAGCCAAAAGGCATTATTTTGTAAGCAAATGTTCCATAAGGACAAGTGAATGTGGTTTTCTCTTGGTCTTTAGGATCGATGGGAATTTGAAAATACCCGGAGAAACCGTCTAAAAAGCAGTAATAGTCATTACCCGCTAGACGTGCAAGCATTTGGTCCATGAAAGGAAGGGGAAAATGATCCTTTCTCGTAGCATCATTGAGTTTGCGATAGTCTATACAAACTCTCCACCCTGTAACGAGACGAGTAGGAATCAACTCGTTGTTTTCATTAGGCACAACGGTGATTCCGCCTTTCTTAGGCACACAATAGAAGAGACTAACCCATGGTCAATCCGAGATAGGGTAGATCATTCCCGCATCAAGAAGTTTGATAACCTCTTTTTTGATAACGTCATGGATCTTGAGGTTCACCCTTCTTTGGCTTTGAATAGTGGGTTTAAAGTCGTCCTCCATGAGAATTTTATGTGTGCAAAAGTGAGGATCAATTCCACGAATATCGGAGATTTTCCAAGCAATTGCTTTCTTATGATTCTTCAGCACGGCGATAAGTCGGGATTTTTCTTATCTTTCAAGTCCTTTGCGATGATGACGGGTGACTTCTTGTTTTCTTCAAGGAAAACGTACTCGAGATGAGACGGTAGGTCCTTAAGCTCTAAATCCGGAGGATTTTCGATGGAAGGCGTAGTCAAATTCGGATCATCGATAGAGATATCCTTAGGATACTGTGGAGAAATATGGTCCTCATTGAGAAGTTTCTCAATGGTACGAATGTCTTCATCCCAATTGGAGGGAGAATCGTCATATTGTAAATCCACATCTCCCAAAGTTGCTTCAAACTTTATGAAAAGGAAATCACTTTCTCCAAATGGAGTTAGTGAAGGAGCAATAGAGGCAACGGTCTCAACAGTGGGTAGAGAAGAAGAACCACTTTTACAAGCGTCTTTGAAATGTTCTTCACAAGCCTCATCAAGAACGTCAATGAAATTAATACTCTCTTTTTCAGAAGGTTGCTTAGAAAGTTTACCCATGTTGAAGACGATTTTATCGTCACCAACTCTCATAATTAATTCGCCCGCGGCTACATCAATGAGAGTGCGACCGGTCCTCAAGAATGGACGTCCAACGATTAATGGAACACGGGGGTCCATCTCGTAATCAACGACAACAAAATCCGTCGGAAAGGTAAATTTGTCGACACCAACGAAGACGTCTTCGGCTATCCCCACCGGATAAGCAACCGCACGGTTAGCTAATTCCAAAGTCATTCGTGTGGGGACTAGCTCGGGTAGATACAATTGTTTCTAAACGCTTAAAGGCATTAAGTTTATACTAGCACCTAGATCGGCTAGGGCCATACAATTCTCTACCCCGGGGAAGTTGCAAGGAATGAAGAAACGACCCGGATCACCAAGTTTGGTTGGTAATTTCCTTAAGAGCACTACGGAGCAATTCTCATTAAGTTGGGTCTGAGCGATATCGAGGAGTTTCTCCTTATTACTGAGAAGATCTTTAAACATTTTGGCATACTTTGGCATGTGAGCGAGAGCCTCAGCAAAGGAGATACTGAAATTCAGTTGTTTAAACATTTTAAGAAAGTTAGAAACCTGAATATCATCCTTGTTCTTTACTTTCTCTTTCCTCAACCTTGAAGGATAAGGTATATTGGATTGAGATGAAGGCTTTGGAATGGAATTCTTACTCACATCCTTGGGTGGTGGAGGGGTAGAAATAGAAGGTGGTGGAATTGGAGAAGTAGAAGTTGGAGGAATTGGAGAAGTAGACTCGTTTTCCTTTGTCACAATCACCGGTGTAGGTGTAGGAAGCTCGGGTTCCTTTAAACCTTTTCCACTTCGAGTGGTGATTGCTTTCATCTCCCCTCTTGGATTAGCAATGGTGTTACTCGGAAGAGAACCCGAACCAGAGGTTTGATTACTTGGGAAGAAACTAGCCATCATGTTCCTTAAGTCATTCGTTTGACTTGCCAAAGTATTGCGCATATCGGCACGAAGATCATTCCCTTGTTTTACCATATCTGCTTTCATTTTGGCCATTTCCCGCTGAATATTTTGCACTATCACATCATTAGTCCTCATGTAAGTTTCAACGTCTTGGTGTAATGCGGTGGGTTGGTTGGGAGGAGGAGCATGGTAGGCAGGTGGTTGATAAGCGGGTTGTTGGTAAACTTGGTTGTTTCTTTGAGGTGGATATGGGATTCTTTGGTTTTGATATTGATTTGGAGCACGAGGTTGGTTTTGATTGTTGCGATTGAGGTTGTTTGGGTTTTGTGGGAGAAAACCGGGTGGTGAAAGAAAGTTGTTTGAGCGATAGCTGAGCAAATTGCGGTCACCTTGAGGACGTGCTTGATAGCCTCCCGTGGAATAGTTACCGTTGGCGGCATACACATTTTCCGGATTTTCATGAGTCGAAGGACAATCGGTGTATGAGTGAGATCCCCCGCATATTTCACATGATTGACTCATAGCATTAACTTGGGCATTGATAGCTTTGGTGTTGTTAGAGGCTTGGAGAGCAAGTGATTCAACAAGCGAAGTAAGCTTATCAATTCTCTTATCCCTCTCATTAGTGCTAGCACTAGCCACATTAGTCCGAACACTCTTGGTTTGCACTCTAGACTTGTTCTCAATAATATCCCAAGCGGCATTAGAAGACTTAACCAAAATATTACCCCCCGAGGCACTATTTAGTGAATCTTGGTCATTCATGCTTAAACCATTGTAAAAAGTATCTATTTGGTGTACTTTTGTTAAACCATGTTGTGGACACTTTCTTAAAAGTTCGTTAAAACGGTCCCAAGATTCACTGAATGTCTCACCGTACTTTTGTTCAAATGTAATGATTTCATTCCGCAAAGCGGTAGTACGTGAGGGTGGGAAAAAGTAGTTGATGAATTTAGTCTCTAAATCCGCCCACGTAAGAATACTTTGTGGCGGTTCCTTATCAAGCCAATTCCGGCCTTGTCCCTCTAAGGAGAAAGGAAAAAGTTGCAAGCGATTAACCTCTTGTCAAACCCCATTATACTTAACCGTATTGGTGAGTTGGAGAAACCTTTTTATATGGTCATGAGGATCATCAATTGAACGCCCCAAGAAAGGTTGAGCAGAGACCATTTGAATAAAGCCGGATTTGAGCTCAAAGTTGTTGGCTCCGATCTCAGGTATGACAATAGCATCGGTGTTGCCCTCTACGTGCGATTGCAAAAGCTCGATCATTGGTTGATTGTCCATGGTGATAATAGGTGGAGTAATGAATTCGGCTTGAGCTACTTTCTTCTTACGAGCACGAGTACGCATGCACACCTACAAAAGGAAAAGCAAAATAGATAAGAAATATTTTTGGTTTTTTATGTTTTTTTTTTTTTTTGAACTTTTGAAAATTTTATATCTTTTAGTATTTTTTTGAAAATTTTAAAGCAAGGAAAATAACGTTCAAAAATGAACGGATCCCAAAATCCAACACGTCTCTCACTTAAAATCGTAAATATTAACGAAAAGAGCCGGCAGCGGCGCCATTTGATACCAGGATTTTAAGCCTCGTATGAAAGTTCGTAGTTCCGATCTTTTCGAATTGATTACAAGTAATTAGTGCGACTCAGTCGTTCTTGGTGGAAAAATAAGAAGGGTTTGGTTATCTAAAACTAATTAAAAGAAAAGGGCGTCGTTGAGTAATTAAAATAAAAATAAAGCGAGAAAAGATTAAACTAAAATTAAATGACTTAAAAAATAAATGACGCTAAGTTAAAACGTAAAGAAATGAAAACTTTAAAATTAAATACTTTTAAAAAGAAATTAAGAAAAGACAAACTAAAATAAAGTTTACGAAAAATAAAACAAATAAGTAAAACGAAACTTAAAGAAATTGGCGAGAAAATAAACTTGATAAATTAAATTTAAATAAAAACTAATAAATTTCGCAAAACTGAAAACTTGGAATAATTTCGCAATAAAAAGAATAATTCCGCAATTCACATTAGCATGAATCCGCAATCCTTAAACCATAAATCCGCAATGCATGAAAGAGCAATTTCACAATTATATTGCGGAATTAATTCCGCAATGTGGCAAGGTCGAGATTTCGGAATCACACAAAATAGGAAGATTCCGCAATGGAAAGAAGTATAAATCCGCAATATGTGAAAGCTGATGATTTCGCAACTTAAGGAAGCACAATTTCGCAACTAAGCTAAAGTTCAAATTCGCAATACTAAAAACAAGAAGATTCCGCAATACCAATAGAAGGTACAAATCCGCAACTTAGGTGAAGTTCAAATCCGCAATTAGCCGAAAGTTCAATTTCGCAATACTATAAGTATTGCGAAATCGAATAAGAAGGTCCTAAAAACTAGGAATCAGATATAGGACGAAATTAAGCAACTTTTTAATAACTTTTCAAGGACAATAAGCCAAGAAAAACTCCAATAAGCTACCAATAAGCAAGGCAAATGATCAAAACTTATAAATCTTCAACACACAAATCAAGAAACACGTAAAGTAAGAAACTTTATGTGTCAAATAGAAAATTAAGATGAAAGAGATGATGAACACAAGATTGTAACTAATAAGAAAGATTAAAAAGATAAAGATTAAGACAAGATTAAGCTTAAAAGTAAAGGTTTGATTAAAACAAGAAAGATAAAAGATGAAGGTTTTCTAGTGAGAGAAAGTTAAGCACTTTCTCTCTCTACAAAAAATACAAAAATGAAAAGTGAACTAAATTAACTAACTAACACCAACAACCTCCTAATGTGTCATTAGGAGGGTATTTATAGGAGGAGGGAAGGTGCATGTGTTGCTTCCTTCTTTCTTTCTTCTCGACTCGATTTAAATGCTTTGTCTTTCTCGATGTCGTCTCGGGATTTGTCGATACAAATTGAACTTGTCTTATAATTTTCTTCTTCTATTAGACTTGAGTTCTTCGACTTCATTAAACTTCCGTCTTTAGACTTTTTCTTCGATAAATCTTTAGAATAGGCCTTGGACTTCCGTTCTTTTTGCATTCTCGATCTTTTGACTTCGTCTTTTCTCGATTTCTTCGATAAAAGCCCGTGATAGCCCATGTTTTCTTCCTTTTTCATCTTTTGGTCCTAAAACATAATAAAAACACAAACCACACATAATTCCGACTTTTACGACACAAAATACACGTTTTGGTCTTGTTATTATTGGAAATAAGTGGTAAAAGGATAAGTGTTTTCACACTTATTATAAGGCTTTGCCCATGAACGATGCACATGTGGTAGTCAGTTTTTTAAAAGCTTGTTTTCTTGGTTTGGAACCCCTCGTGCGATCATAAGCGATCGTGGAACCCATTTTTGTAACGACCAATTCGAAAGGGTCCTAAGGAAATATGAGGTTACACATCGGCTTTCTACGGCTTATCACCCACAAATGAGTGGGCAAGTCGAGGTTTCAAACCGAGCGTTGAAGAGGATATTGGAGAGATCGATTAGGGAAAACCGACAATCTTGGTCGGATAAGTTGGACGATGCTTTATCGGCCTTTCGGACCGCTCATAAGACGCCCATCGGGTGCACTCCTTATAAGCTTGTGTATGGGAAGAATTATCACTTGCCAATTGAACTCGATCACAAAGCTTATTGGGCCCTCAAGCATTGTAATGATGATATTGAGACCGCGGGAAAAAACCGGAAAATGCAATTGAATGAATTAGATGAATTGAGAGACATTGCTTATGAAAATTCATTGATTTACAAATAAAAACCTAAAAAGTTTCATGACTCAAAAATTAAAAACCGGGTTTTTAACATTGGAGATCAAGTGTTGCTTTTTAACTCACGTTTGAAAATATTTTCTGGCAAGTTGAAATCCCGTTGGTCCGGTCCATTCACCGTTACCCAAGTTTTTCCTTATGGGACCATCGAGCTAGCTCAAGATGATGGCCCCAATTTCAAGGTGAATGGACATAGGTTGAAGCACTACTTTGGCGGGGAAGTTCCATCCTTGAACTACCTCGACCAAATCACCTTCCCCAATGATAATTAGTATTGAGGGGATCGAGTCGAGCTCATGACTCGGTAATAAAAAACGAGGTGCCTCGTGGGGGAGTCCCATGCTTATCCCATGTAAATATTATCGCTTTCTAATGTAGTTACGTGAGGGGATTTGTGCCCTTCCAACCTTTGTTCCGTGGTTGTTTGTGATATGTCGTTTTTAGATGATCATGATCTTCACGATTGGAGCCTCTCGTGTTCGTTTTATGGGAGAACTCGATCGTTTGCTTTGAAGAATTTCTCAATATCCATGATATATCCTTTGATGTTCTAACCTTAGGTTTATAACACACTTCATAAACGGCTTTAAATTTAACGGTTACACCCTTTCCATGCTAGATTATGCATTCGACTACGTCTCTAGTATGAGGGTTTCCAACCCTTAGACTCGAACATTGAGGACAGTGTTTAACTTTAGTATGGGGGGTGAATAGATACTTGCCTTGCCAAACCTTCACGCTTTCCAAAGTTTATATTTTTGTTTATCATTTTGTTGCAAAATAAGGCTAAAAATGGCCAAATTTTAAATTTTTTCTCATATTTTATAAGTGTTTGAAGACACGGATGTAGATTTTGCGATGGCGAGAATAAGAGTAGTTTTTGACTCGACCGTGCGTGTTGAGCACTTAGCTTCGATTCCTTAACTTTATATTAGGCTAAGTCTCTTAAATGAGGACGAGAAATGATAGAGTTAATTATAAGTTACTATGCTAAACGTAGAGTACTCGTATTCTTTCAAAAACTCATGTGTTCTAAATTATTTGCTTATTTTCCCTTCGCTTGTATACATATTTTGCTAATAAGTATTGGCTTAGCGGTTTAGTCTTGATTGTTAGTTTCTAGTCTTTTCTAGTAGCTTCCATGTAATTAAATTGGGAAGACATTAAGGTATCGCCAGCTTCACGGTTTTGAAGTATTGGCAACCCGAATAATCAAAAGCTTCACCTAATAATAAGATTTCAAGTGCTCACCTAAATCAAGCAAACAATTTGAAGCTCACAAGGCCGAAAAATCTATGCGTAACTGAAAGTGAATTATGCCTTAATCTTTGAAGCTTTAAAGATCCAAAATTCACTTCTAGCGTGAGGATACGTCTTTGGCCATAATAAACACCTCATTGCGAGGTTAAATAAACGGCAAGGCAAAACCGAAGTCATAATAAAAGCTTCATGGCGAAGTTGAATAAAAGATGGAGGGAAACATATGATAATAAGGCCCATCCGTTAGGGGGCGTATAAAAGTCTTGGTAATAAGTCTCATGTTCAAAACCGTTATAAAATCGTGTTTATCGATCCTTCTTGTTGGCTGGCTTATTCTTGCTAAAAGTGCTTATTGAGTTGAAACTGCTTATTGTTCATGTCTGGTGCTTATCTTGTGATGATTTGAATTAACTGCACTAATTGGCTTGGTGAATTTGTGATATTATTGTTGTTCTTGACTCCTTGTGATCCACTGATCACTTGGGTGCCTTGTTTGTAACTTGAATCCAACAAAAAGTCACTAAAGACAAAAAGTCAAAAAGGTCAAGCAGTGGAAACTTTTCCCACTGCTGAACCCCCAAAACTAGCCACTGCTAGTGTTAAAATTCAAACAGCTTATTCATAAGCCATTCTAGCTTATTGGGACTTGCAACAACTTTGTTTTTGTAATCAATCTTCCTTATTTGACCCATTTAAGAGATCTGGAGCTTTGTGGACTTTGACTTTTAGGTTTGACTAGAAAACGAACTTAGTTGACTTTTACAAAATTGCTTATTGCTTATTCCAGCTTATTGAGTGGTTCTTTTTGAAAGATTTTTGATTATTTAGCTTAGTTAAGCTATTTGTGACTTATTGCAACTTGAATAAGCTCTTGAAATAGCCTAGAACTAAAAAACGACTATTTTGTCGTTTTGTAAAGAGAGCTTTGGCTTATTTCAGGCTTATTTCTTGGGCTTATTTCAAGTTTCTTTTTGCAAATAGCTTATTTAGGTCAAGAGAAGGACGTGGGTAAAATTATAGCTTATGGCATCAGCTTATAGCTTAATGGGCCAAAAAGCCCATTAAGAATAAGCTGTTTTGAAATAAGCTAACTAAAGCTCATTTTCAGCTTTTGGGCCTTTGAAAAATTGTGTTTAAAATTAGATTTTAAGCTTAACTGGAGCTTTTGGGCCAATTCTGTGGACTTTTTCTTATTGGGCCCAATTTTAAGCCCATTAAGGGACTGTTTGGGTATTTGGCCCTTTTGAAGGCCCAATAGGGGTAATTTTGTAATTTTAAGTTCATTCTGTTTTATTTAGGTTAAAATAAACTAGTTTGCAACTTTTTAGAATTTTTTATAAATTTTGGATTTTTATTAATATTTTATTATTATTTAATTATTAAAAATTAAAATTTAGATTTTTGCAAGTTTTTCATTCTTCCTAGTTCAAATACATTAAGTTAGGAATTTTAAAATTTTTAGATTAATTTTATTGTTATTAGATTATTTTTTAGAATTATTTCAAGTTTTAATAGTTTTTAATCATTTTAAATAATTTTTATTAATTTTAAAATTCTCAAAAATAGTTTTAAATTTAGTTAAGACATTTTAGAGGTTTACAAGTTAAACAATATCATTTTGGGCTTTTTGTTAATTAAATTGATTTTTTGGGCTTTAATTAGCATTAAAAAATTAATATTTAATTAAATAAAAGGTTTGAGTGATTTTTTATTTTTTTTAAACTCTAATTATATTTTTTGGATTTATTACAATTTTCTAGGAATTTTTAGGATGACTTTTTAATTTGGTCACTTTTTACGGTTTTACGTGCACGACTTCGTCTTATTTTAATTCATAATCGTAACCGTCATTCTTTTCTAATTTCTTTTCTACTTTTCCTTTCTCATCAATATAATCACAAACACTTAATCATCTCTTTACACAACACACAAGCCTCCTTGAGAACGAACTCATTTTTGGGTCATTTACTTGTGGTTTTCCTAAATCACTTGTCATACTTACCCTAATTACGTTCTTTTTCCTAAAAGACGTATTACTACCACTATCAATAAGACTCTTGATTACAAATTTTAAGACCTTATTTTCTGAGTTTGTGTTCATGTTTAATATGAGTGGCTAGTTTCATTATACACTTGGTATAATGATATCTGTGGCATGGTGATGTGGTTGTGATTGTGATATATGTCTAATTCAATTTTAAACTTTTTCTTTGAACCATTGGTACTTATTCTTCATGCGACATTTGTTGTTAAAACTCAATTTGCTGTAAAAGATTTCATAGTTCGAAAGGAGAATTTTCTAACAATAAGTCATAATTGGTTTGTCTATAAGTTGGCTATCTTTTGTATTGACCATTTCCTAAGGAGATTGATTACCAAGAAACACAATTACAAGTGTTAACAAGTTTGTGTAACGAACCGCGAATTAAACGAGTTAAAATTGGATTAAGTCTTGAATTGAGTGATTGAGTCTAATACTTGTTTTCTTCAACCAAAGTCTTGGCGAAGATTGAATCTTTTGAAAACAATAGATTGGATTAACCATCTAATTATCATAATCATATGATTATATTTTTATCACAATCATACCATATCGAATTCTCAAATTAGTCATTACCAAGTGTTGATTTTAATCATCTTATTTCATCATTATATTTTACTTGTTTCTATTTGCTTTAAGACTACTACATATGAACGATTATTGGATAATTTGTAATAATCATAAGTTTCTCAAATCCCCGTGAACATTCTCGGTTTATCACAAACGAAAGGGTCATACTTGCCCGTGCATTTTTAGTTTAATCTGGTAACTTCTGTTATAAATTTAGAACTTGTATGAATCCATACTCAACCGGACGCATCACTAACCACTATAATGATAAATCTTAAAAATTGTGGTCTTTGCTCTTACTTTGTTACATAACTTTCTCTCAATAAACACCATTAATTTGTGAGAAATCTTCTCTTCGAATTAGTGACATTATCATCGAAATGGACAAGCGCAAACATATCTTAATTATTCAATTCTAATCTATCAATAAATATGTTTTCTTTGATGTTTTTATTTAATATGATTACATAAATTTTATCATGGATATAAAAATATCACAATAGTTGAGTACTCGGTCGTAACATTTTTTATGAAAGTTAACTTGAAACATTCTTTAGACAAGGTCTTTCACCCGCGCTTCGTTGCGGAACGCGAGGCGATTTTTGGTTTGCAATGCCTCGTATCGAGTTTATCACGTTACATGGCATTATATTATATTCTTAAATTTATGTGTAGGGTTTTAAGATCATATATGGGATTGGTTAAAAATGTAGCAACTCTCTCATTTTGCGTATCTTTTTTGTAAGCAAAGTATAGCCATGTATATGCGTATAATTTTAAATCTTTCAAAGAATAAAGCATAACAAAACCCACATCACAATTGACATAAAGTAAAAAAAACAAAAACCTGATTAGAAGATTGGGTTTTAAGTGTACATACCTAAAATCCAGAAAACAAAGACAAACGAATTAAAAATCAAACCTCCAATGTTTCATGTGCATTCGACAGAATCCCTAATTTCAAACAACAAACTAATTAACAATTTTTTTTTTAAAAATCTGCCTCTTGTAGAACCAACTATTAATATCGTCACCTAGTTTCAAGATTTAGGATTATTATTTGGTTTCAAGATTTAGGATCGGTCACTCTAACAATATTTCATGTTAGAAATACGTTTTTACGTATTGAGAATGATCGGTCACTCTAACAATAGTCCATGTAATAGCTCGTAGTTTAGTTATTTATCTTTATTTAACAAACAAATCCAAGCCTAGCCTACAACATGTGTAGGCCGGCCCAAATGTAAGCCCAAGCCCATGACAAGGGCTTGGGTATATAAACCCTCTCCATTGATGGAGAGGGTAGTGGTTCTTCATTTTTACACATAGTAAACTTCATTTTTCTCTCTCTAGAATTGTGTGAAATCAATCATCTCTCTATCTCTTTCTCTCTCTAAAACATATGTAAGATTTACATATCTACAAATGGTATCAATAGCTTGGGATGAAATATAGGTTGGTATTTGTGTTGTTTATGCTTTCAAGCATAACGTGTGGTTTTGATTATTTTTTACCGAATCATCAAAAAAAAAATTTCGTGTTTGTTTGTGTTCTAAAGTCGAATACATTCTTTTATCATGTCGTAGTGATTTTGGTATATTGGTTTTGATTAAAACACAAGTCTTTTGGATCAAAAGTTGGGAAATTTCTTGTTTTTCAAACTTTCCGAAATTCTTGCAAGTGTTTCCATCGGAAAATACAAGACTGTGTGGTTTGATCGCAATAACATATTGGTTCTACTTTGCGATCACTGGATTTCGTTACCTTATTCCGACATGACATTCCGATCGAACATTGCGATTTAGGATTCCGACGGTTTTAAGGAATCTTGAGTCGTTACTCTGTCCAATTTATTTTAGCTACATTCTGATCTGGACATTCCGATAGTGGCATTCCGATCTGGACATTCCGATAGTGACATTCCGATCTGGACAGTGTGACATTGCGATCTGGACATTCCGATATTGTGACATTCTGATCTGGACATTCCGATAGTGTGACATTCCGATCTTGACATTCCGATACCAGCAACATTCCGACAGAAAAGAGTATTCCGACAGAAATCAACATTCCGACAATCCAAAAATTATTCCTTAAAAAGACTTAGAATTTTTTGTTTATCGAGAACATATTTTAGGGGATTTTAACATTGTTTCTCGACTTCAACTCACAACAACAAAAAGATAACAACATCTTTCATTTAACAACACAAAAACACTTAACCTTATTTCATTGGTCGATCAACATTTGTAAATCTTAACTTATTGAAATGGAGTACACATCTCTTACGGATAAGTCCATCCTCTCGGGTGCGGATAATCGTCCACCAATGTTGGTGAAGACCATGTATGAGGAATGGGCTTCCCGAATGGAACTTTATATGTTGAACAAGGAGAATGGACATCTAATTTGGGCATCGGTGCTCAATGGACCATTGGTATATGGTACTGTGACGGAAGGTGCTGTTACTCGTCCTCGCTCTACGGGTGAATTAACTGGAGATGCTAAGATACAAGACAAATGTGATAAACAAGCTACAAATATCATTATCCAAGCCCTTCCTCCAGATGTCTACAAACTCGTCAGCAAACATAAAGTTGCCAAAGAGTTATGGGATAGAATTCGTATTCTAATGCAAGGCACCTCGTTAACTAAACAAGAACGAGAGTGTAAGCTTTATGATACTTTTGATAAGTTTGCATATGTGCCAGGGGAGACTCTTAATGATTACTATCTGAGATTTACCCTGTTGTAGAATGAGCTCAATATCTATGGCATGGCAATTCCTACCTTTCAATTGAACACCAAGTATTTGAACACTCTTCCTTCAGAATGGAAAAAGTACGTGACGGATGTTAAATTGGCTAAGGACTTGCATAACACCAATGTGGATCAACTTCAAGCTTTTCTTCAACAACACGAATGCCATGTGATTGAGGCTCGGTTGTCTACACCTCAAGTTCATGATCCACTTGCCATGTATGCTTCTCAACAAAACATGGCTTATACTTATCAACAACCATCATACTTGCAACAACCACCACCACACACCTATCAGCAACCACATAAACCATCTTATCAACCACCAATGATGCCACAGCAAGCATTTCAACAAAGTGTTCATCAACAATCTTTTCCACAGCAACCACCATATCAGACATCACCATCACAAACCAACACTTCTCCAATGGGCTATACTCCTCAACAAGGATTGTTTCCAATAGAAGCACAACCAACACAAGCTTTCTACTCTAATGAACTTCCACCAATCCAAGCACCGGTCTTTACTCCAAATGATACGCTAGCTGATGTTCTAAACCATCTCACTGCCTACTTGTCAAAACTTGTTGCAACTAGAGGATTTCCACCAACAAACAATCAGCTTCGCACCTCTTCAAATCCTAGACAACAAGCTACCGTTCAAGATAGTTAAGTAACAGTGCAACCTATTCAGGGAAGGCAAACTTCATATGGACCACCTGCAAGGACTGTGAATGCTCAAGCTGTGAATTCTCAAGCTAATGGAAATGGAAGCCCCATTGGTCCTCAAAAGGTTGTGACTTGCTACAATTACCGAGGACAAGGTCATATGGCTAGGCAATGCACTCAGCCGAAAAGGAGAAGGGATGACGCGTGGTTTCGTGAAAAGATGTATTTGGTCGATGCTCAGTCTAAGGGTATGATTTTGGATTAAGAGGAGTTAGCATTTCTTGCAGACCCAGGGGCAGAAGATACTAAAGGCATTTCAGTCGTTTCTACTTCTAATGCAGCTTATTAAGCAGGTGATCTTGACGCATATGATTCAGATTGTGATGACATTCACTCTGCCCAAGCTGCTCTCGTTGCTAATCTTTCTCACTATGGTTCTGATGTCGTCAGTGAGGTACCTACCACAACCAATCTTGGTAATAATGATAACCAACATCAAGTTGGGCATGAAAATGACAACCTCGAACAGCATTCGGTAACTAGTAACTCAAATGATGTGATACCCAATCCAACACATTTGAGTGAACCTCAACCAAATGCTACGACGAGTATGGAATCTTATGCTCAACATGATTTGGTCATGGTGCCTAAACATATTATTGATCAAATGCATATGGCTCTTAGACAATCCGTAGATATGAATTCCACCCTAACTGCTGAGCTTGCGTTGCATAAAGAAAAGGTCAAAACTTTTGAAATGGTCCCTCAAGCAGAGAAAATAACATGTTCTGAATTTGACCAATTTCGTTTTGAAAAGATTGAACACTTGAAAGAAATAGAATCATTAAAAGCTAATCTTTCTAATGAATTAAAAGCAAAAGAGTCGGTTGTCAATGATTTTCAGAAACTTAAAATGGATTTCGAAACTCTCGAGTCTAAAAAGGTTGAATCGGAAATTAATACTACCAAACTTCTTAAATTCAAGGAACAACAGCTTTTAAAACAATACGCTTCCACAGAAAAGGTTCATCTTTTAACTAAATCATTTAAAGAACTCGAACTTAAGCGTCTTCAAAATTTACCACCTAATCCCGGTTATGCAAAACAAGCTCAGGAATATATTCCCGGTCTTTATGATATGACCATAATTGGCAAATCGAAAGAAGCACCTTATGTTCGTAGTTCTGAGGAGACACAGTCACTTACGGAAGAAACTCATTCTAACATGTCTTCAAAATTCCATACGATTGATTATGATAAGCATAATAAAGATCAACTTTCTAAAAAGACACATATTCGCTTACAAAAGGAATTAGCTGAACTAACAGTTCTTGTGCCCCCAAGTTTGTCAAATGAAAACCCTCCTAGTACGTCTCCTACACTTGTAAAAACGGATTTAACAAAGTTACTTCCACCGGTAAGTAAGGCGTCCGTTAACTTAAATGCGGTACACCAACACTTAGCCGATTTTGACAAGGTCATTTTGGAACGTACGACGGCCACGGCCATAACGAAAGGTGAATGGAACTTTGAGCACACTAGAGCTGCGTTCCGAGATGAAATTGTTCCGTTTGTAAAGAATGTTAAAGCTTGTCTTAGTAATCTTGATCAAGATTTGCATTTGGAAATCGAAGAAGAGTAACGTGTTTTCAATGAAATGGATGATGCTTATGAAAACAGTTTACTTGAAACAGAACGGGTTTCTTGTCAAAATGATCAGCTTCTAAAGCAAGTGATGTCTCATGATATTGTTTCCGTCTGTGTGAATAAAAGTGTTGATAATGATTCTATTGTGCATAATGTTGAATTTGTGGATAATGTGGTAGATAGTACTTGTCACAAATCTGACGCTGAATTTTTAAAACTTCAAGATTCATATTCTTTGCTTTCAAAACGTTTTGATGAAATTCAAACACATTGTATTTCGCTTGAATGCAAGCAACAATTTATTCAAGAAATCTTTGAAACGTCATTCGAAGGTGTTAATATCGATGATGCAAACTTTGAAAAGAATTTTCGATTGAATTTACAATCAAAACAGCGTCAGCCAAGTGACAAAGTTGCTAAATCTTTGCCGATAGACATAGAGAAATCTAAGGAGCTTAACTGTGTGAACGTACTTGAGGCCGCTAGGAATTTTAAACTTGATCTAGATAATCAAGTTTCCAAGATTTTGTCCAAAGTTGATAACTTAAAACAGAAAGATACACGACTCTTCGATTCAATAAAGCCCGCATGTGCTAATACCACTGCACAGAATCAATCATTGATTGAACAATTGAATCGAAAGTCGGTGGAAATATCTGATTTGAGGGAACAAATTTGTGATAAAAATCTGGTCTTGGCTGAGTTAAAGGAAACACTTCGTACTCTAAAAGGTAAGAATGTTGTGGATAACGCAGCCACTGTCTCAGCATCGTCCTCTAGTGCAATAAAAAGGAACCTTATCACCGTCACACCATTTAATAAGGGCCCTAGGACTAAACCATCTCAAACTTTGGTCACTAAAGATAAGGCGGAATCAAAACCAGCTTCTAATATTCCCGTGTTGCCTTCTACAGGAGTAAGCACCACTACTAAGGCTCAAAGATCTAAGCTTAAAAGAAACGAGAAGAATGATAGGATCTTGCCCCCATCTAGTAGTCAAGTGAAGAAGAAAGTAGAAGCCCATCCTAGGAATGTTATTTCTGTTTTGAATAAAAAGAATCATGTAGCTAAACCTAAAGGCTCTGCGGTTGTGTAGCGTTCTAAGCCTACTGTGAATTCTAATTTGAAATGTTGGAATTGCAATGAATGTATGTTCTCTAGTCGTCATGATTCTTGCCTTATTAACCATGTGAATGAGATGCATGCCCGGAAAAATGGATTAGAATGGAAACCGACTGGGAAAGTGTTAACCCAAGTTGGTTGGTTGTGGCGCCCCACTGGTAGAACTTTCACTATAGTAGGAAATATGTGCCCTTAACTAGGATCACTCCCACTAAAGCGAAGAAAGCATGCCCTTTAACTAGGAGTACCAAGGCTACCAAAACACAAGCGTGTCCTTTAACTAGGAACACCGACACTACTGTAGGAACCAAGTGCCCTTTAAATAGGTCTACTCCCACTGTAGTGCCCGCGAATAATCCAAAACCTAAGAAAGTTGGAACAGTTTAACCTGTTAGTGCTAAAACTCACATTAGAAAACGCAGGAAATCTAAGGGTCACACAAATGTTAGCAATTCTGATAATCTTATATCTGTATCTGCTAACACTCCGGAACCAATAGTTTCCAATGCATTGTTTACTGTTGTTATTGAAAACAGGTGGTCCAAATTGTTCTATGGTATTTGGACTCTGGTTGCTCCAAGCATATGACCGGAGATCGCTCTCAGCTCAGAAATTTCGTCAGCAAGTTTCTTGGTACGGTTCGATTTGGTAATGATCATATTGCAAAGATAATGGTTTATGGTGAATATCATATTGGGAATGTTATAATTTCAAGAGTGTATTATGTGGAAGGTCTCGGTCACAACTTATTTTCTCTGGGATAATTTTGTGATGCAAACCTAGAAGTTGCTTTTCGAGAGCATACCTGCTTCATACGTAATTTGGAAGGGGTTGATTTATTGAAAGGTACTCGAGGGAATATTTTTTATACTTTGTCTCTACAAGACATGATGGCCGCTTCTCCCGTATGTCTTCTCTCCAAAGCATCAAAGACTAAGTCATGGTTATGGCATCGACGGTTATCTCATCTTAACTTTGACGCTATTAATCATTTGGCGAAAAACGAACTTGTTCGTGGTCTTCCTAAACTTTCATTTCACAAGGATCATTTATGTTCCGCGGGTACAATGGGGAAAAGCACTAAGAAATCATACAAACCCAAGACGGAAGACACCAACCAAGAGAAACTTTATCTGTTGCATATGGATCTTTGTGGGCCAATGCGTGTTGAAAGTCTTAGTGGCAAAAAGTACATCCTCATAGTTGTCGATGATTACTCTCGGTTTACATGGGTGAAATTTCTTACGACAAAAAAATGAGGCACCTAAACTCATCATCGGATTTCTCAAGATGATTCAAGTGCGTCTCAACACCACTGTACGACGCATTCGTACAGATAATGGAACCGAATTTATGAATCACATCTTGCGTGATTATTATAAAGAAGTTGGCATATCTCATGAAACATCCGTTGCACGCACTCCACAAAAAAACGGTGTCGTTGAAAGGCGAAATCGCACACTTATGGAAGCTGATCGAACGATGTTAATTTAAGCAAAGGCTCCATTGTTTTTATGGGCAGAAGCAGTATCTACAGCATTGTACACCCAAAATCGGTTACTAATTCGTAAACGCCATGGTAAAACACCCTATGATCTTCTCCATGGAAAAGTACCAGATTTATCATATCTTCATGTATTTGGTTCTCTTTGCTATTCAAATAATGATGGTGACAATTTGGGAAAACTTCAACCAAAGGCTGATATTGGTATTTTCATTGGTTGCGCATCCGCAAAGAAGGCATACCGAATCTACAATCGTAAGTCTCGTAATATCCTCGAAACTATGAATGTTGATTTTGATGAGCTGACAGCAATGGCTTCTGAGCAAAGCAGCTCTAAACCCGCACTTCATGAAATGGGACCCAGTAACATTAGTTCTGGTCTTGTCCCAAATAACCCTACTTCATCATCATTTACACCATCTACTAGGAATGAATGGGATACGTTGTTTCAACCGTTCTTTGATGAATTCTTTACTCCTCGAAGTATTGTTGCTTTCGAACCTGAGGTAATAGCTCCGGTAACCGAAGTTGTCGCTCCAGCAACCGAAGCACAATCAGACACATCTGCACCTACAATTGGTCAAGATATACCCTCAACAAGTAATTCTCAACCAACACATGTTTCAACAACCCATGTCATGCCTATTGATGATGAAGATGATGATGATGATCATGATTTGGAATTCGCTCAAATGCGTGAACTTCCATTCTTTGGTGTACCAATTCCCGACCCTAATCAAGCCGGGTCGTCCACCTCAGAGGAAGCTCCTTCTACGGTCTACTCCAATCCACGGATTCGTGAACATGACAACAAGTGGACAAAGGATCATCCTATAGATTCTATTATTGGTGACCCTAATCGTCTGGTATCCACACGAAGTCAGTTACAAGAAAATGCAATGTTTTGTCATTTTGATGCTTTTCTCACTGAAGTTGAACCTAAGACATGGCAAGAAGCTTTTACTCAATCCTGTTGGATAGAAGCTATGCAAGAAGAACTTAATGAATTTATACGTCTTGAAGTATGGAAACTTGTCCCATGCCCGGATCAAGTGCAATTACTCACTTTGAAATGGGTTTACAAGGTGAAACTCGATGAGTTAGGGTGGAATATTGAAGAACAAAGCTCGACTAGTAGCTCGTGGATACAAGCAATTATTGGGCATCGACTTTATGGAATCCTTTGCACCTGTTGCCCGTTTGGAAGCTATTAGACTATTCGTCGCTTATGCAACCCACATGAATATGATCGTCTATCAAATGGATATGAAGACGGCATTTCTTAATGGTGAAATCAAGAAAGAGGTCTATGTTCAACAGCCGGATGGTTTTGTGAATCCTAATTATCCTAATCATGTGTACAAGCTTAAGAAGGCTCTCTATGGGTTGAAGCAAGCTCCACGCGCATGGTATGATCTATTGTCACAATTCCTCATTACGCAAGGCTTCGCTAAAGGCAAGGTGGATCCCACGCTGTTCATTCAGAAACGAGGTAAAGATATGATTATGGTACAAATATATGTTGATGATATTATATTTGCAGCCTCGACCCAAATCTTATCCGACGAGTTTGGGAAACTCATGTCTTCCAAGTTTAAGATGTCAATGATGGGCAAGGTATCATTCTTCTTAGGTCTTCAGATATCTCAGAGTCCCAGAGGCATCTTTATCAATCAATCTAAGTATGCCCTTGAATCGCTTAAGAAATATAAGATGGAATCTTGCGACCACGTGGATACTCCAATGGTGGAACGAACTAAACTTGATGCAGATCCACATGGAGTTGCCGTTGATCCGACACTTTATCGTGGAATGATCGGTACTCTTCTGTATATCACAGCTAGTCGACCTGATCTTCAGTTTGCTATATTTATGTGTGCTCGGTATCAAACTCGACCTACTGAGTTACACTTGGCTACTGTGAAATGGATCTTTCGATATCTTAAAGGAACTATTAATCGGGGACTTTGGTATTCGAAGGACTCTTCGATTGCACTAATGGCATATGCAGATGCGGATCACGCGGGTTGTCAAGATACAAGGCGTAGCACGAGTGGAACTTTGCAACTACTAGGAGATCGACTAATCAATTGGGCATCGAAAAGGCAGAAAAGCGCTGCAATTTCGAGTACGGAAGCGGAATACATAGCTATGTCCGGTTGCTGTGCTCAAATTCTTTGGATGAGATCGCAATTAACCGACTATGGTCTAGGTTTCAACAAGATTCTGATGTACTGCGACAACAAAAGTGCAGTTGCCTTATGCTGCAACAATGTTCAATTCTCCCGGTCGAAGCATATTGACATTCGCTACCACTTCATCAAGGAGCAAGTGGAAAATGGAGTAATCGAGCTTTACTTTGTCCGATCTGAGTATCAATTGGCGGATATTTTCACGAAGGCTTTAGATCGCGCTCGAATGGACTTTTTTGGCTGACAAACTAGGAATGAAAACTTTCTCGTCTGAGACTATAAAGGAACTGGCAGATGAAGCGAAAGAATAGTGGTGGTAAGCTATTCTCCGTATCCTTGTTGATCATCTGTATATATTGTTTATATTTTTATCCACAAAAGCAAATACAAAAATATAAAACCATATAAAAACCATAAAAATTGAAAAATCTAGAAAAATCCAAAAATATTTTTACTTTATTTTTCAAAAGGCATGTCTTTTGGTACGATAATATTTACCGCCTTAGAAATGTTGATTAATATTGACACGGCGCCATAAATAGAGTTCGTACAAAAGTTGTAAATATTTCATAAAACATGCCTAAATGGCTTGTAGTTATTTCTGACTGCAACCCGGTTTTCACATTAAAGTCAAGTATTTATTATGAAAGCTTTGGCTCTCAACGGGAATTAATTTTCTCGGGCGAGGTTTACTTTAAAACCTTGTAAGGGATCAAGTTTACTTTATAACTTGGTCTAACACAAACTGATGTACGTTTCAGTGCATTTATTTGTTAAAACAAGAGAAGTCTTATTTTTATGAAGTTCTCATCTCTACAACCATAGCTATCTACAATTGGTATCTACATACTCGACGATGCGACTACTCAACCGACGACTACAGCTCTTTCAATAGAACACCGGTCAACAATTGAGGGGGAGCAACTGTCAAGCATTCAGAATCTTCGATGCCGAAAGTGCCAAGCTCACTAATTGGTGTCTAGACAACAATACCATTCGTAAACGTGGTGCCAAGAGATGACTTCAGACGTGACGAGGCGACCAACATATGCTGACAAGAACCATTTGATCCTATCATATGATGTTCTCATCAATCAGGTCCAACCTTGTCAATTCTTTTTAATATGGTGAATATGTGATCATGCTACAAATCGATATCATATCTCATACATTTGGAATCATGAAGATAAAACAGACTCGCGTTTTTCTTCCCAAAACCTTTGTTAAAACTTCATTAAATCAATTGATATTAAAAACATCGATTGGGTTAATTTTTTAATATGGGGGAGAAAATGTGATTTAATATGGGAAATTATCACAGATGGTTTGACTTAATGTGCTGGCTCATCCCGACATATGCGAAATGTTTTCGAATATCATGGCATATGTTAAGGGGGAGCAAAACGGATTTGCATATCAAAATGGAATTTCATGGTGATATATACTTACCCTAAACCCATTTATTTCATGATGATGAAGATTGTGGTGACATAAGGATGGTAGGATAGGTTAAGTCCAATGATGCTTCTTAAACCGGAGGAATCTTCCCAAGGACATTCCATAGCTAGAAATAGTAGTCCTTAGGAAAGATGGAGAAAGATTGTGAATGTAGCTGAATGCCGACCAAGTACTTAAGTTAGCACTAGAACAATCACAACAAGGTGCTAGTTATGACGTACTGGTAAGCATTGAAGGGGTTGAAGAATGAAAAAGAATTGTAAAGATAAAGGGTGTAAAGAAAGAATCCCTCCTTACAAACTTAGGCAGAAACCGGGTCAATACATATGCTATTGAGATCATTTTTTAATGATTCTTGATATTGAAGATAGACATCATGGACCCAGTGATGCAATGCACAACCCATCCTAGCTAACTCAGATATCTCTTAAAAGATATTTGTTTTAATCACACGGAGACAACGCATTATCTATTGATTTATTCACTCCGAATAAATTGGTTTGAAAAGATGGCCCTCCTCTCCAGCCTCCGTTCACTAAAATCCAAAATGCACGATCGAGTCTAGAGCCATTTGAGATCATCAAATATCTCATTAGGACACACTTTTATAACTCCTTGCTTCTTCACACACTGTGAAAAGTAAGAAAGATCTTAAGAGTCCTACGCAAAATCTTCATGATCTTGCCTGAACATCCGAGTAATACAAAAGTATTTACAATGAAGATCGAAATCCTTCTTGAGTGAATATCAAAAAGCTCATGGTAGGTGACTTGTGCGATTCTTTATGAATCAAGCTTGTGATAACTGGAAAGCCACAGTGGTTTAATTCTTAACTGAACTTAAACACGTTCCAGGCCTCTACGCAAAATCTCAGCGATCTTGCCAGAACACTCAGAGTGATACCTTAGTGTTCACAGTGATGAGTGGAAACCCTTCTAGTGTTAACCTTAAACAGCACTTGGTAGGTAACTTGCAAGATTCAATATGAATCAAGCTCGTGACAACTGGAAAGCAACGATGGTGCGATTCTTTAATGAATCAAACTTGTTCCAGGAATCATAATTGACGGCTTCAATCATATGGATAATTTTATCCAAATGATTCACTCTTTACGTCCGCAGTCAGCTTTGGACGGTCGAGTAAAGAGAACGGGTTTACCCACGAAATCTTGTCAAGGAGATTTTTAATTAAGTCTACCTGTCACAAGTACGATATTTTACATCGTCCAACGGTCTTCACCGACCGGAGGTAAAATGCTACCGAATTAGAATGAAATGTTCAAAGCCATTTCGTTCGTGTCTACTTATGCTGCGGCATTTGAAGACGGTGGCGTTACGGAATCCAAGAAGAAGTCGTCCCCGCATGCTTATACTTTATGCACTTAATACCTCATCTAATTCAAGAAAGCCTAAAAGTTAAGTCTTCTGCTGTATCGAACTCTGAAGCTTTCAAGAATTACAAAGGTATAAGTATATGGGACATGGTGTCACGAAGAGGCGAAGATCACAAGTGATGGATGCACAAGATCAAGGCAAGAGATTAATGCTCAAGATTGATATCAATGATCACATCAGCATGTTCACCAGAAAAGAAAAAGAAAAGAAGACGAAGACTACGAGCTCAAGACAAGCATAGTATGCTAGGTTTATTTTATTATTGTAACTTGGGTAACGCCCTTGTTTGGAGTGACCTCCCTTAGGGGGAGATTGTTGGAAATACGTTTTTACGTATTGAGAAGGATCGGTCACTCTAACAATAGTCCATGTAATAGCTCGTAGTTTAGTTATTTATCTTTATTTAACAAACAAATCCAAGCCTAGCCTACAACATGTGTAGGCCGGCCCAAATGTAAGCCCAAGACCATGACAAGGGCTTGGGTATATAAACCCTCTCCATTAATGGAGAGGGTAGTGGTTCTTCATTTTTACACATAGTAAACTCCATTTTTCTCTCTCTAGAATTGTGTGAAATCAACCATCTCTCTATCTCTTTCTCTCTCTAAAACATAAGTAGGATTTACATATCTACAAATATTGTGGATTTGCTTTTAGCTAATCTGGTGGTCTAGGTGGGTGGTGGAAGGTGGAAGCCATGGATGAGTTGAGAGAAAGAGAGGTTGTGTTTGAAATAAGAAAAAATGTATTAAAACAAGAAATGAAACACAAGCAACACCCCTCCTTGGAAGCCTTGGAGGGGTATATATAGTCACACACGACCCTTAAACTATACATTGTTCCTAGTCTAGTCTAAGCATGTGTGACTATGATAACTAATGGGAATTCTTAAATGTCGTCACATAAAGTGAATTTCCAACAATCTTCCCCCATGGGACGACATGTAGAATTCCTTACAATATTTTTCCTAACAAGTACATAATGATTAAGAATAAAAGCTTCCATGAAGCGTCCAATGCTGATGATGTCTTCTGAGGCCTTTGACTTCAAGTCTTCACTTCAGAGCGACTCATCTTCAAAGTAACTTGTAGTAGAAATACTGTAACGACACGAGCTAAGTAATCCATATACTTCTGGTTAAGGAGAAGCTTCTGAATTAACTTCCCCCTAATTCATGCCACATAAACTTGATGTAGAAGCTTTTAAATAGCTTCCCCTAAACCGACAATCCTCGTAAGCAACTTCAAAGCTTTCAATAAAGCTTAGAATGATTAAGCGCACAACGGAATTCAACAAGCAAATCCCATCATATAACATGATAATGTTGCTATGAGGGATTGAAAGTAAGGGGCACACCAAGTGGATCAACAACTTCTCTTCTCACGCTTGAATAATTCTTCTGAATTTTTCTTCCCCCTGAGAGTTCAAGTTATGCATACTAGAAAGAACCAAGACATTTCTTCCCCCACATAGTTGAAGAAAATAAACCAATCCCATGTATGAAGCTCAAATACTGAAGTGGACACTTTATCCCATTCATGAAGTTGACATCGTAACACCAGAGTCAATTAAGTCCCGGAAATGCACATATCTTCTTCCGAAGATGCACCAGAGTCAATTATGTCCCATGAATGCATATCTCTCCATATAAGATAATGATGATGAATAATTGCAACATCAAAACAATTAAACATCTAATCAGTAGTGTACCGTTTAGAGATTGATAACGCTACGAGTTAAAACACTGATTTTCTCTGTGGCTATGACAAATGTCATACCGGAATGTCTTCAAATCAAAAGAAGGTATGAAGTTCATCACGTTTACTCGTTGTGCGTTCAATGTGTCTTCTTCTTCCCCCTTGATGGTTTCGAAACTTGGAACCATCAATAAATCGTACGCACATGTACCTGAAATCTCGTGAGAATAATAAATAAGCTGAATAATATATTTTGTGAGAATCAGCTGTTGATCGAAAATCTCTACTCATAAACTCTCCACGACCATCTTTACCAACCCACGTGAAAGCAATTTGAAGTGACCACTGATAGAATGAACCAGATACATCAAACGTGAAACTGAATAAGAATCCTTCGATCTTGTGACTTAAGCTTGCACAATTGTTGAATGAAGAACGGTGGAGAAATTTCTAAGTACCCAATGCTTCACTGAAGAAGTCTATAAGCACAACACCTCTTGAAATTATCCACGTCGACTAAGCGCATGACACTGAGTACAACAATGTAACCCCTTTAAGTGATAGTTATTCGAGTCATCAACTAACCACCCCGAACCCGAAAACCAGATAAACAATTCTTCATTCTAAGATTAAGCGCGAGCAAGTTATCTTCAAAGATAAAATAAATACACGCCTTCAAAAAATCCGTCTTCAACTTCACGTAATTAATACCCGATCAAACGAGTCCGTAGCCACTAAAAAATCACCAATCTTTCTTCGGTCTCATCAAAATAAATTTTGTCACTTAGTCTCTCGTCACTTTGTCACGTCACTTTTGATTTGTCACGACACTATGTCACCTTGTCACGTCTCGATTATAAACAAAGTATGTTTAATACACAAAATTTTATTCAAAATAAATATTTTGAGATAAAAATGCGGATATAAGGTGTATCAAATCACACGGCCCAATACCAATTCGTCAAACCAATTAAACATGCAACCCAAGAACTGTTGTTCCATCGGATGGCCCAAGAACACATGCAGCCCGACTCCATTGTGAAATAATACCCGGTCCAAATTAGGTCTGCTATTAATCAACCCTAAAGATTAGGGATATATAACTAGCACTTCTAACCTAATCACCACAAAAAACTCGTTTCCTCCGTCCCCTTTCCCCATCTCTCTCTCCATCTCGGTTGATACCAAAGAACCCAAACCAAAAATTCAACTGATTAACCAATCACCCATCTTCAATTCATCTATACCACTAATCATCCACATCTCAAACAAATCCTTTCACTTAAAAAAAAACCAATGACGTGTTTATCATGTAGATCAAAGAAAAAGGATTGTACCCTTTATCCGAATCACCAACAACCATCTTAATTTTTTCGTGTTCAAACCATGAATACAAAAAATTAAGTATTTACTTCAAGATCATCTAATGGTCTCGGGTAAGTGTAAAGTAGAATGCATGTGTCTGATTTTGTCAGAATCGAATGAAAGTAAGGTTGTAACATAATTGTTATAAACCATACTTTAATTTCGAATATCAAATATGAGTTCATACTCACAGATCTATGATGAAAGATTTATTTTCGTTTATAAGATCTTACGATCTCGAGTTGCATGTGCAAAAACACGAAAGAGAAAATCTGAGGTCTTGATTAATTAAGTTTTAGTTTTGATTTTCGAGTCTAGAGAAGACGGGGATAGGAGACGATGGGATAGACAGATTGGTGGAGTTGAGGAGATATAAGGGTGGAATGATTTGTTGGTTCTGGTTAAAACGGTCACCGTATGGATTTGTTTTTAAACAATCATGTCTTCGGGTGTTGTTAAACTACATGGTCACGATTTTGTCAAAGTGCCATCGCAGTCATTTAAAATACATGCCATCTCAATCTCACTTTTTAAACCCATCGCAATGTAAACAAAAGATTAAGCCATCGCAGTCTAGTACTTTGAGTCCATCGCAATGTTTTTTCTTTAAAAAACCCATCGCAATGAAAAAAGAACTTCCATCGGAATGTGAGAAAAAATTTGGCAGCATAACGACATAGATGCCATTCCGATAGGTCAAACCACCCATCGTAATGTGACTCATCAGAATGAGTCCCATCACAATGGATAGTTCGAACCCATCGGAATGTGTAAAAAAAACTACCCATCGCAATCCATGCGATCTAAATAGCCATCGGAATGATAGCATCGGAATGCGTGCATCGGAATGTGCATATCTGAAAACTCTTAACCAAAAGTACTTTTGCCATTTTTTCAGGGTCATGTTTTCTGGATCTGGTTTATTTTCTGGCAGATCTTCATCATCATGTGTATACAAAAAAATTTACCAGAAAGAATGGAACTTTATCAAAACCAAGTCACAAAAATACCAGATACAAGAAAATATGGCAGGTTTGACTTGACTTTTGACCAGGAAAAGTTTGATTGTTTGGATAGATATAAAAAAATCATCACCCACAAAAATGAGACAGTGATACGGATATGACACTAGATGAGAAACATTGAAACTGTTTGGACAAAAAATAACAAGACGTGACAAGAAAATTAACAAATCGTACCAAAAAAATAATTTTAGACCACCAAATCAGAAACAAAAACACGATCCAAGGATTGAACCGAGGCTCTGATGCCAATTATGGATTTGCTTTTAGCTAATCGGTGGTCTAGGTGGGTGGTGGAAGGTGGAAGCCATGGATGAGTTGAGAGAAAGAGAGGTTGTGTGTGAAATAAGAAAAAATGTATTAAAACAAGAAATGAAACACAAGCAACACCCCTCCTTGGAAGCCTTGGAGGGGTATATATAGTCACACACGACCCTTAAACTATACATTGTTCCTAGTCTAGTCTAAGCGTGTGTGACTATGATAACTAATGGGGATTCTTAAATGTCGTCACATAAAGTGAATTTCCAACATAGGCTTATTGATGTTGGTGTATCGGTTGGAGAAAGAAGAAAAAGAGATGGAGGTATTGTACGTAGGTATATGTATTGATGTGTGTTTTGGAGAGAAACATGTGTATAAATACGTGTTTAGTGGGAGAGAGTAAATCCGGTGAGTGAAGGAAAAAAAATGCCTACGTGAGTGATCGAATATTAATATTTAACTTGTGCTGAGAGAGAGGCACGTGAAATAGCATTTTTTCCCATAAAGAATGGCGCCCAAACATTATTTTACTATATACCGGGCTTTTAGTAATTCTTTTCATTAATGTGATTATCGAATATTTAAAAGATTGACTATTTTGTAGTTTTCTTTACATACTTTTTCTTCTCGTTAAAGAAAAGCCACATAACTGATCCAATTATGTCAAACATATTAACACATTTTAACAAATATAAATTATAGTAAATTGCAGATATACTTATAGTTTAGTCAAATTGCATATTTAGTCCATAAAGCTTTAAACATGCAAAAAAAACGTTTGTATTTTAAAGATTTGGTTTCACTTTAGTAAATGACTAAAATACTTTTTTGTAGTTTCGCCAAACCACAAGTACCATATTTGTAGTTCCCTATTTCTATTAATTATCATTATGTTATTGTTAGCATTATTTATTATGTTTTAAATTATTTTATTTAGTTAATTTTTTAATTGAAATAATATAATTTTGTTTAAATATTTAAGATTCCTTTTTTATTCTTTTAAAAAAATTTAAGTGATTTGCCATAAAAAAATAATAATAACAAAATAATTGTTGTAAATTTCTCTTTTCTTATTATTATATTTTGAATTAACACAAATAATTTTTAATTTTTTTCTATTTTTTAAAAAAATAAAAAAATAAAAAAATAAAATAAAGAGTTAAAACAATAGAAAAATTAAAATATATAATAAATAATAATAATAATAATATTTTAAAACTATGTATTTCTTGCGTCTAGACTTCAGTGTGCTAGTTTGCAAACTAAGCTGTTACGAAATTAAGATATTGTAACTTCTGGACCTTCTTTTGATAATGCATTGAGTAATTTTAGTGTGAAAATAGAGACTGATCTTTTGAGTAAGACAAGTGAGGTCGTTGCTCTCAAACTCATAAAGAAACTGGCAGACATATATTTCACACGTGTTACTCAAACGAATGAATTAAAATTATTCTCATCTACTCGACAAATGGCTTTATGAAAGTCTCAAATAGAGGACCATACTTTTGATTGGCCTAGGGTGCTCCTGATCTCTGGGTTGGGAAAACGATGAACAGTAAAACTTAAAGTGTGCGTTATGCTATCGACTGGTGTTCTTTGTTCTAAATCTATGCTCAGCTTGCTCGAGGGTTTTGAGGGTAATATTTATGGGGACCATGTTGTATCTTGTGCTGGTATTGTTTGTATCAAACGTCAGCATAACCTTTTGAGAGATACCCTTGTTGGCATATGTTTCTAGTCTAGGATTTCAGTTGGTAAATAAATTGTTATTGGGCTTGGTGGTGGGTTGTATTACGTCCAGCTGATATGTTGATCTACTCTTGGAACTGGCAGGTTCATATCCCTTGACGCAAACTGGGATGACTGACTTTGCACCAGTGCGTGTGGTGGTTGAGGCTCCACAAAGTAAACGTGTCAAGTATGAGTCTAAGTGTGTAGATATTGGATATCGTTTTCTCCCTTTCTCATTCTTTTTTATGAGAACTTGAGAATGATGCAGTAGACTTACTAAAGTAGATCTGAAGATACTCTATAACTCAAGATATTGAGCCACGTGGTGCTTGTTATATTTTTAATAGGATCGAGGTTTGCTATTACTAGAGGAGTGAGAGCCCAAATTGTTTTTAAGCTTCCCACTAATTGTTTTTAAGCTTCCCAAATTGCTTTGCGGGCTGCTGCTCAGAAGAAAAGGAGGAAGTATTCTTCTATTTGTGCAGAGCACGGTTATTCGTTCATCCCTTTTGCCTTCTCTACTTTTGGGGAGCTTGAAGAGGAAGCCTTGGTTACTCTTTCGCGTCTCAAGCGCTTATCTGTTTGTCATTCTAATGATGCTAGGAGTGGCTCTTTTCTATATTCTAGACTTGGTTTCTGTATTCAAAAGGGGGTGGGAGCGCAGCTTGTTTCCCGGCTCCCTTCCAATTTTGTGTGATTAATAAATAAAAGATTTTGTTTCGCGGCTCCCTTCCAATCTTGTGCTTTCAAGTCTGCCCAAAGTTCTCTTGATTTGGCACTCCGTTCTTCTTTGGAGCGTATCGTTGTTGCTTCTGGACCGGGATTTGGTGATTGGCAGTGGAGACTTGCTACGTTGCCCTTTTCCTTTGGAGGGTTGGGTGTTTATTCTGCGGGTGACGTATTGCATTATGCTTTTCTTGCTTTTCGGTTACAGTCAGCTGATTTACAGTCTAAGTTACTTCAACACACTGATATTAGATCTTATGGACTCCAGTTTGATGATGCCTTACGTGTGTTTAACTCGGTTATGGAGATTGATTTTATAAGTAATCCGAGTGAGGTCGCTGCCCCCAAACTCATGAAGAAACTGGCAGATATATATTTTTCTCGGGTTATTAAGAATGCTGAATCCACTTTCGCTTTATCTGCTCGTCAGTTAGCTTTATGGGCATCTCAGAGGGAGGATCATACGTCTGACTGGCTTAGGACGGTTCCTATCCCCGGATTAGGTCATACTATGAATGGGAGGTCTTATCGATGTGTTTTGTGCTATCGCTTAGGCATTCCCTTGTTCTCTGTTTTGAAGCCCTGTTCAGCTTGTTCAAGGGTTTTTGATGGGGATATATTTGGGGATCATGCCGTATCATGTGCTGGCATCGTTGGGATTAAGCATCGTCACAATTTGGTTCGTGATACTCTTGCTGATATATGTTACCGTTCAGGGATATCTGTCGGAAAGGAAGTTAATATTGGATTAGATGGTGGACCTGATAGTGTCTTACGTCCGGCAGATATTTTGTTTTATTCTTGGGAGGGAGGTAAAGATGTGTGCGTTGATCTGAATGGTTCTTCTCCTTTGACTCGTACGGGGATGAATGACTTTGTTCCTGGCCGAGCTGTAATTGATGCTGCACAACGTAAACGATGCAAGTATTTGGCTAAGTGTGCAGCTCTCGGATATGGGTTTCTTCCTTTCTCCTTTTCTTCTTTAGGGGAGTTACACGAAGATGCAGTTGCGGTGCTGAAGCGGATCCAGAGATTTTCTAAGGCTCAAGACATTGGAGCGCGTGCTGCTGTACATATTTTCCATAGAATAGGTTTTACCATTGCTAAAGGGGTGGGAGCGCAGATAGTATCTCGACTCCCATCCAATTTGTTGTAAATCCCTTTTTGTTTCTAATAAAAGTGATGGTTTTATAAAAAAAATAATAAAATAATAATAATAATAATAATAATAATAATAATAAGGAGTGGGGGCTCAGATAGTATCTCGGCTTCCCACTAACTTTTTGTAAATCCTATTATTCTAATGCAGTGATTGGCTTAGGACGGTTCCTATCCCCGGATTGGGTCAGACTATGAACGGGAGGTCTTATCGATGTGTTTTGTGTTATCGCTTAGGTATTCCCTTGTTCTCTGTTTCGAAGCCCTGTTCAGCTTGTTCGAGAGTATTTGATGGGGATATATTTGGGGATCATGCGGTATCGTGTGCTGGTATCGTTGGGATTAAGCATCGTCACAATTTGGTATGTGATACTCTTGCTGATATATGTTACCGTTCAGGGATATCTATCAGAAAGAAAGTTAATATCGGATTAGATGGAGGACCTGATAATGCCTTACGTCCGGCAGATATTTTGTTTTATTCTTGGGATGGAGGTAAAGATGTGTGCGTTGATCTGACTGGTTCTTCTCCTTTGACTCGTACGGGGATGAATGACTTTGTACCTGGTCGAGCTCTGATTGATGCTGCACAACGTAAACGATGCAAGTATTTGGCTAAGTGTGCAGCTCTCGGATATGGGTTTCTTCCTTTCTCTTTTTCTTCTCTAGGTGAGTTACAGGAAGATGCAGTTGCGTTGCTGAAGCGGATCCAGAGATTTTCTAAGGCTCAAGACATTGGAGCGCGTGCTGCTGTATATATTTTCCATAGAATAGGTTTTGCTATTGCTAAAGGGGTGGGAGCGCATATAGTATCTCGACTCCCATCCAATTTGTTTTAAATCCCTTTTTGTTTCTAATAAAGTGATGATTTATAAAAAAAATAAAAAAATTAATAATAATAATAGTAATAATAAAAAGTGAGAACTGCAAAAATAGTTTTTGTGATTTGCCTATATTTCAAAAAGGTATTCTAAGTTATTTCAAACCGATCAAAGACCAAAAATAAAACGAAACATTGAAGATACAAACGTTCTTTACAATTTCGAAATTTAACAAACCAAATCTACAATTTCACCAAATCGTAAGGACTAGTTTAGCAATTTACTCTATAAATAATTGTTCCGAAACATGTGATTATATATATATATTCTGACAAGATGGGTGCAATGATTAATTAAACAACTAAAAGTATTTTGATTATTTGTTTACATCCTTGTTTGATTCTTTATAATATACTCGCATGGAAACAATGTGTTAGCAAGACCTTTATAAAATGTAATATCTTAGAATTATATCTTATTTTCTTTATTAAAAACTTTCAAAAATTCTAAAATATTTTCTTTATTAGTAGTTTTTTATTCTCACATTTTTCTAATGCGTGCCTACTCGTTTTTCACCGAATTTTGTATATCAATCCTCAACGATTTTGAAAATCATAACCGAATTAGTACATTCGATTCGGTGGCTATTCGATTAATCTTACTATATTATAAAGCATTTGAGATTTTTTTAGAAACTTTTAGAAAGCTAAATTTCTAGAGTTTTTACTTAATATATAAAAAAAGTTGTTAGATATCTTTCTCACATTATATATTATGATTTTTAGTCACAACTTTTGTAACAAAATTTTGCAGCAATAATTAAAATAACATTTTTAATTTTAAATTAAAATATCATTTTATTTATTGATCATTTTCATAATTTAAATCTACCATATTCTTTAAAAATTTTGTGCTCTTTACTTCAATATCTATTTCGATAAATTTTATTAAATATTTTTTTTTCATTTTTAGCGGATGTATTTTTATTTAACTTTTTTATAACTTTAAATTAATATGAATACAAACTTGATAGGTAAGATAATAACATTCGTTCGCCTTAATAATCGTCACTAACTACTCGCCGCCATATTGCGCGAGCACCATGCTAGTCTATAATTCCCGAACCATCAAACGATGACCACAAGAGGGCGACAGCAGCTTCATCCCTCCCTTCACCCTAATCTCTTCCGATATTAGATCTACTACCCTTCTTGCTATCGTACGTAAAAGGAACATGTAGTCTTGGGTGTGTTGATCTTTATGATTAACCCTAAAAACGAGCTTTCTTATGCGTTAGTATTCTTGAAGCCATATGGATCTGATCTCGTTTTTTTAAATCGTTGTTTTTAAATATAAAAAAATAAAAATTATAAACCCTAATTTCTGGCGGCGGCGATTTTGATTCTTCGATCCACTACTCTCTTTGTAATCATACGTATAAGGAACCTGTTGTCTTGGGTGCGTTATTCTTGTGATTAACCCTAAGAACAAGCTTTGTTATACGTTAGTATTCTTTGAGGCTTAGTGATTTGAATTGTTTCTAATATGGCTCCCCGAAGAAACCCTAATTTTTCCAATGAAGATCATACGATGAGAATTTCTCAGTCCGTTTTTGTTACTACTTTCCCGGATTCCATTACTTCCCGTGATCTTTGGAACACCTTTAGTTCTTATGGGAATGTTATCGATGTCTTTATCCTATTTAAAAGATCAAAGGCAGGGAAGAGGTTTGCCTTTGTTCGTTTTATTAAGGTAACCAACCTAACTAGACTGATGGAGAACTTATGTACGATTTGGATAGGCCGATACCATCTGTACGCACACCAAGTTAGGTTTGAAAGACCGTCTAGACCCACCTCGGGTCCGACTAATCCCAGAATACTTCGCCGGCCCCCTCAGACTTCTTCTCAGTCAGCCCCTAATGGTCAATCGAGTTCTTATGCGAAGGTGGTCAGTGGTATACCTCCTACTATGCCCAGTTCGATCTCTTCTTCACATGCACTGGTTTTAGACGATACTTGTTTGGTGGAACGTGACCTATCTCATCATGTTATAGGTAAGGTGATTGATTTTATGTCCATTCCTAATATGTATTCTATACTTAAGAATGAAGGGTTTAATGATATTAAACTATCTCTTTTGGGTGGTGCTTGGATAATGATTGAACTAGTTAATATGGATACTAAGGAGAAATTTTTGAATCATATGGGCGTCAAGTCTTGGTTTGAAAACATTTAGGGTGCTATGAATGATTTCTCATGCACAGAGCGTATTGTTTGGGTGGATATTGAAGGTGTGCTAATTAAGGCTTGGTCTAAAGAGACTTATTATATAATTGGTAAAAAGTGGGGTACTACGTTGGACATGGAAGATAACATAGAGACATCTTTCAGTAGAAAACGGGTTTGTATTATGACTAATCATCCGGTGTCGATTCTGCCTGTAAGGTCATCGTTAAAGGTAAGATCTATATGGTTCGAGTGAAAGAGTTATTCACATGGAACCCTAATTCGCTACTGATAAGGATGATGATATAGTGTCAGATGATGAGTCACTCCATGGTAACTTTAGCAACATGTTTAATAATGGTGTCGAGGAACCAAATAAATATTTAGACGGTGATGAGGAATTAGTCCCTGAATCTAATAAAGGGTCCGCTAAGGCTTCTCTAAGTCATAACATTGTTAATCCTATCCCTTCGAAATCTTCAGATCCTTTCGGTATATACGACTGTTTGCACAAAGTAAACGAGGTCAATGCACATGAATCGGACATGTCATCATCTGTACCTCACCCACGGGGATACACACTAGTAGCTTCAGAGAATGTGGAGAACATTGACAAAAACCCAAACAACATAAAGATCCCTGTAGCTCAAAAGGAGATTAATGCTAAGGTGATGAGCTCGTCACAAGAGATTTCAGCTGATTCTGCGAGTGTTTCTACGGGACAACATACTACTCATAATGGTGGTTCGGTGTTAAGGGTTATAGAGGATGTCATTCAAGTTGGGAAGGCATTGGGTTTCTCTATGGAAGGTTGCACATTGGACTTGGAACGTGTCATCAGTCAGCAAGGAGAGGGCAATATTTTTTAATGAATGCTCTTTCTTTAAATGTTCAAGGTCTTGGTTCCAAGACTAAGAAGGAGTGGGTAAAGGCGTTGATTGCTACTAATAAGTTGAATTTTGTAGGCATTCAAGAAACTAAGATGGATAAAATCTCTCAAATGGATGTAAAATTTTTGTGGGGTAACTCCAATTATGATTTCGTGTGTAGTGACTCCCTTGGGAACTCGAGATGCATTTTGTGTATTTGAGAGGCATCTATTTTCAGGAAAGATAATGTCACTATTTCTGATAATTTCATTTCTATATACGGTACATGGCTTCCGAATAATACTAAGATCCTCTTTGTCGTGGTTTATGGCCCTCAAATTGCTTCACACAAGAGGATGCTTTGGGAGTATATTTCATCTATCATCATTCGGTGGAATGGGGAGTCTATTATTATGGGAGATTTCAATGATGTCTGCTCGAGTGACGAACGTAGAGGTCGTGTTTTAATTCCTCTCAATCTAGACATTTCAACCGTTTCATTACTACTGCAGGCCTCATAGATATTACAATGAAGGGCTAAAGGTATACTTGGTGATGAGATGGCATTTATACATGATCTCATCGTTCTTTTCAGGCTTTAAATGCATAAAATGTCATAATTATACCATATATATGCTTGTATTTGTTTACTTGTGTGTTCTAGGTGTGGATATCGTGAAAAAGACAAAAGATCACAAGAAACAAGGAAAAACGGACACGAGAAACGAAGCCGTACAAAGAACCGGGCCCTAGTTCATGATTTATCCAAGAAACAAAACCTTGAAGACTTGAAGATGTACAAGATTGATCCTAAAATTATGAAGAAATGACACTTAAAACCCTTGTATATTCATAATTACAAGTTTGGTCCCTTAAGTTTGTCAAAATTACAAAATGGTCCTTCAACTTTGAAGAATTGGCAAGTTTAGTCCCTCAACAATTCTAAATTGTCAACAATGGTCCCTCATGAAGTCAAAGATTCAATTAAGACCTTTGAAGATCAAAAATGTCCAAGTTCAGTCCTTCAACTCTTCAAAAATGGCAAAAACAACCCTTGAAAACCTTTTGCCAAAGTTGTGGGGCAAAAGTGTGAAATCGGAAAGTTTATTAACAAAGGGAATTAAGTTTTATGGCTGAAAAACATTGTTTACACCTTTCACCAAAACACAAGGACTCTTATTGTCATTTCCCAAACTTCAAATAACACAAACACGCGCCAAACACAACACACCCCCTTATTTCGGATCAAACTTGTTACTGTTTACCTTTATGAACCCAGAACTTACCCCACTTAAAACAAAGGGTAAAATGAAATTACCCAGGCACACGCTTAATTCACATGCCCAGGAACTCATCCCACACTCAAAACCCCAATCTCCACTCACCAAGGGACCCCACCATTAAAACCCGTCCACCTATCACATCACACCTTAACCTCCAAGGCATGACACGTGGCCAAATCAACAGCCAAGACTCATTGCTTAACTACAAAGCTAAAATGAACAATTAGGATTCATTTGGACAGCTCAAACATCAAATGCGTCTAGAAGATTCAAGGGGCATTTTAGGGACTTCATAGCTAGGGTTTTCACTTGGAAATCTCAGTCCTTGAGGCCTATATAAGGACTCCTCAACATGTGAGAGAGCCTTGTTCCAGTTTTACTCTTTAAACATTGTAATTCCTTTTTAAAATTTATAAAAGTTGGTATTTTAAGAAAATTGTAATTCCTTTTTATGTTTTTGAAAGTTGGTGTTGTTTAAGGGTAATTATGAGTTCCATTTGATGTTATAAGTGTGCTTAGATCTTGTGGTTTAAGCACGTTTATGTTTGGTAAGGTTTTCAAGTTTGAAATAAGCTTGAAAATAGGTTTTTGATTTTGCTATTTTACTTGTACTAACCCCTATCCAAGCTATAAGCCCTTGCAAGCTTGTTGACACCAAGCTAGTGAAGGTTTATCAACCTTTGGATAGGTTGTTTGCTGTTTGTTTTGAAGACATAAAGCCCTTGAGTTTCTGCTTTGAAACATCAACCAAGGCACATCTCATCTCCTTTGTTCAAGTACCTTGGTCTTGTTCTTGTTGTTGAACAAGGTCCAAGGAGCATTGCTGATCCTCCTAGGAAGTTGTGGGGGATAGGTATAACCTCTTGTTAAGTTTCCTCTAAAAAATCATATGTTTATGTCTGATTAGTACTTTTCCATGTGATTTGTTGATTTTGTATTTGTGCTTTGTGTTTTATAGTTGGTATCTCTTAGATGTCACCTAGTTGAGCTATTTGAACCATAAAATCAGTAGGTTGTTTGTAGAAATAAAAAGTTTGTTTGAAAAAGGACTAAAACAAGGTTGTTTGGGATTATTGGATCATAAGGCCTTGTGGCCTTGTGCCCTTGGTTCTTAGGGTTTGGGGAGTCTAAACAAGTCATATGCAACAAGTTTTAGTCACTGGTTAAGTTTCAAAAGGTTTGGAAAAAAGATTTCAAGTTTTGGAAAAAAGGGGTTCGAAATTGGTCAAACACATCAGATCCAATAAAATCTTTGTTTGTTGGATCTAAAGTCTGAAATCTGGTTTGGGAAGAGTTTAGGTGATAAGCTATATGTGCAGTATCTGTTTATTGAATTTGGTGGCTTATTGTGGGTGCTAGAGCTTATCAAAGTTGGCTGAAGTGGTCATTTGCATCAACAAAGTGACCACCTCATTTTGGTCTTGCATTTGTTATTCTAGTGTATGTCCTGCTTGTTTATTGCTTGGATCTTGTTTATGTGCTGCTTGTGAGTAGATTTTGTTATTTGGTGTGCCTTATTGCTGGCTTATAAGCTTACTGGCTTATTAAGCCTTATTTTCCAAAATCTGCCATCATTTGGTCAACTGACATCTTGATTCACAAGGACTCTACCTTGAGTTCTTCACAAAAGTTGCTTATAACAAGCCTACAAACAATTCCTGAACATTTGGTGAAATTTGGAGGACTTTGACTTTTGGTCAAATAAGCACAATTTGGCTTATTTTTGAGAACTGCTTATTGGTACATGCAACAACTTGGCTTTTGTAATAGGTGTCATTTTTCTCAGCTTAATATCAAATCGGGAAGGTTACAAGTCAGTTGGTTAAGCTTTTGCTAGAAAACTAGCTTATTTGGCTTTTTCAGCCAGCTTATTAGCTCCGACAACTTATTCTACTTGGATTTTTGTGATTTTTATGATTGATTATTCTTAGTTAAGCTATTTGTGAGCTTTTGCAAAAAGAATGAGCTTCTGAAACGTCCTAGAACTCTATCCCGACTATTTTGTCGTTTGTGGAATTCTACTTTGCTTATTTCTGGCTTATGGAGTGTGCTTTTTCAAAATTTCTTTCACAGATCTCTTAGGCATCTCAAAAGAAGGTTGTGTGTTTAAGTAGAGCTTCTCGCATTGGCTTATTGCTTAATGGGCTTATTGGCCTAATAAGAATAAGCTGTTGACTATTTAAGGTGTGATAATCTCAAAACCAGCTTTTGGGCCTTCAGACTTTTGTGCTTAGAATTAAATTTTGAGTCAGATAGGGATTTTTCAGGTCATTTGGGCCTAGTTTGACTTTTTGGGCCCATTAAGCCCATTAAGGTTGACTGTTTTGGTTTTAGCCCATTTGAGGGCCCAATAGGGGTAATTTGGTAATTTACTTTCATTTTATGATTATTTAGGTTAAAATAAACTAGTTTGCAAGTTTTTAGAATTTTTTAAAATTTTTGGATTTTTAATATTATTTTATTATTAAATTTCAAATTTCACAATATTGCACTTTTTATATTTTTCTTAGGTTAAAAACATTAAAATAGGATTTTTGCAACTCTTAGATTAATTTTATCATCATTTTTCTAATTTCTAGAATTATTTTAAGTTTTTAATAGTTTTTAATCATTTTAAATAGCTTTAACTAGTTTAAAATTTACAAAAATAGTTTTTAATCTATTTAGGTCATTTTAGAGGTTTACAAAGTGAAAAATCTTTATTTGGGCTTTTTAATAATTTTGATTTTTAGGGCTTTAATTAGCATTTAAAAATTAATATTTAATTAATTAAAAGGTTTGAAAAAGTTTTGATCATTTGTAAACTCCTAGTTTATTTAATTTGATATTTTGTAATTTTTTGGGAATTTTTAGAATTAATTTTTATTTTAGCATCTTTTTACGGTTTTAATTTTAGTCGTCGTATTAATAATTTTCACGTCTTCGGCATTCTATTTTCTCATTCTCTGCTTTCAAATATTAATCTCAAATCAATTACGAATTATTCACACACATATACCTCCTTGGGAAACGAACTTCATTGGGTCATTAGTGTTTGATTTTCCTAAATCATCACTTAATACTTTCTGCTTTTACGCCTTTTTCCTAAAAGGTCGTATTTTACCACAATCACTTGGACGCATCCATCAGCCTAAAAAATGAGTAAGCTTGACAGGTTTCTCATTTCGGATGGTATATTTGTGCTTTTCCCTTCCATTATAGGTATTTGTCTTGATCGTCATCTCTCAGACCATCGACCGATTTTGCTTCGTGAAGTGCGTGTGGACTTTGGTCCGACTCCGTTTAGATTTTATCATTCCTGGTTTGATCTTATTGGATTTGAGGATAATATTACATAGTCCTGGTCTTCATTTTCTTATTCTGATATCAATCCAATGATCCGGTTTAAGAAGAAGTTGCAAGATTTAAAAGCTATTATTCGGCAGTGGGTTAAAGCTAAGCGATTGGATCTGGCTGATTCCAAAAACAAGATTATTGATGAGTTGAGGTTGTTGGACCAAGCAATCGACAGAGGTGACATTGACGATGGCTTGTGTAACCGTCAGATGGAATTGGAAAACAATCTTACTAAAGCAAATGTTGTGGAGTCCAAAGAGTTGTTTCAAAAGTCTAAAATCAAGTGGGCGGTCGAAGGAGACGAAAACTCTAAATTGTTTCATGGGATCATCAATAAAAAACGATCACAACTAGCTATTCGAGGTATATTTCTTGATGGTACTTGGCATACTGATCTAGGTATTATAAAAAATTCTTTTCATGATCACTTTGCTAACCGATTTGATAAACCTCTTGTGCTTCGTCTGAAACTCAATTTCCAGTTCGATAGCAAATTGGTACCTTCTCAAGTGGATTTTTTGGATCGTGCTGTTTCTCGTGATGAGATTCGTAGGCTGTATGGGATTGTGGTGATAATAAATCTTCGGGGCCGGATGGGTACACGTTTGAATTCTTCAAGAAATTCTGGGATCTCCTTGGTTCAGACTTTTGTGAAGCGGTGGAATATTTCTTTTTATATGGCAAATTTTCAGCAGGTTGTAACTCATATTTTATTGCTCTTATCCCTAAGGTCATTGATGTTAAATTCGTGAATGATTTTCGGCCTATTAGTTTAATTGGGAGCATGTACAAGGTTATCACCAAGATTAATGCTAATAGGCTAGCAACCGTTATTACGTATCTTGTTTCAGACACTCAGACAACTATTGTAGCAGGTAGACAAATTCTAGACGGTCCTTTTATTCTTGATGAAGTTCTTAATTGGTGTAAAAAGAAGAAGAAGCATGCGATGTTCTTCAAAGTAGATTTTGCAAAAGCCTATGACTCAATGCGCTGGGATTTTCTCCTTGATGTTCTTCATGCTTTTGGTTTTGGTCAGACTTGGTGTAAATGGATTAGTGGAACTCTCCATTCTGCTAAGGCATCTGTTTTAGTTCATGGGAGCCCTTCTAAAGAGTTTACTTGCTGTCGTGGTCTTAAGCAGGGGATCGCTTAGCCTCATACCTTTTTATTCTTGTGATGTAAGTTCTTCATGTCTCTGTCACAAAGGCGGTTGTAGCAGGGATATATAAAGGTATTAGGTTATCGGATTCGGTTTTGTTATCTCATCTTTTTTATGCAGATGATGCTATGTTTATAGGGGAATGGTCTGATGGCAATATCAAATGTATTCTTAATATCTTGAAGTGCTTCTTCCTTGCTTCCGGTCTCCGTATCAACATTTTAAAAGTTAAATATTGGGAGTGGGAATTCTTAGAGGCGACGTCGAACAAGTGGCTTTTAATATAGGTTGTTTAGCTATGGACAATCAGTTTCGGTATCTAGGTGTGATGGTTGGTCAACGTTCATCTCGTATAATTGCTTGGGAGGATATTCTGTCTAAACTCAAAGCTCGTCTTTCAAAATGGATGGTACATACTCTATCTATAGGGGGTCGCCTTACACTTTTGAAATCAGTCCTTGGAGCATCTCCCATATATAATATGTCGATTTTAAGGTTCCGCGTGGCGTTTTGAGTGCAATGGAAGGCATTCGGAGTAGTTTTTTCAATGGTTCGAGTCAAAACGAAAGAAATATCACTTGGGTGGCGTGGGATAAAGTACTTGCGTCTAAGAAACAAGGAGGATTAGGCGTATCTAGCTATTATGCTCTTAACCGAGCCCTTCTCATGAAATGGATATGGCGGTTTTTTGTTAACGATGGGTCTCTATGGTGTACGGTTATTCAAGCTTTGTATGGGTATCGGATTGACTTTCACTCGACTAAAATATGTTCTAATTGGTGCTCAATTTTACGCGAATCTCAAAGTTTGAAATCGTTTGGTTTCGACTTTTGGTCTCACTGTAAAATGAGAATTGGTAACGGTGTTAATACAAGATTTTGGATGGATTGTTGGATTGGAGACAAACCTCTCCATATCGTCTATCCGCGCCTTTCCATGCTGGAACTAGATAAAGAAATTTTAGTCGGAGTCAAACTGAATGACTCGACTGCGAATTCGTTTAGAAGACCGGTTCGAGGAGGTTCTGAAGCTCAACAGCTGGCAACCCTTAATATTCTCCTGAATTCGAAATTGCTTTCTGTTTCAAGTGACCGTTGGGTGGGTGATTTGTCGGGGGATGGTTCTTTTTGGGTGAAAGATGTTCGTAATTGTTTAGACGACTTGTTGCTGCCGTGTGAGACCAGCTCTACTCGATGGGTAAAGTTGATCCCTATCAAGGTATATATTTTTATGTGGCGTGCGAGACGTGATTGCTTACCATCTAGATATATCTTGGTTCGTAGAGGATTCCTAGTTGATTCTACTATCTGCCCGGTTTGTTCCACAAATGAGGAAATCGTGAGCCACATTTTGTTTTGCTGTGATCTTGCGCAACAGGTCCTTCATAGGATTTGTAGATGGTGGAACCTAGATACGCAGGATTGGGTCTCGTTCCAAGAATGGCAGGACTGGCTTCTCTCGTTTGCGTATGCCTTCGAAAAATAAGGTTATAATAGAAGGAGTGAAGGTTTATTAATATCATAACAATTATACAAAACCCTAAACGAGATCAAATCACATGTAGCGGAAGCGATTTAACAAGATCATAATAATAATACAATTATAATTAATCGAATTAAGGTTACATACCTTTACGCTAAAGCAAATCCACAAGACGGAGAACGAATTACCAATTCGGGCTTATACCGTATATCACCAAGATATTGTCTAAAGTAAGACTATATTACGTTCTTGTACACACGTAATACAACGATCTAACCGTGATTCTAGCACGTGTAAACCGAGCATCAACATCAAGTGAAAAATCTACCCAACAACCCTAGAGATATGACTAGATTATTGCTAAACCAAAACCAAAGGATAATAGGAACCCTAAAAATCGTGTTTTTCCTTTGGTGTTGTTCGCAAGAAAGAAACCAAACAAATCAAACAACCCGTAAGGTTGCATTTGGTTTGTTGATCGCAAGAGGGAGAGAAAGAAAATAATGAATGAAGAATTATGGAGACTAAGGGGTCCTTATATAGGCCTAATTATCTTGTAGCCCAGGGAAACGAATATAAGGCAAATTTCCAACCTCCTTCCCCTTTGGTGTAGTCGACGGCCCAAACACCCCTAGGGGATGTTCCGGAACCTTCCATTCTTCTTTCTATTTATTTCTCTTTCTATTTTTTCCACAACGCTCCTTAATACTTAACTCTTAATTATTTAACGATCGTTAAAGTTATATCTCGGTTTAATTTAATAAATACATACATTTATATATTTATTAATTAAATTAATAAATATAATAAATATATTTATTAAATAAATTAACTCTTTACGTATTGAGTGCAATCCCGTAATCTCGAGTTCGATCCTATCACACGACTATTAAATATAAGTCCATAAACTTACAGCTCCCACTTGGACATATTTCGAATATCGTGATTACATTGACTATCGTCTAGTTACACTAGCAATGCCTCTAGTATAACTCAAGTAAGGTCTCCTAGATAAAACCTTTTAATGATTCATCATTATTATAAGTATCCTTTCGTTTCTAATAGAATGTTAATAAGGATATGGATCTTAGTCATTCCTTTCATTAACCATTCTATTTATCGTTCAACGGATTCAAGTAAGATTACCATAACTTCTAAACAAAATTTGAAAGACTTTGGGTACGAACATACAAACATCTTACTAATCCCACGAGGGGCCCAACTGTAGTAAGCTTCAAAATAAATTTGAAGGAAATAAATTCCATATTGACTACAAGCAAAACTTATGAATTTTGCAACACTTCTGAAAATAACCCTTATAGCTACCAGTTACGTTTAGCGTTAGATTATTCCACACAAATGCACTAGATTCACATAAGTTTCCTGGTATCTCAGGTCCGAGGATAACTATTTATGATATACTTAATAACAAAGATCCATAAATTATAATCATATAGTTGGGATAAGTCCAATATTCGATTCATCGAATATCATCCAAAATCTATCAATATACTTTCAAGTATACTCTATCATAATTTCGAATTGTCTTAGTATAATAATATTCTCATAGTATTAATCGACAACGGACATTTAGCATAACAATTTATTCATGGATTAAAACATGTAAAATATGATACAAAATTAAATAACAAGAATAAACGAAATCCAATCTTTATTCTGTTAAATAATAATGTCTTAGCATCCTTTATTCAAATACTAATTAGATCAATGCATGAAAAACATGGTTGATGCATCATGCCTTTAGTAGTGACCTTTACACTAGTTTGGCAAAGCATAAAACAACCAATCTTGACCTTTTAAAATTTTGAGAATACTTTCTTCAATAATTCAATTATTAAAGTTCTTGCACATGTGCATTCAAATATAATGATATTGCCACATGGTTCAAAATTGTGAAACATCCTTGATATACTAAACTTCCAAGAACACATTTGAAGTTTCAAGTATTATAACTCTTTAATGTATAATGCAACTTTAATCAACATGTAATCTCCAAAGATCTCATGATTAATATTGAGTGTTACCTCAATTATATCTTCTCAAGTTTATAACTTGTCATTTAGAGATATAAATACGTTACCAATAATATCTATCATGTAATGTTTGATTCCAACCAAACCTTCAAGTTTGTTGGCTATGATAATTTGCACAACCATTGACAAATTACTCATCTATAGAATATGGAAGCTGATCCAAGACGAGGATGTTATTCTATATCCAAACATATTTCTTCAGAATATTGATTACACAAGTTATTTAATAACTTTCAAATAGATTAATATATTCAAATCATCTTGCATTTTAAGCATGATATAAATAAAACATAATACACATGAAAATTTCTCAAACCAGATTTAGATTTTTTCATGTTCTAAATATCCATATAAACTTACTACATGGCATATTATGTTGTATTTCCACCGCATAAATAAATAAATTTATTTGTTCCAAGGTTATGTATCTTATTTTCTAAATCACCAAAACAAAATTTCATTTCAAATCTAAACCAAATCAACATTTAATTTAAATGAAATTTACTTTCTTATATGTCTATTCGACATATAATTTAAGAAAATAATCATAGTACTCCCACTAGCTTTCAGGAATACTCATAAATTATCTTATTTCAAATTTAAATCTAATCTTCGATTTCAAATTAAACATAAGAATAATTTCCTAGATGTATGTATTTAACCATTCATGAATAATTGCACTTTGTACTTTTCAAACATTTATTTTTGAATTAATAAAACTCATTTCAGTTACTTAAGTCCGTGCTCAAGTAGTCATTCAAGAAAGAGTTCATACATATTTATTTTGTCAATTAAAATATGACCACCTAAATCTTTATATATTTAATGCATTTAGGAAAGAATACTTAATCACAATTAATTAACATAAGTGTGATTAATAATCTATTCATAATTCACACATTAAATACGTGTACAATCTTGTCCATATAATTTCGACACAAGGAATTTTATAATCGGATTTTGCTAGGTTAAAAGTTCGTTTTTCTCGGCGTCTAATCGAATTGATATCCGGTTGAAATGTGACTCAGTCGTCTTTTGGTGGATAAAATAATAGATTGGTCGTTGTAGTAAAATTAAATTGCAAAACGTTAAAGAAAATGACGGGTAATTAAAGCTGAAACTAATTAAAACGTAAATGGTGCAATATTAAAAACTTTAAAAGTAAATGACGAGAAATTAACACTTTAAAAGTAAAATAATTAAATGACTTAAAATTAAAGCTTGACGAAAAGTAAATTTGACAATTTAAGTAAAATGAAAATTTGAAAACTTAAAATAATGCAAAAAAATAAAACTAAGACAAAATATTAAAAACCTACTGTCTGAATACCTTCCATCGGAATCCGATCGGAATACGATCGGAATGTAAGCTTACCACTCTATCGGAATAAGGTAGGAATGATCGTATCGGAATGTTGTTGTCTGTCGGAATATGGCTGCCAAAAATTTGGCAGCATTCCGTCGCAATATACGATCGCAATGAGCGATCCAATCTTGATCGGAATAAGGGGGTATCGTAATATTGATCGCAATGTAGAAACCCTAATGGTTTTTGCGATCACAACAAGCTGTCGAAATGTAAAACCCTTTCATATTCCGATGGAAATACAGTAACGAAGGAGCAAATAAGCAAAAACCAAATAAGCACTTTGACAATAAGCAAATACCAAAAACTTAATTAAAACAAGAATAAGTAAAACTAAATAAGCACAAATTTAAAAACTTTCAAGACACAAAATAAGCAAACTTTATAAAATAATCTAAAAGATTAAACTTTTAAGTAATATTAGGCTTTTGTATGGTGGGTTCTCTATATTCTCTCGATATCCTCTCGAATGGATCTTGGTTCTAAGTGGAATGATTGTTCTTGGTTACTAAAAAGGGGATTGGTTTTCTAATCTACTAAATGTTAAATGCTCTAAAATGTAAACTTAAATTTAAAAGCAATTGAATTAATAACAATTAATAAAACTTGAATTAAAATTAAACTTAAAAATTAAAATATAAATATGAAATGAAGAAACAGTAAGAAGTATCCCTTAAAAATGCCCGAAAAGAAACAGTAAGTAAGACTAGAAATTGCTCAAAAGAAAATTGGTTCGGAAGTTGACTTTGATTCGGAACTTGAGTCGGAACCTTCACTCGGAACTTTACTCGGAACCTTCATGCGGAACTTTGATTCGGAAGTTAGTTCGGAAGTTCACCCGGAACTTTTCGTTCGGAAGTTCACTCGGAAGATTGATTCGGAAGATTGATCCGGAAGTTTATCCGGAACTTTATCCGGAACTTTGAGTCGGAAGTTTATTCGGAACTATCAACTGATTCGGAACTCTTGAGAATTGATTCGGAACTTTTTGAAAGGAAATTTATTCGGAACTTTGTACTCATTCGGAAGTTTGTGTTCATCCGGAACTACTTGCTCATCCGGAACTTTTGGTTCATTCGGAAGTTTGTGTTCATCCGGAAGTTTTGGTTCATCCGGAACCTGGGAAACTCAAGAACAGTAACAATACCGAAAAATAGGGTAAATCGATTTCGAGCCAAAAATCAACAAGTTTTTCGCTAAATCTTAAATAAAACTAACCACGAATCATTTACTAACCATAAACTACAAATCCCATCAATAAAAACATAAAACCCAACAACTTTTGAAGATCAAATCAATCAAATAAGAACTTAAACTTTTAACCAAATAGATGAAGATGAACAAGATGAAATGGAAAGATTTAATTGATAGAATAAAGTTTTACCAATCACAAAACAAGGATTAAAATTACAAGATTGAAAAACAAAGATCAAAATCACCAAACACCCTAGTGGTGTTGGTGATACCTACGAACAGAAAGGGAGAAAAAGATGGGAAAGGAAAAAACTAAAACAAAACTACATGAAAAGTGTGAGGGGAACCCTTTATATAGGTGTTCCCTTTGGTTGGTGAGTGGGCTTTCTCCCGTTCTTCTTGTCTTCTCGTCTTTTCAGAAAAGTTGACGTTTTCGATTCTGATTCGGGATTTGTCGTTGATTAAATTCAACTCGTCTTTTAATTTCTTCATTTAATAGAGTTGAGTTTCTTCGACTTATGTAAATCTTCCATCTTTGGTCCTTTTCTTCGATAAATCTTCGAATAGGCCCAGTGACTTCAAATCTTTTGCATCTCTTGGACAATAGACTTCATCTTGAGTCTTTTTCTTCGGTAAAACCCCTGCAATCCCATGTTTTCTCCATTATCCATCCGGTTGGCTCTGAAAACACAATAAACACAAAAACCACGCATAATTCCAAACAAATGATATTAAATACGCGTTTTGGTCTCGTTTTAGCCAGAATTAAGTGGTAAAAGGATGGGTGTTTACACACCTATCAAATCCCCTACACTTAACCATTGCCATGCCCTCATGCAATGCTTAGTGATAAAGCAATTTTACACTTTTCTCATAATTAATCAACCTTGGCCTTATTAAAATACTACTAAACGAAAATTTAAGTACTACGAGAAATTAAAATCTTTAAAGTAAATAAAAGGATATAAAACAATTTTCACTTGAAAATAGCTACATGGAAATAACTTGCAAAGAAATCAATGACTTACATTAGGGCTTTGGTGCTGCGAAGATTTATCACCCTCAAGTTTCACGTTCCCCAAACTAAGCTTAAAAACGAGATCATTGTTATTATAAGTTAGTAAATCAAACACTTACACACATGGCTTAATTATATGCTTAAACTCCCTTATTCCTAGGTGTATCTCTTATATTTTATTTTTGTCTTAGAATGATCATGAAGATGCATTTTTGGACTTATTTCGATAGTTTATTTAGGCTGAAAGCAAAGTAGGACGATTTGATCAATAGTTAGCTAAAGGACAAAATCTCTTAAAACTGCTTCTCGGGATATCAAAAAGTTCATATCTTGGCATAACTCGGTTCACGATTTGAGACCTTTCTCGGGCCGATATTTGGCATGTACTTCATGCTTCATATCTTGAGAGACGTGCTTGAGATAATGGTCTTCTCATCGTTAATAGAGTTTCTTCACTTGGAGACTTTTGAGGGGTTCTCCACTTTTGTTGACCACGACTTCATTATTATTCTTCAATCTCTAATTGGGATTTTGAGATACAACGATCCGCCTCCTTTTCGGACTTGGATCTATTTATCCTCATACCTTGTTAGGGTCTTTTCAGATAGACTTCTCCATGATCTTTATGGGAGTTGATTGCTTTTCGTCGTGAGTCTTGATCCTTCATATTGACTTTGGGAATAATGCTTTTCACATCACTTTGGATCTTTAGCAATAAAATGGAATCCTCATGCCTTGTTAGGGCCTTTTCGGACTCGCCAATCTTCGCGCCCCGCTTCATAAGTTATGCCTTGGCTATGAACTCTTATCATTACCGACCAACTTTTAAACGATCTTGGGCTAGAAGCTAAGTAACTTTTCAAATCGTACGACCTTACTTATTGCAGATAAATTATTAGCAAGTGATGGGAGAATAGGCAAATAATTACACCAAGTGAGCTTGTGCAAGAATACCGACTTATAATTGACTCTATCATTTCTCGTCTCCACAATTTAAAATCTCAAGTAATGAGATTCGTGGACACTTAGCCTAATAAACCAATTAAGGTCTACATGGTTAAGGATACTAGCTAGAATAAACTTGGATAAGTCTATTCGGGTTGAGTCAAAATAATCGCAACGGGCCTAATATGTCAAAGACTTCTAAACTAGCTACACCACTTTATTTATTTATTTTTGACTTTATTGCGGGATATATACATATGAAAGAAACGATAAAAATTTAAAAATTACGACAAAATGGCCAAAGTTAATAAAAAATTTGAAAAATGTTGAAAAAGATGATTTTCCGGTTAAATGAAGGCATTTTCATGGAAAAGTCCACTTAAAACTTCGATAGAAGTCCCCCTACACTTAAGATAAACATTGTCCTAAATGTTTAAGCATGTGGGAAAAGTCTCTCCTACACTTATGACATTGTGCACGTTGGTTAACTCAAGTTAAGGAAGAGACGACTAAAGTGATCAATTTCAAATGTGAGTATGAAGAAAATTGAATCACGATAGTTGAGAGATAGAACCGGATTTCGGATAACATGGGAGCACGGTTCTTCAGAGATTCCAAGAGTGCACTTATCCCTGTAATCACATCACCACACAAAGAGAAAGAACCTAGAGAGGTCCCCCTACACTTAGGAGGTAAAAACAGAACAAGATAGATACTCGGGCTGCCTCCCGAGGAGCGCTTGTTTTTGATAACCGAGTCACGAGCCTGACTCGACCCAAAATTAGTTCATGGGGAACGTGGTGAGGGATGGAATCATCTCCTGAGAGGTGTCCTCACCAAAGTAGAACTTTATTCGTTGGCCATTCACCTTAAAATTAGGTCCATTAGGTTGAGCGAGCTCGAGAGTACCATATGGAAAAATTTGGGTAATGGTGAATGGGCCGGACCAACGAGATTTCAGCTTGCCCGAAAAGATTTTCAACCGAGAGTTAAAGAGTAAAACTTTATCTCCAACTTGGAACTCTCGGTTTTTAATCTTGGAGTCGTGAATGATCTTAGTCTTCTCCTTATAGATCAAAGAACTTTCATAAGCCTCATTACGGAGTTCGTTCAGCTCATTGAGTTGGATCTTGCGTAGGTCACCGGCTTTGTTGATACCAAAATTAGCCCACTTCAAGGCCTAGTAAGCCTTGTGCTCCAACTCAATGGGGAGGCGGCACGCTTTCCCGTACACGATACGATATGGTGTACAACCAATCGGGGTCTTGTATGCGGTACGAAAAGCCCACAAAGCATCATCAAGTTTATCAGCCCATGAGGCACGATGCTCTCCCACGGTTCTTTCCAGAATTCGCTTTAATCCTCGGTTGGATATTTCAGCCTGGCCATTAGTTTGTGGGTGGTAGGCTGTGGAAAGACGATGATTTACACCATACTTAGCCATGACTCTTGCGAATTGGTCATTGCAAAAATGAGTCCCACGATCACTAATAATGACACGAGGCACACCGAATCTAGCGAATAGAGATTTCAAAAAGTTACAAACCACCCTTGCGTCATTAGTAGGTAAAGCTTTGGCTTCAACCCACTTTGAAACGTAGTCAACGGCTACAAGGATGTATTTGTTTCCTTTAGAGGAAGGGAATGGCCCCATAAAGTCGATACCCCAAACATCAAAGATTTCACATTCTTGAATGAAATTCTGAGGCATCTCGTCTTTATGTGTGATCTTGCCTTGTTTTTGGCAAGCATCACATCGTTTAACCATATTGTGAGCGTCACGATATATGGAGGGCCAATAAAATCCCGAGTCAAACACTTTTTTGGCGGTGTAGTTGGGACCAAAGTGACCACCGGTGGGTCCTTTGTGGCAAGCGTCAAGGATTTCTAAAGCTGCCGGTCCATCAACACATCGGCGAATAATCAAATCGGCACATTGTTTGAATAGATACGGGTCATCCTAAAAGTAAGTCTTAATGTCGTTGAAGAACTTTTTCTTTTGCTGGGATGTTAACCCTTCCTTGAGAATTCCACCCGCTAAGTAGTTTGCAATGTCCGCAAACCACGGGGTTTCATCAGCAGTCGAGTTGATAGACATTAAGGTCTCCAAGGGAAAAGAATCATTGATTTCTTTGTTCGGATGATCCCCCTGGTAAGGATCCTCAAGTCTACTGAGATGATCCGCGGCTAGGTTTTCAGCTCCTTTTTTATCGCGAATTTCGATTTTAAATTCTTAGAGAAGCAAAACCCAGCGAAGAAGTCTTGGTTTGGAATCTTGCTTTGTCAACAAGTACTTCAACGCGGAATGATCGGTGTAAACGATTGTGGTGGAAAGGACAAGATAGGGGCGAAATTTTTCAAAGGCATAGACAACAGCTAAAAGCTCTTATTCGGTTGTCGTATAATGCAGTTGTGCCCCCGTCATTGTCTTGCTAGCGTAATGGATTGGTTGGAAGTGTTTGTTCACTCTTTGTCCCAGAACCGCACCAATAGCAAAGTCACTAGCATCGCACATCAAATCGAAGGGAAGCTCCCAATTAGGGGTAACCAAGACGGGTGCCTTAGTTAGCTTATCCTTAAGCGAGTTGAAGGCTTCAAGGCACTCTTTGGAAAAGATAAAAGGAGTATCTTTTTCCAAGAGGTGGGTCATCGGGCGAGCGATTTGAGAAAAATCTTTGATGAATCGACGGTAGAAGCCCGCATGACCCAGAAAACTTCTCACACCCTTCACGGTTGAAGGTGGAGGCAACTTAGCGATAACATCGACTTTAGCACGGTCTACTTCAAGACCGGCTTTGGAAATCTTGTGTCCTAGCACGATGCCCTCTTTTACCATGAAATGGCATTTTTCCCAATTCAGAACAAGGCGAGTGTCTTCATACCGCTTCAGCATTCGTTCCAAATTGGCAAGGCAAGAAGAGAAGGAATCCCCGAAGACCGAGAAATCATCCATGAAGACTTCCATGGTTTGTTCAACCATGTCATGGAAGATAGCTAACATGCACCTTTGGAAAGTCCCGGGGGCATTGCATAAGCCAAAAGGCATTCTTTTGTAAGCAAATGTGCCATAGGGACAAGTGAATGTTGTCTTCTCTTGATCTTGGGGATCGATGGGTATTTGGAAATAACCCGAGAAACCATCAAGAAAGCAGTAATATTCATTACCCGCTAAACGTTCAAGCATTTGGTCCATAAAAGGTAGAGGGAAATGATCCTTTCTCGTGGCATCATTGAGTTTGCGGTAGTCTATACAAACTCTCCACCCAGTAACGAGACGAGTGGAAATCAACTCGTTGTGTTCATTGGGAACAACGGTTATTCCGCCCTTCTTGGGCACACAATGGACTGGACTAACCCATGGTGAATCCGAAATAGGGTAAATCATACCCACATCAAGAAGTTTGATAACCTCTGTTTTGATGACTTCATGGATTTTTGGATTCACCCTTCGTTGGTTTTGAATTGTGGGCTTAAAGTCGTCCTCCATGAGAATTTTGTGTGTGCAGAAGTGAAGATCAATTCCGCGAATATCAGAAATTTTCCAAGCAATAGCCTTCTTATGATCTTTAAGCACGGCGATGAGGCGAGTTTTCTTTTCATCTTTCAAATCCTTCACGATAATGACTGGCGACCTCTTCTCTTCTTCAAGAAATACATACTCGAGATGGGGCGGCAACTCCTTAAGTTCTAAATCCGGAGGATTTTCGACGGGAGGCGTATTCAAAGTCGGAGTATCGATAGCAATAACCGTGGGAGATGGTGGAGAAAGGTTGTCTTCATTGAGAAGGTTTTCAATGAAATGCATGTCTTCATCCCCATCGGTGGGAGAATCATCATTAGCTAAGTTCACATCTCCCATGGTGGCTTCAAGGTCTTTCCAAAACAAATCACTTTCTTCAAATAGAGACAGCGATGAATCAATAGAGGAAACGGTTTCAACATTGGGAAGAGAGGTAGGAATACTTTTACAAGCATCTTTGAAGTGTTCTTCACAAGCCTCATCCAGAACGTCAATACAATTAACACTCTCGTATGAATAAGGTTGTTTAGACAACTTTCCTATGTTGAAGACGATTTTATCGTCACCCACTCTCATGATAAGCTCACCGGCTTCAACATCGATGAGAGTGCGACCGGTCCTCAGGAATGGACGACCCACGATCAAGGGAACACGAGGGTCCATCTCGTAGTCGACGACGACGAAATCGGCAGGAAAAGTGAATTTGTCGACTCCTATAAAGACGTCTTCGGCTATCCCCACTGGATAAGCAACCGTACGGTTAGCTAATTCCGAAGTCATTTTGGTGGGGACTAGCTCAGGGAGAGATAATTGTTTCCAAATGCTTAGAGGCATTAGATTAATACTGGCACCTAGATCGACTAGGGCCATGCAATTCTCTACTCCCGGGAAATTGCAAGGGATTAAGAAACGACCCGGATCACCAAGCTTGGTTGGTAATTTCCTTAAGAGCACTGCAGAGCAATTCTCATTAAGTTGGGTGTCGGCAATATCAAGAAGCTTCTCCTTGTCGCTAAGAAGATCTTTGAACATTTTTGCATACTTGGGCATGTGAGCGAGAGCCTCAGCGAAGGAGATATTGAAATTCAATTGTTTGAACATTTTAAGAAAGTTCGAAACCTGAATATCATCCTTGCTTTTGAGCTTCTCTTTCCTCAACCTAGATGGATAAGGTATATCGGAAGAAGAGGAAGGCTTTAGAAGAATAGGATCACTCACATCCTTGGGTGGAGGAGGGGTAGAAGTAAGAGGTGGAGAAATTGGGGAAGGAGAAGGATGAGGAATAGGAGCAGGTGACTCGTTTTCCTTAGTCACAATCACCGGTGGAGGTATAGGAAGCTCGGGTTCCTTGGTACCTTTGCCACTGCGAGTGGTGATTGCTTTCATCTCCCCTCTTGGATTCGCAACGGTGTTACTCGGAAGAGTACCCGAAGAAGAGGGTTGATTACCTTGGAAGAAACTAGCCATCATGTTCTTTAAGTCATTTGTTTGGCTATCCAACGTGTTTCTCATGTCAGCTCTCAGATCGTTCCCTTGTTTGACCAGGTCTGCTTTCAAGTTGAGCACTTCACGCTGAAGGTTTCCCACGATCACATCATTAGTCCTCATATAGGTTTCCACTTCTTGGTGTAAAGCGGTGGGTTGGTTGGGAGGAGCATTGTATGCGGGTGGTTGACAAGCAGGTTGCTGGTAAACTTGGTTGTTTCGTTGAGGTGGAGGTGGTTGTTTGTGAGGTGGGATGTATGGTGTACGAGGTTGTTGTTGTTGTTGAGGAGGGCGATTGAGGTTTTGTTGTTGGTTTGGGTTGTTTGGAGGAAAACCGGGTGGTGAGAGGTAGTTGTTGGAGCGGTAGCTAAGCAAATTACGGTCACCTTGAGGTCTAGCTTGATAAGCAGGTTGAGGATAGGTGCCATATGCTGCATTCACATTTTCAGAAGGGTAGTCTTGGGTGGTAGTACAAGTGGTGTAAGAGTGAGGACCCCCGCATATCTCGCATGGTTGGCTAACAGCATTGACTTGAGCGTCTTTAGCGTTTCTAGCATTGATGCTGTTGGTGTTGCTGGTGGTTTAGGTAGCAAGCGATTCAAGAAGCGTAGTGATTTTGTCAAGTCGCTTATCGCTGTCACTAGTACTAGCACTAGCAACATTGGTCCGAACACTCTTGGTTTGCACACGAGACTTATTCTCAATGATATCCCAAGCAGCATTGGAAGTCTTAGCCAAAAGATTACCCCCCGAGGCACTGTTTAGTGAATCTTGGTCATTCATGCTTAAACCATTGTAAAAAGTGTTAATTTGGTGCACTTTGGTAAAACCATGTTGTGGGCATTTTCTTAAAAGATCTTTGAAACGATCCCAAGATTCACTAAACGACTCATCGTGCTTTTGTTCAAAATTTATGATTTCATTCCGCAAAGCGGTAGTACGAGAGGGTGGGAAAAAGTAATTGATAAACTTGGTCTCTAAATCCGTCCACGAAAGAATACTCTGTGGCGGTTCCTTAGCAAGCCAATGACGGGCTTGTCCCTCTAAAGAAAAGGGAAAAAGTTGTAGACGGATTACCTCTTGTGGAACACCATTGAATTTGACCGTATTGGTGAGTTGCAAGAATCTCTTGATGTGGTCATGTGGATCATCAATGGTACGCCCCAAGAATGGTTGAGCAGAGACCATCTGGATAAAGCCGGATTTGAGCTCAAAATTGTTGGCAGCAATCGCTGGTATAACAATTGGATCAGTGTTGCCATCTACATGAGCTTGCAGCAGTTCAATCATCGGGCGATTATCCGGTAGAGGCTCATTGTTGTTGTTATTATTCATGTTGTTGAAAGGTGGGTTGTTGTTGTTATTATTGTTGTTTTGAGGTGGTATGTTGTTGTTGTTTTGTACACCGGCCATGTCTAAGTTATCGAGAGGCTCGGGCTCTTGATAAGACGTTGATCGAGTGCGCATACACCTGCAAAAGAACTAACAAGGCAAAAAACAAAGCAAAAATATTTTTGGTTTTTATGTTTTTTAATTTTTAGGATTTTTGAAGATTTTATATTTTTTTAGGGTTTTTTGAAAATTTTCATGAAAAAGTAACGTTCACGGGGAACGGATCCCAAAATCCAAGTTCTCACAAAAAACTGTTGATCTTAACGAGAAGAGCCGGCAGCGGCGCCATTTAATATTAGGCTTTTGTATGGTGGGTTATCTATATTTTCTCGATATCCTCTCGAATTGATCTTGGTTCTAAGTGGAATGATTGTTCTTGGTTACTAAAAAGGGGATTGGTTTTCTAATCTACTAAATGTTAAATGCTCTAACATGTAAACTTAAACTTAAAAGCAATTAAATTAATAACAATTAATAAAACTTGAATTAAAATTAAACTTAAAAATTAAAATATAAATATGAAATGAAGAAACAGTAAGAAGTATCCCTTAAAAATGCCCGAAAAGAAACAGTAAGTAAGACTAGAAATTGCTCAAAAGAAAATTGGTTCGGAAGTTGATCTTGATTCGGAACCTTCACTCGGAACTTTACTCGGAACCTTCATGCGGAAATTTGATTCGGAAGTTAGTTCGGAAGTTCACCCGGAACTTTTCGTTCGGAAGTTCACTCGGAAGATTGATTCGGAAGATTGATCCGGAAGTTTATCCGGAACTTTATCCGGAACTTTGAGTCGGAAGTTTATTCGGAACTATCAACTGATTCGGAACTCTTGAGAATTGATTCAGAACTTTTTGAAAGGAAATTTATTCGGAACTTTGTACTCATTCGGAAGTTTGTGTTCATCCGGAACTACTTGCTCATCTGGAACTTTTGGTTCATTCGAAAGTTTGTGTTCATCCGGAAGTTTTGGTTCATCCGGAACCTGGGAAACTCAAGAACAGTAACAATACCGAAAAACAGGGTAAATCGATTTCGAGCCAAAAATCAACAAGTTTTTCGCTAAATCTTAAATAAAACTAACCACGAATCATTTACTAACCATAAACTACAAATCCCATCAATAAAAACATAAAACCCAACAACTTTTGAAGATCAAATCAATCAAATAAGAACTTAAACTTTTAACCAAATAGATGAAGATGAACAAGATGAAATGGAAAGATTTAATTGATAGAATAAAGTTTTACCAATCACAAAACAAGGATTAAAATTACAAGATTGAAAAACAAAGATCAAAATCACCAAACACCCTAGTGGTGTTGGTGATACCTACGAACAGAAAGGGAGAAAAAGATGGGAAAGGAAAAAACTAAAAAAAAAACTACATGAAAAGTGTGAGGGGAACCCTTTATATAGGTGTTCCCTTTGGTTGGTGAGTGGACTTTCTCCCGTTCTTCTTGTCTTCTCGTCTTTTCAGAAAAGTTGACGTTTTCGATTCTGATTCGGGATTTGTCGTCGATTAAATTCAACTCGTCTTTTAATTTCTTCGTTTAATAGACTCGAGTTTCTTCGACTTATGTAAATCTTCCATCTTTGGTCCTTTTCTTCGATAAATCTTCGAATAGGCCCAATGACTTCAAATCTTTTGCATATCTTGGACAATAGACTTCATCTTGAGTCTTTTTCTTCGGTAAAACCCGTGCAATCCCATGTTTTCTCCATTATCCATCCGGTTGGCTCTGAAAACACAATAAACACAAAAACCACGCATAATTCCAAACAAATGATATTAAATACGCGTTTTGGTCTCGTTTTAGCCAGAATTAAGTGGTAAAAGGATGGGTGTTTACACACCTATCATTAAGATAACTTAAAAACTAATAAGCTAAATACAAAATAAGCCAATAAGCATGTCAAGCTCAAAGCTTAAATCGTATGAAAGCCTAGATAGGAATAAAAAGGTAAACTTTTAATCAAATAAGCAATAAGATCAAGCAAAATGAATGCTTAACCGAATCAAAATTAAATCAAAAACAAGAAAAGTAGAATAAGAATGATAATGAAAAGCTTGATTAAAGGAAAATAAAGATCCAACAACAAAATTAACTTACTTGGAATTAAAGGCAAGAAATTTAAGGTGCAAGACAAGGAAATTAAATTGACAATTAAGTAAATAACATGAAATTAAAATGTGCAAGTAATTAAAGGTGGAGAGCTAAGTTGTCAAGTTAGCTAACAAAACTAAAAAATGAAATGAAGTCTCTATTTATAGGGAGAAGGGAGGTTAGCATGTGTTGGAAGCTTCCTTCTTTCTTTCTTTCTTTCTCGTCTTTTCGTCTTCTAAATTCTTCGAATTTTTCGAATTTTTCTCGGGATTAAGTAAACTCGTCTTGTAATTTCTTCATTAATTAGACTTGAGTTCTTCGGCTTTATTAAACTTCCGTCTTTAGACTTTTCTTCGATAAATCTTCAGAATAGGCCTTGGATTTCCATTCTTTTTGCACTCTTGATCTTTTGACTTCGTCTTTTGTCTTTTTATTCAATAAAAGTCCGTGAAAGCCCGTGTTTTCTTCCCTTTTCACATTTTGGTCCTAAATCACAACAAAAACACAAACCACGCATAATTTTGACATTTACGACATAAAATACATGTTTTGGCTTGGTTATTATTATAATTAAGTGGTAAAAGGATAAGTGTTTTCACGCTTATTAAATCCCCTACACTTGACCATTGCAATGTCCTCATGCAATGCATTAATTATAAAGCAAGATTTACATTTTCCATCATAATTAATCCACATTGGCCTTTATTAAAGAGATAGAAAATTATAAAATATGCAAAGAAAGAAAAATAAGTAAAAAGATCAAAAACTTACCTTAGGGTTTTGGAAATGTCATGAATGTTCATCATCCTCAAGTTTCATGTTCCCCAAACCAAGCTTAAAAATGAGATCATTGTTATTATAAGTTAGCAAACTAACACAAATTCATGTGGGCCAATTATTCACTTAGACTCCCTTATTCCTAGGTGTATCTCTTATATTTTATAATTGTTTTGAATGATCACGAGGATGAATTTTTGACTTATTTCGATAGTTATTTAGGCTGAAAATAAAGTAGGACGATTTAATCAGTAGTTAGCTAAAGGACAAAATCTTTTAAAACTGCTTCTCAGGACCTCATAAAGTTCATATCTTGGCATAACTCGCTTCACGATTTGAGACCTTTCTCGGACCGATATTTGGCATTGACTTCATACTTTATATCTTGAGAGACGTTCATGAAATAAAGGTCTTCTCTTTATAATAGGAATTTCTTCACTTGAAGTTTTGAGAGATTCTTCATACTTGGACCACGACTTCTTCATTTTTCTCCAATCTTTATTTGGGATTTTGATATACAACGATCCGCCTCCTTTTAGGTTGGATCTATTTATCCTCATACCTTGTTAGGGCCTTTTTGGATAGACTTCTCTATGATCTTTAGGGGAGTATTTGCTTTTCGTCGTGTGTCTCGATCCTTCATATTGATTTTTTGATAAATGATTCTTCACATCACTTGGGATCTTTAGCAACAAAATGTAGCCCTCATGTCTTGTTAGGACCTTTTCGGACTCGCCAATCTTCGCATCCTGCTTCAATAAGTTATGCCTTGGCTATGAACTCTAATTAATTCCGAGCAACTTTTAAACGACCTTGGGCTAGAAGCTAAGTAACTTTTCTAATCGTACGACCTTATTTATTGAAAATATATTTATTAACAAGCGATGGGAAAAAAAGCTTATAATCAACTCACATAAATTTATGAAAGAATACCAAATTTATAATTGACTCTATCATCTCTCGTTCTCTATAATTTAAAATCTTAAGGAATGAGACTCGTGGATGCTTAGCCATTTAAATCAAAGTTTTGGGTTTTCAAGTCATCTATAGGATCTTGCAAACTCTTAGACTCTTTCAAGTTTAGAATTCGCATTTTAAAGTTCCCTTGATAAACGACTTTCTAGGATCAATTATAGGAACTTGAGAAAAGTTCTTGTTCTTAACCCGTGAGAGTTAAGACTTTCGCGTTTTAAAGTTCCCTATATAAAAGCCTAGCAAAACTTGACTTAAACACGTTAAGGATACTAGCTAGAGTAAACTTACATAAGTAAACTCGGGTTGAGTCAAAAGATTCACAACGTTTAAAAATTAAAACCACTTTATTAAATTTATTCTAGAAACAAAATAAAATAACTATAACAAAGGAAAAACTACAAGGCCAAAATAGATCAAAAATTTTGAAAAATGTCGAAAAATCAATTTTCCGGTTAAAATGAGGACAAATATATGGAAAAGCCCACTTAACTTCGATAGAAGTCCCCCTACACTTAATATAAACATTGTCCTCAATGTTTAAGCATGTGGAAGTAACCTCTTCTACACTTAGGACATTGTGCACGTTGTTTAAATCTTGCTAAGGAAGAGACAACTAAAGTGATTCCTATTTTAATATTGAAGAATATAAAATAGAGAATCAAAAGAGTTTAGGACAGAACCGGGAAGACAGGTACACGGAATCACGGGTTGTCAAAAGTCATCAAGAATGGATCTTTGAAAGCTCGAATCCCTGCACATGATAAGAAAGAAAACAACATACACATACTAGGGTCTCCCCCTACACTTATTATAAAAAGAAAGAAAAATGATAGATACTGTGGGTTGCCTCCCGAGAAGCGCTTGTTTTTGTTCACCGAGTCGCGAGCCTGACTCGACCTTGATTAGCATAGGAAGAAGCTTGAAACACATCCACCGGGATCAAATACATGGTTTTCATCCATCAAGTAACACAAGCTTAAGGCGAACAAGGCAAGCCAAAGAAGAGTAGGCAAGGTTCCCTTAAGCAGTTGTTGAGCACGGTGGTAGCAAGTATGATGCAACACAAGCATATCTCCATGGTTTCCAAAAGTCTTTCCTTTTATTTCATCAGATGGATACTGAGATGGCTTAAAAATTTCAATACCAGGATCAAACACCTTTTCCTTTAGGGGAAAATAACACTCAGGCTCAGTAGACCTTGAAGAGGATCCGCTCATAAGTCTCACAATCTCATCCTCAGAAGGTGGATAGAGAGGTGTCAAGACATAGGTACTACGGATATCGGTGCCGGCCGGCTTCTTCTCCTTTGAAACAGGTTTCTTCATATCCGAAGGAGGATAAAGAGCATCATCAAAGTCCAAAGGAGGAGAATCATTCTCATTTTGGAAGTAAGTGTTAAGAAAAGTAGCAAAGTCTTCCTCAAATGAGTAGTCATCCAAAGTGGGATCAAGCATTGTTGGTGGAGGAACTTCATCAAAAGTAGGTGCAAGTTCATCATGTGAAGAATCACTCAAAAGAGTATCGACATCCTCAAAGTCATCATAAGTTGGCATGTATTTATACTCAGAAGAAAAATCATTAGAATCATCCATGTCAGAACTAGAATCATCATCATAGTCATCATAGATCCGTGCAGACTCATGAATTGGTGGGGGGTCTAAATTGGAGAGAGAACCATCCACATCATCTTGGAAAAGTGGATTTTCATAGCAAGAATCGAACAGAGGATTGTTGTAGACGACAAAATGATCAAGCACATTAATCATATTCGCTGATTCTCTTCCATTAGGTTTGGTTGTGATCTTCCCCATTTTAAATACTTGTGCTTCATTCCTGACTCTTAAGATTAACTCACCTTCGGCAACATCGACTAAGGCTTTTCCGGTTCTCAAGAATGACCGACCAAGTATTAATGGAATACGAGGGTCCATTTCATAATCAACAACAACAAAGTCGACCGGAAAAGTGAAGGTACCAACTTTAACAAACACATCTTCGGCAATACCAACGGGGTAAGCGAGAGTGAGATTTGCTAGCTCAAGAGTCATCTTTGTTGGTGTAAGATCGGGTAATGATAACTTTTTCCAAAAACTTAAAGGCATCAGATTTATACTTTCCCCGAGATCAGCTAAGGCAGTAAATTCTTCGGTTTGGTTAAAAGTACATGGTAGCACAAAACGACCGGGATCTCCAAGTTTCTCCAGAAGTTCTTTAAGAAGGATTGCAGAACAGTTTTCATTCAACCGAGTATTAAAAAACTCGGCCATCTTCTCCTTCTTATTAAGCAATTCCTTAAACATCTTAACAAATTTAGGCATTTGGGCTAGAGCTTCAACAAGGCTAAAGGTGATGGTCAGTCCCGAAATCTTCTTTAAAAAGTTTGACACTTGAATGTCATCCTTGGTGAGAAATTGGCACTTGTCTAACCGAGAGGGATAAGGGATGTTGGGTTTAGGTGGTGTGGGTGTAGCAGGTGAAGGTGTAGCAGGTACATGTTGAGATGTTGAGGGTTGAGAAGAAGAAGGTTTAGAGGTGGTAGGTGGGGTTGGTGGAGGGTTGTGCTTGGCTACTTCTTCATTAAGAGGTGGAGACGGTAATGGAGAACTAGTACTAGGCGTGGAAGTAGGAGGGATAAATGGAGGTGGAAGAGGAGTAGATGGAGTAACGGGAGGAGGGGTTGAAGGTCCTACTAGATTTGATCCACTTCGGGTAGTAATAGCACTCAAATTCGCTCTAGGGTTGGTGACGGTATTTGAAGGGAGAGAACCCGAAGTAGAGGGTTGAGTAGTTGGAAAGAAACTAGCCATCATATTCTTCAAATCATTCGTTTGATTGCTAAAAGAGGTTTGCATATCATGTCGAAGCTCGGATCTAATATCATTACCTTGCTTAGTGATATCTCCTTTCAAGTTGATGATTTGGCTTTGCAGATTCTTAACTAGCTCTCCTTGGGTCCTCATAAAAGCTTCAACATCATGATTTATGGGTGGTGCTTGTTGAGCGGGTGGGTGATAAGGATTAGAAGCTCGGGGTGGGTTTAGGTTGCTTCTATTGTAGTTGTTGGGGTTGTGGTTTTGAGGAGAAAACCCGGGTGAAAGAAAGTTGTTAGAACGGTAACTTAGCAGGTTACGATCACCTTGAGGTCGGGCTTGGTAGTTTGCCGTTGAGTAGTTACCATAAGCCGCATACACGTTTTCCGGATTGTCATGAGTAGAAGGACAATCAGTGTATGAATGAGGACCCCCGCAGATCTCACAAGAAGTTGCAACAACTTTAACTTGTTGTTGTTGATTTGTAGCCAAAATTTGCATGTTTTTACTCATTTCGACCATTGCGCGGGTCAATTCGGTGATATCAGGGTTTGAAGAAGTAGAAAAAACATTGACTCTCGGGTTTGATCTTGAGGATGCGGATGAATCCCAATTTTTGTGATGAGTAGTCATGTTCTCGATAAGCTCTCTACACTCCTCAGGTCTTCTTTTCATAAATGTGCCACCGGCGGCTGCATTAATCGTATCACGATCACGAAAAGTTAAACCATTGTAGAAAGTATCAATTAAGGTGACGGGGATCATGTTGTGGTTTGGACATCAATCAATCAAAACATTATATCGTTCCCAAGCATCAAAAAGTGATTCATCAGGTTCTTGTGTAAATCCACTAATTTGATTCCGAAGGCTCGTGACCATGGATGGTGGATAATAGCGCGACAAAAAGCGTTGAGCCATCTCATCCCAAGTATGAATTGAATTCTTCGGAAGACGATCAAACCATTTTTCGGCATGGTGGGATAAGTTGTGTGGAAATAGGTGAAGGCGAAGAAAATCCATAGTAACACCGAACTTCATGCTTTGAGTAACGGTAATGAACTTGTCGAGGTGTTTGTTGGCATCATCATCCGGTAATCCGCGAAATGGACAAATATTTTGAACTTGTTGGATCATGTGATGCTTCAACGAAAACTCCGGAGCCGTGATTTGCATCGGCGCAATCGGTCCTACTCGTCTATTCATCGTAGGTTGACACAGCTCCTCCATCGTTCGAAGGTCGGGTGGGGGAATATTGTTGTTGTTATTCATGTTAGGGTGCGGTGGATTATTGTTGTTGTGTACACCAGCCATAACTAAATCTTCACCAGTCTCGGGCTCTGAATAAGTTGAAGATCTAGTACGCATACACCTGCAAAATCAAAAGAAAAAGATACCAAAGAAATAGAGAATGTATATGTACGTGTAAAAATAAAATCTTTTTGGTGCAAAACTTTGAAAAAGAAATGCTTTTTATACGGTTTTTAATGTTTTTGTATTTTGAAATTTTTTTATTTTTATGGATTTTTGGAAATTTTTAAGCAAGAAAAATAACGTTCACGAGTGAACAGATCCCAAAATTCAACGCGTCTCTCACAAAAAACCGTTAATCTTTACCAAAAGAGTCGGCAGCGGCGCCATTTTATAATCTGGTTTTTACTAGGTTAAAATTTCGTTGTTCTCGGCGTCTAATCGGATTGATCTCCGGTTGAAATGTGACTCAGTCGTCTTTTGGTGGATAAAATAATAGATTGGTCGTTGTAGTAAAATTAAATTGCAAAACGTTAAAGTAAATGACGGGTAATTAAAGCTGAAACTAATTACAACGTAAATGGTGCAATATTAAAAACTTTAAAAGTAAATGACGAGAAATTAAGACTTAAAAGTAAATTAATTAAATGAATTAAAATTAAAGCTTGACCAATCTATTATTTGAAAACTTAAAATAATGCAAAAAAATAAAACTAAGACAAAATATTAAAAACCTACTGTCTGAATACCTTCCATCGGCATCCGATCGGAATACGATCGGAATGTAAGCTTACCACTCTATCAGAATAAGGTAGGAATGATCCTATCGGAATGTTGCTGTCTGTCAGAATATGGCTGTAAAAAATTTGGCAGCATTCCGTCGCAATACAGCCTTAAGCCCCGTCGCAATATACGATCGCAATGAGCGATCGCAATCTTGATAAGAATAAGGGGGTTTCGCAATACTAATCGCAATGTAGAAACCCTAATGATTTTTGCGATCACAACAAGCTGTCGGAATGTAAAACCCTTGCATATTCCGATGGAAATACAGTAATGAAGGAGCAAATAAGCAAAAGCCAAATAAGCACTTTGACAATAAGCAAATACCAAAAACTTAATTAAAACAAGAATAAGTAAAACTAAATAAGCACAAATTTAAAAACTTTCAAGACACAAAATAAGAAAACTTAATAAAATAATTTAAAAGATTAAACTTTTAAGAAAACTTAAAAACTAATAAGCTAAATACAAAATAAGCCAATAAGCATGTCAAGCTCAAAGCTTAAATCGTATGAAAGCCTAGATAGGAATAAAAAGGTAAACTTTTTAATCAAATAAGCAATAAGATCAAGCAAAATGAATGCTTAATCCGAATCAAAATCAAATCAAAAACAAGAAAAGTAGAATAAGAATGATAATGAAAAGCTTGATTAAAGGAAAATAAAGATTCAACAACAAATTTAACTTACTTGGAATTAAAGGCAAGAAGATTAAGGTGCAAGACAAGGAAATTAAATTGACAATTAAGTAAATAACATGAAATTAAAATGTGCAAGTAATTAAAGGTGGAGAGGTAAGTTGTCAAGTTAGCTAACAAAACTAAAAATGAAATGAAGTCTCTATTTATAGGGAGAAGGGAGGTTAGCATGTGTTGGAAGCTTCCTTCTTTCTTTCTTTCTTTCTTTCTCGTCTTTTCGTCTTCTAAATTCTTCGACTTTTTCGACTTTGTCTCGGGATTAAGTAAACTCGTCTTGTAATTTCTTCATTAATTAGACTTGATTTCTTCGGCTTTATTAAACTTCCGTCTTTAGACTTTTCTTCGATAAATCTTCAGAATAGGCCTTGGACTTCCGTTCTTTTTGCACTCTTGATCTTTTGACTTCGTCTTTTGTCTTTTTCTTCGATAAAAGTCCGTGAAAGCCCGTGTATTCTTCCCTTTTCACATTTTGCTCCTAAATCACAACAAAAACACAAACCACGCATAATTCCGACATTTACGACATAAAATACACGTTTTGGCTTGGTTATTATTATAATTAAGTGGTAAAAGGATAAGTGTTTTCACAGTTATTAGATTTAAACCACCACAATGGCCGTTTCTACCTTTCTTTGACGAAACTTATCTTTAATTTCTAGTCAAACTATTTAAGATAAACCAAATCTAAATTGATTATCTTGTTTGGGCAACATCTATAACATTCATAGTATGAGTAGTTTATCCAAGTCAATATTTGGTAATAAATCATAACATTTATTAACTCATTTTTCTCAGCATATAAATTGTGTTAATCCCACTTCAATCCATAACACAATATATTAATGATACTTAGAGACAGAAAGAGAAGAAAAGTAGAAATCAAATGCTAACCAACACCCTCTTCCACACATGGAAGAGGGTATATATACCCTTGGCTTGTTGGGCCGTGGGTTTAAGTGACATGGGCCGGGCTTGGCTTTGTCTTGGGCTTACGCCCCTAACTTATACAATATTAGCTTAAAGTCCAAGCCTGGTTTTCCCGACTTACCTATTACAATACAAGACCAATAACGACTAAGATGACCTATTACATTCTTGTTCGACTATATAAAATATACGGCTAACAATCTCCCCCAATGTATCGGTCATCTTAAAAAGCTTAAAAAGCATAAGATGATTGAGTGAATACATTCTTGTAGAGGAGATCTTCCTGCTTTGGTCTTCAATCTTGGTCTTGATCTTGTTTGTAACGGCTTTGTTCCTTCATGCTTTTGTGATCTTTATCTTGAGCCTTTGTCGTTTGACTTTGAGTGCTTGAGATCTTCATATGTGCTCTTTGTGACTAAGATAACCCTTTTACATTCTTACATTCTTAGGTATCTTGATTCTCGCCATCTTGTGCTCTTGTGACTTCTGAATCGACATCGATTAGTACACAGCTACACCACCTTCTTGATATGCAACAACATATATAGACACGGATAAAATGGCTTTGAACATTTCATCCTAACTCAGTAGCATTCTACCTCCGGTCGGTGAAGACCGTTAGACGGTATCAGATACCGTACCTGTGATCGGGTAGATTCGATTAAGAACCTCCTTGACAGGGTTTCCCGGCGGTAGTAGCCAGTTCTCTTTACTCGACCGTCTCAAAGCAGACTACGAACGTAAAGAGTGAATCATAAGGATAAATTACCCGTCTGATTAGAGTCGTCAATTCAGAATTCCTGAAACAAGTTTGATTCTAAAAGAATCATACCATTGTTGCTTTCCAGTTTGTCACAAGCTTGATTCATAGAGAATCTTGCGAGTCACCTACCGCAGTGCTGTTTGATGTTGACACTGGAAGGATTTCCATTCGTCACTATGAACACTAATGAGTGTCACTCTAAATGTTCTGGCAAGATCACAAGGATTTTGCGAAGAAACCTGGAATCAAGTTTGAATCAATTAAGAATCGAAACTTAGTTGCTTTCCAGTTCTCACAAGTTTGATTCGTGTAGAATCGCACAAGTTACCTACCATGAGCTTGTTTAATGCTGGCTCAAGCAAGATTTCCATCTTCATTGTGAATCGTATCACTCAGATGTTCTGGCAATATCACAAGGATAATGCGTAGGACTCGATTGTGTCCTAATGAGATGATAGATTGATCTCTTTTGGCTCTAGACTCAATAAGTGCATTTTGGTAATCGGAGGCTGGAGCAGACTGCCACCTTTTCAATATTAACTAACTCGGAGTGAGAAAGTCAATAGATACGTGTTGATCTCCGTGACAATGAGACAAGTTTCTTTTGAGAGAAACTCGAATGGCTGGGAAGGGTTGTGCATTGCATCACTGGGTCCATGATGACTTGTCTTCAATAGATGTATTGACCCGGTTTCTGCCTAAGTTGCATAGAATATTCAACTCCTTCAATGCTTACCAATACGTCATCACTAGCACCTTGTTGTGATTGTTCCAGTGCTAACTTAAGTACTTGGTCCGCATTCAGCTTCATTCCACTCCATCTTTCCTAAGGACAACTATTTCTAGCTATGGAATGTCCTTGGGTAGATCCCTCCGGTTCTGGTTGGATCATAGGACTTACTTTCCTATCCTAAACCACCTTTTAACTCCATCGTTCCGTCGTGGATAGTAGGTTGTTTTGGGTATAGATCGTAAGCATAAACCATTGAAAACCATTCAAAGTGTTTGATAAAAATCAAAACTTTTAACACTATGAAAGTTTTACATTTCCAAAAAGCTCCCCCTACACACATGTATCGATAAACGAAATAGTTTGGCATGTGAAGGAAAGAGTTGCACTTGAGTCTTTAAGATCACATGTTGCGATATATTACATTTTAATCACATTTTCTCCCCTATCTCTAATATAAAAATATAATATTAGAGATACCAATTGATTAAAATATGACAATTTCCAAAAAATCGACGGGAGAGAAACATGTGTGCACGCATGAATCATGGAACTTTTTTTAGTCGGGTTGCTCCCCCTTAACAATATATGTGTATCTTGAGACAAAATTTGACAAAATTTTAGAAAAACGACACCACAAAATATGTTGAGGTACGGAGTTGAGATGCCTTGTCCGATATAATTTATTACTTATGACAGTTTTAAACCATTTTCGGTATGTGTTGGATACATAAAATATAACAATTTCTTAGATGTACCCAACAACATTAAAAGGCTTGATTTTAAAACGCTCCCCCTCAAAAATTGATCAAAATAACATATGATAATTTTGAGATATGAAAACCACATATGAGGAAGGGAGTGTTGAACACACAATTTTGAAAGATTTAGAAAAATCTTTTGAGAAATTCTTGAAAAATTGTGTTCAACTGTTTTAAAATAAATTCCGATTTACATGAGCTCAAAACTTTGAATGTTTTGTGACTAGCTCATGACCGAGAAAAATTAATTTCCTGTTGTAAAGGATAAGTTATCATCCGTGATAAACTTTCCTTAAGTGGAAGTACGAGTTCTCAGTTGACATTTACTTAGAAGTCGTTTTTCATGAACTTAAAAACTTTGAATGTTTTTATAAGAAGCTCATGACCGAGAAATATGAATTTCTCGTTGAGAAGGATAAGTTATCGTCCGAGATAAACTTTCCTTAGTTGAGGTTCGAGTCCTAAGTTGTGATGTGCTTAGAAGTCATATACACGAGCTTAAAACTTTCGAATAGTTTTAATGTAAGCTCGTGTCCGAGAAAATCAAATTTCTCGTTTTGAGGATAAGTCATACTCGGGATGAAATTTCCTATTTTTGAAGTACGAGTTACAATCTGACATGTGACTGTAAGTCTAGTACACGAGCATAAAACTTTTGAATTGTTTTAATAGAAGCTTTTGTCCGAGAAATATTAATTTCTCGTTTTGAGGGTAACTTATCGTTGAAGAGATAAAGTTCCCTTACTTTGACGTTCGAGTTACAGTCTGATATGTGACTGTAAGTCATTGTGAGGTTTTACTTGTGAAACCCCTGAGACAAGTATTTCTCTGATATCTGCTTCTTGAGCAACCAAACTCTAATAGTGTCTTTTGTTGAACGGTATGAATATGGAAAGCCTTGGTGTTCTTGTTAAACCGTCACTTTATTACCTGCACTTTCATCAGTAGTTTGTATGCTTGCATGTGGGTTAGTGATATCCTTCTGAGAACCATGTGGGGGTACACCTTGAACCTTTGTCGAGCTAGAGAGAAATAACTTTCCAGTAGGAACCCACCTAAGACCTATTGTTTTGAAGGTTCTACCCGTTGGTATCCACCTAAGACAGGGTCTAGGAGTCATAGATTTCTCATGCACAACGGAAGACTTAGTTGGAGAAAACCTATTTCCTGTAGGGTTCCGTTTTTTAGATGCTCTAGCTTTGTGGTTCACCTTGTTCAGGACTTGCGTTATACAATCATCATGAATGGCATTAAACACGCATTTGTTACATTTCTTGCAAACAAAGTGCTTAGCATCTGAGAAGGCGCTAGAGTTCCTAGGGTTGGAAGAAATGTGCACATCATAGAAGGGTCTAGAATTCCTAGATATGTGAACAACGCTCCTAGGTTGTGGTATGGTCCTATCTATTGCTTGTGTATTTTTCTGAGCATCCTCTAGATAGCTTTTATGACTCGTGTCATTTGAACTACGCCTAGGCATGTTCTTGGAGCTAGATCTAGAGTTTCTTGAAGCATTCATGTGATCGGGTTTTGCAGATACAGTCTTTCTTAAGGAGGATCTAGATTGTGGAATGACTGGTTTTGACAAATTGCTACGCATGTCAGTTTGGGAGGCAAACCTCAGGTTCGACGTTTTAGGTCGTTCAGACGGAAATGCATTCGGTTGTCTAGAAACAAAGCAAGGTCTGATTGGTTGAGAAGGAGGTTTCCCCAAGATAGAATGTTTTACAAACTTAGTATCCACACTATTTCCTTTCAGCTTCTTTAATTCATTTTTCGCAGCTGTGAGTGCAAAAACCTTTTCCTGAATCTGAGCTTTTAATTGCTCATTTTGTAGAAGTAATTGAGCGACACGTTGTTCTAACTTAATGTTCATATTATCAAATATGTCGTTATCAGCAGTCGCGTCATTACTGTCTACAATGTCGATAGGTTGCACAGATATTTCACTTGGTGAAGCAGGCGGAGAACTTGGATTTTGAGAGGCCAACTTTGATTCTAACAAATTTATTTGTTTCATAAAATGTTCTTTTTCCGCGTTGAAATCTTGAATCTTACGATCCAATTTTTGTTCAAGAACAACCTTTGCTTTTTCAAGTTTTTCAAAATAAGCCTCAAATTTGTCATTTTTCTTTGAAAAATCGAGTTTAGCATCCTCAAAATCTTTTGTCTTCTGAGCTAACAGAATTTCAAGCTCATGAATCTTAGTATTAACATCATATACAGTATTTAATTGTACCTTATCCATTGGCTCATCATCAAAAATGGGTCTGATATCTGCATCATTGACTGTGTGATCATTCCCTGAGCTGTTGCTAGTATGCTGCTTTTCAGATTCTGTTCCGCTGCTTTCTGTATCAACCGAACAAGCATCCAATGCTTGTCCCTTATCGACGTTGTTGTCTTTCGTCTTCATTAGTCGTTGATTCACCCTTCGTTCAAATTGCCTTTGATGGCGTAGTCTTTCAGCAATTGACTTCTTTAGATTACTCAAATGTTGAAGAAGTGACTCTTTGAACGCTTGAGGATCTACGAGAGTATATTTGGCAAAGTATGTACTTGCGAACTCTCGATCGTTGTTGGATAAACCACTTGAGTCAATCAGTTGCTGGAACTGAATGTTGAGAGATACAAGGATGTCCATTGATAGAGTCTCGTGAAGATCATCGCTGTCAAGTGCGAGTTGAAGATGATCCATATTAAGTAGCATCGATCTGGTGAATTTCTCAACATCGTGACCAAATAGTAGAACGAATACCCGTTTGAATCCAATTTCAGGACGAGTGCCTTTTAGGTCTTCTCTTGAAAGAACCTGAAGGTGTGATTGAAGCAACTTTAAGTGTTCCATGCATCTTTCTTTTTGCTTTCGACATCTTGTATTTGATTGCATGAACAGTTTTGGTTGATGAATCCTTGTTAGTAGGTTTACTGATTGGAGTCTCAGTATTTGTCTGAACCTCTGGATTCTGCATCTTCTCTTTAATCATCCCAGTCATGGACATTGTTGTTGTTGAATCCGCGAAGATGTCCATTGAACGGATGTCTCGAAGAGGATTTGATGTGTATGGATGACGGATCTTAGTGGATGTGTTGTGATTTGATGGTGGTTAAACAAAAAATTTACTTGAATTACCAAAATTTGAAGTTGAGATCGAAATAGCCAAAAACTAATAGGGAAAAATTTTTGAAAAATGAAAATTTTAACGAAAAATAAAGCCTAAAAAAATTTGAAATTTGGCCTAAAAATTTGAATTTTGGTCCGAAAATTTGAATTTTTGGTCGAAAATTTTATCGCATCGCCAAAATTTGAAATCAAGGTTTAAATGGCCTAAAATTGGTCTAGGAAAAAATAAAATTTTCTATAGTTTTCCCGCCAAAAATCTCCTTTTTTTTGGAAACGGTGTTTCGAACCTAGTCTAGATAGTGGCTAAGTCTAAAAATGCTTCAGTCAAAAATACCATCAGACATTTTCAAAATAACTGACATTTTCGGAATAATGGATGTTTTCAGAGATTTGAGGATCTTCAGAATAAATGATGTTTTCAGAAAAATGACTTCTTCGGAATATTGAGGTTTTCAGAAAAACAAGCTTCTTCGGAATACTTACTTCTTCGGAAAAATATTCGGAATAACACCTTTTTCGGAATAATCTTCGGAATAACACCTTATTCGGAAAAATCTTCGGAAAAGCCCTTTTTTCGGAAAAATCTTCGAAAAAATCCTTTCTTCGGAATAATCTTCGGAAAACACACTTCTTCGGAAAAATCTTCGGAAAAAATCCTTTCTTCGGAATAATCTTCGGAAAAAGCTCTTTTTCGAAATTTTCACTTCGTCGGAATTTTCTTCGGAATATTGAGGTTTTCAGAAAAAACAACTTCTTCGGAATAACTAATTTTTCGGAGTTTGGATGTTTTCAGAGAACTGCACTTCTTCGGAATAACCAGTTTTTCAGAAAATTCACTTTTTCAGAAAAACAAAACCCTTTTCCGAAATTGTTAACAGTTGATCGATATCCCTCTTTTCTCGGAACAAACTTGTAAAAAACGTAACTTTAAGCCAAAATTTGATCCAAAAACCCAAAAATTTTGTGTTTTTACCCAAATAAATAACACCAAATCTCTACCACAACTATGTAGATGATTTGTATCAAAAGTAAACCATAAAAAACACAAAAAGAAATTTGGATCAAGGATTATGGATCAAATACCATATCAAATCAATAAGAACAAGAACCACAAATCTTCAATCACCTATCCACTATAGGCTCTTGATAACAAATGTTAATCCCACTTCAATCCATAACACAATATATTAATGATACTTAGAGAGAGAAAGAGAAGAAAAGTAGAAATCAAATGCTAACCAACACCCTCTTCCACACATGGAAGAGGGTATATATACCCTTGGCTTGTTGGGCCGTGGGTTTAAGTGACATGGGCCGGGCTTGGCTTTGTCTTGGGCTTACGCCCCTAACTTATACAATATTAGCTTAAAGTCTAAGCCCGGTTTTCCTGACTTACCTATTACAATACAAGACCAATAACGACTAAGATGACCTATTACATTTTTGTTCGACTATATAAAATATATGGCTAACAAATCGCATATCCGAGATATCCTTGCGGACCTATGACTTAAATTCATTTATCTTGAGAGTTAGCATTTACACGCCTACCTCATGATAATTACTAGTGTATTTAAGAAGATTATGTATTCTGTAAATTTATCTTTCAAGATCAAAACTCCCACTTGTTTTTAGTAACTTAAAGTTAACCTTTAAATACATAGCAAATAGATCAACACTTCAACGTTATCTATTTTGGGACTTTCCATAATACAATGACAGTTCCTATCTCTTTATTTTCTAAAAACCTACTTCATAAGTAGTTTAGCAAAATCCGAACTTCATTTAAGACATAATATGATTCATCACACTACATATATAATGGTATCTTATTAATCTTCTTAGCTCAAGTCATACTCAACTTTCTAACCTTGATATCTTTTTGTAAGAAAAGAAGATATAGTTATCTTGAATGAAACATCACCATCATATTGAGAGTTTGATTTTCCTAATGAACATACCATAACAATGATGTATTTCATTTAGGGTTAATATTGTAAGTCAATCAAACAATATTTAAGATAAACATATATATCTTTAGGCTTACTTATATACCAACTAAATCATCTTAATGGTATAATAGATTTCCTAACCATTTTGCATGCTTTATAACTCAAGTACTTCTAATATAAAGTCACTTCATTTTCATGTCCTTAAAATATAAAAGTTATATTTCATCATACGTTTAAGTCATTTGAAAATGACTCCATGTATATGTCTTAGCAAAAGAGACAATACATTAACGTCTTACTTTATATTATACGTTATTCAAGACTTTTTGTTTGTGACTTTATACAATAAATCATAAACATGTATAACTAAAGTAAATCATGAACACCACTTGGTTTCATTAGTCTTTTCAAGTTATTCACTACTGTGTCTATTTATGTCATTCCAATAATACATAAATATTTTACTTTAGTAGTATAAGATTACTCTGTATATATATATATATGTCATTCCAGGAATAATCCATCTTAAGAAACTCTAAAATAATCCACGCCCGATCTTACGACATGTGGATATTTAACCCTTGTGTTTACAATTTAGTCCAAGCTCTCACATGACTAAAACAAAACCACAAGTGTTTCTTAATGTGAATGATATATATACTTTTAAGTAGTCTTTAATAATCATATTGACACATGATCTAACTTTCATCTAATTATTAATTAGATTGTTAGTCTCTTATCTTGAAGTCAAGAGAATCATATCTTTATGAGTTGTTTCTTGCACACAATATTCATTTCTCCCACTTGTGCATGGAAAAACCTCATATAATAGATAAATATCACGTCTAACGTTTGTCTATACAACATATGATTGTGTCATATATACTAGCTTTATACTAGCTCTTTATAAGTAGACGTAGAATCACTTAATCAACAAGAATCAATACATGACTATCCTTTAAAGCTAACAGTGTCAAAAATTCGAAAGTAATTATCTTATGACATAATAAAGATAACATGGGTTATTACCAAGACAACAAAGCTTGTAACTCCCACTCAATTAGAGAATTTTTAAATAACCTCGAATTCAGTAATACAACACAATTCTCCCACTGATTTGACAACATTGAAAATGTTTCATAATCGGTGAAAATAATTAGTGTTGTGTTTACTTTTGAAAAACACATTATTAACAATTACTTACACATTCGTAACAATTTACTTGTAGTGTTTACTTTCTTACACTTTTGAAAAACACATTCGTAACAATTACTTACAGATTCGTAACAATTTACTTGTAGTGTTTAAGAGTTTATTCTACTTCGTAAATGATGACATACCCGTCAATTGCTTTTAACTTGAAAAACTTGACATGCAATTTCTTCCTTAAATAGGTCTACCAACCCCACAATGATATGTAGTTCCTATAAATAGTGAAAGCACAACTACTAGATAAGATATGCTAGTTTGCCTTTACACTAATTAGTGGTAGCCATTCTTAAAATGTTATATCTCAAAATATGCACTTTCTTAACTGTTAAAATTTGCTATGAGTTATGTATTTGGAATAAGACATTTCTAAAATCCTTATGACTCTTTCTTCACTCATGGAAAAGAGTTTAGGTTTATCTTTTCATTATAAATTGACTCTATCCTCAATCATATGGTTTGTAGATCAATAAATGAATGACTAAACCACGTTTACGGTGTAACGTTGCATTAATACATTGTAAAAGAATTTACAAAATTCAATTTTAGTATTTTCGATAACAAAATACTTTCAAGAAAATAAAATTACCTCGATAATGTTAACCATAGTATTTTCCTTGAAACTAGAATCCATATTGACATAAACCCATTACATCAGTTGATCTGCTAGTAATGAATGTATTCAATATAGTAACTTGTCGAACAATAACTGACAAACAATTTGCAATTTCTAGATATTTAATGGATTTACATTGTTTAAAGAACGTTTTGCATTGTAAACATGTTTCATCCCTTCTGGATGCATTAAGTTTCCAGATCTCACTGAGTAACTTAATTAAGTCGTCTAATCTGAGTAACGTAAAACCATCATACGAATTCTCATTCTACAAATGGTTTTCTCTCCATCACAACATCACCCAAAAATCTCATTTGATGACGAAGTAATTTCAAGTGTTCTACAATTAGGAGCATTCGACTTAAATTTAAGGGTATAAAATTTCGATGTCAAAATCAATGTACGGAGAAGCATGAATACGATCTCCATAGCATAAGTTTAATAAAACATTTAGTAAACTTCTTCACGAGATTAAATTTCTTCATAAATTATGTTGCGGTATTGGTTAAACCAATTAAAGAGTTTACCCACAACTATTCACAATGTACTTTTGTTAGAACACGGCTACGCACAAAGCAATACCCTTTAATATAAGAATTTTTGCAAATCCAATTAAGCAATTAGTTTTCGTTTCCTCGACTCGACTCGAATTGATTTTCAATTAACGTAAGATTACTTGTTTTTGGTAAATAAAACTTGGTATTTTTAAAACTAAAAATTATAAAAACTATTTAATTAAAATCTATTTAAATAAAAACTATTTTAAAACTTAAACAAAATTAAAGCTAATTTATGTGAATAAAACTTAAATTTAAACTAAATTGAAAACTAATTAAATGTTATAAAAGAAATTAAATAGAATATATTTTTTTTATCTTTTTATTTTTTTATAAAATCTGAATAAAAGAAAACAAGTAATAAAACTTTTATATAAAAAATTAATTAAACCAAAATTGTATTTAAACTACTTTAAATAAAACTGCGAGCAAAGATTTAAAAAACTATATTAATTAAATGACGAGATAAAAAACACAAAACAGGTACTAGCACAATTGGTTAAGCCTTAGGACCGCTAAGCGAGAGGTCCAGGGATCGAATCTAGGCAGAGACGATTTTTGCTAAATTTAATATTTTTGGACTCTTTTTTTTATTAACTCAGACCAGTTGTCTCTGAGTGTTTGAGCAGCATAACAGTAAAAGTATAAAACCAAATAAGCTAATTAAACTCACAAAAAAAACAGATAAGCTAGAATATATAATAAGCAATAAGACAAATAAGCAGATCAAACTAAGCTATGAACTATAATCAAAATCAGACAAAATAAAGCAAATAAGCTATAAGCGAAAGGCAGATAAGCAAATTTAACTAAATAAGCAAATCAAAACTGAGACGAGACCAAATAAGCTATAGCAATTTAAACAAATCCGAATCATACTAAACGAAAGATTAAGCATATTCCAAACAAAACATTATCAAATAAATTCCAAAAATAAGCAACATATAAAACAGAAATAATCAATAACCAACAAAAACTTAATCAGTTACTAACCGAAATAAGCAGATCTAAACAAAAGTCTAAGCTAAACTAAACAAAACACCCTAATAAGCAGTTATAAGCAAAATAAATAAGCAACTTAAACCTAATAGCAAACTTTAACCAAACAAAAAAACTAAACCAAATAAAGCAGATTCAAACAACTAACTCAAACAAAATAAGCAAATTTAAATCAATCAAAGCAGATTATAAAAATCAAAAATTAAAACTTAACAAAAAATTACAAAGAAATTTAAAACCTGATGTTGATCTCCGTTGGGACGAAGGTGGGCGATGAACCCCCTTGTGAACCGAAACGAACAAACACCACCTTTGAATCACCTCCTTCGAACCAAACAGCACTCTTCGAACCAAACGGACCAAACAACACTATTCGAACAGTAACTTTTAATACTTTCCCAGTGGGGAAAATATTTAATTCATACTTCGTTTTGTTTATTTTTTTAATATTTTATTTAATCGAATAAAAAAAACAACAATAATATAAAAAGAGAAAGCAGATTATAAAAACTTGACAGAAAATTTAAATTGAGACGAAATTAAACTGAATAACTTTTCATTAATAATTTAAAAAGTACAATTACTGGAAAATTAAAAAAATTACATTAACCCTAAAATCTAATTTGCAGAAAAAAAAAAGAAAAAAAAAGTGCTGCTTTAAAATTACAGATATGAGGGGTTTTTATAGGAAAACCCCTAGAAAACCTTCTTCATGAAGTTTCTTGATAAGTTAATCCTGGCCGCTTATTCCATCATTTATGCCTTCTCTTTCTTCTCTTCTCATCAAACGGCTGAAAACCACTCAAGTGCCACGGATTGCCCTCGTGGATGGAAGATGTGCTTCTTGTGTTTGTTTAATGCTGAGGTGGGATCTTTTGATTGGTGGAGGGTTTGTGATGAGTTGTTACATCCAATCACGAAAAAGGATTTAGCCAAGTAGGATTTGGAAGAGAGGACCACAATTAGTGTTTTTCTCCGATTAAGATGGGGATTTAATTCCCCATCGTGTGAATTACACGGGTGGATTAAAACCCCCAATTTTTCCTTGGTAATTTTGGTGTATTTGGGTGAATTAGGGTTTGTGTAGGATTGGTAAAAAAAATGGTGTGACTGTGTATGTGAGATGGGAGAGAAAAGTGGGTTGGGTGAATGTTCTTGTTTTTATCGAATGATAATGGGATGGGGGTAAAAACGTTTATTTATTTTGGGTAAACACGTGTGTGAGGTGAGTAAACAGGTTTATTGTTTTATTTATTTTATGGGGTGAGTGGGTTGGGTAAAAAAGTCGTTTTATTAAAACGAGTGAGTGGTTGGGAGTATGGTTGACCAAGTTGTGTGTGGACTGGGTTTTAACAAGTGAACATTATAACCTAACCGTCCCATTTGTTAAAGTAAATGGGTGTGAATGGGCTTGGCCCAATTTGTTTAAAAAGTTCCATCCGTCCCATCTTCATATTGGGCCTTTGTGGGTTTTTGTTAATAATCAAGAAACATTTAGCTTCCAAATGGGCTATTGAGCCCATTAACCCAAATGAAGGACCCACAAGCCCATTAAACTCCATAAAAGATTAATTCCACTAAAAACGAGCTCGGTTTCGGCTTCGTTGGTCATTTCTTCAAAATCGTGTCGATTTTTCCGGTTATCGTGATATTAGGCACACTTTTGGTTCTTTGACTTTGTCTTCGTCTTTTTCTTGGACTTTTCTTCAATATTTGACGTGAAATCCAGTGTTTTCTTTCCTTTTGATCATTTGTACCTATTTTAACACAAAAACACAAAACCACGCGTAATTCCGACTTTTACGTTATTAAACACATGATTAGCTCTTGTTTTTCCTTGATTTTAGTGGCAAAAGGATAAGTGTTTACACACTTATTAAATCCCCTACACTTGTTAATTATTCCTCCAAAGTCATGTATACTTTATGTGGAGTTTAGCAAGTTCACATCATATACCCTTAGGCTCTTTAAGATGTAAAAATGCTCCTTGTCTATTGTCCACACCCTAAGGCTCGTTGAACGATAAACGAGGGAATTGATTCTTTGATCAATTTTTATTCAATACTTACCATGCCATACACCCTAAGGCTCTAATGACAAGGTTCGTGCTACATGCCCCACACCCTAAGGCTCTTTGAGGTCATGTTTTAATCTTATTCTTTATTTATTTGTGATATGTATAGTAGGCCAAATTCCGTGGTCCCATGGTATGAATACCTCCTACTTAGTGGTTATGAGCCACCTTAGTCAGAAGTCCACAATGCTGGCACCCTTAAAGTGTTCATGCTTTAATTACAAGGAGAATAAAGATTTGGTTAAGAGTTAAGATATCGAATCTACACCGCAAAAATCCTCATTTATTAAGCAATTAAATATACAAGTGGGAAGAAAGAGCCAAAAAACTCATATAAGGAAGAAGTAACCCTTAAACTTATTATCAACTCTATCATATCTAGTTCTCCAGAATTTAAAATCTCAAGGAATGAGACTCGTGGATGCTTAGCCTAATAAACCAATTAAGGCCCATATGGTTAAGGATACTAGCTAGAGTAAACTCGGACAAGTAAACTCGGGTTGAGTCAAAATATTCACGACGGGCCTAAAATATCAAAGATATCTAAACTTGTTAAAACCATTTTATTTATTTATTTATTTATATTTTGACTTTATTCTTTAAATGAAAATTATTAATACGATGCGATGACAAAAAGGAAAGACAATAAAATGGAAATACTACTAGGCCAAAATAGATCAAAAATTTGAAAAACGTTGAAACTTTTTTAAATTTTCCGGTTAAATGGGGTCAAATTCATGGAAAAGCCCACTAAAATTTCGATAGAAATCCCCCTACACTTAATATAAACATTGTCCTCAATGTTTAAGCATGTGAAGAATAAACTCTCCTACACTTAGGACATTGAGTACGTTGTTTAAAATCGAGCTAAGGAAGGGACAACTAAAGTGATTACATTTATTCGTTTTATTTATATACATGATTGAATCACAATAGCAAAAACTTATCGAAGGAACCGGGTACACGGGAAACACGGGAACACGGGTCGCATTAAAAATACCAAAAGTGGATCATTAAAGCACATGTCCCTGCACACAACATCACAACACAAACAACCTACTTGGCTCCCCCCTACACTTATTGGTGAAAATGGGTGAAGGTGAAAAAGGGTGGAAAGGGTAAAAATCTAACCTAGTTAAACGATGCTTGATTTATTTATCACGAGTCTCTAGCTCGACTCGAATTCCCGAATGTCATCATTCAAATGGAAAATCATGGGAAAACCGAGATTTTCAAGGGAGGAAAATCTCTCCATGATATAGGGTGAAACAAAGTCATATAAGGAATACCCCATGAAAATCCAACCGGGTCAAACACATAATTTACATCACAAAAGGAAATAAACCCCGAGGTGGTTAAATCACGCAAGTCAAAGAAAAGTGGGGTATCCTTAGGCAAAAGTCTCTTACAAGGAAGGGTGTTATGGTGATAAGGAAATGAAAGCACGAAAGTCTCTATTCCGGGATCAAACACCGATTCCTTAACGGGAAAATAGCAAGAGGTGTTGACATTTAAGCTCAAAATATCATCAAAATCCAAAGTGGGAAAGTCGTCCTCTTCCAAACTCGATGTGAAAACATAAGTATCATCGGAGTCATAGGAAAACTCATCCTCATGAGTAAAATAGGTATTTAGAAAGATATGTAAATCCTCCTCAAATGGAATAACCTCTAAAGTAGGTATGATCTCTAAGAGCGGAGGATCCTCCTTAAAAGTCATGACTTCTAAAATTGGAGTATAAAAGTCAAAAGGAGTCTCCATAGAAGAATCACTCATAGAGATATGAGGTGCATTAAGATCATGGGGTGGGTCATCAAAGTTAATGAGATCACTTAAAGAATTGTCATCATCATAAGTATCAAAGATTGGTTGATCAAAAATGGGTGGGTCAAAAGTGGGTGGGTCAAAAGATAGGTCGTCTAAACCGAAGATAGTGTGATCACTTGAAGAAGTGTCATCACTATAGGTGTCATAAATAGGAGTATCAAAAATTTGAGGCTCTTAGGGAAGGGATGAAGTTATCACAAAATCATTTTGATTAGACTTTTCAATTCCAAAAGGATTAATAAAAATCTCATCATTATCATAATTAAGAACATCAATCATATTGACCGACTCTTTTCCATTTGATTTTGTTGTGATTTTTCCTATTTTAAAAACTTGTTGTTCATCCTGAACCCTAAGAATTAACTCCCCTTCGGCTACGTCAACTAAGGCTCTTCCGGATCGTAAGAATGGTCTACCAAGTATTAACGGTATACGAGGATCCATCTCATAGTCGACGACGACAAAGTCCACGGGAAAAGTGAATGTACCAACTCGAACAAAAACGTCTTTGGCAATACCAACGGGGTATGCGAGAGTTCGATTAGCTAACTCGAGAGTCATGCGAGTCGGTACAAGGTCGGGTAATGACAATTGTTTCCAAACCGAAAGTGGCATAAGATTGATGCTAGCGTCGAGATCCACTAAAGCCATACAATCATCGATTTGAGGAAACGAGCAAGGTAACACGAATCGTCCGGGATCTCCTAGCTTTTCGGGAAGCTCTTTGAGAAGGATCGCGGAACAATTCTCATTTAAACGGGTGTTAACGAGCTCAACCATTTTTTCTTTCTTATTAAGCAAATCTTTAAACATTTTGACAAATTTTGGCATTTGAGCAAGTGCTTCAATAAGGCTTATGTTAACATTGACGTTGGAAATCATTTTCAAAAAGTTAGAGACATGAACATCATCTTTGGTGAGCACTTTAGCCTTATCTAACCTAGAGGGATAAGGAACATTAGGCTTAGACTTTGAAGGTTGAGAAGGAGAAGGACTCGCTTCTTGAACAACCGTATGGATAGGCTCTTTCGGCAATGGAGAACTAGTACTAGGAGTGGTAGTAGGAGGAATCACCGAAGGGGGAGTAGGATTACTCATTATGACCTTCGGGCCTTGTCTCTCCTTTATGGGCGAAGAGATGGAAGGTCCCACTAAAGTGGCTCCACTTCGAGTATTGATAGCACTCACATTAGCACGAGGGTTAATCTCGGTATTGGATGGTAAGGCTCCTTGGGGTCTAAGGGCTTGCAACATAGTCAAAAATTTCTTATCGGTCGATTCTTGCATCTCTTTCATAATTCGCTCATGGTCGGTTAATTTTTGTAGAACCAAGTCCATTTGAGGATTATGCATATTCATTTGATTAAACCCTTGATTAGGAAAACCTTGATTAGGAAAACCTTGGTTTTGATATTGAGGTTGAAAACCGTTGTTATTATGAAAACCTTGGTTATGATTTTGAAACCCTTGATTTTGACCATTAAAATTCCCTTGATTTGCATTCCCTTGAAAATTACCCATTTGAGGACCTTGGTTCCTATTTTGGTGTTGGGTATTTTGGGTGGGTGGGGGTGGTCTTTGTGGTGCTACAAAACCCGGGGGAGCAAAATAATTAGTACTCTTATAAGACAAATGGTTAACATCAACATTAGGTTTAAATTGAACCCGTTCATTAGCATTAAAAGTACAAACTTGTTGTTGTTGATTATTGTAAACCTTGTCACAATTGAAATATGAATGTGGTCCACCACAAGTCTCACACGTTTCACTAGTTTCTTTCAAGGCATTAACTTGACCATTGAGGGCTTGGGTTTTTAAAGCAACTGATTCAACAAGTGAAGTAAGTTTATCGATTCTCTTGTCGTTCTCACTAGAACTAGCACTTGGTTTGTACTTTAGCTTTGTTTTCAATTATAGCCCAAGCCTCGTTCATTGATTTCACAAGAATATTTCCCCCCGCGGCACTATTAAGTGAGTCTTGGTCATTTAGAGTTAAATCATTGTAAAACGTATTAATTTGATGCACTTTAGTGAAACCGTGTTGTGGACATTTTCTTAAAAGTTCTTTAAATCGATCCCAAGACTCACTAAACGTTTCCCCATATTTTTGTTCAAAGGTGATGATTTCATTCCTTAAAGCGGTGGTCCGTGATGGTGGAAAAAGTAGTTATGAACTTGGTCTCTAAGTCGATCCATGTGGTAATACTTTGGGGTGGTTCCTTATCAAGCCAAATCCGGGCTTGTCCCTCGAGGGAAAAAGGAAAGAGTTTCAAACGAATAGCCTCTTGTGGCACCCCATTGTATTTGACGGTATTAGCCAATTGTATGAAACGTTTGATATGAGCGTGTGGATCATCATTAGTACGGCCTAAAAATGGTGTAGCGGAAACCATTTGAATAAAACCCGTTTTAAGTTCAAAATGATTAGCTCCAATATCCGGCACCACAATCGCGTCATCGTTTCCTTCAACGTGAGATTGGAGAATCTCAATCATTGGTCGATTATCCGTTGCCATCGTATTGTCGAAAGCTCGATTCTCGGGATCGGCTTGAATGACGGTCTTTTTGTTTTTCTTCTTCTTTTTGGAAGAATTGGAAGAATTTGGTACACCAATCGGTATGTATGTACGCGCGCGAGTGCGCATACAATTAAAACTTTGGAATGAGGTAGGTGACCTCGGTCGACTTTGAGAGGAAAAGGATTTTCTCTCTCGAGGTGCAATATTATAAAAACTACAAAAATATATACTTAAATACTAATTGAGTTGGCAAACAATCGGTCGTCCCTCTCAATATACGCACAAGCAAGCGGGGAAACGAGGTGGCACAAAGCACTTAGAAACCTTTTTCCTTAGACGGACTTTTATAGCGCGTCGCCTTATACCCACCTTATAGTTTGTATATATCGAGTTCAAACGTCTTACTAGTATTTATCTATTTTGCCCTTTTATTTTGTTTAGGATGCGAATACAATAGTTAGGTGATGAAATCCCAACTAAGGCTTATTTGAAAAGTAGGTAAATTAATATTCTACGTAATATACTATAGTAAAAGAAAAATCTTTTTGTATTTTTTAGAAAAAAATATATTCACAATAAAAATCGAAAGAAATCGAACTAAGAAAAATAACACTAATACGTAATATTTTGGTGTAATACTTTTAGGAAAAAGTATTACTTTTGTATTTTTTTGGTGCAAATCTTAGGAAAGAATTTGCTTTTGTAATTTTTTATTTTTTTGTATTCTTATATTTTTGATTTTTTGTATTTTTAATTTTGTTGCAAGAAACTTAACGTTCAAAGGATGAACGGATCCCAAAATCCAAAACGTCTCACGAAATCGTCAATCGTAACGAGCGAAGCGGCAGCGGCGCCATTTTAATATAAGAATTTTTGCAAATCCAATTAAGCAATTAATTTTCGTTTCCTCGACTCGACTCGAATTGATTTTCAATTAACGTAAGATTACTTGTTTTTGGTAAATAAAACTTGGTATTTTTAAAACTAAAAATTATAAAAACTATTTAATCAAAATCTATTTAAATAAAAACTATTTTAAAACTTAAACAAAATTAAAGCTAATTTATGTGAATAAAACTTAAATTTAAACTAAATTGAAAACTAATTAAATATTATAAAAGTAATTAAATAGAATATATTTTTTTTATCTTTTTATTTTCTTATAAAATCTGAATAAAAGAAAACAAGTATTAAAACTTTTATATAAAAAATTAATTAAACTAAAATTGTATTTAAACTACTTTAAATAAAACTGCCAGCAAAGATTTAAAAAGCTATATTAATTAAATGACGAGATAAAAAACACAAAACAGGTACTAGCACAATTGGTTAAGCCTAAGGACTGCTAAGCGAGAGGTCCAGGGATCGAATCTAGGCAGAGACGATTTTTGCTAAATTTAATACTTTTGGACTCTTTTTTTTATTAACTCAGACCAATTGTGTCTGAGTGTTTGAGCAGCATAACAGTAAAAGTATAAAACCAAATAAGCTAATTAAACTCACAAAAAAAACAGATAAGCTAGAATATATAATAAGCAATAAGACAAATAAGCAAATCAAACTAAGCTATGAACTATAATCAAAATCAGACAAAATAAAGCAAATAAGCTATAAGCGAAAGGCATATAAGCAAATTTAACTAAATAAGCAAATCAAAACTGAGACGAGACCAAATAAGCTATAGCAATTTAAACAAATCCGAATCATACTAAACGAAAGATTAAGCATATTCCAAACAAAACTTTATCAAATAAATTCCAAAAATAAGCAACATATAAAACAGAAATAATCAATAACCAACAAAAACTTAATCAGTTACTAACCGAAATAAGCAGATCTAAACAAAAGTCTAAGATAAACTAAACAAAACACCCTAATAAGCAGTTATAAGCAAAATAAATAAGCAACTTAAACCTAATAGCAAACTTTAACCAAACAAAAAAACTAAACCAAATAAAGCAGATTCAAACAACTAACTCAAACAAAATAAGCAGATTTAAATCAATCAAAGCATATTATAAAAATCAAAAATTAAAACTTAACAAAAAATTAAAAAGAAATTTAAAACCTGATGTTGATCTCCGTTGGGACGAAGGTGGGCGCTGAACCCCCTTGTGAACCGAAACGAACAAACACCACCGTCGAATCACCTCCTTCGAACCAAAGAGCACTCTTCGAACCAAACGGACCAAACAACACTATTCGAACAGTAACTTTTAATACTTTCCCAGTGGGGAAAATATTTAATTCACACTTTCTTTTATTTATTTTTTTTATAAATTTTATTTAACCGAATAAAAAAACAAAAGTAATATAAAAAGAGAAAGCAGATTATAAAAACTTGACAAAAAATTTAAATTGAGACGAATCTAAACTGGATAACTTTTCATTAATAATTTAAAAAGTACAATTACTGGAAAATTAAAAAAACTACATTAACCCTAAAATCTAATTTGCAGAAATAAAAAAAAGTGCTGCTTTAAAATTACAGATATGAGGGGTTTTTATAGGCAAACCCCTAGAAAACCTTCTTCATGAAGTTTCTTGATAAGTTAATCCTGGCCGCTTATTCCATCATTTATGCCTTCTCTTTCTTCTCTTCTCATCAAACGGCTGAAAACCACTCAAATGCCACGGATTGCCCTCGTGGATGGAAGATGTGCTTCTTGTGTTTGTTTAATGCTGAGGTGGGATCTTTTGATTGGTGGAGGGTTTGTGATGAGTTGTTACATCCAATCACGAAAAAGGATTTAGCCAAGTAGGATTTGGAAGAGATGACCACGATTAGTGTTTTTCTCCGATTAAGATGGGGATTTAATTCCCCATTGTGTGAATTACACTGGTGGATTAAAACCCCCAATTTTTCCTTGGTAATTTTGGTGTATTTGGGTGAATTAGGGTTTGTGTAGGATGGGTAAAAAAATGGTGTGACTGTGTATGTGAGATGGGAGAGAAAAGTGGGTTGGGTGAATGTTCTTGTTTTTATCAAATGATAATTGGATCGGGGTAAAAACGTTTATTTATTTTGGGTAAACACGTGTGTGAGGTGAGTAAACAGATTATTGTTTTATTTATTTCGTGGGGTGAGTGTGTTGGGTAAAAAAAGTCGTTTTATTAAAACGAGTGAGTGGTTGGGAGTATGGTTGACCAAGTTGTGTGTGGACTGGGTTTTAACAAGTGAACATTATAACCTAACCGTCCCATTTGTTAAAGTAAATGGGTGTGAATGGGCTTGGCCCAATTTGTTTAAAAAGTTCCATCCGTCCCATCTTCATATTGGGCCTTTGTGGGTTTTTGTTAATAATCAAGAAACATTTAGCTTCCAAATGGGCTTTTGAGCCCATTAACCCAAATGTGGGACCCACAAGCCCATTAAACTCCATAAAAGATTAATTCCACTAAAAACGAGCTCGGTTTCGGCTTCGTTGGTCATTTCTTCAAAATCGTGTCGATTTTTCCGGTTATCGTGATCTTAGGCACACTTTTGGTTCTTTGACTTTGTCTTCGTCTTTTTCTTGTACTTTTCTTCAATATTTGACCGTGAAATCCCGTGTTTTCTTTCCTTTTGATCATTTGTACCTATTTTAACACAAAACCACGCGTAATTACGACTTTTACGATATTAAACACATGATTAGGTCTTGTTTTTCCTTGATTTTAGTGGCAAAAGGATAAGTGTTTACACACTTATTACCCTTATTCATTGTGTTTCGGATGTGAATTTGTGATAATCACCCATAAGGTATTAATTCAATTAATAATCGTAGTTAATTTCAATTTGACGCACAGGCAAGCCGAGAATTTGGTCAGCGACTAATGGCATAACACCTCCTTCCTTAACCGGGTACATGACCAGCGGTGCGTTATACCCACTTTATATTTTGTCAAATGGGGTAGGCCGTTAGATTATTATTTCAATTCACCAATTAACGTAATCTTATGTAATATAAATCTCTAACAAATCATTATTTTAATATGATTTAGTCCATATTATTTCTTTTCATAAAAAAACCCTTGTATACAATAATTCAACAATTTTCATATAAACAAGTAAAAAAAACTAAATCATAAACACATAATAACAATTTATATGTGCAACAAATAAATCAAATAGCCACATGCTTACGATTTATTCAATAATCATCAAATCTAGGTCTTTATATTCATATAAAAGTCTTCCCTAATTCTAGAATTATTGAATCAAATAAAGTAAGTAGCACATAAAATCATATAAACATATAATTTTACGATTCACGAAAACATGCACGTTATCATGTATTCTCCCTCAAATCTTAACAATTATATCTCTATGGATCGTAACCATACATGACATAACAATTAATCATGCAATTAATCTAAAATTATCCCACATGTAAGTTAGGGTTTCAAAACAATTCTTTTTTTTTATATAAAAATTCGGCGAAAACCCTAATTTTAAAAAAACAAAACCCTAATTTGAAAATCTAAAAAACATGTAGTTTTAACTCAAAACAATTATTAGTTAAAAAAATTTAGATTTTCGATAATTATAACATGTTAAGACGGCTCTCGATGCCACTGAAGGTTTATTAATATCATAACAATTATATAAAACCCTAAACGAGATCAAAACACATGCAGCGGAAGCGATTTAACAAGATCATAATAATAACACAATTATAATTAATCGAATTAGGGTTACATACATTTACGCTAAAGCAAATCCACAAGACGAAGAACGAATTACCAATTCGGGCATATAACGTATCCCACCAAGATATAGTCTAAAGTAAGACTATATTACGTTCTTGTACACACGTAATAAAACGAGCTAACCGTGATTCTAGCACGTGTAAACCGAGCATCAACATCAAGTGCAAAATCTACCCAGCAATCCTAGAAAGGGGCTAGGCTAGATTATTGCTAAACCAAAACCAAAGGATAAAAGGAACCCTAAAAAAGGTGTTTTTCTTTTGGTGTTGTTCGCAAGAAAGAAACCAAACAAATCAAACAACCCTAAGGTTGCGTTTGGTTTGTTGATCGCATGAGGGAGAGAAAGAAAATAATGAATGAAGAATTATGGAGACTTAGGGGTCCTTATATAGGCCTAATTATCTTGTAGCCTAAGGAAACGAATATAAGGCAAGTTTCCAACCTCCTTCCCCCTTGGTGTAGTCGACGACCCAAACACCCCTAAGGGATTTTCCGGAACCTTCCATTCTTCTTTCTATTTATTTCTCTTTCTATTTGTTCCACAACGCTCGTTGATACTTAACTCTTAATTATTTAAAGAGCGTTAAAGTTATGTCTCGGTTTAGTTTAATAAATACATAAATATATATATTTATTAAATAAATTAATAAATACAATAAATATTTTTATTAAATAAATTAACTCTTTACATATTATGTGCAATCCCCTAATCTCGAGTTCGATCCTATCACACGACTATTAAATATAAGTCCATAAACTTACAAGGAGTTCTTTCGGTTGCTTGGTGGTATATTTGGAGATTTCGTAATCGTCTTATCTTTAAAGATTCTCCTCCTAAACGTTCCGAGGTGTTTGATGATATCGTCCTTTATTCTTTTAATTGGTGTTCTAATCGTTGTCACAGTAGTTTTTCTTGGATAGATTGGTTTAAAAGTCCTTATTGTATTTCTTTGTAATTTTCTAGCATCTTGCTAGTTTAATAAAATTTACCGTTAAAAAAACCATGCTAGTCTATATTTATATTTATATCTAGAATACTATATAAAAAATGTATATATACACTTCCTAACTCCGATATAATAACCAAACCTAAATTTATATTTTCTTTTTTAACTCCAAACTTACTTTCAAGCCAAAAATTAAGATAAAAGAAATTAAGATAAATATATGGGATTTGAGCAATTAGATTACTCTTTATCAAATTGATCTCATCCATTCATTTCTTTAAATAACAAACTTTTATAACAAACTATTAATAAAATATTTTTATTTTAAAATTGCAATATCTTTTAATCTATTTATTTATTTTATTATCTATTCATCGTTTTAACATCTATTTTTACATATTTTTATCAAATTTTAATTTTTTCAACTCTGCATGTATTTAACTTTAATTTAAATACAAATTCGCTGGGTAAAATGCAACATTCAATGAAAAAAACAATCACTGTTATCCGTCGTCGCATTGTGTGGGTATCATGCTAGTTTTTTGGGTAAAGGGGAATCAACCCCGGTAAAATATATTCCCAAAAGCGTTGAAGTACAATGGAATGTAGCTGCAATGCTACATTAACCTCAAGCAAAAGCTTGAACAACCACTAAATCATATGACATGCCATATGATCCTACTTAACAATTACAGAACAAATAACACCAATAGGAAAAAACCACCTAAAGGTGCATGAACAATGAAAGTAAAACGACATCACGATTAACACTTAGAGCGAACATCAGGCTGACGAGAACCATGCCGATCATCAATCGATATGACTTCTTCAACCTCACTATCACAAGCATTAACCACATCTTCCTTGGTGTTAAAACCATCCTCCCAATCTGTACCATCATTTATCTTATCCCAAAGAGCACTAAAAGAATTATGAGAACTCTTCTCCTTATAATTAGTCTTAGCTACAAAACTCGAGGCTTTGTTATTCAATAAACCCTTCTTAAGCATAGGAGCAGCCGGCTTAGGATTCTTACCCGTAGCTTTAGAGGTCTCTCCCCTCTCAACATTACGAAACTGAAGATTAAGAGCCGGTTTAGTTAACTTGATACCTGCAACTTGTGGTTGCTTCTTCTTACCCTTATTCTTCTTATTCTTAACCACCTCAAACCCATCATCTAGCACAACACTAGTAGCATGAGCGACCACTTCCTTAGGCAATTTCGGGCACCTATCATTAATATGATCAAAAATCAAGCATGTAGAGCATCTAGATGGTTTCCATATAAAAAGATTAAATACCAATTTTAACTCTGATCTTAATCTCGAACTTAAAATTATCAAACCTAACCAACTAAAAATAGGATAGCAGTGTTAGATTTAAGCTTTTAGATGCTATTTTGTTAAATTAATCTCACTTATTTATTTTTTTAACAATTTTTTTTAACAAATTTTATAACAAATTATTCAGAAAACATTTATTTTAAATTAAAATATATTTTTGATTATTTATTTTTTCTATTATTTAATTTCATCATATTTTTTAAATTTCGTACTTTTTAATTCAACATATATTTTAATATATTTGTACTAAATTTTAATTTTTTTAATCTTTCGTAAGTTTATTTTTTTATTTAACTTTTTATACCTTTAAATTTTAATTTGAATACAAATTTTATGAGCAAAAATTAAAACTTTTGTTTGCTAAAAAATAGTCATCAAACTCCCACGAAATATACCATACTGATGTCCTTAAATAAAGTGTAGATTTTGTTTCTTGATCAATATATATATATATATATATATATGAAAGAAAAGACCGTTTTACACAAGTTTAGAAATTTGTTGCATTCAGATATATTGCAGAGATCGGAATGCATTAAGGGGGTTTGGATAGAGTTTTATTTCACTTTAAGCATGTTTGTTTTCGGCTGAAATTTAATACATGATTTTCTAGAAAAAGTCACATATGAGAGGGTTTCCATATTAAGACGCGACTTATTTATGGGCCACATTGTTTCAGCAGAAAGAATTACCATGTATCCGGAAAAAGTCGAGGCCATCACCAAATGACCAAGACCGACGTCTGCGACAGAAGTACGTAGTTTTTTGGGGTTAGCTGGTTATTACCACAGGTTTGTTGAAGGTTTCTCAGGGTTGGGTTTACCTTTGACTAAGCTTATGCGTAAGGGTGAGAAATTCGTTTGGAATGATGATCGAGAGAAGAGTTTAGAAGAGCTTAAGCAACGTTTAGTATCCGAACCTATCCTTGCTCTCCCATCTTGTACAGGTGGATTTCAGATTTACAGTGATGCTTCTAGAAAAGGTCTTGGCTGTGTACTCATGCAGCATGGGAAGGTAATTGCCTATATATCACGACAGTTAAAGCCTAACGAAGTAAATTACCCTACTCACGATCTGGATTTAGCAGCAGTAGTATTCGCACTCAAGATTTGGAGGCACTATCTTTATGGAGAGTCGTGTGACATCTTCACCGAACATAAGAGCCTCAAATACATTTTCACTCAGCGAGAGTTAAACATGAGAAAAAGACGTTGGTTAAAGTTGCTGAAGGATTATGAAACCAACTCTCAGTACCATTTGGGTAAAGCCAATGTGGTGGCTGATGCTTTGAGCAGAAAGTCAAGCATGAGAGTTGGCATCAAGGTAGAGGAGGAAATTATTCGTGATCTTGAGCGTTTAAAAAATGAGCTTTTTGTACGTAGACAGAATGGTTTATGGGCTAGTCTGAGAGTTGAACCAGACTTAATTTGTCGGATTAAGGCAGCTCAGAAGGATGAGGGCGAAATATGGGCGATGGTTCAGAACATTGATTAGCATACCGAATTCCGCGTTGATGACGACGACATTGTATGGCAGGGTACTAAGTTATGTGTTCCAAAGGATCCTACACTAAGAGAGGCCTTATTAACTGAGGCTCACAGTTCTCCATTTTCTACTCATCCAGGTTCTACAAAAATGTATCATGATCTCAAACAACATTTTTGGTGGAGCGGTATGAAACAATATGTAGCTACATTCGTATCTAAATATCTGACCTGTCATCACTTTAAGATAGAACACCAGCGTGCTAGTGGTTTGTTACAACCATTAGAAATTCCTAAATGGAAGTGGGACAAGATTGAAGGTTTATTAGTATCATAACAATTATGTAAAACCCTAAACGAGATCAAAGCACATATAGCGGAAGCGATTTAACAAGATCATAATTAATAACACAATTATAATTAATCGAATTAGGGTTACATACCTTTATGCTAAAGCAATTCCACAAGACGAAGAACGAATCACCAATTTGGGTTTATACCGTATATACCAAGATATACTCTAAAGTAAGACTATATTACGATCTTGTACACACGTAATACAACGAGCTAATCGTGATTCTAGCACGTGAAAACCGAGCTACAACGCTTGTAATTAATCTATCCAACAACCCTAGAGAGGGGCTAGGACTAGATTACGTATACAATCAATCAACCAAGCAAAAACAACTGACACTCTTTGTTGTGTAAGCTTGCGATCGACCCAAAAGAACGAAGGGGAGAAAGATTTATGTTGTAAAGATTATGAGGGATTATGAGGTGTATTTATAGAATTCCAACCCATTGTAGCCCAAATAAATATAAGGCAACTTTTTCCCCCCTAGGCCATAACCGCCGGTCGATTACCCCCCCCCCCCCCATGGGGTGTTCTGGAACCTTCCGCCCTTTTTTCCTTTTGTTTACTTACTATATGTTTATTTAACGCTCGTTATAACTTAACTATTAATCAATTAACGATCGTCAAAGTTATATAGTTACTTGCTTGGTTTAATTAATAAATACATAAATATATTTACTAAATAAATCAACTCTTTACGTATTGTGTGCAATCCCCTAATCTCGAGTTCGATCCTATCACACGACTATTAAATATAAGTCCATAAACTTTAAGCTCCCACTTGGACATATTTCGAATATCGTGATTACATTGTCTAGCGTCTAGTTACACATAGCAATGTCTCTAGTACAACTCGAGTAAGGTCTCCTGGACAAAACCTTTTAACGATATTATCCTTTTATTTCTAATACAACGTTAATAAGGATATGGATCTCAGTCATTCCTTTCAGTAACCATTCTGTTTCTCGTTCACAGATTCAGCAAGATTACCAAAACAAATTTGGGTGTGGCCACACAAACATCTTACTAATCCCACGAGGGGCCCAGCTGTATTAAACTCCAAAACAAAATTGGAGGAAATAAATTCCATATTGACTACAAGCAAAACTTATGAATTTTGCAACACTTCCGAAAATAATCCTTATAACTACTAGTTACGTTTAGCGTTAGATTATTCCACAGAGATGCACTAGATTCATAACAGTTTCCTAGTATCTCAAGTCTAAGGATAACTATTTATGTTTTACTTAATGACAAAGATCCATAAAGTAATAACATATAGTTAGGATAAGTCCTATATTCGATTCATCGAATATCATCCAAAATCGATCAATATACTTTCAAGTATACTCTATCTCTATTTTGATTGGTCTTAGTTTAATAATATTCCCATATTATTAATTGACAACGGACATTTAGCATAACTATTATTCATGGATTAAAAAAATATAAAATAGGATACACCTATTAATTAATAAAAATAAACGAAACCTGATAGGTGTGAAAACACCCATCCTTTTACCACTTAATTATAATGAAAACAAGACCATAACGTGTATTTTGTGTCGTAAATGTCGAAATTATGCGTGGTTTGTGTTTTTGTTGTGTTTTAGGACCAAAAGATGAAAAAGGAAGAAAACACGGGCTTTCACGGGCTTTTATCGAAGAAAAAGACAAAAGACGAAGTCAAGAAATCAAGAGTGCAAAAATAACGGAAGTCCAAGGCTTGTTATGAAGATTTATCGAAGAAAAAGTCCAAAGACGGAAGTTTAATAAAGCCGAAGAACTCAAGTCTAATTTATGAAGAAAATATAAGACGAGTTTAAGTCATTCATCAACAAATCCCGAGACAAAGTCTAAAAAAATAATAAAAGTCGAAGAGTTAGAAGACTAAGGACTAAAAGAGAAAGAAAGAAAGAGAGAGGAAGCTTCCACTCTACTCCTCCTCTCCTATAAATAGACCATTAGATTCATTTTTCTTCTTGTTAGCTAATTTGACAACTTAGCTCTCCACCCTTTCATTACTTGCACCTTTAATTTCATGTCATTTACTTAATTGTCATTTAATTACTTGTCTTGCACCTAAAATTTCTTGCCTTTAATTTCAAGTAAGTGTTTTAATTTTGTTATTGAATCTTTTCTTTTTAATCAAGTTCTTATTTTTAAATCTCTCCTTCTACCTTTCTTTTTTACTTAATCTTTATGTTTATGAGCTTATTGTTATGCTTATTTGATTACTTGTGATGTTTTTATGTTATTGATTTTTATAGCTTATTTGTGCTTTTCTTAAAGTTTCTTAAGTTTTTATAAAAGTTATTTTTATATAAAAGTTGTTTTCGTATATCTTTTTCATTTAGTGTTTTCAAAAGTCTTTAAGTTCTAGCTTATTAGCTTTTACTTATACGTGTTATTATTGAGTTTTTGGTTGTGTGCTTATTTGAGTAATAGCTTATAGATTTAGCTTATTTGCCTTTTTCCTTACTGTATTCCGATCAGCTCTAATCGGAAAAGGGTTTTGCATTCCTTTTATATTCCTTTTACATTCCTTTTGCATTCCGACCAGCATTCCAATTGCTTGGTCGGAAAAGGGTTTTACATTCCTTTTTCATTCCATTTACATTCCTTTTACATTCCTTTTTCATTCATTTTACATTCCTTTTGTATTCCTTTTACATTCCTTTTACATTCCTTTTGCATTCCTTTTACATTCCTTTTGCATTCCTTTTGCATTCCTTTTACATTCTTTTTGCATTCCTGTCACATTCCTTTTGCATTCCGACCAGCATTCCAATTAGTTTTTTTTATTACTTTGTCAAATTTATTTTTCGTCAAAGCTTAAATTTTCGTCATTTAATTTCTTTAGTTTTAAAGTTTTTAATATTGCACCTTTTACTTTTTAATTAGTTTTAGTTTTAATTACCTGCCAATTACTTTAAAGTCTCGCAATTTATTATACTACACCGACCAATTTATTGTTTCCCACCAAAAGACGACTGAGTCGCACTTAAACCAATAATCAATTCGAAAAGACTGGAACAACGAACTTTCATACTTAGTGAAAATACTTGTATTAAATGGCGCCGCTGCCGGCTCTTTTCGTAAAGATTAACGGTTTTCTGTGAGAGACGCGTTGCTTTTTGGGATCCGTTCATTCGTGAGCGTTATTTTTCGTGTCAAAAAAAAAATCAAAAATCCCTAAAAATTAAAAATTTTCAAAAATACAAAAACATCTAAAAATCATAAAAAGAATTTCTTTTTCAAAGTTTCGCACCAAAAAGATTTTCTTTTTTTTTATAAGTGTACATATATTCTCTTTGTGTTTGGTATCTTTTTTTCTTTTGTTTTTGTAGGTGCATGCGTACTAGATTTTCAACTTATTCAGAGCCCGAGACTCGTGAAGATTTAGATATAGCTGGTGTACCCCCCAACATCAATAACAGCAATGTTCCTCAACCCGACCTTCGCACAATGGAGGAGCTTTGTCAACCCACAATGTATGGACGAGGAGGACCGATTGCGCCGATGCAAATCACGGCTCCGGAGTTTTCGTTGAAGCATCATATGATCCAACAAGTGCAAACTAATCCATTTCGAGGATTGCCGGATGATGATGCCAACAAGCACCTCGACAAATTCATTACTATTACTCAAAGCATGAAGTTGTCCGGTGTTACTATGGATGTCCTTCGCCTACAGCTCTTTCCACATACTTTATCCCACCACGCCCAAAAATGGTTTGATCGTCTCCCGATGAACTCCATTCATACTTGGGACGACATGACTCAACGATTTTTGTCGCGCTACTTTCCACCATCCATGGTCACGAGCCTTCGAAATCAAATCAGCGGTTTCATGCAAGAACCCGATGAATCTCTCTTTGATGCTTGGGAAAGATATAATGTTTTGATCGATCGATGTCCAAACCACAACATGCTCCCCGTTACCTTAATTGACACTTTCTACAATGGTTTAACTTTTCGTGATCGTGATACTATTAATGCAGCCGCCGGTGGCACATTTATGAAAAGAAGACCCGAGGAGTGTAGAGAGCTTATTGAGAACATGACTACTCGTCACAAAAATTGGGATTCCTCGGCATCTTCAAGGAATAACCCGAGAGTCAATGTTTCTTCTACTTCAGCAAACCCCGATATGACCGAATTCACCCGCATGATGGCCGAAATGAACAAAAATATCTTGCTCATCGCTACAAACCAACAACAACAAGTTAAAGTTGTAGCAATTTCTTGTGAGACCTGTGGCGGTCCTCATTCATACACCGATTGTCCTTCTACTCAAGGCAATCCAGAAAACGTGTATGCGGCTTATGGTAACTATTCGCCGGAAAATTACCAAGCCCGACCTCAAGGTGATCGAAATTTGCTAAGTTACCGGTCGAACAACTATCTTTCACCCGGTTTTTCTCCTCAAAATCACAACCCCAACAATTACAATAGAAGCACTCAAAACCCACCTCGAGCTTCTACTCCATATCACCCACCCGCCCCCAACCTCCACCCATCAATCATGATGTTGAAACTTTCATGAAAACCCAACGAGAGCTAGTTAACAATCTTCAAAGCCAAATCATCACCTTGAAAAGTGACATCACTAAACAAGGAAATGATAATGGAACCGAGCTTCGTCAAGATATGCAAACTTCTATCAACACTCAGACGAATGATTTGAAGAACATGATGGCTAGTTTCTTTCAAGGTAATCAACCATCTACTTCGGGCTCACTTCCTTTAAATATTGTTACCAACCCGAGAGCGAATGTAAGTGCTATTACTACCCGTAGTGGAGAAACTTTAGTAGGACCATCTATCCCTTCCCCAGTTACTCCATCTACACCTCCTCCACCACCATTTATCCCTCCTACTCCTACGCCTAGTATTAGTTCACCATTACCGTCTCCGCCTCGTCATGAAGAAGTACCCAAGAAGAACCCTTCACCAACCCCACCTTCCACCTTTAAACCTTCAACGTCTCAACCTTTACCTGCTACAGCTACACCTTCAACCTATAAACCCGATATTCCTTATCCATCTCGCTTAGACAAGGCCAAACTGCAAACCAAGGATGACATTCAAGTGTCAAACTATTTGAAGAAAGTTTCAGAAATGACCATCACTTTTAGCCTTGTTGAAGCTCTAGCACAAATGCCTAAATTTGTTAAGATGTTTAAGGAATTGCTTAGCAAGAAGGAGAAGATGGCCGAGTTTGTTAATACTCGATTGAATGAAAATTGTTCTGCCGTCCTTCTTAAAGAACTTCCGGAGAAACTTGGAGATCCCGGTCATTTTGTGCTACCATGTACTTTTCACCAAACCGAAGAACTTACTGCCTTAGCTGATCTCGGGGCAAGTATAAATCTGATGCCTTTAAGTGTTTGGAAAAAGTTATCATTACCCGACCTTACACCAACGAAGATGACTCTTGAGCTTGAAAATCGCACTCTCGCTTACCCTCTTGGTATTGCCGAAGATGTGTTTATTAAAGTGGTCACCTTCACTTTTCCGGTCGAATTTGTCGTTGTTGATTATGAAATGGACCCTCGTATTCCTTTAATACTTGGTCGGCCATTCTTGAGAATCGGAAAAGCTCTAGTCGATGTTGCCGAAGGTGAGTTAATCTTAAGGGTCGGGAATGATGCACAAGTGTTCAAAATGGGGAAGATCACAACCAAATCAAATGGAAGAGAATCAGCGAATATGATCAATGTGCTTGATGATTTTGTCGTCTACAACAATCCTCTGTTCGATTCTTGCTATGATAATCCATTGTTCCATGATGATGTGGATGATTCTCTATCCAATTCTGATCCTCCACCAATTTATGATTCTCCATCGATCTTTGATGCTTATGATGACGATTCTAGTTCCAATGGAGATGATTATGATGATTTTACTTCTGAGTATCCTGACATGCCCACTTATGATGATTTTGATGAGGCTGATACTCTCTCGAGTGATTCTTCACATGATGAAGATCCTCCGCCATCCATGCTTGATCCTACTTTGGATGACTACTCATTTGAGGAAGAGTTTTCTACTTTTCTTAATACATACTTCCCTCATGAGAGTGATGCCCCTCCTTTGGACTTTGATGATTATGGTCTTTATCCTTCTACGGATTTGAAGAAACTTCTTTCAAAGGAGAAGACGCAGGAAGACGCCAACATCCGCAGCACGTATGTTTTAACACCTCTCTATCCACCTTCTGAGAACGAGGTTGTGCATTTTCTTAGCGGATGTTCTTCAAATTCTGCTGAGCCTGAATGTTATTTTCCCCTAAAGGAAAAGGTGTTCGACCCCAGAATCGAAATTTTTCAGCCATCTCAGTATCCATCTGATGCAATAAAAGGAAAGACTTTTGGAACTGCTGGAGCCATGCTATCAATTCACCCTTGCTACCACCGTGCTCAATCGCTGCTTAAGGGAACCTGGCCTACTCTTCTTTGGCTTGCCTTGTTCGCCTTAAGCTTGTGTTATTTGATGGATGAAAACCATGTATTTGATCCCGCTGGATATTCTTCAAGCTTCTTCCTATGCTAATCAAGGTCGAGTCAGGCTCACGACTCGGTTATCAAAAATCAAGCGCTTCTTGGGAGGCAACCCAAGTATCTATCTTTTATCTATCTTGATCCTAAGTGTAGGGGAGACCCGTTGGTGTTTGCTCTTTTCTCTCTTCTCATACTCAGGGATTCGAGCGTTCAACGATCCACTCTTGATGATTTTTGACGACCCGTGATTCCGTGTTCCCTTCTTCCCGGTTCTATCCTAAACTCTTTTCAATTCACTATTTTATATTGTCCAATATTAAAATAGGAATCTCGTTAGCTGTCTTTTCCTTAGCAAGATTTAAACAACGTGCACAATGTCCTAAGTGTAGGGGAGTTTAATCCCACATGCTTAAACATTGAGGACAATGTTTATATCAAGTGTAGGGGGACTTCTATCGAAGTTAAGTGGCCTTTTCCATGAATTTGACCTCATTTTAACCGGAAATTCGATTTTTCGACATTTTTCAAAAAATTTAATCTATTTTGGCCTAGTTGCAGTTTCCTTTATTTTTTTTGTTATTTTCTCTTATTAAAATAAAATGGTTTTAGCGAGTTTAGATATCTTTGATATATTAGGCCCGTCGTGAATATTTTGACTCAACCCGAGTTTACTTATCCAAGTTTACTCTAGCTAGTATCCTTAACCATGTAGACCTTAATTGGTTTATTAGGCTAAGTATCCACGAGTCTCATTTCTTGAGATTTTAAATTGTGGAGAACGAGAAATGGTAGAGTTAGTTATAAGTTTGGTATTCTTTCATTAACTTATGTGAGTTAATTATGACCTTTTTCTTCCATCGCTTGTAAATAAATAATTGCAATAAGTAAGGTCGTACGGTCTGAAAAATTACTTAGCTTCTAGCCCAAGATCGTTTTAAAGTTGCTCGGTATTAATTAGAGGTCATAGCCAAGGCATAACTTATTGAAACGGGACGCGAAGATTAGCGAGTCCAAAAAGGCCCTAACAAGGCATGAGGATTCCATTTTGTTGCTAAAGATCTAAGATGATGTGAAAAGCATTATTCCAAAATCAATATGAAGGATCAAGACACACGACGAAAAGCAATTACTCCCATAAAGATCATGGAGAAATCTATCCGAAAAGATCCTAACAAGGTATGAGGATAAATAGATCCAAGTCTGAAAAGGAGGCGGATCGTTGTATATCGAAATCCCAAATAAGGATTGAAGAAATAATGAAGAAGTCGTGGTCAACATTTGAAGAAAATATCTCAACTACCCCAAGTGAAGATATACACTATATACGAAGAGAAGACCATAATTTCAAGATCGTCTTCTCAAGATTTGAAGTATGAAGTAAATGCCAAATATCGGTCCGAGAAAGGTCTCAAATCGTGAAGCGAGTTATGCCAAGATATGAACTTTATAAGGTTTCGAGAAGCAGTTTTAAAAGATTTTGTCCTTTAGCTAACTATGGATTAGATCGTCCTACTTTATTTTCAGCCTTAATAAACTATCGAAATAAGTCAACAATGCATCCTCGTGATCATTCAAGACATCAATAAAATATAAGAGTTACCCATAGGAATAAGGGAGTCTAAGTGATTAATTGAACCGCATGAGTAAGTGTTAGTTGTGCTAACTTGTACTAACAATGATCTCGTTTTTAAGCTTGGCATGGGGAACGTGAAACTTGAGGGTGATAAACATTCATGACACCAAAGCCCTAATGTAAGTCTTAGATTTCTTTACAATTTTCTTCCTTCTAGCATTATGTTATTTTCTATCTTTTAAATTTTCCTTAGTTTCTATTGTTTAATAAAGGCCAAGGTAGGTTGATTATGATGGAGAATGTAAATCTTGCTTTGTCACTAAGCATTGCATGAGGTCATTGCAATGGTCAAGTGTAGGGGATTTGATAGGTGTGAAAACACCCATCCTTTTACCACTTAATTATAATAAAAACAGGACCATAACGTGTATTTTATGTCGTAAATGTCATAATTATGCGTGGTTTGTGTTTTTGTTGTGTTTTAGGACCGAAAGATGAAAAAGGAAGAAAACACGGGCTTTTATCGAAGAAAAAGACAAAAGACGAAGTCAAGAAATCAAGAGTGAAAAAAGAACGGAAGTCCAAGGCTTGTTATGAAGATTTATCGAAGAAAAAGTCTAAAGACGGAAGTTTAATAAAGCCGAAGAACTCAAGTCTAATTTATGAAGAAAATATAAGACGAGTTTAAGTCATTCATCAACAAATCCCGAGACAAAGTCTAAAAAAATAATAAAAGTCGAAGAGTTAGAAGACTAAGGACTAAAAGAGAAAGAAAGAAAGAGAGAGGAAGCTTCCACTCTACTCCTCCTCTCCTATAAATAGACTATTAGATTCATTTTTCTTCTTGTTAGCTAATTTGACAACTTAGCTCTCCACCCTTTCATTACTTGCACCTTTAATTTCATGTCATTTACTTAATTATCATTTAATTACTTGTCTTGCACCTTAAATTTCTTGCCTTTAATTTCAAGTAAGTGTTTTAATTTTGTTATTGAATCTTTTCATTTTAATCAAGTTCTTATTTTTAAATCTCTCCTTCTACCTTTCTTTTTTACTTAATCTTTATGTTTATAAGCTCATTGTTATGCTTATTTGATTACTTGTGATGTTTTTATGTTATTAATTTTTATAGCTTATTTGTGTTTTTCTTAAAGTTTCTTAAGTTTTTATAAAAGTTATTTTTATATAAAAGTTGTTTTTGTATATCTTTTTCATTTAGTGTTTTCAAAAGTCTTTAAATTCTAGCTTATTAGCTTTTACTTATACGTGTTATTATTGAGTTTTTGGTTGTGTGCTTATTTGAGTAATAGCTTATAGATTTAGCTTATTTGCCTTTTTCCTTACTGTATTCCGATCAGCTCTGATCGGAAAAGGGTTTTGCATTCCTTTTACATTCCTTTTACATTCCTTTTGCATTCCGACCAGCATTCCAATTGCTTGGTCGGAAAAGGGTTTTACATTCCTTTTTCATTCCATTTACATTCCTTTTACATTCCTTTTGCATTCCTTTTACATTCCTTTTACATTCCTTTTACATTCCTTTTACATTCCTTTTGCATTCCTTTTACATTCCTTTTGCATTCCTTTTGCATTCCTTTTACATTCCTTTTGCATTCCTTTCACATTCCTTTTGCATTCCAATTAGCTTTTTTTTATTACTTTGTCAAATTTATTTTTCGTCAAAGCTTAAATTTTCGTCATTTAATTTCTTTACTTTTAAAGTTTTTAATATTGCACCTTTTACTTTTTAATTAGTTTTAGATTTAATTACCTGCCAATTGCTTTAAAGTCTTGCAATTTATTATACTACAACGACCAATTTATTGTTTTCCACCAAAAGACGACTGAGTCGCACTTAAACTAATAATCAATTCGAAAAGACTGGAACAACGAACTTTCATACTTAGTGAAAATACTTGTATTAAAACCTAATCTTTATTTTATTTTATAATAATGTCATAACATCCTTTATCCAAATACTAATCATAGATTTATTGCATGAGTTCGTTAGCTAGTTGCAGCCCAATCACTTTGGCTTGCTTAACTACCTTTGGTCTAGGCAAAGCCTTAGTTAAAAGATCAGCTATGTTATCATCTGTGTGAACTTTTATCAATTTGATTTCCCGAGCTTCAACTTGTTCTCGGACGTAGTGATGTCTATACTTAAAGTGTCTGGCGCCTTTCATGACTCCAGGGTCATTGGTAAATATTATTGCGGCAGAATTTTCACAATACATATCTATAGGTTTTTTAATTGAAGGCATCACTCCTAGATCTTCAATAAACTTCCTAATCCAAACAGATTCCATTGCAGCTTCTGAAGCAGCTATGTACTCAGATTGAGTAGTATGCATTGCAATCGTTGTCTGTTTCTTGCTCTTCCAGTCAACTGCTCCTCCATTGATAACAAAAACGTAACCCGTCTGAGACTTCGTATCGTTTTTATAACATTGCCAGGACGCATCATAGAAACCTATAACATTCAGTTCTGTGTCTGGTTTCCCTCCATATACCAAAAACATATCTTTCGTACTCCTCAAATACTTTAGAATATGTTTAACAACAGTCCAGTGGAGCTTCCCTGGATTCTGTTGGTATCTACTGACCAAGTTCTGAGCAAACGCCACATTAGTCCTTGTGCATCTAACATCATACATTATAGATCCTACAGCCGAAGCATAAGGCACCTTCTGCATGTATGCCTCCTCTTCAGGAGTTGATGCATCTATCTCATGACTCAGATTATGCTTAACTTCCATAGGTTGAAAACCTTTCTTGGAATTATGCATATTATACTTCTTCAAAATCTTATTTATATAAGCATCTTGACATAGACCATTTAACCGTCTTTTCCTTTCCCGATAGATCTTTCCCAGAATGTATGCAGCTTCTACTAAATCCTTCATAGAAAAACATTTACCAAGATAATCCTTAACAACTTTAAGTCTTGGAATGTTACTTCCCATGATTAATATGTCATCAACATATAGGACTAGGAATACTACATCACTCCTACTAGCTTTGCGATATACACATGGCTCATCACGATTCTGAATAAATCCAAACTTTTTTATTTCTTCATCAAATCTTTTATTCCATTGACGCTTCAAACCATAAATAGACCTTTGAAGTTTGAACACATGTCATGGATTCTCAGGATCAACATATCCTTCTGGTTGCTGCATATAGATGTCTTCATCTAAGCGACCGTTCAAGAAGGCGGTTTTAATATCCATTTGCCATATCTCATAGTCATAGTATGCTGCTATAGCTATGAGAATCCTAATAGCTCTTAAGTCTGCTACAAGAGAAAATGTCTCCTCGTAGTCTACGCCAAAAGTTTGAGTAAAACCTTTAGCTACTAAACGAGCTTTATAGGATTGTACTTTTCCTTCCATGTCGGGTTTCTTCTTTTATAACCACTTATGTCTCACTACTTTAGCATTCGGTGTTGGTTCTACAAGAATCCAAACATCATTTACTTTCATGGATTTTATTTCCTCATCCATAGCAACCATCCACTTATCCTTCTCAAGATCAAGTATGGCGGATTTATTATTAGCGGGTTCACCAAGATCCCCTAACTCATCATCATCCTCTATGTTAAGACGCATATTGTTATTTATGTTTTTAATCCTTGCAGATCTACGCAGAGGAACTAATTCTGGTGGAACGCCAGACTTTCTTGTTCTACAAGAATTACATCGCTAGTGTTTTTAGAAGGTAATGTATCTATATGACTCTCCTCAAGATCATAATTTCTCCCACTGAATTCTTGATTAACAAGATCAGATTCAAGGAAGTCTTCATACCTAGCAACAATCACTTTGTTCTCAGGTGGATAATAAAAGTAGTAACCCATAGTTTCCATAGGGTATCCTACAAAGATACATTTTACAGATCGTTGTTGGAGGAGTCACGTTTCACATAAGCCTCGCAACCCCAGACCTTTAAATAAGACAAATATGGCTTCTTGCCATGCCATAGTTCATATGGTGTGTTATCGACCTTCTTTGTGGGAACCATATTTAAAATGCGAACAACAGATTCTAAAGCATAATCCCAAAAGGATAAAGGTAAAGTTGTAAGATTAAACATAGATCGTACCATATCCAATAATGTACGATTTCTCCTTTCAGATACACAATTTTGTTGTGGAGTATAGGGAGAAGTAAGATGCTGAACAATTCCATTCTCACTTAGATAATCTATAAACTCTTGACTTAAATATTCACCACCTCTATCAGAACGAAGAGCTTTAATCTTCTTCCCTAATTGCAGTTCTACTTCTTCTTTAAACACTTTGAATGTTTCAAATGCCTCATGTTTATGCTTAAGTAAATAAACATAACCATAACGGCTATAATCATCCGTAAATGTTAAGAAGTAGCTAGCACCTTTCCTTGACGTATGTCTAAGTGGTCTACACACATCAGTATGTATAAGTCCAAGTAGATCAGTAGCCCTTTCAATATTGCTATTAAAATGTTTCTTGGTCATCTTTCCAGAGATACAAGACTCACATTTATCAAATGATTCATCATTGATACTTTCCAAAATACCTTCACGTTGAAGTTTTTGTATACGAGTCTTCCCAATATGGGCAAGTCTACAATGCCAAAGATATAAGAGTTCCTGTCAAACTTTCTCTTCTTACTCATGTTAAATACAGATTTATCGTTCTTGGATTCATTATCATGCATGTCTAATTCAAACACACCATTCACAGAAATTGCATTAAAATAGAAAATACCATTTTCCAAACAGAAATTCCATTATTATCAATCGTGTGAACGAATCCATTATTTAACAAACAAGAAAAGGAAATAACACCCCTAAAAATTTTAGGTGCATAATGACAATCATTTAATCTTAGTACTAAACCCGAAGGTAAAACTAGATCAAAAGTTCCTATAGCTTCAACCGCTGCTTGTGCGCCATTGCCCACTTGCAGATATTGTTCCCCATAGGAAATCTTCCTTTCCAGATTAAATCCCTGCAGCGTATTACAAATGTTAATACCGCATCCCGTATCATATACCCAGGAATTTAATTTGTATGTTAAATTGAACAATTCAATCATAAATAAAGTACCTGAAGCTGCAGTGCTCTGCTGAGACTTCTTCTTTATTTCTCGCAATTCTTCGAGGTAAAGAGGGCAATTCCTCTTCTAGTGACCACTTGCCTTGCAATGGTGACAAGTCTCATCCTTTTGAGATCGACTCTTCTTGACAAAGTTTTTCTTGGGTTTCGAATAATTCGCAACTTGTTTGCCCTTATTACCCTTGCCTTTGCCTTTCTTCTTGTTCGCTTGCGGTTTTGGCTTACTCACTCTACCCTTTTGTATGGTAAGTACAGAAGGCGTAGCGGTAGATGTCTTGTCTTTTAACCCTTTTTCATAGTCAATGAGCATTGCATGCAAATCATGAACTGTCTTCCCCGTGCAATGCATATTATAGTTTCTAACGAAATCATTAAAGTCCTTGTTAAGGGACCTATTGATCAAGTTGATAGCCATATTATGATCATAGGGTTGTCCTAGTGCAATGATTTCTTCCATACAATCCCTCATCTCCAAATAATGAGCACTTACAGACTTTCATGAAGCTTGCTTGCAGCTATGCAAAGCATCTACCAAATCGTAGATATTCACAGCTTATGGATTTTCGAACATAGCCTTGAGCTCATCAAACATTCGCTTTGGAGAAAATAGCTCATACTTCTGTTGAAGTGCAGAGCCATTTTTCCTAGAATTAAGCAAGCCACCTCAGAGTGCTTCTTAATATTAGCAGTGTGTTCAAGCCTTTGCGCATCAGATGCTCCTTCAGCAAGATCCTACGAATAGGGAGTAGTCAAGATATCGATAGTACCCGCTGCTCTCAAGACAATTCTTAGCGAGCGGTACCAATCATTGAAGTTTGAGTCAGTAAGTTCAGGTCGTTCAAAGAAAGCTTTGAACGCAGAACTTATAGTGTTATTGGTGGGTTGAGCCATTTCTACAGAAATAAGTTCAAATATTAGTATTTTCGATAACAAAATACCTTCAAGAAAATAAATTACCCCGGTATAAAAACCATATTATTATCCTTAAATTCTAGAACTATATTGACATAGATCCATTACATAAGTTGATCTGGTAGTAATGAATGTACTCAACATAGCGACTTGTCGAACAAATCAATTGACAAACAATTTTCAATTTCTATACATTGCCAAAAAAACATTTTGCATTGTAAACATGTTTCATTCCTTCTGAATGCATTAAGTTTCAAGATCTCACTGAGTAACTTAATTAAGTCATCTAATCTGAGTAACGTAAAACCATCATACGAATTCTCATTCTACCAATGGTTTTCTTTCCATCACAACATCACCCAAAAATCTCATTTGATGACGAAGTAATTTCAAGTGTTCGTTAATTAGGAGTATTCGACTTAAATTTTAAGCGTATAATTTTTGATGTCAAAATCATATATGGAGAAGCATGCATACAATCTCCATAGCATAATTTTAATAAAACATTTAGTAAACTTTTTCGCAAGATTAAATTTCTTCATAAATTATGTTGCGGTATTAGTTAAACTAATTAAAGCATTTATCCACAACTAATCACATCATACTTTTGCTAGAACTTGGCTACGCACAAAGCAATACCCTTATTCATCGCGGTTCGGATGTGAATTTGTGGTAAAACACCCTTAAGGTATAATTCAATTAATAATCGTAGGTAATTTCAATTTTGACGCATAGGCGAGCCGGAAATTTGGTCAGGGACTAATGGCATAACACTTCCTTCCTTAACCGGGTACATGACTAGCGGTGCGTTAAACCCACTTTATAGTTTGTCAAATAGAGTAGGTCGTTAGATTATTATTGCAATTTACCAATCAACGTAATCTTATGTAATTTAAAATCTCTAACAAATCATTATTTTTAATATAATTTTGTCCATATTATTTCTTTTAAAAAAACCTTGTCTACAACAATTCAATAATTTTATATTAACAAGTAAAAAAACTAAATCATAAACACATAATAACAATTTATATGTGCAACAAATAAATCAAATAGCCACATGCATACGATTTACTCAATAATCATCAAATCTAGGTCTTTATATTCATATAAAAGTCTTCCCTAATTCTAGATTTATTGAATCAAATAATGACGTAGCACATAAATCATATAAACATATAATTTTACGATCCATGAAAACATGCACGTAATCATGGAATCTCCAAAAATCTTAACAATTAAATCTATACGGCTCGTAACCTTACATGACATAACAATTAATCATGCAATTTAATCTAAAATTATCCCACATGTAATTTAGGGTTTCAAAGCAATTACCTTTTTTTATTAAAACTAGAGCAAAAACCCTAATTTTTAAAAAACAAAACCCTAATTTAATGAAAGCCTAAAAAACATGTAGTTTTTAACTCAAAACAATTATAGTTAAAAAACTTTATATTTTCGATAATTATAACATGTTAAAACGGCTCTCGATGCCACTGAAGGTTTATTAGTATCATAACAATTATATAAAACCCTAAACGAGATCAAAGCACATATAGCGGAAGCAATTTAACAAGATCATAATTAATAACACAATTATAATTAATCGAATTAGGGTTACATACCTTTACGCTAAAGCAATTCCACAAGACGAAGAACGAATCAACAATTCGGGTTTATACCGTATATACCAAGATCTAGTCTAAAGTAAGACTATATTACGATCTTGTACAAACGTAATACAACGAGCTAACCGTGATTCTAGCACGTGAAAACTAAGCTACAACGCTTGTAATTAATCTACCCAACAACCCTAGAGAGGGCTAGGACTAGATTACGTATACAATCGATCAACCAAGAAAAACCAATCGAACCCTTTGTTGTGTAAGCTTGCGATCGACCCAAAAGAAAGAAGGGGAGAAAGATTTATTTTGTAAAGATTATCAGGGATTAGGAAGTGTATTTATAGACTTCCAACCCATTTTAGCCCAAATAAATATAAGCCAACTTTTGCCCCCCCCCCCCCCTAGGCCATAACCGACGGTCGATCACCCCCCCCCCCCCCTTATGGGGTGTTCCAGAACCTTCCGTCCTTCTTTCTTTTTGTTTACTTACTATATGTTTATTTAACGCTCGTTATAACTTAACTATTAATTAGTTAATGATCATTAAAGTTATATAGTTACTTGCTCGGTTTAATTAATAAATACATAAATATATTTATTAAATAAATTAACTCTTTACGTATTGTGTGCAATCCCGTAATCTCGAGTTCGATCCTATCACACGACTATTAAATATAAGTACATAAACTTTCAAAGATCTCTATGGATTTTTTTACCGGACTACCACAAACTCAGAGGAAGCATAATGCTATATGGGTCGTTGTCGATCGTTTGACCAAGTCTGCACATTTTCTTCCTATCCGCAAGGATTACACAGTTAGTAGATTGGCAAAAATATTCCAGCAAGAGATCTGCGATTATACAGTACTCCATCAAACATCATATCAGATAGGGATCCACATTTCATGTCTCGTTTCCGGAAAGGTTTGCAGAAAGCTTGGGGAACCAGGCGCAAGCTTAGCACAGCTTTCAATCCTCAGACAGACGGTAAGTCTGAGCGTATGATTCAGACTTTGGAAGACATATAACGCTCTTGTGCGTTAGAGTGGACAAGAAATTGGGATGATTACATATGTTTGGTTGAGTTTGCTTACAAGAATAGTTGGCATGCAAGTATCAAGTGTGCTCCTTTCGAGATGTTGTACGGCAGGAAATGTCGTGCTCCGATTTGTTGGGATCAAGTTGGTGAACGTATCATTGAGGGTCCGGAGATGATTGAGGTGACCAATAAGAAGGTCTCCATTGCCAAGGAGAAGCTTAAGGAAGCTCATACTCGTTAGAAAAGTTATGCTGACAACATCGCATATCATTAGAATTTCAGCCTGGTGATCACGTTTTCTTGAAAGTATCACCCGCATGGAGAGTCAAATGTTTTGGTATTTAGGGCAAGCTTAGTCCACGTTTCATCGGACCATTCGAGATCCTCAATCGTATCGGCAAGGTTTCGTATCGTTTGGCGTTACCTCCTCAGTTATCACATGTTCACAATGTGTTCCACGTATCATTACTCATAGGTTACAATTATCATTTACACTTTGTCACGTATCCACTCGATCAGATTCGTGAGGACCTGTCTTACATTGAGGAACCAAAAGCTATTCTAGATCGTCAAGATCGGGTCATGAGGAAAAGACTATTCCTTTTGTCAAGATCATTTGGAGAAATCATCCCGAGCGGGAAGCCACTTGGGAAACTGTAAGACCCCAAAAATCTGGTAACGGGACAGGTAAGCATTGTGGGGTCCCACATCATGGTAACAGCATACACGGCAATAAGGTAAATAAAAGACAGAGCAAATAAAATGACACACTTCACGAATTTATTCAAAAGCTGTGGAATAAAATATATAAATATGGTCCCAGATTTACATAATTATGACATCAACAAAAGTCACATAATTTTACCAACATACTCATAATAGTCTTAGTGCATAAAAGTACTTTTATTTAGCATGATTAACATGGCATAATTAGTTTTCCCAAAAGTTTCAACCAATAATGACATGGAATCGTCCAGCTGTCGGATCCTGCGGGCTCCCATCCTTAGCAAAATTAAGCATTAGCATTACCTGAGAAATAACATGTAAATATGTCAACATAAAGCTGAGTGAAATTCATAGGTTTAATAAGTGGTAATGTGAAATACAAACATTAGTTTTATAAAATAGCAACAGGATATTATTTAATACCGTCGTACAAAATCATTCATATTAATTTATTGCAATAGCTCACGACACCGAAGCTTTAACATAAATGTTTTACCCCTAGTAAGTATCTAGTCAAAATACTTAGGTAATTAAATGTAAGTGCGTCAAGGTAATTGGGACGGGGATTGTTAATCCCGATGGATCCATCCACAACATTCGCGCTTGCAAAATGTGAATTAACGGTTCATGATGTAGGGGCTTTTTGACTAAGGTACTAATGCAATAAGTAAATGTATAATCTGGGGAAAGCATACCGTTCTTGAATAGCATACTAAAAGTTTTAAATGATTGTATTCCACCCATGTTATTCTCACCCCGAAATTTGTAACAAGTATATAAGAAAAGGGGCTATGAACTCACCTTTAGTAAGTAATCACAAGGTAAAAGGGGTTGAGCAAAAAGAAGTCTTCACGGACCTATGCAATGGTGATGCGTAATAAGAATGCGTTCAATGAAGCAATAACGTTTTAGAAGTGGCGGGACATAGTATGACTAGGTAACTTGCGTGCGATGGCGAGACCTAAGCTTAAGTTGAAATTGACCAAAATACCTTGAACCTACTGTTTTAACATGACATTAACCTTAAATGATGGTCCAAGCATTTATGTGTGGGTTCCGAACACGTTTAAGACTCGGTTTAAAAAACCAAAACAAGGGACTGCATTCAGTTTTCTGAAAATGGCTTTGAAGAATTGGTCATATCTAAAAATCTATAATAGTACAGAAGGTGAAATTTCTTGACATGTATAGGTATTTCTCTTACCTTTCTAAGTTGGACAAAAACAGACCTAGAACTATTTTTAATCAACGAGAATTCCATTTTTAGTGGCAGACTATCAAAACAGAAAGTTGTAAACGTCTTACGATGCCTTCGGTAACTTGAGCACAAATCCCAAATGGTATAAGATTTTGACACCAAACCAAAAAGAAAAGTTGTATTATGATTGCACCTACTGTAAAAAGTTATAAAATCATAAATTCATCCTTTTTACCCAAGTTAATTTACCCACGTTTTAAGCATAACATTCAGATTTGACATAGTTTAGTAAAACGGCCGTTACGGGCACATCCGGACACTTCCCGTTTCCATCCAACTCACCACATACTAAACACATCAGTGGGTATCCATTTTTCAAATAAAAACAAGGTCATATGTTTAAGAAAATTTTGTCATGACCTGTTTGTTTCTGTGGTGATTTCCATACTATCAAAACGACCCCAATTAGCAACCTAATCGCGAACAAGCAACTCTTAAGCTATACCAAATCGCCACGCAAGAGTCCTAAGTCCTAATATGCCCTAAGTATTCATAATATCAGTGGGTTTCACCCATTATTTCAAAATCAATGACCAAAGTGAATCAAAAATGCTAATAACATCAAAATCAAAACACTAGTTAGGATTATACCTTCACAAGTAGTATGAATCAACCAAAACACAAACAACCTCGATTCCTTCCTCCTTGATCATAAAAATTTTGTGGCCCTAGGTCATAATAACATACCCAAATCAAAGTTTTATCCAACAAAATAAGGTTTTATGCATTGGAACAACAAAAACAAACATAGGATTTCATAAAAACATCATCAAATCATAAGATTTTATGATTTTTGATCTCATGCAAAAACTTGATGCATATTAAAATTAACACATGGGTTTGATTAGGAATTGAAAAACAATCATGGGACTAGTAGTAATTTACCTCAAATAAAAAAAAATCAGTGGTTTTGGAGGGTGGGGGTGATGGGTCGGCCGAGCAAGAGGAAAGAACTGTGTTGTTGTTGTTTTTTTATTATTTCAAATGTTTTGTAGATGTGTTTGTTTGGTATCATTGTTTAAGTATAATGGTCAAAAAAAGTCAATATGGGCTCCCTAAGATTAATTCCAGCCGAAAATACTCCAAAATGGCCCAAAATTTTAGTGTTAAGCTCTCGAAAATTTACGGGTTTAAATAACGTGTCGTTTCCGACAAAAACCGAGACTCGTTTATCTTTAAAACGAAATTTCTTTAAAATTACTCGTAAACACTTGTTTGGCCCGAAATTCACTAAGTTTGATCAAGGAGTCAAGAATAACTAGAAATCACATAAAAACAAATTTTATTGCGACGTTCGGACCCGAAAACCCAGTCCGACAGCCGAAAAACGCAAAAACGCAAAAGTTCACCATTGCGTCTGTAATTGCTCAAGATGTCGTTTTTCATTATTTTTAAGGCAACGAGTCAATAATAAGACATATAAAATGTGATAAAACCTCATATAAATTACAAACATGAAGTTTGGGCATTTTGCTAAATAATATCGTAAATTAGCGAAATTCGTAGAATTTTATATTTAACTAAAAGCCGAGGATGACACGTAATCACTGTAAAATAAATAGGGAATGTGGTGAAAGTGTGAATAAGCACGTATAACAGTTAAAAGAAAATTATCGAAATTCCGTGTTCTCACAGTCTTCCCCCTAAAGGAACTCTGGTCCCTCAGAGTTTAACTGGAGGCGGTAGGTGACAGAAAGAGATGAGGATACTAGACATTGAATTGCTCTTCGCTTTCCCAAGTGAATTCAGCGCCACGTCGCGAGTCCCAACAGACTTTAACGATTGGAAACCAATTGCGCCTAAGTTTCTTGACTTGTCGGTCCACAATTTCGATCGGCTCTTCAACGAAATACATTTTGTCGTCGACTTTGATCTCTTCTAACGGGATTTGAACGTCTAACTCGGCCAGACATTTCTTAAGGTTCGAAACGTGAAACACGCTATGAACGCAACTTAGTTCTTGCGGTAAGCTCAAACGATAAGCCACCAGGCCAATACATTCGATAATTTCAAACTTGGATTAAAATAATGACCTTTCAGTACAGAGAAATATCAAAAGATAACATGAACACAAGAATTGCTTAAACGGACAAAGCGCTCTAAAATGAGCCAAGATGGTTAATCAACAAGGAATCACAAATCACGCAACTGTAAAGCATGACAATTTACTTATTAGAAAAATAGAGGGGAAATATGAATTACATATAGACATTTGGATTACAAGTTGTCACAACTATTTGTCTAGGATTTGGTATTACTTTCAAATTTGGCTTAAGTATTTTCTTGATTAAAAGAAAATTTTACAAGGTTTGGTGATTTGAAATCAAACTATATATATATTTAGTGAGTAACCAGTTGCTATATCTTTTCTTGATCAGGATTTCGAAGTAAAAGTAACTTAGTTCAAATAATTATTTCAATCAGCTTAAGAGCTTTTGGGATAACTGTATGAAATTATTGTTAAAAACTCAGGTTTATCGTTACCATTAGAAAAAAAATCAAATATCCAATTTTTTTTATATCATTGTTAGAAATTATAAATTAAATTGATAATTTCATTAGGTTGAAAGTAAAGTATGATACAATCAAATAATTTTAAAAGATACAGTTTTACATCCTTTTAAACACTAGTTATAATTCTACCAAAGAGGATGTATAGATCTTATATTTAACTTGAAACTGGTATTTTGGTAATTTAAACACTTGATAAAGTGTGTAAAACGTTCTTAAAATTTAGAATAATGTATAGAAATCCATATAGGTGTTTAATGTCTCTAATAGTAAACATGTGACATATCCGAGTTTTCAAAATATGACAAGATAGCAAATGAGTATGAATCGAATAAAAATCAACAATTAGTATACGAGTGATAGTACGAGGGGATAAAACATAATTCGTATCTATTTTCTTAATGATCATGTTAGGATAGATGCATCGATGATAAGAAAAATAAGAAATTAAGGATTTAACAATGATTAATTTACGTGTGTGGTTGGCGTCACCAACAACGGGTTTTTTTTTATTCTCAATGGTCGACACACGATCGAAAGAGAAAAGCCACACAACAAGTTTTCAAACCAATGAAAATTCTTAAAAAGTCACTTGAGAGTAACTCCAGTAAAATGAACAACATTAGCAATGAGAGGGCGAAGTCATCATATGGTTTACACAAATGAATTTCTAGACAATAGAGTCTAACTCACATCATGGCAATTACACGAATATATCGTTCACTTCCAGTCATGAATCACTATTAGCGTCCAGAGATGTTTCGAAGGTCTACCAAAGTAGATAGAGGAGGTCGATCTATGTAGAAGCATGACAACATTGAAACTTTCAAGTCTGATATCAATGGTAAGAAATTAGACAAATTGTAACGAGAACTATGTCACGAAGAAAGATGAGGTAACCAGCAAAACAAAGACCGTTGAATAAGGATATATGTGCTTGAGGCATGTACTTTGTTCAAGAAAAGATAAGGGATCATATGTGTATGTCGCTAACTGGTGCTACTCGCATAAGATGTACAAGTTTTCCAACTATATTTTATATAACTTTTTAAAGAACATAAGTAAAAAGTTCTTTGACAAGATATTTTAGGTGACTACTATTTGGCCTCGCATGGCTCCTTCTAAATTACGCATAGGTGATCAGGCCATGCATAATTTAGGACTAGCAATGCGATGCTCAGCTTCATCAAACCGGTATTACATATCATATGATTTAAAATACGTATATGGAATCAAAATAAGTTATGAAACTTTTTGCCAGTAACTAATTGGCTAGATGTTTAAATCAACAATTTTATTGTTACAAGAATTATTTGCGAGACCAATTGTTTGAATAATTTGTGAAAATACATGGTAAAATTAATATTCATTAAGTTAATAAGATAACATTCAAGTACTTAATAAGGCCCAAGTTGGACATTTTATAAAATGATTCGCAAACAATACCAGTTTGGGTTTATAGAGCAACTTCTAAAATAACGAGTGGGTTACATGAGGGTAATAAAGAGTAGTTCAAGGAAATCAATGAAATGGTTACAAGTTGATAATTTTAAAAATGTTTAGTCAGAATCACCATGAAATACGTGTCAAGAGGATAACGAACGATGTGAGAGCAAGAACTTCAAACCTTGACCCAAATCAATGGTACGATAGAAGAAAAGAAAGGTAAAATGAAATGATATATGAGTCATGTATAAAATAAAGGATAAATGAATCTATACGCGTGCAGATAGAGATCCGGCTGAAGAAGGGCAATAGTAATACTTTAAGGATTGTCCGCGACCTAATACGTAAAAAGTCAACAAAAGTCAAAGTACGACCTGAGTATGACCCAATAATGAAAAGTTGTAAAAATACATGTAAGTTACTGGAATACAATAAAGTATGGTCATACAAACTTGTTTCATCAAGCTATATAGCTTAGAACTCATTTTTATAAGTTTTGACTAACCGTATAGAAAATAGTCAACTTTTGGCTTTTCCGACTCGAGGCAAATTAGTAATCATTAGACCTCAATTTCACTTAAATTATGATGTTAAACATCCTAAGAATCAGTATCTATAATCCCAAATCCATTCCATAAGGTTTAAGCTTGCTTAAGGGGCGTTTGGGTATTGAACTAGTCATTTACTCGCTTAATGAAAAAGTGCTGAAAACTCCTTTTCACGAGGCTTAAAAATCCTATTTAGACTCTTGGAAAAATTCTACAAAAATTCAGGGAAGTCATACACATCATGAAGTTAATATCTTATGAATTTTAAGAAAAGTTTTGAAGTCTAGATACCTTTTTAAAAATAAAAACCAAAACGCATTCTGCATGAAAAAGTCAAACCTTACAGTCTGTATTTTACATTTTTGAGGGTCAAATGCCAACTTTAAAGCTTCCGTTTTCGCGTGGGTGACTAAAAACATCATTTCGGACAACTTTGTAGTTTTATCCGAAGGCTGAAAACATATTTACGACACAGTTATACCTATGACAGCAGCTATATAATCAAAATTTTGTAACTTTTCAATTTAGTCAACAATACCCACTTATGTGTCAAAAACTCAAAGGTAGCTAACGGCACTAAACCTTTGCATCAAAAGTCATCATTATATGTTTCTCAAATGTTTCAAGTGATAAATCTTAGCTAAACACTCATTAACCATACCAAGCACGCTAAACCAAACGCTAGTTTAAGTCGGTTGCTCCCTATTAGACTAGTTTCTAAAATGCCCGGTATTTCTTCGTTATGAAGAGATAGACGATGAACCTTATACCGTCGGAAAGGTGTTTTCATACCCAACATTCCTAGATATATGAATTTATCTCAGTTTTCCAAATGGGAAAAATTCCATCTTGGAGAAAGGTTAAAATTTTAGAAAATCAGTTATATAATTAGCGATCACCGTTTTAGTCATAAAGTTCAATTGGTGATGGCTATTAACGCAAGCTCAGCGGCCAAGCTTCGCTTATAATGTATACTAACTACCCAAGGCAAAATATAAGGGTTAAATGGGTCCTAACCTGTAGCAAAACACCAAGCATACATGCTGGTCCAGAATGAGTTTTCAACCGTATTTCGGCCGTAACTTCTTAATGCGGATGAGTTAAAGGGTGTGCGAATAACCAAAACGAGCGTAAAAATAATCTCTTTTAGTATGTAAAACTAAAAATAAAATTTGACCTGATTTCGGACCTCGAAATGCGTGTACATCAGCAAACTTTATTTACATTATTTTTCTCAAATTTCCAATTGCCACAAAATATTTGTTATAAAGAATTAAAAGTCGAATTTTATATCAAAACGATCGTCTAAACAAGATTTATCATTTTATTCGGCTAAAAATGAAATTTATAAAAGTTTTGAACTTCGCTATGCGTGCTAAAGAATTCTGCAGCGTGTTAAATTTTATAAAGGAGCGTTTGGATAATGATTTTTTTTATTATTATTATTATTATTATTATTATTATTTGTCGCCAATTCCTTATTGTCTAACTTGTTTCACCAACAATTTTTATTTACCACTTTGAATACGCACATGGCTTATGGATTCCAAAACGACAAAAAATACACATTTCGTAAGAATGAAGGAAAGTAGCGGCAGAAGGGCGTTTAAAGAATACTAGTCAACAAGACTATAAACAAAAGAAACGGACAACGTTCTTGACTTAATTTTCAATATACGAAGTAAAAACTTCATAGGCGTGCCATCTCTTCCAAACTCATAATAGATACCAAAGAAAAGGCGAAATGTCAATAAGTCGCGCTCCCAAGTATATGATATTTTAAACGAGGAAGAATATTAGAAATCTATATGCGTAAAGCCGTAATCCAATCAATCGTCACGAACTAGACGTTTAGCTAAAAATCAGCATGACGTTTCCGAAATGTAAGCGAATATTATAATTCGAATTCGAAAGAAGAATAATCACTGAAACATGAAATTTAGAACAATGTTCAAATGTCAAGTAAAACGGTGACATAAATGAGTAGCAAAGCGAGATTTAGAAAGATCTCATCGACTAAAACACTTAGAATATCTCAACTAGAGTTATCGCGAAAACTCACGCAAACGATAAAAGCAAGTCGTTAGAAATAGTCGGTACAGAAAAATCGGAAGAATACAAGAATAAAGTAATGAATATTGTAGTAAATTATACAAGTCTCAATATAGGTATAACTCAAGCAATAGTAAGGATTAGAGAGTTACCCGCACGGATACCGAACATCTTGGCAGATTCCATGTTTGACACTAAGACTCATAGGATTTTCTTGAAAAATATGGGTCATAGACTAAGTTTAAAACTACTCAATTCACTATGACCATGGCTCTAGTACCAATCTATAAGACCCCAAAAATCTGGTAACTGGACAGGTAAGCATTGTGGGGTCCCACATCATGGTAACAACATACACGGCAATAAGGTAAATAAAAGACAGTGCAAATAAAATGACACACTTCACGAATTTATTCAAAAGCTGCAGAATAAAATATATAAATATGGTCCCAGATTTGCATAATTATGACATCAACAAAAGTCACATAATTTTACCAACATACTCATAATAGTCTTAGTGCATAAAAGTACTTTTATTTAGCATGATTAACATGGCATAATTAGTTTTCCCAAAAGTTTCAACCAATAATGTTGTCCCTAATATATGATGTTATAATACACGAATTAAAGAAAGAAAGGTAGATGAGAAGAATTCTAGAGAGAGAAAGTAGTGAGAGAAAGTAGAGAGAAAATGGTTGGAACTAGGTGAATGTTAGATTGAGAAGTGAGCTATTTTATAACTACAGGGATAAACTTGGAAAGTTTGATGAAAAAGCTGATGATGGATTCTTTTTGGGATACTCTCCAACAGCCAAAGCCTTCAGAGTATTCAACATCAGAAGACAAGAAGTAGAAGAAACTTTCCATGTCAGATTCAATGAAGATGATGAAGTCATACAGAGGACAGGAACAGAGGGTGATGAAGTAGATTTCAATGAAAATATTTCTTTCCCAAGTGATGAGTTCACAGAACCCAGACCTACCTGTCATCACCACTCCAACACTCTCACTCCTTATGTTCCTGCTTTTGACCCTCTGTCTACTCACAACATAGAAGTTCCTACCTCTCAAGAACTTGATGAAGAAGAACCTCAAATCTCTGATGGTCCTTCTCATGATATTGATGACTCACCAATTCTTCAAATCTCTGAAGATTCTCCTGCTGATAATGAAATAGCTTCCCTTGATATGGCTGAAGAAGACTCTGACACTGAAGTAGTCTTTGAAGAAAGCCCTCCTAGTCAGCAGGATGAGACTCAAATTGTACCAGTTGTGCCCTCAAGTACCCCTGTTCTTGAATCCCCAGCTCCTCAAAATAAGTGGTCAAGAGATCAACACATTCTTCTTGTCAACATTATTGGGGAACCAAATGCAGGGGTCACAACCAGACAGCGAATCCAAGACTCAGAGTCAGCCTCAGCCAATGAATGTCTATTTGCTGAATTTCTTTCTCAAATTGAACCTAAAAGAGTTGCTGAGGCTCTGGTAGAAGAAGGATGGGTAGCTGCTATGCAAGAAGAAATCAATCAGTTCAAAAGGAACAAAGTATGGACACTAGTGCCAGCTCCACCTGGAAAGAATATCATAGGCACTAGATGGATCTATAGAAATAAGATGGATGAAATTGGGAACATCATCAGGAACAAGGCAAGACTGGTAGCACAGGGATTCTCTCAGACTGAAGGAATTGATTATGATGAAACTTTTGCACCTGTTGCTAGACTTGAGGCCATCAGAATCTTTCTTGCTTATGCTGCCTATATGAACATCACTGTCTATCAGATGGATGTAAAGAGTGCCTTCCTCAATGGTGATTTGGCTGAGGAAGTCTATGTTGCACAACCTGAAGGATTTGAAAACAGCGAGTTTCCCAACCATGTGTACAGACTTCACAAGGCAATGTATGGTCTGAAACAAGCTCCAAGAGCATGGTATGAAACTCTTTCAAATTTCTTATCTGAAAATAAATTTATCAGGGGTTCTATTGATAAAACACTCTTTACCTTCAAGGACAAGAGTGATTTCATCATTGTGCAGATTTATGTGGATGATATCATCTTTGGGTCAACAAATGTCAATCTTAGTAAACGTTTTGCTAAATTAATGACCAAGAAATATGAGATGAGTATGATGGGTGAATTAACTTACTTTTTGGGCTTTCAAATTAAACAATGTCCTAAGGGAATTTCTATTTGTCAAGAAAAGTATGTTAAGGATTTACTTAAAAAATATGACTTGGCTGACTGTGCATCAGTGAAATGCCCCATGCTTCCACCCAACAACTTGGGCCCTGATGAGTCAGGGATCTCTGTCAATGAGACTTTATATAGAGGCATGATTGGGTCACTGATGTATCTAACAGCCAGTCGTCCAGATATCCAATTCTCCACATGTCTCTGTGCTAGGTACCAAGCTAACCCTAAAGAATCCCATCTAGTGGCTGTTAAGAGAATTTTCAGGTATCTCAAAGGAACACCATCCCTAGGTCTATGGTATCCAAAGGAATCAGGCTTTGATCTCAAGGCCTATTCAGATTCAGATTATGTTGGATGCTGTATTGACAGGAAAAGTACTTCAGGCAGCTGTCAAATCCTAGGAGGAAAATTGGTTGGATGGAGTGCTAAGAAGCAAAACTCTGTGGCTATGTCTTCAGCTGAAGCAGAATATGTCGCTGCAGCCAGCTGTTGTGCTCAGGTGCTCTGGATGAAAAGTCAATTGGCTGACTATGAAATCTTGTATGACAAAGTGCCAATCTTTTGTGACAACACCAGCGCCATTGCCATATCCAACAATCCTGTTCTTCACTCTCGTACCAAGCACATTGATATCAGGTATCATTTTATCAGGGATCATATAATGAAGGGAGATATTGAGCTGCATTTTGTTCCCACAGAGCTGCAACTAGCTGATATCTTTACAAAGCCTTTGGCTGAACCTTCGTTCAACAGGCTAGTTGCTGAGCTAGGGATGCTCAATATCTCAAAGCCTGTGGCTTGATATTAAATGTGTTCATTAAATGATTGATTCTATATTAAATGTTTTATTAAATGTTTTTCACATGAAACTAGGTAGTTACTGTCCAAGTAAATGCAAAAAACATTCTCACATATTTAATCATTTATTTTTCGGATAACGAGGAGACAAACTTTTTGAAAGGTCAAGGGGGCCCACTTGAGCAGTCATTTTCGCCCTTGCATTTAATACGGTTGAATAACTGTTCACTTAAGTTTGAATATATATTGTGTTCTTTCTCTTCTCACCCACCACCATTCTAAAATCAACTTCTCTCTCTAAATTCTTATCTCTCTCAACCATCCGCCATTTTCACTCACCTTCAACCTCAAATCAATGGCGTTTCCCGTTACAAAAGCCTCCAATGTGAACTTCGAGATCAACGAGAGCATCATCGCCTCCAACAACGCCATTGGATGGATTAAGGCACCAAACAGCACCTATTCAGATCTGGTAAATTTCATGCAGTATTGTGACCTAAATGAAGCCTTCACCAAATCTCCATCCACTTTTTACCAAGAATACCTTAGGGAATTCTGGTATTCTGCTGAAGTAGTAGAAGACACCATTACATTTAGCCTCTCATGCAATGAACATCCTTTTGCCTTTTCCCTTAACGACTTTTCTAGTGTGGCCGGACTAAAACATGGAGATGAATGCTTGAAGACTGTTGACAAAAAGGCTGTCAAGGAAGCCCTGGCCACACTAAAACCTTGCCATGATGTTAACCCTGCCCTTACTCCAGCTGAAGTCCTCGCCAAATCGCCTCTGAAGATTAAGTATTTTACCCCTATGTGGCGTGTCCTCTTCACCCACATTGTGAAGTCCCTGGGAGGAATGCAGGGATCACAGGATCAGATGTCATCCAATCATCAGGCTATTGCGTATGGATTAATTTGGGGAGCTGATGTCGACTTTGGAAGCATCCTGTTCTCAAACCTGGTAGAACAACTCAAGGGAAGGAATCAGGTCAGGGAAAAGAACATCTGTTATGTGCGCTTCCTGTCCCTGATCTTTGAAAGTTTGCTGGGAGATAAGTATCACAACAAGGCCTTGACTGCTCTTAAGCCCTATCACATCACAGGCGCCATCTACAAGGAGATAGGAGCTGAGGATATCCCTGTCACAGCCCACATGCTGAACGTGGCCAACCAGGTACCCAACGCTGAGAAGCCCTTTATCCCTTCCTCTGAGAAGGTGAATACTTCTAGTGTCGTTGGCAAGTCTACGTCTTTGACCTCTGGGCAGCACACTACTAAGTCCAAGGCTTCATCTGGCCAACAGCCAAAGAAGAAGAAAATCCCATCTTCTTCCCTATCTAAAGCTGTTAGTAAGGCCAAGGAAAAGAAGATTGACACCGCCTCTGGTCCAGATACTCTTGTGGATTCAGAATCTTTGGCTGACAAACAACAGGCGTCTAGTGTCTCTAGGTCAGCAGAGACTACAGGAAACCAGCCAAACCAAGCTGATATCTCACAGGTAATCAGTTTACATTTTTAGAGGTTCACAAACAACCACTCTCATTTGTCTGTAGGAGAGAGTGGTGAAGTTAGGGTAATCCTCGACCCATAGAAGTCTGTCATTACACTTAGAATACTTTAAGACTTCTGTACACTCTGTCTTTGCACCAGGGAGTGATTCATTTGTGTTTATAAAGCACCCCGATGACCCTGAACCCTCTAAACAGTATTCAGGCTAACAACAACCTGAATACATTAATGTCTCAACCTTGATCAGCTGTACTTCACACAGCCTCTTGGTTCCCTCCTTAAAAGTGTCCCAAAGGATTTATCCTTTCAGGGGGAGCTGAATCATCACCCTCAGCTTTCCTAGGGGCAGCGTAACAGGCGACCTACAACAACATATGTTTCACTCTTAAAAGAGTCCCAAAGGTTTTACCTTTTGGGGGAGCTGAATAATCACACTCAGCTTTCCTAGGGGCAGCGACTGGCGATCATTAAACAACATATGTTTCACAATCAAAAGAGTCCCAAAGGTTTTTACCTTTTTGGGGGGGCTGAATAATCACACTCAGCTTTCCTAGGGGCAGCGAATGGCGACCATTAACCACAATTCATTCACACTTAAAAGAATCCCAAGGATTTATCCTTTGGAGTGGCTGAGTAATCACCCTCAGCCTCTCTGGGACAGCGAAATGGCGACCATTCACCTTATATTTTTCCCTGTTACTAATTACAACAAACTTGCAGGCTGAAATTGTACAGCCAGTCAGAGAATCTCAGGTACATGAAAAGGAGGCTGAAACAATAACTCAGGACATTCCAAATGAAGAAGAACCTGTGCTCAATGCTGATGACGAAATGCTCTCAGTAGAAGATCATGTCTCTGAGTTTGAACCCATGCCTGAAGATGAATTCCCTGAGGGAATGTTTGATGAAGAGGATGAAGAAGATGAGGATGACCAGCTGTCAGCCTCTCCTCCTAAAGAAGATGACAAGACTTCTCCTCTCAAGGAAGCTGTTGACACTCCGAACTCTGCTACATCTGCAACAACAGTCCTCCAAAGACCAACATATGATCCAACAGCCGAATTCCTCATGTTTGATCATCCTACCCAGACCAACTTCGACTTGATTCCAAGGGGGGATGATTTTGCTCAGCAAAGCCTCAATATCAAGAATCTTCAGCCCGTACATCATCAATTTGATATTGAGCGCTTATCAAGGAAGCTGGACGTGATCAAGTCAGAGATGCACAATTTCACTGTCACTTTTCCAGGCATTATAAAGAAAGCTGTGACTGAGGCTGTCACTGAGCCAATTCAGGAGGGTGCAAGAAAAGGTGTGACCCAGGGACTAAGCCATCTCTCGACACGAATCAAGGATGCCATTGACTCAGTTGTCCCTGCTATGTTCCATGAAAAAGAAAACAACATGAACAGGCACTTCAATGCGGTTCGCAACAGGCAATACAATCATGCTGGTTTTATTGTCAGGCGTGTTCAGGCAAATACCAATGCCAATGCCAATCTCTTGCTGAAGATTGCCAGGGCTTCAAGAAAAAGACAACGTGCCATGGCTGCCTCTGTGGAGCAGATTGCAAGACAATTTCAGGCACGTTCATCCAAGCATCAGGGAAGTAAGGATGAACGTGAGGGGGAGAAGACTAATATACTCAGCCTTGCATCTGCTGAACAAGGCTCATCATCAGCCAATCCCTCAACTACACCTGTTCCTCTACAAGTCATCACACCAGTTATAGTACATGATGATGAGGATGATACTCAGGGGGAGCAACAAACACAAGATGGAGCTGACTCATCTAAATCCATGATCTTAGTTAACATTAGCAAGCTTGAGGATGATGATGAGCCAGCGGCCAAGAAACTAAAATTCACTGTGAGCTCTCTCCCAAAATCTATTCAAAATCAGGCTCAGACAGCGTTTCTCAAAAGAGCTGATGATTTGAAAAACATAAGTGTGGAGTCCTCTGTCTCGAAGAAAGGGAAGGAGATAGTTTTGGTTGATACTGACACCAAACTTAAGAAGATAGCTGCGATGCTAGAGACAGGAGGATCCACAACAGACCTTTCCCACTTTTCAACCTTTACACCTTCCGATGAGAGTCCTTTAACTCCTGAATAAATAGAGCAACAAGCTGAAGAATTCAAAAGACTAAATGAGCTCAAGACAGCCAAAGAATTAAATGAAGCTACTCTGAGGAAGATGACACCACCTGAAAGGGAAAAACAAAAACAAAGGTTGAGGGAAATGGAACTAAAACGCGTTGAGGCCTTAAAGAAAGTCAAAGCTGACTATGATGCCTGCGTGAACAACAGGTATGCTGCTGGCAAGATAACCAAGTTTAAATACACCATTCACAAATCCACAAACACCCCACAGATGATCTTATGGAGGGAAAATCAACAGAGGAATATGGATGTGTTTGACAACTTCAGGTTAAAGACACTTGGGTTATCAGAATGGTTTGAACTCGAAGCCTTAGCTGCCAAAAAGTCTGGACAGGCAAATTTCCTTCTGCTTAAAACTCTTAAGGCTAAGTTTAACTGGATCAAGGAAACAGCTGCCAAACTCAAGATTGATCCCCCACCACAGCTTTTCGAACAAGAACCCCCAAAGACAGGCAACAAAAGAAGAAGAATTTCACAAATTGTTGATGAAACTTTTGTTACTGAAGATGTTCGTGTGGATGGTATGCACAGGGATTTGATCCTTCCAAATGGTATTGTTGGCCTCATTGATGGTCAGACATACTCAGTACCTGAAAGAGGAATGGCATTTATGAACAAAGCTTGCCAGTATGCTTTTCAGAGGGAAGATGAGCTGTGCCTGGCTTCAACTATTCAGCTACTCTGTCACAAGAAGTGTCTCAAGATCAACTCAGAGTATTCCAAGAAGTTTGCAAAGACTTTGCAGGATAAAATTGATAACAGATTAGATGTGGCCGAAGCTGAAGAAAGAATCAAAAATGATGACTATTGAAGATAGTGTCAGCCCTTTTTACCTTCATCTTTTATTTAACTTATGTAATGAACTTGTAATTTTCTTTAAGTCTTAATAAAATCATGAGGTATGTTTGTTTAGATCTGTTATGTGTAAGAAGAAGCTGTTAAACTCACTTACCTTAACTTAGTTAGATCTAGCATTATTTATGTTTAAATAGGGGGAGATTGTTGGGAATCTAAACTTGTTAGATTCCCTGATCATTGATTTAAACATAATTAGGCTGATAGATAGTCCCTTGCCTGTGCCTAGGAGGCAGGCAAGTTTCGCAAGACTCACAGAGATCCAAGTCTCTGTGAGCAACCTCAGAGGAGTCCATGTCAGAGACATTGTCAGGGAAGTCGAAGATTACCTGAAGACATACTCCTTGGCTGTGATGGATAACAGCCAAGATGTATTAGGGACTCTGAGGGGTTGAGAGTTAACAGGGGTGGCAATACCCTGATAACTCTCAGCACACTTTGGACATGCCATTTGTGTGTTCGAGAATATGAAGAATAAGGAAACTGTTTTTGACAACTGTTCCTTAAAGCATAATGGAAGACTACCAAGAATAGAAGGACATCATGTGACTGATGTGGGAACTTGTAAAAGCTTGTGTAGTCGACATCAAGTACTGTTTAAGTCAAACTCGTAACACTATAAATAGGATGTGTATCCATGCTTTAATGTTTAACACTTTGAGATATTAAGAACATTAGTGCGTATAACTTAGTGAATCAAACAGCTACGACTGTATTCATAAGTTAAGGTTTATTGTTGTTCAAAGTGTGCACAACACATTGTCATCAAATGGTGTTATCCATAACACTTGTAATTCTTTATTATACAATAATAAGATTACGTTTGAAAAGTAATACCTTGTGTTGATTAAGCTAAGATTAGGGTTTCTTGCATTGATTAGGGACTTTCACAAAGCCTATTCATGAAACACTCAATAAGGAAAATCCTTCATCCACACCTCAACCACAACCAAAACCAAGTCTTCCTTATCCCTCAAGATTGAGAAAAGAAAAGCTTGAGAACAAGGATGATATCCAAGTTTCTAACTTTTTGAGGATGTTCAAGCAACTTAACATCAATATCTCCTTTGCGGAAGCCTTAGCCAATATGCCTAAGTTTGCTAAGATGATTAAGGACTTGCTTTCTAACAAGGAAAGATTGGTGGATTTGCCTAAATTGCTCCGCGGTTTTGCTTAAGAAGTTGCCTACTAAGCTTGGAGATCCGGGGCGGTTTTTGATTCCTTGCAATTTCCCAGGGGTGGAAAATTGTATGGCTTTAGCGGATTTAGGAGCAAGCATAAATCTTATGCCATTATCGGTTTGGAAGAGACTTTCACTTCCCGAGCTCACTCCTACTAAGATGACTCTTGAGTTGGCCAACCGTACTATAGCTTATCCGGTGGGAATTGCGGAGGATGTTTTTGTTGGGGTTGATAGATTTACATTTCCCGCGGATTTTGTGGTGGTTGATTATGATATGGATCCTAGAGTGCCTTTGATTGTTGGTAGGCCATTTTTGAGAACGGGTCGTACTTTAATAGATGTGGCGGAAGGAGAACTTACAATGCGGGTAGGAGATGAGAGAGTGGTGTTTAACATGGGGAAGTTGTCCAAAAAGTCTAATGAGCCCGAAGCGGTAAAACATATTGATGTTGTGCATGAGGAGGAAACACAAGATGATCTTCTTGATGAAGTTTGTGATGAGTACTTTTATGAAGCTTGCTCAAGTGGAGACTATGATTTCCCTCATATTGAGACCATTGCTTCCATTACTTCCTTCTTGGTTTTTCATGAACCTCAAGAGCTAAACTTTAGTGAAATCTCATATGACAATCCACTTTTCCACAATGATAATCTTAATCATGAGGACTTAAGCGATGAGGAATCTTTTCTTTGTGATTCACCAACATATGATGACTATAGTGATGATGAGCTTTCTACTTGTGGCTCTCCATTTGTTGATGATCATACTTCCTTTGGCTTTGAGGGATCACCAATTTTTGATAGTCCAATCTATGATGTTTATGGTGATGAGGAGGATTCTATAATGGATGAGAGTGATGAGTTTTTAGTGGAGGATATATCTTTTGAGTATACTCTTGGTTACCTTGATGAGGAGGGGGACATCCTCTATTTAGAATCCCTATTGAATGAAGATCCTTCACCTTTTTCCTTGCCCATTTCACCTTTTCAAAGTGATAAAGGAAAACAAGTCATGATAGTTCCTTCCAAGAGCTTGTTGTTACCCATACCTTCACAACCTTTCTCTCACAATGTGATTTACAAAGAAGAGTCTTCTAAGGCAACCAACACTTATTGTTTTCCCATCAAGGAACGGATTTTTGATCCTGGCATAGAGCTTGCTAAACCATCTCAGTATCCACCTGATGCAACAAAAGGAAACCTTGTGAAAGATTTGAGAGCTTTACCCTATCACCTTGGGAAGACCATATGGGAAACCATTTTAGAGAATTTCACCTCATTCTTTTCACCATTGCTTGGGAAGCTAGTTGTTGAATTGTGTTATAAGTGGGAGGGTAATTATGTATTTGATCCTGGGGGATATTTATGGAGTTTTGATAAATGAACAATTGTTTTACCTCATCATGGAGATTTTTCTTTAAAAAGGGCAAAACTTTTCTTCTCCATGATAGGTTTTAGACACTTTTAAGTGTGGGACGAGTCGAGCTAGAGACTCATTAACTCAAGCATCGTATAACTAGGTTTAGAGTGTTGTAGGTTAGAAATAAAGGTATATACTTGGAGATAAGTGTAGGGGAGACCTTCTTTTGTCTTCATGATTGTTTGTAGGGTTGCTCACTCATCTCATGCTTTGGAGCTTATGGAGGAGGCCCTTGTATCCGGTTCACTTCGTTACTATAGTGATTTTTCATTGACACCTTGTGCTTAAACATGATTTCACTAATAGTTGTCCTTTCCTTAACTTGGGTTAAGCAAGGTATATTCATTGTCATAAGTGTAGGGGAAGTTTTTATACTTCCATGCTCTTAAACATTGAGGACAATGTTTAGCTTAAGTGTAGGGGGGTCTTCTATTGAAGTGACCTTACCTAGAACTTGTCATTGTCTTGCATGATAACATGGAAAATTGAATTTTCAACATTTTTCAAATTTTTGATCTACTTTGGCCACCAAAAATATGCATTCATAATTTTTGCATCTATCATTTTTCATTTGCATAACACATTTGCATTGTATATATTTCTTCTTTATGTTTCATAAAAAATGTATAAAAAGGAAAAATAATATAATAAAACATGGTTTTAACAAGTTTAGACTTCTTTGACATATTAGGCCCGCCATGGATATTTTGACTCAACCCGAGTTTGCTTATTTTAGCATTCTCTAGCTAGTATCCTTAACCATGTAGTCCTTCATTGGTCTATTAGGCTAAGCATCCACCAATTTCATTATTTGAGATTTTAAATTTGTGGAGAATGGGAAATGATAGAGTTGAAGCAAGTGTAAAGGGCTAGATAGACTTCATGATAATTACTTGTGGCTAAACCCTTCTCTTCTTTACCTCTATTTTCTTCGCATGTATATAATTGTTAATAAATAATCAAGTACGGTTTTAATTGGTTTGTAATCTCTTATGCATTTTTGGCTAATCATTTATGGTTGATATGAGTACGTCTTAAGATTCTAAGTTAGCACGTTTTATGTGTACTAGACTTATGTCATGCTCCATACTTAGCGGGTGTTTTTCCTTTTCTTCTTTTCAAATTTCTTTGTGAGGAATAAAGAAAAATAAGAGCGGCTTATGAAAAAAAATGAGTGGCTAGAAAAAAAAAAGAAAAAGAAAGAAAAAGAAAAAAAAATAATGCAAGACTCCCAAGAGGGGCAGTGTGGTGTTAATTATAGTGACTATTGAGTTCCAATATTACCTTGACGGGTTGCGGGGATTCAATAGATTGCTCCAATCCAATATTGCCTTGACGGGTTGCGGGGTTGAAGATCCAAAGTCTCAAAAAGATGGCGGATGTAAATTATTGCGTGAGTTTTATTTTCCTTTCCTTAGCGAGTGTGTAGCTACTTATGAAAGCATGACATGAGGATTTTACACATAAGGCGAATGACTTATTACTCTTAAAACGGACTTATATTAATTGTGAGCGGTTTTTCAAGTAATGGATGAGATGATTACTTATGATTAAAACCGTGCTTCCTTATTTTTGGATTTTACATTTCTTATACTTCTCACTTGAATAATGACAAATTTGCCCACAAGCAATTTGCTCAAATAATAACCGGTTCCACATCTAATTGTCATGAATAAGTTGATGCACTTTTTACTTGTGAATGCAATGATCCCATTTTTAAGCTTGGTATGGGGAAAGTGAAACTTGAGGGTGATAAATGTCCATGGTACCAAAGCCCTAATCTAAGTCATTGAATTCTTTATGAGTTATTTCCATCAAAACCATTTCAAGAAAAATCAAAAAGATATAGATAGAATTGTATTTTGTTCATTGCATTATTAAAAGTCAAAATCATGCATCATTTAGTTAAGAGTAGTGTAGATGCATCTCATATGGCCAAGGTGGATTAATTATGAGGGAAATGTAAATTTGAGCTTTAATATATAATATTGCATGAGGACATGACAATGTTCAAGTGTAGGGGATTTTGATATGAGCTTAGACTCATATCCTTTTATCAACAAATAACCCTAAAACATGAAGCAAAATACCAATTTATCTTGCAAAAACAGTGTTATGTGGTATGTTTGTGTTTGTGTACACTTGTGTAGGTAAAAGGATACATTTTCAAGCAAACAAAGAAAAATCAAGCTCAAATGGATGAAAAAGACAAAGAAGGATCAAAAGTGACAAGACTTTGAAGTACAAGGACCTATCTTAACAAACTGCCAAAGTTGAAGGACTAAAGTGCAAATATTGTGAAAGTCAAGATTCAAGTCAAACTTGGTCAACTCTCAAGTCAACTCAGTCAAAGGACCATTTTATTCAAGAATGAAAGTTGAAGGACCAAATATGTCAAAAGAATGAAGCTCCTAGCTCAAAACAACAATCTGCTAAATCAAGGGACTAATTCTGCCAACATTTGAAAGTTATTCAAAGTTTAATCCATGTGTACAAGAATCAACCAATGAGAAGAGAGAAAAGTGATCACACGGATTGAGTAATTAATTCCCACTCAGCCGCCATGCAATTAATACCCAATCACAACAGTTGGATCCGTGTGATCATTTTTAGCCAATCACATGTTGACACGTGGCATCTTCTTCATCAAAAATTTGCCAGGATCGCGTTTGAGCTACAATCCATTTCATGAAAAGATTTCAAAACCAAAATTGATCATTTTGAAGAGACGAAAACAATGGTACAAGTCAATTAGCCTGAAGATCAAAAATAAAGAAAAGCCCAAATCATTGTTCATACCTGCAAATGCAATTATGCAGAATTGTCCACGTGGAGAGCTGGGATTGGTCCTGACACGTCACCAACCCCAACAAACTCCTCCTTCATGCCTATAAATAGATGGATAGGACTTCATTTGTAACAGTTAGCAATTTTGTAGAAAAACACATAGTTTCTTAATTCCTTTCCCTTTCCTCCATTTTTACCCTAGCTACTCAAGAGTCTGACAAACTCTTGAGTTAGTTAGTTAGTTAGTTACTTACCTTTTAACAACTTTGTAACAGTTTTCCATTAATAAAATTCAAATTCATCCTTTCCCGCCAAAACTGTTCTTCATATTACTGCTCATTTCCTGCTACTATTGGATTCTTGTGTTGCTGTTTTGTGTTTGTTATGATCATAGATTGATCATAACTGACCTTGAAGGAGTTTGTTAGCTGATTGAGAAGAATTCAGTTCATTCCATTGATTTTTGAAGATTTCAAGCAGTTTGATGATGACTGTTGATTGTTAGCTGTTCTTGTTGATTGATTGTTGTCCTAGTGATAAGGTGGTGGTTATCACTAGGCTAAGAGAGCACAGCGCTCCTCTTCTTCTCAGTGGTTTACTACAATAGGTTTTAAAGCCCTTATTTTTGTTCCTCTCAATAAGTCAAATGCATGCTTTCTTTTCTTAGAGTAATCTTGATGACTGCATGATAAAAGCTGTTTAGAGTAGCTGATTGTTTGATCTTTGGTTGCTTGTAGCTTAATTCTGTTTACTTGTTCTTTGATTTGGATTAAGTTCTAGTTTACTGCATTAATTCAGTAATTTTTAGCCTTGTACTTTGATTGAAGTTCTAGTAGTGATAAGTACTTGCTTACTTCTTTTAAACCTTTCATTTTGATCACTGAGTCTAGCTTGCTATAGATTTTCATTCAGTTTACTTTCAAAATCAAATAGTCTTCACAAATTTTCATAAAAACCAGATAAAGGAGTATTTGGGATTAGCTTATAAAGAGTTTTCAAAGAATTGAGTCCTGGTGTTTTAGAGTTCATTTGCAGTTAAAAGGTGGTTATCAAGTGTTTCAAGTCATTTACATGTCAGAAAGATAGTCAAACAGGCAAATGGCATTAAAAATGTTTGGGTCAATTTCAGTCAGATTTGTCATTTAGAACTTGTCATTTTGATTTGGCTAGTATTCATTCAAAACTTAATGAAATTGCACCAAATTTGTTCTCAGTCATAGCTTATATCATAGAGATTCATATTCCAAGAGCATTTTCTACAGTTTACAATAAGCAGATAGAAATAAGCAAAAATCAGTTAAGCATAGTTAAAGCAAGTTTCTGTAACTTGAAGCTGAAAATTTGTATCTCCTTATCCTTTTCATAAACATGGCCATTTTTCTTCACAAATCCTCTTAAAACATTGAGTTACTTGATTTTTGAAAGTTTCAGCTTTTTGAAAAATAAGTTGGTCAACGCTGGTCAACGATAAGCCCATTTTCAGCTTAATTCAAATTTACAGCTTATTACTTGATGAAAAATGTTCTAGTTTGATTTCCCGTTCATTAATTGAGTTGCTTAATCAGTTTCAACCAGAAAATCAAGTTGTGATTGTCTAGTTTTTGCTACAGCTTATTTTGGGCTTATTGATAAGTGCTCATTTGCTTATTTCACAACTTTAGCCAATTTCCTTTTACACACGTAGCTTATTTTGGATTTAAATCATTTTGCAACTTGTCTCATTGAATTTGGTTGAGTAATAAGCTCAAACGAGCTTATTTTCATGCTAAACCCGTTTTTGGCTTAAATAGTTCTAGAAATTGCAATCTGGTCCCTTATGTTTTAAACAGCTTCTAATCTTTGCTAAACTTCCATGTTTCTAGGGTTTGCAATTGTTAAGTCCTTGTAGTTTTGAGATTGTTTAATTTCAGTTAGAAAGTTGTTGGTTTGTTACATTTTGGTTAGTTAGTTATAAGTTTTGCATATTTGATCCTTGTAGTTTACTGTTTTACACTTTTAGTCCTTAGAATTGTTAGAATTTACATTTCAAGCATTTATCTTTCTTAGAATTTACTTTTTCAGTCCTTTAAGTTTCATATTTTGCATTTTGAATTTTACTTGAATAAAAACTTGGTATTTGCAAGATGTTTTACATATAAGTAGGTAATATTTTTCCTTTTTGCAAGAATTTGTTGAATTAGCAAATAGAATATCCAAGCAAGTTTAACAACCAAAAACAGTTAAAAACCCGATATTGGTTGGACTTTCCATTAGCAAGAACTGAGAAAAAACGAACTGCATTATACACAATTTCACAGCGCTTTCTTCGCTTAGCTGGTTTCCTGGGAGCAGCAACTGGTACTCCTGAGGACCAGGCACACCACTTTAGGTGGGCACTTCGCACCTCGGTCGCGAACAATCTGGTGTGTGCTACGTTCAATACAGTAGCACAAGTGGCCGACGCAGCAAGGAAGCTAGAGATGCTGCAGGAACGAGATGAGTTCGGGGAAGCTGAAAGACCCGACAAGAGGCAGAAAACTGGGGACCGGTCTCAGCCGGCTACTCAGCAGCAGCCTCATCAGCCCAAAGGAAACGGTCACACTAACGACCGTTCTGTTGTGGAAAGGCGTAGCGGTAATGACAATTACCGTAACAACGATGGACACTCCAACAACAGCAGGAACCACGGTAACGGGAAGGACCAGAACCACAGGGGTTCGCAGCCTAACCGTTCAGCTATCACTGGCCCTCAGCAAGCAAGGACTCCTGCTGGAGGATTCACTCATCCTCTTTGCAATACTTGCCATCGCAGACACCCTGGCCCATGTCGTCGTGATTCCGACGCGTGCTACAAGTGTGGTCTCCCTGGCCATCGTATGAGAGATTGCCGTAAGGGTGAGATGGAGGGTACCTCGGGTCATGCTGATAATAAGCCGCCTCCTACCATTGGGCGTGTCTACACAACATCTCGCGATCAGGCAAACAAATCTACAGGTACCATTACTGGAATTTTGTATATGTACGGCCAAGCTGCATGTGTTCTTTTCGACACGGGTGCCACTCACTCAGTTATTTCCACTACATATGCTAAGAACATCAGGACACTTCCCTTGCCATTAGAAAATAGGCTTACCATTTCCACGCCTTTGAGGGACTCTGTATTAATAACTCATGTATACAAGAGTCTTCCTCTAGAGTTTGACGATAAAGTTCGTGCAGTAGATGCACTTCCCCTAGACATGATTGAGTTCGATATGATTCTCGGCATGGACTGGCTACCCAAGCACCATGCTACCATAGACTGCCACTCATATCGGGTGATCTTCGGCGACATTAATGCACCAGAGTACATTTATAACGGGTTCATACCCGGACGGTCTGTACAAGTCATATATACCTTGCAAGCACGTGCATTACTGTCACATGGCTGTGAGGGTTATCTAGCTACGGTTCACGACATGGATGCTGAATCCCCATCGATTCAGGATCAACCAGTAGTTTCGGAATTTCAAGACGTCTTCCCAGCTGAACTCCCCGGCATACCACCTGCACGAGAAGTGGAGTTCAACATCGACCTCGTTCCAGGAGCTGAACCAATCTCTAAGGCTCCGTATCGTATGGCTCCCATAGAGCTAAAAGAACTGAAGGACCAACTGCATGAACTTCTTGAGCGAGGGTTCATTAGACCAAGCGCATCTCCATGGGGCGCACCGGTCTTGTTCGTTAAGAAGAAGGACGGCAGCATGCGACTTTGCATAGACTACCGTGAACTTAATAAGATTACCCTCCGCAATAGATATCCACTACCACGTATAGATGATCTGTTTGACCAACTTCAAGGAGCCAAACACTTCTCAAAGATCGATCTAAGGTCAGGCTACCATCAGCTAAGGGTTAAAGAGCAGGATATTGCCAAGACTGCTTTTTGTACCCGCTATGGCCATTATGAGTTTGTAGTCATGCCATTCGGCCTGACTAATGCTCCAGTAGTATTCATGGATCTGATGAACAGAATCTTTCATGAATTCCTTGATAAGTTTGTCATTGTATTCATCGATGGCATCCTGATTTTCTCAAAGTCCACGGAGGAACACGAAGACCATCTCCGTACGATACTACAGATTCTTCGTCAGAAGCAGCTGTATGCGAAATTCTCCAAGTGTGAGTTCTGGTTAAACAAAGTGGCATTCTTAGGTCACATTGTATCAGCAGAAGGGATCACTATGGACCCAGCGAAGGTTGAGGCTATCACTAAATGGCCAAGACCAACTTCAGCGACAGAAGTCTGCAGTTTCTTGGGCTTAGCTGGATATTATCGCAGATTCGTGGAGAACTTTTCCCGTTTGGCACTACCTCTCACCAAACTGATGCGAAAAGGAGAGAAATTCGTCTGGACGGAAGAACGAGAGAAGAGCTTCGAAGACCTAAAGCAGAAGTTAGTATCTGCACCTATTCTTACTCTCCCATCTGGTACAGGTGGATTTCAGATCTACAGCGATGCATCGGGGAAGGGACTGGGCTGTGTTCTCATGCAACATGGGAAAGTGATCGCGTATGCTTCACGGCAGCTTAAGCCCTATGAAGAAAACTACCATACGCATGACTTGGAACTTGCTGCAGTGGTGTTCGCATTGAAAATATGGAGGCACTACTTATACGGAGAATCATGCGACATTTTCACGGATCACAAGAGCTTGAAGTATATCTTCACTCAACGTGAATTGAACATGAGACAAAGGAGATGGTTGGAACTGTTGAAGGATTATGATATTAACCTACATCCCGGAAAGGCTAATGTAGTAGCAGATGCACTCAGCAGAAATTCCGGAATGATCAACGGCATTGAAATCAAGGAACAAAACATAAGAGACTTGGAGCGGCTAGACATCGAAATCATGGTACGTGGGCAGCACGGATACTGGGCGAATCTTAGAGTAGAACCCGAGTTACTGTCTAGGATCAAGGAAGCTCAGAAGGATGATGGAGAAATATGGGCGATAATTCAGAATTTGGAGAGGCAGACAGAATTCAGAATGGACGCAGACGGTATCGTTTGGTAGGGCATGAGACTTTGTGTTCCTGACAATCAAGAACTCCGGGAAGCATTGTTAGATGAAGCTCACAGCTCCCCAATTTCAATACATCCTGGGTCGACAAAAATGTACCATGACATCAGACAGTACTTTTGGTGGAGTGGTATGAAACAGGATGTAGCCACGTATGTCTCCAAATGTCTTACCTGCCAGCAGGTTAAGATTGAGCATCAGCGATCGGGCGGTCTCCTTCAACCGTTGGATATTCCAGAGTGGAAGTGGGACAAAATCACCATGGATTTTGTTACCGGTATTCCGCCTACCAAGAAGAAGCACGATGCCATTTGGGTCAACGTCGATCGACTCACCAAATCAGCTCATTTCTTACCGATACGCAAGGAAGATCCGGTAAGTAAACTCGCAGATACTTACAGAAGGGAGATCATGAGACTCCACGGTGCTCCCTCCAGCATCGTCTCAGACAGAGATCCTCGTTTCACGTCGCGATTCTGGGAAGGTCTGCAAAACGCTTGGGGTACACAACTTAAGCTGAGTACGGCCTTTCATCCTCAAACGGACGGACAGTCGGAGCGAACAATTCAGACATTGGAAGATATGTTAAGGTCGTGTGCGTTGGAATGGACAGGTGATTGGGACGATTACATCTGTTTGGTCGAGTTTGCATACAACAACAGCTGGCACGCAAGTATCAAATGTGCTCCTTTCGAAATGTTGTATGGCAGGAAGTGTCGCGCTCCAATCTGCTGGGATCAAGTGGGAGAGCGAACACTCGAAGGACCAGAAATTATAGAAATGACCAATGAGAAGATCGAAGTAGCTAAGCAGAAGCTGCAGGAAGCACGGTCATGTCAGAAGAGTTACGCTGATAAGCATCGTAGGGACATACATTTTAATGTGGGAGACCACGTCTTCCTCAAGGTTTCGCCGGCGCGTGGTGTTAAACGCTTCGGGATCAAAGGGAAACTCAGTCCTCGTTTCATCGGATCGTTTGATATCATTGAACGAATCGGTGAAGTATCTTACCGATTGGCGTTACCTCCTCAGCTTTCGCACGTGAATAACGTGTTTCATGTGTCCTTACTCAGAGGGTACAAGTATCATTTCCTTCACATGGTTCAGTATCCACTGGAACAGATACGTGAAGATCTCACTTTTATAAAGGAACCCGAACGAGTTCTTGACAGGCAAGAACGAGTCATGAGAAGGAAGACGATTCCATTCATCAAAATTCTTTGGAGGGACCATACCGAGCGGGAAGCCACTTGGGAAACGGAGGAGTCTATCCGGGCTTCTTACCCTCACTTCATATTTTGAGTTCGGGTATGTTACTTCTTTCCAGTTTACTTTATCTATAATTCGGGGACGAATTATTCTTTTTAGGGGGGAAGAATTGTAAAACCCGCATGCTTTTACCATGAATAGTGCCCTTAAGATCGTACGTCCTAGATTAAAACTTACCCTATTTAGTATTGATCACATTCATGTGCTAATAATCAAGCAAGTGCATACGTGTATGACATGATAAGTATCGATTACGTACAAACTCATGATAAACAGTTAAAAGATATTTCACGTGAACATAATTAAATCATGATCACCATTTTAAAACACGAACTAAAATAATTACGTAAGTACTTAATTACGAGTGTAAATAATACGATAAACTACATGATAAAATAAACAGAAACACTTTAAACACGAACACGTTTAACCACGAACGAACACGAAACATCGGGACACGAGAAAAGGTACGGGTACCCCATGTGGGGCCCCATACCCACGGCACACATAACTAAATGGGCTTAGCCCATTGACTTTTTACATGAAAGGGGGGGTTATGGTAAATATTCATTTCATTTTTACATTTCAAGAAAATAAGCATTTAACCTAAAAAGGTTTTTCTCTCCTCCTCTTGGTCTCTTTGTGCCGCCACCTTAAGGACCACCATAGGTGGTTGTTGATTGATTTTGATCTTGAAAACCATTGCTATAAACCGTGTTTGATCATCCTCTTCCAAGCTACGTATTGGTATATCATTCTAAACCTTTCTTTTTAATTCTTTTTAAATCTTTGATTATTTTCATGAACATGTTATTGTTATTCTTATTAAAACATGATAATTAAACATAGATCTAACATGTTTTGGGGTTAATTAAAATCAAAGGTTGTTATATGAGGGTGTTTGTTTTTGGCCGCCTAGTATAACCAACCCGAGGGGGGTTCGGTTTGCTTTTAGCCGCCACCACCAAGACCATTTTGGTCTTGGTTGGTGCATGTGGGACCCACGGCAGCAAGGGGACACAAGTATCCCGAGTTGGCTCGGGGTACGGTGTCGAGTTCATGCCCGATTCATGGTTCGTTGGTTAAATCATGATTTATGCTACATGTTAATATTATGAATTATGAACTTAGGATATAAATTAATTAATAACATGAGATATTAATTAAACCATGACTTAGGTTATTTCTTAATTATTAATTTAGCATGATATTAATTTAACCTAAGTATTTTTATGTTATAAGTTATAATTAATTAATTATTTAAAACATGCTTATAATTAATTAATTTAGACATTACTTAGGTTATATTATTAATACATATTAATATACATTTTAACCTAAGTAATTTATTCCATTTTAATTAAAACATGTTATACTTTAATTAAAATGCTTAACCTATAGTTTAATTAAAATGCATGAAATAATAATTAAACTATACACTATATCATATGACTTAAGAAATAAGCTTATAAACACTTAGACTTATATTTTAGCTTATGCAACCAGCTTAATTCTAATTATGGAAACTTCTATTTATAGAAACTTAATTAAATAAGGCAACTAATCTAATCATGGAAACCTTCTATATATGGAAACTTATTTAATTAAGGCAGCTGATCTATTTTTGGAAACTTTCTATTTTTGGAAACTGATCTATTTTAAGCAGTGAATTCTATTTTTGGAAACTTTCTATTTTTGGAAACTTTCTATTTTTGGAAACTTTCTATTTTTGGTAACTTTCTATTTTTGGAAACTTTCTATTTTTGGAAACTTTCTATTTTTGGAAACTTTCTATTTTGGAAACCTGCTATTTTTGGAAAGTTACTTATTATTACATAGTAAGTATAATAATACATGAATTACCAGTAATACTTTATCAGATTAATCAGAGTACAAGGTAAACACAGATAGGGCTTTAAACAGTAAACCATGACCTAAAACATACAAAGTAAGCTAAGATGAGACATAAAACCCAGTACGTAATCAGTGATTCGATACTTATACACGTGTGTATTCATGTAGCGTTAGTGATCCAGAAGTAGGAGTCTTTCTTCCGTTCATTCACTGGACTTGAGGTACGGATTCCCGTCCTTTCAGTATGGACATTCTTTCCTTATTAGGATTTCCCCGTATGCAGCCAACTGTTTTCCCCAGTATTTGTTTTATTGTTTTGAACTGCTTATGTTTAATTAGCATAATCTATAGCCATATACAAGCATGACCAGTTTCACCTAGTTATGGAGGTACCATAACCATAACATTGGAGGCACCAATGTTATGACTTCCCCACGGCAGAGTGATTGCTCGTGGCGTCCCTTTCAGTTTTGGCCATATTATTATATCATGTGGGGCGTATGGGTGCATCCTAGTTACATGTTTTATTCAGTATTTCATGGTGAATGTGGTGTGTGCCTTGCATCCTTCACAAGGAGTTGATCCCTCCTACCCAGACCAGTATATTAATTAGAGGCATCCCCTCTAATCAGCATGATGAGGTCACCCCTCCAAGTATTCATGCACGTGACCTTTTCATGACCTATATGGGCTATGGTATATATATGTTAAAACAGTTTTCATAAGATAAACATGGCTTTTCAAACTATAAAACCAGTTTTCTCAATACTTAACCAGTCTACTCAGAACTTAGTCTTCCGCTGTTATATGTTACATGCTTATTCTATTTCATGCTATATTGTACATCCGTGCACTGAGCGTCTTGCTCAGCCGGTTTCCTTTTCATGTTCCCAAAACGGCAGGTACTCAGGGACGCTCGTAGATCTCAAACGTACGTGCATATGGACTGGAAGCTTTACTGTCTTTCTTTACTTTATGCATTTCCTTTACTTTAATACAGCTTGCAATGGACATTGTTTCGTCCTTTCCTTTTACGGTCTTTATGTTTGTGTGTGATGAGCTCTACTTTGGGTTACCGATGTTTGATTCCGGTATTTCCCTTTTATGGTCAAATAATGCTTAGACATTTATCCTTGTATGCTTTGATGACACGCCATGATTATGCGTAAGATTCCATTTCCAAAATGGGGTGTTACAAAGAATCTTACCATTGTTGCTTTCCAGTTGACACAGGCTTGATTCATAAGAATCTCACAAGTCACCTACCGTAGCGCTGTTTGATGTTGACGCTAGAAGGATTTCCATTCGTCACTGTGGATATTAATGAATATCACTCTGAATGTTCTGGCAAGACCATAAAGATATTGCGTAGAAACCTGAAACGAGTTTGAATCAATTCAGAATCAAACCACTGTTGCTTTTCAGTTTTGCACATGTTCAATTCATAAAGAATCTTGCATATGACCTACCGCAGTGCTGTTTGATGTTAACACTGGAAGGATTTCCACTCATCATTGTGAATACTAAGTAGTATCACTCTGAGTGTTCTAGCAATATCACAAGGATATAGCGTAGGACTCTCTTGATCTTCATCCGTGTGTCCTAACGAGATTTGATTGATCTCTTGGCTCTAGACTCGATTTGTGCACTTTTAGTGATCGGAGGCTGGAGCAGATGCCACCTATTCAATATCAACTATCTCGGAGTGAGAAAGTCAATAGAAATCGTGTTGATCTCCGTGACAATAAAACAAACTTCTTTTGAGAGAAGTCTGAGTAGCTAGGAAAGGGTTGTGCTTCACATCACTAGGTCCATGATGAGTTTGTCTTCATGATGAGTTGACCCGGTTTCTGCCTAAGTTGTATGGAGGGCTTCTTTCTTTACACCCTTTATCCTTACATTTCTTTTTCATTCTTCAACCCCTTCAATGCTTACCAAGACATCATTACTAGCACCTTGTTGTGATAATTCCAGTGCTAGCATCAGTACTTAGTCGGCATTCAGCTACGTTCACATTCTACTCCATCTTTCCTAAGGACTTCTAATAATCTATTGGATTGTCCCTGGGAAGATCACTCCGGTTCTGGTTGGATCATAGGACTTAACCCTAACCACCCTTTTGACACCAATAACGTCGTGAATTAAAGATGTTGTGGGTATTTGATCGTAACCATGAAAACCACTTTAAATTCTAACAAAGTGTTTGAAAAACATTTAACACCTTGCTAGTTTTATCGTTTCAGAAATGCTCCCCCTTCACATGTGCATCGATAATCGAAAGTGTTTCGCACATGTAGGTAAGAGTTAAAGTGCTTTAGTCTTATATTAGATCACATTTTAATCACATTTTCTCCCCCTATCTCTAATATATAAAATCTTTTGATATTAGAGATACCAAATTTGATTAAAATATATTTTGAAAAAATAGTCTTGAAATCTCTGGGAGAAAGATGTGTTAATCTTTTGCATGAAGTTAAAATGCTCCCCCTCAAAAATTGATCCAATTGAATTGTCATTGTGAGGATATGATCCACATTTCGCTTTTTGAGGATGGGAGTTGTTGAACACACAATTTTTGAAAGATTTTGAATAATCATTGAAAAATTCTTGAAAAAATTGTGTTCAACGCTTTTTGAAAAATCAATTCTTTTTGTCGAAATGTTTTTCTAAAGCATAAACTTGAGTTCATAGACTTTGAATGTCTTGACGAATCCACTCAAGTGTAAGAAGATTTCTCTTCTTTTGCTGAGGGTAAGGGTACTAAATCGTACACTCCCCCGTGAATATCGATCCGGGTTGCAACCTGAAAGTGATTACAAGCCATTGTGTTGAGCTCAAAACGTTGAATGTTTTGTGACAAGCTCAACCCGTGATAGATTGCTCTACCCGTTGTTTGGAAATATTTGTCCAAAATAGACAATTTCCTTTATTAAAAGAAGAAATGACATGTTTTGAAAAATATTTAAAACTTTCATTCGAGCTTTATATACACACCCGTGTCGTTATTGAGCGACATTTCTAGGCACGTCCATATTATCGATACTGAAAGACATGTCGAGAAGAATATTTTTGGATTTTGAAATATTTTTAATTTTGTGTTTTGATTTTATGTGTTTTATATTTTTGTATTTTGCTTTTTCAAAGATATTTACAAGTTGATGTTTGATAGATAATCAAGCAGGCACCTTTACCAGTGTGCCTAACGAGGTACTCAAACCTATCTTTCGACAGAGCTTTCGTAGACAAGTCGGCTAATTGGTAATCCGTTCCAACAAAGTATAGTTCAACGATACCTCTTTCAACTTGTTCCTTTATGAAGTGGTATCTGACATCGATGTGCTTCGTGTGGGAATGCTGTACCGGGTTGCAGGAGATGGCTATGGCAGACTTTGAGTCACAGTACATAGGTACTTTATCAAAGTGGAAGCCATAATCCGTGAGTTGTGTTCTCATCCAAAGAACTTGAGCACAACACGCAGATAGAGACACATACTCAGCTTCGGCTGATGAAAGTGACGTGCAATCCTGCTTCTTGGAAGACCATCCCACAAGCTTATCTTGACCTAGAAACTGTGCACCACCAGAAGTACTTTTTCGTGTATCAAGACACCCTGCATGATCAGAATCTGAATAGGCCGTTAGAAAGAAACCGGTTTCCCTCGGATACCAGAGTCCCAAATGAATGGTATTCTTGAGGTACCGAAAGATCCGTTTAACCTCTTTGAGGTGCTTTTCAGTGGGTCGTGCTTGATATCGTGCACAATAGCATGTAGCATGATGAATATCTGGTCTGCTTGCTGTCAAGTACATGAGGGACCCGATCATGGAACGATATCTCGTTTGATCTATGGGTAATCCTTCCAAGTCAGCATCTAGGGATGTGGTTGATAATGGTGTCCCAACGGGGTCACATGAGGTCATACCATGCTTTTTGATTATCTCTTGACAATACTTAGCTTGGTTTATAAAGATACCACTTGGGGATTGGTGAACTTGAATTCCTAGAAAGAATTTTAGTTCGCCCATCATTGACATTTCAAATTTGTTGTGCATTACTTTTTCAAACCATTTTGAAAGTTTTGGGTTTGTAGACCCGAAAATAATGTCATCAACATAAATTTGCACAAGCAAAATGTCATCCCCATATTTATAAGTGAATAGAGTTAGATCAATGGAACCTTTTGAGAAACCTTTGGATACCAGAAATTTTGAGAGCTCGTCGTACCACGCCCTTGGAGCTTGCTTGAGTCCATAAAGTGCTTTGTGAAGACGGTACACCTTGTCAGGATAATGAGGATTGACGAATCCTTCCGGCTGCGTGACATAGACTTCTTCCTTCAAAGGACCGTTAAGAAATGTCGTCTTTACGTCCATTTGATACACAGTGAATCCCTTATGTGCAGCATAAGCAAGAAAAATCCTGACTGCTTCCATCCGAGCAACTGGTGCAAATGATTGTTCGAAATCAATACCCTCTTTCTGTCCATACCCCTTAGCTACTAGCCTAGCTTTGTTCTTGATGATCGTATTCTCTTCATCCATCTTGTTTTTCCAGATCCAACGAAGATTTAAAGGAGTCACATCGTATGGTCTGTCAACAAGTTCCCAGACTTTAAGTCTTTCAAATTGGTGAAGTTCATCCGTCATCGATTCAATCCAAGCATGATCAGCGATGGCTTCTTTGATGTTTTTCGGTTCAGCAGTACTCACGGCGAGGGCGAACATATAAACATCGCCATCAGTGGCTAGTTGTCGTCTTGTACGAACAGCCTGTGAAGGGTTTCCAATTACGTGAACCAAAGGATGTTCTCGGGTCCAATGATGTGTTGACGGATGTCGTTGATAAAACGTATGCATATTTGACGGATCAACATGGCGAGTAGAAGACTCTCCAGTTTCGTGTACCGGTGTACCGAATGGGTTGATAAATTCGTCTTCGTCAAATAATGCATCGTCTGCTTGATTTGTGTTCTCTGGAGCAATGACAGTAGTTGTGGATGTTGTAGGATCGATTGTTAATGTGATATTCTGAGGAGGTAAATCTGCAACAACCCGTGTTGAAGTAGATGAAGTTGTATCCTTTTGTTAACGATGAACGGTATCATCATTCTTATCATGAGTGATAGCGGAAGACTTCGATGCAACTTGTTTCTCCCCCGTGAAATATTCATCATACATTGGTCCATATAACATTTCCAACTCTTCAAGTGTCGTGTCCACTGTCATATCCGCTCTAGGAACATGTTCAGGAACCAGCTTTGAACTTGACGGTTCATTGTTGTGGTCTTGAGTTCTGAGTTCCGTGCGGTTGTGAACGGAAGTCGTTTGTCGTTGTGGATCGGGACTTAAACTGCCTTGTTCAAGTGCCATTGTGTTGCTTACTTGTGAAACCCCTGAGACACATATTTCTCTGATATTTGTTTCTTCAGCAACCAAACTCTGAGAGTGTCTTTTGTTGAACGGTATAAATAAGGAAAACCTTTATGTTCTTGTTGAACCTTTACTTGATTACCTGCACTTTCATCAGTAGTTTGTATGCTTGCATATTTGTTAGTGATATCTTTGTGAGAACCATGTGGGGGTTCACAGTGAACCTTTGTCGTGCTAGAGGGAAATATTTTTCCAGTAGGAACCCATTTAAGACCAGTTGTTTTGAAGATTCTACCTGTTTGTCTCCACTTAAGACAGGGTCTAGAAAACTTAGCTTTCTCATGCACCGCGGAAGACTTAGTTGGAGAAAAACTATTTCCTATTGGGTTCCATCTTTGAGATGCTCTAGCTGTTTGGTTCACCTTGTTCAGGACTTTAGTGATGCAATCATCATGAATGGCATTAAACACACATTTGTTACATTTCGTGCAAACAAAGTGCTTAGTATCTGAGAAGGATCTAGTGTTCCTAGGATAGGCTGATTTGGGCACATCATAGAAGGGTCTAGAATTCCTAGATGTGTGATTAGCGCTCCTAGGTTTCGGTTGGGTCCTATCTCTTGCTTGTGTCTTTATCTTAGCATCCTCTAGATAGCTTTTATGACCCGTGTCATTTGAACTCCGCCTAGGCATGTTCTTGTGGCTATTGCTAGAGTTGCTTGAATCATTCATGTGATTGGGTTTTACATAGGCAGAATATCTTAAGGAGTATCTAGATTGTGGAGTGACAGTGTTTGGCAAATTGCTACGCATGTCAACTTGGGATGCAAACCTCGAGTTCGATGTTTTGGGTTGTTCAGATTTAAACGCATTCGGTTGTCTAGAAACTGAGCGGTTTCTGAATGGTTGAGTAGGAGGTTTCCCCAAGATAGACTGATTTGCTAACTTAGTATCCACACTATTTCCTTTTAGCTTCCTTAATTCATTTTTCACTGCTGTTAATGCAAAAACCTTTTCTTGAATCTGAGCTTTCAATTGCTCATTTTGTAGAAGTAATTGAGCGACACGTTGTTCTAACTTAATGTTTATATTATCAAATATGTCGTTATCAGCATTCGCGTCATTACTATCTACAGTGTCGATAGGTTGCACAGATATTCCACTTACTGAAGCAGGCGGAGGACTTGGATTTTGAGAAGCCAACTTTGATTCTAACAAATTTATTTGTTTCACAAAATGTTATTTTTCCGCATTAGAATCTTGAATCTTACGATCCAGTTTTTGTTCAAGAACAACGTTTGCTTTTTCAAATTTTTCAAAATAAGATTCAAATTTGTCATTTTTCTTTAAAAACTCGAGTTTGGCATCCTCAAAATCTTTTGTCTTTTGAGCTAACATAGTTTCAAGCTCATGAATCTTAGAATCAATATATTGATGATCATCATACACAGCATTTAATTGTACCTCAGCCATTGGCTCCTCATCATATATGGGTCTGATATCTGCATCATCGGTTGCTTGATCATTCCCTGAGTTGTTGCTGGTATGCTGCTTTTCTGATTCTGTCCCGCTACTTTCTGTGCCAATCGAACAAGCATCCAATGTTTTACCATCATCTACATTGCTCTCGTTCTGCTGCATTAATCTGTTATTCACCCTTCTTTCAATTTTTAGTTTATGACTTGTTCTTTCAGCAATGGACTTCCTTATAGCACTCATGTGTTGAAGAAATGTCTCCTTGAATTCTTGAACTTCTAACCGAGTATATTCAAAGAAGTATTTGTTGATGAATTCTCGATCATAGTGTACAGAGACCTGTGTATCAAAGAATTGCTGAAACTGATTCTCGAGAACCAAAACCGCATCTATGGATTCAACCTCTTGAAATTCATCATTGGCAAGTTGTTGTTCAAGGTGATCTAAATTGAGTAGCATTGTGCTTGTGAATGTCTCAACATCTTGTCCAGTGAGTGACATGAATACCCGTTTGAATCCAAGTTCGACGCGAGTGCCTTTTAAATCGTCATTTGAAAGAACTTGAAGGTGTGACTGGAGTGATCTAAAGTGTGTCATGCATCGTTCTTTTGCAACCGACATCTTGGATTTGAGTGCATGCACATCTTGTGTTACGGAATCCATAATGGGTGACACAGTTGATGAATTGACTTTGGATCTTAAGTAGATATGGTGTGATTGGTTTGTGGTTGCAATTTCGAAAATTCCGATTTTTTCTCATTCCGACAATAAATTCCTCAGTCCGACAAAACGGTAAACTGAAAAATTTGTCTTACCAAATTTTGAAATCAAGTCCGAAATAGCCAAAAACTAATAGGGAAAAATTTTGAAAAGTGAAAAATTTTGACAAAAATAAAACCTAAAAATGGCCTAAAAATTTGAATTTGGTCCGAAAATTTGAATTTTTGGTCGAAAAATTTTTCGCATCGCCAAAATTTGAAATCGAAGCATAAATGGCCTAAAAATGGTCTAGGAAAAAATAAATTTTAAAATGGTTTTCCCGCCAAAAAACTCTTTTTTTTTTTTTAATCTTCGTGTAAACGATATTACGAAACTAGTCTAGATGGTGGCTAAGTCGAAAAATACTCGAACAAAATTTAGCTAAACAAGTCATCGGAATGTGCATCGGAATGTGCCATCGGAATGTACATCGGAATGTCCATCGGAATGTGGCTTAGATCGCAATGCACTGTCGGAATCCCAGATCGCAATGTACTGTCGTAATCCCAGATCGCAATGTTCAGACCAGAATATGTACCTATCGAAATCCCAGATCGGAATATGTAGATCGCAATAATCTGTCACAATAACACCTATCGCAATGTGGCTGTCGCAATGTGGGCAGAGTAACGTTTCAAGATTGCCTTAAATCCTCGCAATCCAGATCGCAATAACGATCTCAATAAGCGTCGGAATAAGGGGGACTATCGCAATACTGATCGCAAAGTAAAACCCTAGGGTTATTGCGATCGAAACCGTACTTACCTTTTCCGAAATTTAAGCTGTCGCAATAAGGGACCTTATTTCCAATTTTTTAGGCAACGATTTTAGCAACTTTTAGGCAACAAATTTAGCAACTTTTAGGCAACAAGATCGTGTTTTTAACCAAACCAAAACAACCAAATCTCTACAACAAGTATATAGAAGATTTGTAGCAAGATATAGAACACGAAAAACACAAAAAATTTGAATTCGAGATGATTTATTGATTAAATCATACGAATCAAATATAATAACAACAAACCAATCACAAAACTACCCCATGGCGATTGATACCAATTTTTGTCCCTAATATATGATGTTATAATACACGAATTAAAGAAAGAAAGGTAGATATGAGAAGAATTCTAGAGAGAGAAAGTAGTGAGAGAAAGTAGAGAGAAAATGGTTGGAACTAGGTGAATGTTAGATTGAGAAGTGAGAATACAAAATGAACCAACAACCTTCCTAACATGCTAGGAAGGGTATATATAGTCCACCCACATGCGGGCTTCTTTATGGACTATATGGTTTGGGCCGGGCTTTCCTTTTGGGCTTTGGTTACTTATTAATGAACCTTAGCTTAAAGTTAAGCCCGTAATAACACGACTAATATACAACCTATTACAACGTTCTAAAATACGATACATAATAAACATATGACCGAGTATTCTTGTTTGGCTCAATATTTTGAGGCTAACAAATAATGACATGGAATCGTCCAGCTGTCGGATCCTGCGGGCTCCCATCCTTAGCAAAATTAAGCATTAGCATTATCTGAGAAATAACATGTAAATATGTCAACATAAAGCTGAGTGAAATTCATAGGTTTAATAAGTGGTAATGTGAAATACAAACATTAGTTTTATAAATAGCAACAGGATATGATTTAGTACCGTCGTACAAAATCATTCGTATTAATTTATTGCAATAGCTCACGACACCGAAGCTTTAACATAAATGTTTTACCCCTAGTAAGTATCTAGTCAAAATACTTAGGTAATTAAATGTAAGTGCGTCAAGGTAATTGGGACGGGGATTGTTAATCCCGATGGATCCATCCACAACATTCGCGCTTGCAAAATGTGAATTAACGGTTCATGATGTAGGGGCTTTTTGACTAAGGTATTAATGCAATAAGTAAATGTATAATCTGGGGAAAGCATACCGTTCTTGAATAGCATACTAAAAGTTTTAAATGATTGTATTCGACCCATGTTATTCTCACCCCGAAATTTGTAACAAGTATATAAGAAAAGGGGCTATGAACTCACCTTTAGTAAGTAATCACAAGGTAAAAGGGGCTGAGCAAAAAGAAGTCTTCACGGACCTATGCAATGGTGACGCGTAATAAGAATGCGTTCAAAGAAGCAATAACGTTTTAGAAGTGGCGGGACATAGTATGACTAGGTAACTTGCGTGCGATGGCGAGACCTAAGCTTAAGTTGAAATTGACCAAAATACCTTGAACCTACTGTTTTAACATGACATTAACCTTAAATGATGGTCCAAGCATTTATGTGTGGGTTCCGAACACGTTTAAGACTCGGTTTAAAAAACCAAAACAAGGGACTGCATTCAGTTTTCTGAAAATGGCTTTGAAGAATTGGTCATATCTAAAAATCTATAATAGTACAGAAGGTGAAATTTCTTGACATGTATAGGTATTTCTCTTACCTTTCTAAGTTTGGCAAAAACAGACCTAGAACTATTTTCAATCAACGGGAATTCCATTTTTAGTGGCAGACTATCAAAACAGAAAGTTGTAAACGTCTTACGATGCCTTCAGTAACTTGAGCACAAATCCCAAATGGTATAAGATTTTGACACCAAACCAAAAAGAAAAGTTGTCTTATGATTTCACCTACTGTAAAAAGTTATAAAATCATAAATTCATCCTTTTTACCCAAGTCAATTTACCCACGTTTTAAGCATAACATTCAGATTTGACATAGTTTAGTAAAACGGCCGTTACGGGCACATCCAGACACTTCCCGTTTCCATCCAGCTCACCACATACTAAGCACATCAGTGGGTATCCATTTTTCAAATAAAAACAAGGTCATATGTTTAAGAAAACTTTGCCATGACCTGTTTGTTTCTGTGGTGATTTCCATACTATCAAAACGACCTCAATTAGCAACCTAATCGCGAACAAGCAACTCTTAAGCTATACCAAATCGCCACGCAAGTGTCCTAAGTCCTAATATGCCCTAAGTATTCATAATATCAGTGGGTTTCACCCATTATTTCAAAATCAATGACCAAAGTGAATCAAAAATGCTAATAACATCAAAATCAAAACACTAGTTAGGATTATACCTTCACAACTAGTATGAATCAACCAAAACACAAACAACCTCGATTCCTTCCTCTTTGATCATAAAAATTTCGTGGCCCTAGGTCATAATAACATACCCAAATCAAAGTTTTATCCAACAAAATAAGGTTTTATGCATTGGAACAACAAAAACAAACCTAGGATTTCATAAAAACATCATCAAATCATAAGATTTTATGATTTTTGATCTCATGCAAAAACTTGATGCATATTAAAATTAACACATGGGTTTGATTAGGAATTGAAAAACAATCATGGGACTAGTAGTAATTTACCTCAAATAAAAAAATCAGTGGTTTTGGAGGGTGGGGGTGATGGGTCGGCCTAAGGAGCAAGAGGAAAGAACTGTGTTGTTGTTGTTTTTTTATTATTTCAAATGTTTTGTAGATGTGTTTGTTTGGTATCATTGTTTAAGTATAATGGTCAAAAAAAATTCAATATGGGCTCCCTAAGATTAATTCCAGCCGAAAATACTCCAAAATGGCCTAAAATTTTAGTGTTAAGCTCTAGAAAATTTACGGGTTTAAATAACGTGTCGTTTCTGACAAAAACCGAGACTCGTTTATCTTTAAAACGAAATTTCTTTAAAATTACTCGTAAACACTCGTTTGGCCCGAATTTCACTAAGTTTGATCAAGGAGTCAAGAATAACTAGAAATCACATAAAAACAAATTTTATTGCGACGTTCGGACCCGAAAACCCAGTCCGACAGCCGGAAAACGCAAAAACGCAAAAGTTCACCATTGCGTCCGTAATTGCTCAAGATGTCGTTTTTCATTATTTTTAAGGCAAAGAGTCAATAATAAGACATATAAAATGTGATAAAACCTCATATAAATTACAAACATGAAGTTTGGGCATTTTGCTAAATAATATCGTAAATTAGCGAAATTCGTAGAATTTTATATTTAACTAAAAGCCGAGGATGACACGTAATCGCTGTAAAATAAACAGGGAATGTGGTGAAAGTGTGAATAAGCACGTATAACAGTTAAAAGAAAATTATCGAAATTCCGTGTTCTCACAGAAACTAAGGAGTCGATCCGGACTTCTTATCCTCATTTCCTCCCGTGATTCGGGTATGTTCTTTTCATCCATGTCATGTTTCTAATTCGAGGACGAATAATTCTTTTTAGAGGGGAAGAGTTGTAAAACTCGCATGAAAATACCATTAAACTAAAACTTTTAAATTTAATCAATACACGAAAAGTATTTACTTATATTTAATTATGTCACGACAAGTTATTATATGAAATATAAATTCATGTAATTAATAATACACAAGAACTCAAGTTATCGTGAAATATATAAACCGAACCTATAAGTTTAAACCTTACAAGCCTTTTAAGAAAAGAGGCCCAAGGCCCGACCCATTATTAAAATTTACAAACACATGTTTCATGTACTCATTTACAAGTTACAACAAAAACAAAGAAACCCAAAAAGGATTTGGAGCCTCCGGCCACACAAGGGAAAAAGGAAAAGGAAAAAGCTTAGTTTGGATGTTGAATCATTCGGGTGTGTTCGTGTTTATCATACCTTAATTTATTTATTTACGGTAACATTTAAACCTCGATCTTTTATATATTTTCTTCAAGAAATCATCCATGTATTTAATTAAATCATAAGAACACATGTTATAATAATAAAAACGGGAATGAAATCATGTGTGGTATGTTTGGTGCACGAAAACCGAGAACCCATCATGAGGGGTGCTCTCGGTTGGATTTTCTGACCATCCGCAGCCACAGTGGTTGGTTTGGTTTGCCAGCCGCAACCCCAAAAAGGGCCACAGTGGCTAGACTAGGCGAGGTAGTGGCAACCGAGGCCTACAGGTCTTGGTGGGAAAAATGTTGTTTTCGGTGGGAAAAGGTTGCTGACAGCCGCAACAATAAGGCTGTGGTGGTAATAACTCATGGGCAGCTGTGACAAATTAAGGTCAGTTGGTATTTTGGCTTAACAGCCGAGAGCATAAGCTCTCGGTGGAACTAGACATTGGGCAGCCGAGAGCTTTAGCTCTCGGTGGGGGTCTTTGTTGACTCGGCTAAACCACACAAGGGGGTGTTTGGTTTTGCTTATTTTATTCGGCTTAATTATTTTCGGGCTTATTAAAATAAATTGAATTAATTAAGTATGGGCATAACTAAACACGGCTAATGTACAAGAACTTATTAATAATTTAGCTTATTTAACCGGTTAATTAAATTATGGACTTATTATGAATCGGTTTAATTCGGCTTATTTTAGACTTAATTAAATTGGGCTTATTTAAAATAGCGTAATTATTACTTTGACTTACACTAAATTGAGCTTATTAAATACTAGCTTATTATTACATGACTTATGAAGAAGGGCTTATCAAGTTTGAGGCTTAATTAATAATCAATTACAAATCATGACATATTATTAATTAATAATCTACTATAAATCATGATATATTATTAATTAATAAGTAATTATAAATCCATGACATATTAAAGTTACTTATTAAGTAAACTAAATTAATATTGACTTAATACTTCATGACTTATAAGAATTAGCTTATTTAATATACTTATTAAACCATGACTTATATAAATTAGCTTATTCGATGAACAAGGTGAATTACTTACGTATATTAAACGAGCTTATTACTATTTATGGAAACTTACAAAAACTTACTATTTATGGAAACTTACTATTTATGGAAACTTACTATTTTTTGAAAACTTGCTATTTTCGGAAAGTTACTATATATGGAAACCTGCTATATTTGGGAAGTTACTATGTAACACCCCAAAATGTGATATGCGGAAGCGGTGAAGCTTGGGGCTGTTACGTCATTGTATCATAGTTCAAGGTACAAGAGAACGACTCTAAATAAGAAGTTTTATAAAAATACCTCGTTGAATTTAAATTAAAAGCATCACAGTACAAAAGGTCTCAGTTTCAAAAGATAGTGCAGCGGAATGTAAAAGTTTTAAACATCAACGAGATAATAGTTCAAAAGCATAGGTAAACAAATGTCTGAAGATAACCAAGAAATGCATGCGGACTCCAAGTACTTCACACAGCAGATACAACTCATCATCAATTACCTGAAATAAATGCTAAATTGGGTCAACATAAAGTTGGTGAGAATATAGGTTTCAAGTAAAAATTCATAGTCATTCAATTTCATATTTCATTTCATGTACACGTGCAACTATAGGAGATATATTGTCAAGTGTAGGATAAATTGGGTGTTCACAATATTTATGATAGCTAAGCTCATGACATCGAAACTAGTGATCCAGTGCATACAATAGATTGCATACATAAATTGCCCCAATGGAGTACCTAGCCAAGATGACTCCGTTCATACAAATGGTACACACTCGTCCGGCGTCAGAATGCCCGAGTGGAGGTTGTCAACCCTCAATAGATCTATCCGTAACATAAGAGCTTACTCCAGCAGAGTAACTAACGATTCACGATAGTGGGGACTATGGCTAAAGCAACTTAAGCTATCTCATAAATAGTGTTCATAAAGCGTTCACAGAAATCAAGTTTTACTTGCGTCCAGAAGCAAGTTATCAAAGCATTTATCACATCCCAAAATATTAAACATACAAAAATAGTTTAATAGGGATCTATAAACTCACCTCAAGCAACGATTCAAACCGCACAAGTAAGATCAAATAGTAGCGAGCAACTCTAGCAACAACCTAAATATAATACTATAGTTTAGGCGCTAGCAAATAAGTCACAATAGTTCATCACGTACGTTACTCATCGATCAAGTATATATTTTGTTGTTAAAATCGTGACTTGTAAATGTTATATCGTTATAAACATTATAGTATATATATACTTAGGCAAAAATATTTATTTTTGACTCGACGAAATTTTGACAGCCTTTCGGCGTAAATTTTAGTTTACCAAAATTTATCTTAACAAATTTTCCTACGTGAATTCTCACGAAAATTCGGCAGCCTTTCGGCGTCACATAAAAATTTGCCATTTTTAGTAAATACTCAAATCTCGTCCTAAAACCCCTATTTTCAACAATTTCTCAATCGCCAACAATTCAACAAGTCATTTTTCACAATAGTAACAATTTCCACTTCCAACGTTCAAACTTTCAATAGTATAACAAGTATTCACATTTCGAGCTAATACGCTTTTACAAAACAAGTCCAACATTCATACATACCATTTAGTAACCATTTCGACACTTAAAACAACTCCGTTTAACTCGAAAATGTCGTTTCGACCACTTTAAAAATCTGGACAGCAACCACTTATAGTGTTGTTCTCCAAAAATTAAGTTTTCCGACAACGAAATTTAAACGACCACAACTTACTCATTTTAGCTCCGTTTTTAGCCCATAATATATCGAAACGAAGGTATTAACTTATATTTTCATAATATCGTAGTAAACTAGTGTCAAAACAATTTTTACGACTCTCTACGCCTCTTACAAAAATCGGACAGATTGTATGTTCTCCGTAAAAACTCGTTTTTGACCATTTTCAAGCGTAACCACTAGTAGTAACACTACTAGTTCCTTCTAATTTTTCATAAACATCAACAAAATCAAAGATTTTTCCTCAAGTTTACAAATCCAAAATATACATACTTATATTTTTCACAAATCTTTCAATTAACCCATTTTCATGTATGGATCTAATAGATCCACACTTAATTTCCACAAATCTTAAAATATTTCATGACCAAAAATAATTTTTATCATTTTATTTCATGAAAATACTTGATGAGTAACATGCATGCATAGATCTACAAAGATTATGCATGGAAAAGGAAAAGATGAAAAAGGTTTAAGAAGTAACCTTGTGTAACGATTCTACGTAACCACAACGACCCGATCTATAATATAACCCACTAATAATCAACAAGAACTCTACTCAAATCATCAAACCAAGAAAGACCATTCTTCTTTATGCTTATACAAGCTCTAGGGTGATTTTGTTTTGTGTTAATTCTTGGTAAAATGAAGCTTTTAAAAATCAACAATGGTGGAATGTGTAGGTGTGTTTGTGCCGTATGTTTTGAGAGAGAAAGGAAGAGATGTGTGTTTTTTGTTTGAGGTGAAATGAAGTGTGTAAGTGAAATAATGGAAGGGTTTTTGGTTAATAAGTTAAAGGGTGTAAGGTTTATAACCTTAAGCTTAGAATGGCAAACTGTAAGGCCATGCACATGGTGCATGTTTTGGCCGGTTATGGGGGTCCCAAATGTGGGTAAATTATTCAAAAATTTTACTATGGTAATTAGTTAAAAGGTTTAAGGTAAAAAGGTTAGTTATTTTTAGGTAAATATCAAAAAGTATATAGTTAAGTTAAAAGTTACGTAAAACTTAAAAATTTGATGAAATATATAAAATTTACGATTTTTTGACGAAAACTGACATTTTATGATTGGTAAAGTATTTTATGCACGCTAACGATGGGTAAACGTAAAAACGACGTAAAATACGAAAACGCGTTACGTTAATTAAATATTCACAGTAAATACGATTTATTACTATAAATAGCAAAAATATTAAAATACAGGCATATATAAACATATACAGAAATATTTAAATACGCTGCTCAAGAAAATACGATCACGCTGTTAAAAACTAAACAGTTAAGCACATAATTCACAGATAACGAATAATCTCATGGATTATCGTCAATTCATTGACCGTCTCAGCACTTTGGTCAGGTTCACAGAAAATGTTCAGAATAATGACTGAGCTCAGTGTCAGGCCATTACTCGTCAGCAAACAGTTTTTCAGAAAATGCGGGATAACTTCCCGGTTCCAACACAGTTAAATCACATAGTTGACTAAATAAAAAGTCAAAGGGTAAAATAGTTATTTTACAAAGTAGGGAAAATTACCAGGTGTTACATCATCCCCTTGATAGAGAAGCTTTGTCCTCAAAGCTTAGGAGTGTCAAGGTTTCTAGAATTGTCAAAGAGTTGCGGATATTTCTTGCGAAATTGATCCTCACGCTCCCAAGTGAATTCAGGTCCACGTTTAGAATTCCACCTCACCTTGATGATAGGAATACGACTCTGTTTCAATCGTTTGACCTCACGGTCCATGATTTCAACAGGTTCCTCGACAAATTGCATCTTGTCGTCGATTCGGAGTTCCTCCAATGGTATAACGAGTGTTTCATCAGAAAGGAACTTCTTCAAGTTCGACACATGAAAAGTGCTGTGCACGCGGCTCAATGCTTGCGGTAATTCGAGACGATAGGCTACAGTTCCAACCTTTGCCAGAATTTTGAAAGGTCCAATATAACGGGGGTTCAGCTTTCCTCGCTTGCCAAAATGTACCACACCTTTCCAAGGCGATTCTATTAGCATCACTTTGTCTCCCACTTGAAATTCGAGAGGCTTACGTCGAACGTCGGCGTAACTCTTTTGACGATCACGGGCTGCTTGAATTCGGCTCTTGATTTGAACAATCTCCTCAGTCGTTTCACGGATGAGTTCAGGGCCAGTGAGTTGACTATCTCCAACCTCACTCCAACACACAGGCGAGCGACATTTACGACCATACAACGCTTCAAATGGTGCAGCCTTAATACTGGTATGATAACTATTGTTGTAAGAGAATTCCACTAGAGGCAAATGTCTGTCCCATTGCTTTCCAAAAGTCAAGCACACAAGCACGCAACATGTCCTCCAGCGTTTGAATAGTTCTCTCACTCTGTCCGTCAGTCTGCGGGTGATAAGCAGTACTCATGTCCAATTGCATACCCAACGCTTTCTAAAGTGATTTCCAGAATTCCGAAGTAAATCTACCATCTCTATCAGAAATTATCGAGATCGGTATCCCATGTTTTGTGACTATTTCCTTCAGATAGAGTCTCGTAAGCTTATCCATCTAATCATCTTCCTTCATAGCTAAAAAGTGTGCAGATTTCGTAAGTCGATCCACAATTACCCAAATTGTGTCATATCCGTTGGTCGTTATAGGTAGCTTAGTTATGAAATCCATGGTTATATTTTCCCATTTCCACATAGGAATTATAGGTTGAACCAACAATCCAGATGGTTTTTGGTGTTCTGTTTTCACCCTAGCACAAGTCAGACACTTTCCTACATACGTAGCAATTTCGGCTTTCATATTTGGCCACCAATATAGCTTCTTCATATCCTGATACATTTTGTCAGATCCTGGGTGAATCGAATACTTAGATTTATGCGACTCGTGCATAATCACGTCCCTTAGTCCTCCAAACCGTGGTAACCAACTTCTACCATTCAGACATAGCGTTCCATTATTGCTAGTCTCCAATTTCTTTGTAACCATTCCTCCTAGTTTCTCATCTTCAACATGTTCAGGCTTAAGAGCTTCGGTTTGTGCTTCACGAATTTGCACAGGTAAGTTCGGATTGATAACCATAGCTAACGATCCAACTCTACGTGTCATCAGTTGTTCCTTTCTACTTAGCGCATCCGCCACTACATTGGCCTTCCCAGGGTGGTAACGGATTTCACATTCATAATCGCTGAGCAACTCGATCCATCGACGTTGTCTCATGTTCAGTTCCTTCTGATCAAGAATATGTTGTAAACTCTTGTGATCGGTATAGACGACACACTTGGTTCCATACAAGTAGTGTCTCCACAATTTCAAGGCAAATACTACCGCTCCTAGCTCCAAGTCGTGCGTAGTATAGTTTTTCTCATGCGTTTTCAATTGTCGTGACGCGTAGGCGATAACTTTCTTCCTCTGCATCAACACAGCTCCCAATCCTTTTGATGATGCATCACAGTAGACCACAAAGTCTTCCGATCCTTCTGGTAACGATAGAATAGGCGCACTACACAACATTTGTTTCAAGTTTTGGAATGCTAATTCCTCCTTATCTCCCCATTCGTATTTCACCTTCTTTTGAGTCAACTTCGTCAATGGTTTCGCGATCTTCGAGAATCCCTCGATGAATCTTCGGTAGTATCCGGCGAGTCCCAAGAATTGGCGAATTTCAGTCGGTGTCGTAGGAGCAGTCCACTCCCTAATTGATTCAATCTTGGCAGGATCAACATGAATCCCCTTGCTATCTATAACGTGACCTAGAAATTGTACTCTTGGCAACCAAAAATCACACTTCGAGAACTTAGCGTACAATTCCTCCTTCTTAAGCAATTCCAATATTATCTTAAGATGTTCCTCATGTTCTTTCTCATTCCTTGAGTAAATCAGTATGTCATCGATGAACACAATGACAAACTTGTCCAAATACGGTTTACACACTCGGTTCATGAGGTCCATAAACACAGCAGGTGCGTTTGTCAAACCGAACGACATCACTTGGAACTCATAGTGTCCATACCTAGTCCTAAAAGCAGTCTTTGCAACATCTTCCTCACGGACTCTCAATTGGTGATAACCAGACCTAAGGTCAATCTTCGAGTAAACGCTCGATCCTTGCAACTGATCAAACAGATCATCGATCCTAGGTAACGGGTAACGGTTCTTGATGGTAAGTTTGTTCAACTCACGATAGTCGATACACATCCGAAAACTCCCATCCTTCTTCTTTACAAATAAGACTGGAGCTCCCCAGGGTGAAGAACTCGGTCTTATGAATCCTTTATCAGTCAACTCTTGTAGTTGCGTCGCTAGTTCTTGCAATTCCGACGGTGCTAAACGGTAAGGCGCTCGAGCAATAGGTGCAGCTCCCGGTGTTAAATCGATCTGGAATTCAACTTGTCTAGCCGGCGGTAATCCAGGCAAATCTTCAGGAAAGACTTCCGGAAAATCCCGTACGATAGGTACATCTTCCAACCGTTTTTCTTCTGTCTGCTTTTCAGTAACACAGACTAAAAATACGTGGCAACCTTCCGACAACAACTTCTGAGCCTTGACACGCGAGATAATGTTCAGTCGTGACTTCCCTTTTCCGTCACTTGTATCCCCTTGTACCTCCAAAACTTCATCACCAAATGGTAAACGAACGATCTTCTCGTCACATACAATCGTAGCACGATATTTAGACAACCAATCCATTCCGACAATCACGTCAAAACTCCCTAACTCAACAGGCATAAGGTCTATTACGAAAGGATTACCTAGAAGATTTAAAGTGCATCCACGAAGTATAGTGTCGGCTTCTATCAACTTCCCATTAGCTAACTCAATAGTGTACTTAGTGTCTAAGGGCGAAGGGGTCACATCAAGTAAAACACTAAAAGCAGTCGACACAAAACTCCTATCGGCTCCAGTATCAAATAAAATAGAAGCATAACGACCATTGAGAAGAAACGTACCCGTCACAACGTCGGGGTTTTGTTGCGCTTCTCCTCATCCTATCACATAGACCCTTCCACGAGCTTCCCCAACTTTAGCATTCTTTCCTTGGTCCTTGTTCTTTTTCTTTGGGCACTCATTGCTGTAGTGTCCCTTTTGCTGACATTCAAAGCAAGTGACGTTGGCTTTCGTGTTGGGTGGTGACTTACAATCCCTAGCAATGTGTCCAGTTTTCTTGCAGTTGTGACACTGTACATTGCATTGTCCATTATGGTGACGCTTGCATCGGTTGCACAGAGGTAACGTCCCATTGTACACTCCCTTTTCCCCAGTACCAGCAGTGTACGCTTTCACAGTGTCTTGCCTCTTATTCGGATAGTTCCCATGGTTGTTCCTTTGGTTATTCCCCCACTTTCTCTTGTTGTCCGCGGCATTCCCAGCATTTGCTCGAACAACTTGGTCCATCAGACTGTGAGCCATCCTTATAGCATCACTAACTTTTGTCGGTCCAGACGATGTCACATTCCCTTGAACTCTACCCGGTAAACCCCAAATGTAGCGCTCAACCTTCTTTTCTTCATCCGGAACCATTCCAGGACATAGCAAACATAATTCTTGGAACCTCCTTGTGTACGTACCAATGTCATTGTTCTTCACAGTCAAGTTCCACAATTTGATTTCCATTTTCTGAATCTCATTACGAGGACAGTACTCCTTAGTCAACAACTTCTTAAGTTCCTCCCAACTCATTCCATACGCCTCCTCGGCTCCAGCCGTCTGCACATGGGTGTTCTACCATGTCAACGCTCCAGCAGCTAAAGTACAAGTAGAATAAGTCACTTGGTTCTCAACAGCACACCCACTAACACGAAACACAGCTTCCATCTTTTTGGCCCAACGAGCTAATCCGACAGCTCCTTTAGTACCATTAAAAGTCAAAGGGTCACAACTCCTAAAGTCCTTGTAAGTACACGGCTTAGGCGGTCGATTGTCAACATTGTTCGGCGGTGCTTCGTTCACGTTGTTGTTAGCTTGAATGTTTGCTAGTGCAGCAGTCACTCGTTGCGTAATCAGTGCTTCCAATTGAGCGTAAGTCATTCCGTTACGTGTGTTCACCATTGTTTCTCTACGTTAAGACAACAATGCAATTAAGGTTCAAGCATGAATATACACGTTATATATTTCATATGCTAAAATAGAATGCAGAATTTAACAGTACAACAAACATAAAAAGGATAGTCTCTGGTCAAGGTCATAAAGTTAAATTCCCATTCATAATCAAAATATCAAGTACATAGTCATAAAATAAGAGTACGATTACATCTAGTCTACTCCAACTAACCGAGTACTACTCTAGTTTAGTGGATACAATACCCAAAAGATAAAGATGTCAATCTACTCTAGAATTAAGCACAATAACGATGAATCTCTAAGTGCGACGACGACGATCACACTCAGCACATCTCGGTGAATCACTCATCGGGTCTCCATCTGCAGCTCGGTCTCCTCCACGAACTGACTCTAACTCACGCCTCAACCTAGCAACCTCCTCAAGTGTGGTATCCAACAAGTCGCGGGTATCCTCGTTATCCTCTATCAATCCAAAAACCGCATCCTCAAGTAGACGAAAACGAACAGCATCTGAATCCCTAGCAGATCCTATCATAACAACACATGACCTAGGTCTAGAGGGCTCTCCAACATGATGAGTAGGTGGTGTAGAAACAGCAGTAGCAGCTCGAATCTCATGAGTAGGCGATGCCTCAGGTGTAGTGTGTGAATCAGACATACGGATCTTCTTCCGTGGGCATGACGAATCAGAATCGGACAAAGCTCGAGATCTAACACCGGATGGTCCAGCTCCATCAGCAGGTGGTACAGTATCATCGGAATCAGTATAAACCTCAGCTGGCGGCGTACCCCATAAAGCTTCCCTCTCCTCTCTAAACCGCTGACAGGGAACAGTAGGCTTCTTCCTCAAGTTGGACGTCTTCCTAATCTCACTCCTCCTACTAGGCTCAACTCTCTCTGGTACAACAGTCAAAGCATCAATCTTACTATCATCATCAGCCTCAGCACCCTCGCTATCACTACTAGCCACAACCATCCTAACGTCAGTATCACTCTCAATCTCATCATCCATGTCCTCATCATCCTCACGATCTACCTCGTATCCATCCATATCATCATCACCCTCATGATCTACCTCAACACCATCCATATCATCCTCATGACCTACCTCATGTCCATCCATATCCTCATCACTCTCGTGATCTACCTCAATACCATCCACGTCATCCTCATCATCCTCATCGTCCTCACTACCACTAACCCACTTGATCAAAGTACGATGCACAACAGGTGGCATCCCATCAACAACATCGGAAGTGTCAGACAACACATCAGGCTCACCCTCATCATCCTCCTCCGGATCCTCGTCAGGGTCATACTCCGCACCTTCCTCCTCAGGATCAGCCTCCTCTGGGTCATTCTCCGGCTCAACATGATCTGGTACCATCTCAATCTCGTCTTCCCACTCTTCGTTGGCAGAGTCGGGCTGGTAAGAAACAGTAGATGACGACATAACCTGCAACAACCAAAATGCGTATTAAAGCAGTTGTAGGGTATGCATGAAATAATCATGTATAGAAATTAAAGTATGCAAATCAGCGAAATGCATATGTATATAATACATATTACGTATTACATAATATATATTACATATTACTTATAGTGTTATCCTACGTAATACATTACGTAGTACACATATATATACAGAGTAACAAGTAGCCACATTGGTTATAGTCTAGGCCTAAGATGCAAACCTAGTTCTCTATAACCAAGGCTCTGATTACCAATTCTGTAACACCCCAAAATGTGATATGCGGAAGCGGTGAAGCTCGGGGGCTGTTACGTCATTGTATCATAGTTCAAGGTACAAGAGAACGACTCTAAATGAGACGTTTTATAAAAATACCTCGTTGGATTTAAATTAAAAGCATCACAGTACAAAAGGTCTCAGTTTCAAAAGATAGTGCAGCGGAATGTAAAAGTTTTAAACATCAACGAGATAATAGTACAAAAGCATAGGTAAACAAATGTCCGAAGATAGCCAAGAAATGCATGCGGACTCCAAGTACTTCACACAGTAGATACAACTCATCATCAATTACCTGAGATAAATGCTAAATTGGGTCAACATAAAGTTGGTGAGAATATAGGTTTCAAGTAAAAATTCATAGTCATTCAATTTCAGATTTCATTTCTTGTACACGTACAACTATAGGAGATATAGTGCCAAGTGTAGGATAAATTGGGTGTTCACAATATTTATGATAGCTAAGCTCGTGACATCGAAACTAGTGATCCAGTGCATACAATAGATTGCATACATAAATTGCCCCAATGGAGTACCTAGCCAAGATGACTCCGTTCATACAAATGGTACACACTCGTCCGGCGTCAGAATGCCCGAGTGGAGGTTGTCAACCCTCAATAGATCTATCCGTAACATAAGAGCTTACTCCAGTAGAGTAACTAACGATTCACGATAGTGGGGACTATGGCTAAAGCAACTTAAGCTATCTCATAAATAGTGTTCACAAAGCGTTCACAGAATTCAAGTTTTACTTGAGTCCAGAAGCAAGTCATCAAAGCATTTATCACATCCCAAAACATTAAACATACAAAAATAGTTTAATAGGGATCTATAAACTCACCTCAAGCAACGATTCAAACCGCACAAGTAAGATCAAATAGTAGCGAGCAACTCTAGCAACAACCTAAATATAATACTATAGTTTATGCGCTAGCAAATAAGTCACAATAGTTCATCACGTACGTTACTCATTGATCAAGTATATATTTTGTTGTTAATATCGTGACTTGTAAATGTTATATCGTTATAAACATTATAGTATATATATACTTAGGCAAAAATATTTATTTTTGACTCGACGAAATTTCGACAGCCTTTCGGCGTAAATTTTAATTTACCAAAATTTATCTTAACAAATTTTCCTACGTGAATTCTAACGAAAATTCGGCAGCCTTTCGGCGTCACATAAAAGTTTGCCATTTTTAGTAAATACTCAAATCTCGTCCTAAAACCCCTATTTTCAACAATTTCTCAATCGCCAACAATTCAACAAGTCATTTTTCACAATAGTAACAATTTCCACTTCCAACGTTCAAACTTTCAATAGTATAACAAGTATTCACATTTCAAGCTAATACGCTTTTACAAAACAAGTCCAACATTCATGCATACCATTTAGTAACCATTTCGACACTTAAAACAACTCCGTTTAACTCGAAAATGTCGTTTCGACCACTTTAAAAATCTGGACAGCAACCACTTATAGTGTTGTTCTCCAAAAATTAAGTTTTCCGACAACGAAATTTAAACGACCACAACTTACTCATTTTAGCTCCGTTTTTAGCGCATAATATATCGAAACGAAGGTATTAACTTATATTTTCATAATATCGTAGTAAACTAGTGTCAAAACAATTTTTACGACTCTCTACGCCTCTTACAAAAGTCGGACAGATTGTATGTTCTCCGTAAAAACTCGTTTTCGACCATTTTCAAGCGTAACCACTAGTAGTAACACTACTAGTTCCTTCTAATTTTTCATAAACATCAACAAAATCAAAGATTTTTCCTCAAGTTTACAAATCCAAAATATACATACTTATATTTTTCACAAATCTTTCAATTAACCCATTTTAATGTATGGATCTAATAGATCCACACTTAATTTCCACAAATCTTAAAATATTTCATGACCAAAAATAATTTTTATCATTTTATTTCATGAAAATACTTGATGAGTAACATGCATGCATAGATTTACAAAGATTATGCATGGAAAATGAAAAGATGAAAAAGGTTTAAGAAGCAACCTTGTGTAACGATTCTACGTAACCACAACGACCCGATCTACAATATAACCCACTAATAATCAACAAGAACTCTACTCAAAAACTTCAACCCAAAAACTACTCAAATCATCAAACCAAGAAAGACCATTCTTCTTTATGCTTATACAAGCTCTAGGGTGATTTTGTTTTGTGTTAATTCTTGGTAAAATGAAGCTTTTAAAAATCAACAATGGTGGAATGTGTAGGTGTGTTTGTGTCGTGTGTTTTGAGAGAGAAAGGAAGAGATGTGTGTTTTTTGTTTGAGGTGAAATGAAGTGTGTAAGTGAAATAATGGAAGGGTTTTTGGTTAATAAGTTAAAGGGTGTAAGGTTTATAACCTTAAGCTTAGAATGGCAAAGTGTAAGGCCATGCACATGGTGCATGTTTTGGCCGGTTATGGGGGTCCCAAATGGGGGTAAATTATTCAAAATTTTTACTATGGTAATTAGTTAAAAGTTTTAAGGTAAAAAGGTTAGTTAGTTTTAGGTAAATATCAAAAAGTATATAGTTGAGTTAAAAGTTACGTAAAACTTAAAAGTTTGACGAAATATATTAAATTTACGATTTTTCGACGAAAACTGACATTTTATGATTGGTAAAGTATTTTATGCACGCTAACGATGGGTAAACGTAAAAACGACGTAAAATACGAAAACGCGTTACGTTAATTAAATATTCACAGTAAATACGATTTATTACTATAAATAGCAAAAATATTAAAATACAGGCATATATAAACATATACAGAAATATTTAAATACGCAGCTCAAGAAAATACGATCACGTTGTTAAAAACTAAACAGTTAAGCACATAATTCACAGATAACAAATAATCTCATGGATTATCGTCAATTCATTGACCGTCTCAGCACTTTGGTCAGGTTCACAGAAAATGTTCAGAATAATGACTGAGCTCAGTGTCAGGCCATTACTCGTCAGCAAACAGTTTTTCAGAAAACGCGGGATAACTTTCCGGTTCCAACACAGTTAAATCACATAGTTGACTAAATAAAAAGTCAAAGGGTAAAATAGTCATTTTACAAAGTAGGGAAAATTACCAGGTGTTACATACTATATATGGAAACCTGCTATTTAAGGGAAGTTACTAATTACAGAAATATCAAGTATAATAACACAAGAATCATGAAATACATTAGTCAATAACACATGAACGTATAACATTAGAGAAAGACACGATAAGGCATGAACAAGTAACTCAAAACTAAGAACAAGCAACTTATACCATGCACAAGCAACTCATACACGTCTTTTATTATGTAGCTGACGTGAAGTCGGAGTAGCACCTTTTCACTGTTCATCTCTTTCACCGATTACTTGACACAAGGTACGGATATTCCGTCCTGCAATAAGGACATTTCTTTTGTGCATGATTAGGATTCCCCGTTTGCTATACCATACGTTCTCCCTGGTTTCATATTATAAACTTTTCATGTTTGCCATGCTCTCATTTTATTTATTTCATGACCCAAGTATTGCCCGAGCTATATACATGCATGACCATGACTTACATGATTTACCACCTAGTTATGGAGGTACCATAACCATGACATACGAGGCACTTGTGTCATGACTCTTCCGTGACGAGAGTGATTTCTCGCGGCGTCCCTTCACGTTACATGTTATATTACAAGTTGGCCATTATTATTATTTCGGGGCGTATGGGTGCATCCTAGTTTATAGGTTTACAACTTTACACGTACATGGTAATTGGTTTGGTGTGTGCTCTATACCCCGTCACATTGGAGTTGATCCATCCACCTATGTTACTATTAGTAGAGGTCACCCCTCTAACTGCATGATGAGGCAGCCCCTCTATTTATTCATGCACACGTTGATGACATGTTATGACTTATATGAGCTCGTGGGCATTTACTTATATTGCATGTACAACTTATGACATTTCAATTATTATTCATATTCATAAATTATCTCCTAGGTTCACTCAGGACATATACTTTATTACCGATGTAGTTCATGTTTATTACGCATGTTACAATTATTCTATCATGTCATTATATCCGTTCACTGAGCGCATTGCTCAGCCGTATTTTCTTTTCATGTCTCATACGAAAGGTACTTAAAGACAGGCTTGAGCATTGAGAATATGTGTATATGATGAGATCTACCTTAGACTCCTTTCATTTTTGCATTTTTAATACTTATGCTTGGTTGGACACATGTTTTGTCCTTTTTACTTCCTTTACTTTATGCATGTTGAGCTTATGTTTTGGAACCGATGTTTGATTTCGGCTCTCCTGATGTCTTTTATGTCTTTATGACTATACGCCTTTATTATGCTTCGATGACATGCCTTGATTTTGACATAACGGCCTTCTTGCCAAAGTGGGTTGTTACAATTGGTATCCATGGGTCGGGGTTACTAAAATCCAAGTTTTGTTTTTAATAAGTGCATTTTTTTCATCACGCATAGCATTTTTCCAATGGGGATCACTAAACGCATCACGATAACATTTTGGTAAAGGGGAAAGCGAAGACACATGTAAATTGAGACCGTTGAGTAGGACGATTAGTCCCGACGTGAAAACGTGTGACCATGAGATGAACTGTGGCGGGGTTTGGGTTAGTTTTTCGGGCTACGACAGTTTGTTGGGTTACGGTAATAGGTTCTTGATGTGGGTCGTTTTAGATTGACTTTGGTTTGATACATTTTGTTGTTGGTAAACGATGGGACTTTGACGTATGGCTTGGTGTTGAGGGCTATTAGGCACTATTAGTACAGTGATTGGTCGAGGGTGGAGAGCAGACCTGAGTTCCTCGCGGAGGGTACTCAGGTGTCCATGAATAAGTTGGATCTTGCACTAATACGAGATGTTGATTATTTCCTGCACAAGTAAAGTATACCGTTAGTCTTTACCGTGAGGACGGACCCCACAACTAGACTCCAGCATGAGAGTAAGTATTCATGTTGTCAGAAGTACTTGTATGTATTGGGAAGAGTGAGAAAATCATACCTCATTTGGAGTGCAAAGGTGTACATCTTATAAAGTACTGGGCTTTCCCTAGTATCTCGAGTAGTACTATGAGTGGGCCTTTGTGGTCCAAAATCCCAATTGCCTTTGAGTTTTAATCGTGACCTACGGATTCATTCTTGAGACTTATCCGCAGGGGTCCTGGACATGCTTTAGGAAATGGTGTCCGGTGTTTATGTTGTGTTACAGATCCGATCTAGGGGAGTTGATCTACTTAGAGCTTTTCCATTGTGGTGGGCTTTTATGTACTTGGGTCTGGGCTCATGGTTTGGTGTATGGTTTTAGGCCGAATGGACCGTATCTATGCTATACGCCATCAAGTCCCCCCAATCCAGTGGTTCTTGCGTCATTCAAATGGACCGCTGGACTTTTATAAGTAACCATTGTCCGTGTCTTTCCTTGGCGAACTGGTTTTCTTAGGTCGGGGGGTGTGTTGTTTGTAACGGGCGGACCGTTAATTTTTATTGTCAATGGGTATTGACGAGCTTTAGCGGACAGTCCTTCCTTTATCCATGAGTTTATTGGTGGTAGCATGCTACCATGCTTTTTGTGTCTTGTCCGCCACTTTTAGCAAAGTATCTTTTCTTTGTGTTTTGTCCGTTCAATTCCATGCTTTAAACTTTGTCCGGGCCCTTGTAGCAAGCTTCCTTTATATTTTTTGGGGACCTTGTAGCTCATGATGGCGTTTGACTTTCTCTATCTTGGCCATCCATTTTATAGATGTGTTACATGCGTCCCTATCTTGTGTGTTGCACCGATCATACATGTAGATTGCTTCTTCTCATTAATTATTACTGCTGCCATCATTGTTGTTTTCCAAGGAAGGAAGTTATATCTCTTCTTCTATCGATATTCTCATTTTTAGTTGTCTTGCTTCACTCTGTCATTCTTCACTTCATAATGTTGTCGATACGTAATTATGGACCAGTCCTTACTCAATGTTGTTTGGATGAGTTTTGTTTAAAGTATTACATTCCTTCATGCGTTCATCCCACTTTGCCTGGTCCAAATAGTAGCATCTGGGATGCTCCTTCCAGGCAAATTGGGGTTTACACTAGGTTTTTCGATCACGTTTGTTATCGCATTCCTTTCACTCACTTTTTCCTTGAAGTTATTGGTTACTTCGGTATCCATCTTTTTTAGTTGCATGCTATAGCTTGTGCTAAGATTGCTCATTTTAAGGTGTGTTGTCGTATTGGAGGTTTTCCTCCTACTATCGGTCTTTTTCGTGCATTCTATTTGAAAAATTTTAAGAATGGTTGGGTGTCATTTACTCGAAGCTTTGTATCCACGCTACCTTGCTATACTTGGGGTTTGACCTCTCTTATGGATTGGATGGGCCATTTTTTCTTCGTTGCTTCATCCGTTGTTGTGTTTATCGCTCCCTAGTCTGATAGGCTATCGGGGAGTGATCCTCTGACGCTTATTGGTCATGATTATCGTGCTGATCAGTCCGATTATCTTATTAATCATCGTGTTCTGGTTAATAGGTAATCTAATCTGTTATTGTGTGTTGTTGGCATTAGTCGTAATTTTGCTCGTATTTCCACAACACGATTTCTTTATGGCGTTCTCTACTTGTTGACGAGTTTCTCTTTCTTGGCGATTTGTTCTGTCAAAGATTGTGATTCTTGTAGAAACTAGAAGGGGGGGTTGAATAGTTTCTTATATTTACTTGTTAAATGATGGTTTTCAAAAAATCCTTTTTCTCAAAAACTTAGACTTAAGGAAATATGTGAAATCTTCTTATGCACAATATGAACAAGGATAGTGTAACTAAACTAATACTAACTAATATATATGCACAAAGAATAAAGAATGTAAAGAGTCAAGGGTAAAGAAAGATCAAACCAAACACCAAGGATTTATAGTGGTTCGGCAACGAAGCTCACTCCTCGTTCCTACTCAACTCCTCGAGTACTCCTTACTCGAGAGTTCACTACACAACAAGCTCCTTATGGTGGAGAAAACCGTACACGTCGCTTAACCAATTTCCGACTCTAAGCTAGAAGTCGAGCCCTAATAGTAGCTAGGACCAATCTACACAACTATACTAAGTACATACACAACTTCCAAATAGACACAACTACTTGGATCTTCACAACTATGACACAACAACAAATGTATAAGATTTGATATTCAAAGGATCTTTGGTGGTGGACTCAACACTTCACAATGATAGTATTCTTCTCTTTGCACTTGAAGAGGAAGGGATGGATGAGATAGATTCACTTCTAAACAAGTAAAATCAATCAAATGGTCAAGGATTTGAGTGATTTAATAAGTATGTTTGAATCTAGAAATTTGTGTGAAAAAGAGGTGAATTGAAAATCTGAGAAAGGTCCACTATTTATAGGACAAAGGGCCAACGGCTATATCTGCCCGCGGTTCTTATCTCAGTCGGCGGTACCTTATCGATAAGGAACCGCTTAGGCGCTAGGGAACCGCCGGAGTAGACTTCGCTCCCTTTTTGTCCTTTAGTGGTGGAGGTCTTATCTGATTATAAAATATCCTGAAAGAATATTCCAAATCAAAAAGAATATGCCATTTTCAAATTTTCAAATATTTAATTTAATAAAACATTTTCTTAAAAAGAAAGTTTAATTAAAAACTTGTCACACTTAATAAAAGGTGAGTTTTAAGAAAAGATTAAATCACTTGATCACTTGATTAAGGTTAGTACTTGTTTATTCATACCTTAAGTGAAAATGGGTAAAATGAAAAATACTTGAACTCAAGAATTCCTTTTTCATTGTTTTCGTAAATGCTTGTTTTTACATATTGTCGTAATCAAAACTAAGCGAGACCAAAAAATGCAAGTAACTTTTTAAGGCATTATTGCATTAACAATCTCCCCCTTTTTGATTCCGACAATACATAAACTCAATCACACAAAAACAAGATTTTCGAAGACGAGTTTATTCATTTCTCCCCCTTTGTCGAAGCAAAAAGGTCGCACAAGTCGGTGTTGAAGAGACGGACTTTGCAAAGACTCCCCCTTGGTGCTTACTCCCCCTTGCTTGGGGCACCGAGGAATCGAGATATGGTGACAAGCTACATAGAAGGGTTAGTTGAATAAAAGAGACAACCAACAAGAAATAGCTATAGGTCACACAAAAAAATAAAAAGAGAAGAAAACACAAAGACTAAGATCCAAGTGAAGTCATATAAAATAAGAAGAATCATACAAAGATGTATGAAAAAGGAAACAAGCCAAAAGCATAAATCTAATACTAGCTAATCTATAATTCTAAGATTTGCTTGAAATAGGTGTCTTGTTGATAAGAAACCAATGCTTATATGAAAGACAAGGTAGTGGCGGAAGGTGGTGGTGGTGGCTTGGTGGAGATCTCATAATCAAAGTGAAGAGTAGGCTTAATTAGGAGACTCTTGATGTAGCTCAACTCCTCATAGATGTGTGCCATAGCAAGATGTTGATATTGACAAGAATGACAATATGTCCCATGGTGCGTGACATTATCATGAGAAGGAGGAAGAACACTAAAGGGTGGTGGTGGAAGAAAAGATGTTCCACAATCAACATTCTTGGTAGGGGAAATGTGATTAAGAGTGTTCTTGGGTGAATTTGGATTGAAAGTGTTCTTGGGTGAGTAGGGATTGAAAGCAATTGGGGAAAATGGAGGAGAATCAAGGCTTTCATTAGGAGAGTAAGACATTTTGGGATGTGAAGTATGGCAAAATGCTTATGGTTAAATAGGGAAGGCTCAAGGTATTTTTGGGGTGGTCAAAGGGTTGAAGCAAAGATTCTCAAAAGTGTTGGAACAAATTTGGAATTTCAGAAATACCCGAAAAAGGAAGCACTATACGCGGTTGCTTATTGCTTCCGGCGGTTCCTTATTGATAAGGGACCACGATTCATATATGGAACCGCCTATAGTGGCTATGTTTTGGTGGTGAAGGAAGATTTTTCAGCAAATCTTATTTTTCTAGTCTAACTTATCATAGGGATATGCTTAAAAGCAAAGATAGACAAAGAGAACACATACTAACTCACCAAATAGGGATTTGACCAAAATACATGGATTTTAAAAATCGATGTAGGAGGTGTGTAAGACAAGACCTTAAGTTACGACACAATGATCCTCCATGATTCTATCTTGTTCTTGCGATGTTTGAGAGAATCATACATATGAATTATGTAAGCTCGAGATTAATAGCAAGAATCTATGAAAAATGTTTTTAGATTGAATTAACAATGTAAAAACATTTCTTGACCATTTTCGAAAGAGACTTTGAGGATTTTGAAAAGGAGAAGAGAAGATTTTCAAGAAGAGTTTAGGAGACTCAATGACTCAGAGTGATAAAAGACTCAAAAGAAAATAAGAGACTCAATAAAGGGAAAGCAATTAACGAATATGTTCCATTAATTCTAGACCTAGACGCAAGTAATTAAAAGGTTCCCTCTTAAGTGGCTTAGTGAAGATGTCGGCTAAGTTATCCTCGGAGGGTACCTTCTCTATTGAAATGTTCCCCTTTTGAACACTATCCCTAAGGAAATGGTGACGAATTTCTATGTGCTTGGTTCGCGAATGTTGCACGGGATTCTTGCTAAGGTCTATAGCACCTTTATTGTCGCACATGATGGAACATCATCAAGACAAATCCCGTAATCAACAAGCGCTTGCTTCTTCCATAGAGCTTGTTGGCATGCTTTTCCAGCACTCACATACTCGGCTTCCGTGGTGGATATCACAAGAGCGGTTTGTTTCTTGGAGAACCAAGAAGTTAAACAACAACCCATTAAGGTACAAACACCACTAGTGCTTTTCCGGTCCACATAGTCTCCTGCATGATCCGAGTCCGCGTAGACAATGGTTTCTACGCCGGTCCCTTTAGGATACCATAATCCTAAATGTATAGTGCCCTTAATGTATCGGAAGATACGCTTAACCGCTTCAAGGTGAGAGGTTTTGGGAGCCTCTTGGAAGCGAGCACAATGGCAAACACTAAACATGATATCCGGTCGACTTGCCATTAGGTACAATAAACTACCAATCATACCTCTATATTTGGTGTTGTCTACCGACTCACAATCATCATCTACGGTGAGTTTAGTATCTGAGGCCATTGGGGTCTTCATTGGTCTAGATTCTTCTAATCCAAATTTCTTTAGCATTTCTTTAGCATACTTAGATTGACTAAAGAAAATACCATCGTCCATTTGTTTAATTTGGAGTCCTAAAAAGAAGTTAAGTTCTCCCATCATACTCATTTCAAACTCATCATGCATGATTTTAGCAAAGTCATCACACAATTCTTGACAAGTTGAGCCAAATATAATGTCATCAACATATATTTGCACGATTATGAGGTGAGAACCTTTCTTCTTTGTAATGAGCGTGTTGTCTACCATCCCCATGGTATACTCATGTTGAACAAGAAACGCTTTAAGTCTATCATATCAAGATTTGGGTGCTTATTTAAGACCATAAAGTGCCTTCTTAAGCTTGTAAACATGATCCGGTTTCTCAAAATCAATGAAGCCGGGAGGTTGAGCCACATATACCTCCTCATTGATCAAACCGTTAAGAAATGCACTCTTTACATCCATTTGTTGAAGCTTAAAGTCTAAGGCACAAGCGTAGGCTAAAAGGATTCTAATAGATTCTAATCTTGCTACCGGTGCATATGTCTCGTCATAATCAATCCCTTCTTGTTGATTATAGCCTTGAGCTACAAGTCTAGCTTTGTTACGAGACATAACACCATTCTCATCTAGCTTATTCCTATATACCCATTTGGTTCCTATAATGGTAGAACTTCTAGGTGGAGGAACAAGTTCCCAAACATCATTAGCAACGAATTGATTCAATTCTTCTTGCATCGCAATGACCCAACTCTCATCCGTCAAAGCTTCTTTAACATTCTTTGGTTCAATCAAGGAGACGAAACAAAAGAAGTTGCTTTGGTTTTGAACTTGAGATCTTAGGGTCCTTTGATTTAAGTCACCAATGAGATTATTGAGAGTATGATCCTTAGACTCCTTAATGTTTACTTCCTTTTCAACACTAAGGTCTTCAACTCCTATTTTTCTAACCTCTTTGGCTTTAACTACTTCTACTTCATCCAAGTCATCATCAACCAATGGCGGTGTCTTGGTTAAAGGAGGGGTTTCATCAAAATTCATGTTAAGTGATTCTTCAATTACGCCCGAGGTTCTATTGAGGACTATGTAGGCTTTGCTAGTTTGGGAATAACCTAAAAAGATACCTTCGTAAGACTTTGGGTCGAACTTGGTAAGGTAGTCTTTGGTGTTGAGGATAAATCACTTGCTTCCAAACACCTTAAAGTATTCCAATGAGGGGTTCTTACCTTTAAGAATCTCATAGGGGGTCTTTCCTAGGAAAGGTCGAATAAGAATTCGGTTGAGAATATAAGTCGATGTGTCCATGGCATTGCACCAAAACGTTTGAGGCAAAGATTTCTCGTTTAACATCATCCTACTCATCTCTTGGATGGTCCTATTATTCCTTTTAACTACCCCATTTGATTGTGGAGTGCGAGGAGCCGAGAAGTTATGGGTTATACCATGAGCTTCACAAAAGGCACCAAATTGCACTTCATTATCAAATTCCCTACCATGATCCGTCCTAATAGAGACAATTGGACATCCTAGTTGATTTTGAATTCTTCGACTAAAGATTTTGAAATGATCGAAAGCTTCATTCTTAGATGCCAAAAATCTCGTCCAAGTGAATCTAGAGTAGTCGTCAACTATAACTAGGGAATAAAGGTTACCTCCATAACTCCGTATGGCGGAAGGTCCAAAGAGATCCATATGTAGGAGCTTAAGCACCGAGAGGTTGAAACCAAATTCTTGGCTTTGTGACTTGAGTGAACTTGCTTTCCAACTTTGCAAGCATCACAAAAGTGACTATCAAACTTCATCTTGGGGAGGTGTCTTACCAACTCCTTAGAGACTAAAGATTGAATTAGACGCATATTAGCGTGACCTAATCTCTTATGCCAAAGAGTAGAACTATCGTCTATAGTCGCAAGACATATGTTGTCTTTTGACTTCTTTTTGACCTTCATGACATAAAGCCCATGCTTTCTAACACCTTTTCCAATGACCTTTCCATCTTTTATGATTTCACTGTCATTTTCCGAAAAGATGACCTTACACTTATTGTCACAAATTTGACCTATGCTTAAAAGGTTAAACCCTAAATTATCTACGTGCTCAACATTTTCAATAGTCATGGAGTCAAGACAAACCGTACCTTTGCCAATGATATTACCACGTAGACTACTAGCGAATGTGTCTTTACCTCCATCATATGCTTTGTAGCGCGAGAACAAACTTTGATTACCCGTCATGTGTTTAGAACAACCACTATCCTTAATCTACTCGTCGGGCTCCAAATCAATTCTCAAGCATATCTAGGTAACAACATACACGATCAAACATTTGGTCCCCAATATCTCATGGGTCCAAAATTGTTAGTTCCAAACATCCCTTGCATTTGGTTGGGATGCATGAATGGAGGAGGGTTTCCCCATGGGGAACAAAAGGGAGGAGGATAATAATTCATATAACCATTTTGTTGTTCATTATTTCTCCTAGGTGTATTTGATCTTGGTTTAGAGTTGTGGTCATTCCTTCTAGGTGTTGGAGTTTTACTTCTAGGTCATGAATTGTTTTGACTATCTCTTCTAGGTGTTGTCGTTCTACTTCTAGGACTAGACTCATTCCGTACTCTTGGTGGAGTAGAAGATGGTCTTGATAAACTTCTATTTCCCATTAGAGGTTTACTCAAAGGCTTATAGAACTTTTCAACGGCATTATCGTCAAGTATGGGTAATTTGACCTTGTTAACAATAAGATGTTTAGGATGTTCACCTAAATTTGACTTTTCAGAAAGTTCAAGATTTTCACCAAAAATACTTTCTGGCCGCGGTTCCTTATCTAGGGCGGCGGTTCCATAGTGATAAGGAACCGCCCCAAACAATCTGGGACCGCGTACAGCAGAAAGTTTTTCTGAAAATCTGACCTGTTTAGGTTCACTGGTTGATGCTTCATTTGAGTTAAAACCTACACCAAGTCTTTCCTTAGAATGAATTTGTTTGTTTAACATATCATCAAGAGCATTAGTACCTTTCATGAACTTTTCCAGTTTAATGGAGGTGCTCTTGAGATCTCCATTCTCTAATCTAAGTTTCTCACAACTTACGCAACCTACATCAACTTCGTTATTTTTCTCAAGCTTGGCTAATTTTTCCCTAAGTTCATTAATCTCATTTTCAAGCTTAGTTTTAGTTGATTTTAAGGTTTTGTTCTTTTCTATGAATTTAAGGCTAAGTTTGTGTAAGTTATCATATTGGCCTTCTAATTCAATATCATCTAACGTGGAGCTGTCATTGCTATAATATCCGGTTTCGGAATGTACCTCTTTAGAAGTGTGAGCCATGAGACATTTCTCCTCTTTGGGGTTGTCATCAACATCTTCTCCGCTATCGCTCCAAGAACCACTAACGAATGCCGTGTGATTCTTATCGCGTGAAGGCTTTGGACACTCACTAATGAAATGATTTGGATCACCACATCTAAATCAATTCCTATCACCTTTTTCGTTCTTGGCAAACCGATTCTTTAAGTATGGTTTCTTGTCATTGTTGGGTTGCCTCACGTGTTGACCTCGTCTTTTGAAGAACCTCTTGAAATCTCTTACCACCAATGCATACTCCTCGTCATCGCTATCCGAGGAACTATCATGATCGCTTTGTGCCTTCTTGGATTTGAGTGCAAGAGACTTCCTTTCACTCTTGGTTTTCACCAATTCCGAGTCCTTCAAAATTATCATCTCATGAACCTTCAAGTTTCCTATGAGTTCCTCAAGTGATAAAGTTGAGAGATCTTTCGATTCTTCGATCGCCGTGACTTTTGCTCTCCACTTCGGATGTAAGGCCCTTAGAAACTTCCTAACATTGTTCTTGCTAGAAAAACCTTCATCAAGTACTTTTAGACTAGTAATAATAGTGTTAAATCTAGCAAAAGCACTATCAATAGCTTCATCTTCTAAGATGACAAATTGTTCATATTGTTGGACAAGAAGATCGATTTTGCTTTCTTTGACTTGGCTATTACCTTGGTGGGTTACTAAAAGAGTGTTCCAAATATCTTTAGCGGTTTTCACACATAAAAATCCTTTCATACTCTTTCTTAGGTAAAGCATTATAAATCACCATTTTAGCCTCATTATTTTTCGAAAGTTTCTTTTTAGTATCGTCATTAGCTTTGTCAAAAGTGACCAATTCCTTTGTTTTAGAAACTTCATTAAATTGATAACGTAAAAAATCACCATTGGTAATAACATGCCAAAGATCTAAATCTTTTGATTTCACATAAGTCTCAAATCTATTTTTCCAATAAATAAAACTATCGGTTTCAAAAAGTGGTGGTCTTTGCATAGATTGCCCTTCTAGGTACTTGTTGGAATCCATAGATCGATTCAAGTTTTAAAATACAATATACTTTAAAAATAATTGAGCAACCCTCTCTGATACCAATTGTAGAAACTAGAAGGGGGGGTTGAATAGTTTCTTATATTTACTTGTTAAATGATGGTTTTCAAAAAATCATTTTTCTCAAAAACTTAGACTTAAGGAAATATGTGAAATCTTCTTATGCATAATATGAACAAGGATAATGTAACTAAACTAATACTAACTAATATATATGCACAAAGAATAAAGAATGTAAAGAGTTAAGGGTAAAGAAAGATCAAACCAAACACCAAAGATTTATAGTGGTTCGGCAACGAAGCTCACTCCTCGTTCCTACTCCACTCCTCGAGTACTCCTTACTCGAGAGTTCACTACACAACAAGCTCCTTATGGTGGAGAAAACCGTACATGTCGCTTAACCAATTTCCGACTCTAAGCTAGAAGTCGAGCCCTAATCGTAGCTAGGACCAATCTACACAACTATACTAAGTACATACACAACTTCCAAATATACACAACTACTTGGATCTTCACAACTATGACACAACAACAAATGTATAAGATTTGATCTTTAAAGGATCTTTCGTGGTGGACTCAACACTTCACAATGATAGTGTTCTTCTCGTTGCACTTGAAGAGGAAGGGATGGATGAGATAGATTCACTTCTAAACAAGTAGTAATCAATCAACTGATCAAGGATTTGAGTGATTTAAGAAGTATGTTTGAATCTGGAAATTTGTGTGCAAAAGAGGTGAATTGAAAACTTGAGAAAGGTCCACTATTTATAGGACAAAGGGCCAACGGCTATATCTGCCCGTGGTTCCTTATCTCAGCCGGCGGTACCTTATCGATAAGGAACCGCCTAGGCGCTAGGGAACCGCCGGAGTAGACTCCACTCCCTTTTTGTCCTTTAGCGGTGGAGGTCTTATCTGATTATAAAATATCCTCAAAGAATATTCCAAATCAAAAAAGAATATGTCATTTTCAAATTTTCAAATATTTAATTTAATAAAACATTTTCTTAAAAAGAAAGTTTAATTAAAAACTTGTCACACTTAATAAAAGGTGAGTTTTAAGAAAAGATTAAAATCACTTGATCACTTGATTAAGGTTAGTACTTGTTTATTCATACCTTAAGTGAAAATAGGTAAAATGAAAAATACTTGAACTCAAGAATTTGTTTTTCATTGTTTTCGTAAATGCTTGTTTTTACATATTGTCGTAATCAAACCTAAGCGAGACCGAAAAATGCAAGTAACGTTTTTAGGCATTATTGCATTAACAATTCTGATAGTAGTCTCTGGTTGCTCTTTTGTGTTCGTCCGCTTCTCTTATGTTTTGTGAATCTGTGAGTTTAAATGGTATGACGGCCGATTAAACCTCACGATTAAACTCCAGCTTGAGAGTAAGTATTCATGTTGTCAGAATTACTTGTATAAATTGGGAAGAGTGAGAAAATCATACCTCATTTGGAGTGCAAATGTGTACTATTTATAGGGAAAAGTACTTGGCTTTCCCTAGTATCTCGGATATTACTATGAATTGGCCATTGTGGTCTAAAATCCCATTTCCCTTTGAGTGCTAATCATGACCTACGAATTCATTCATAAGCCTTATCTGCATGGGTCCCGGGCGTACATTAGGAAAGCGTGACTCGTGTTTGTGTTGTGTTGCGGATCCGCTCTCGAGGAGTTGATCCGATTAGAGCTTTGCCATTGTGGTGGACTTTTATGTACTTGGGTCTGGGCCCAAGGTTTGTATAACATCCAGTAGATTTTGTTAATGTAATATCAATGTATGTGCATTTCCCATTTGGTGAATAAATAAAGAGGTGAATTTGCTAAGAAATATTTGCATTATGCTATGACATATGATTGATTTATGAAATATATGAGTTCTCACGAACTCAATTGCCACTTCAACATATGCCTATATGTTGTAAACAATATGTATATATCAAGTATAAGTTCTAAAAGTAATCATATGGATATATTTTGAAGGAGAACATTTCAAATATAATAAAGATGCCCTAAATCAATAAAGAGCCTTAGAAACCTTATAAATCCCTCATAAACTAATATTTCAAGTAATATAACTACATGATATCTACATGTGAATATCAAATACAAATGTATAAGTTATATTCTATCATTTAGAAGTAATAATTGATCATAAAATACTAAGTATAAGTAATCTAAAGCAAATTACAACTATAAGACCTAGTAACCTAGATTAGAACCTAAAATCCATTTCACATTGAATTAAAGTCTAATATATTGCAACCAATTATAAAATTCAACTAAGTATCATATTAAGATCATACATTTATCCCAAGCTAAGTTAGAAGTTACTTAATCACAATGTACAAGTTATTAAAGCATAGAACTATAAGTTAACCTAATTATGCCTAGGTTACGATTACCCTATACAAACATTTAAACTAAGAATGTAGAATCTTTAGAAGTAATAAGCATAACATATAAGACCTAGAATAAGTGTACATTATGATATAAACCCTAATTATCCAAGATAGAAAGTCATTAGACTTAACTACCTAAAAACCCTTATATTAAGCATTTTACTTAGAATCAATACCTGGTATTTTATGACAACACTACCAACACTCATATCATTAAATTTATGTTATAATATTATCTTAATACAATTTACAAGTAATCTAAAGAACAAGGTATAACATTTCAATGCATGACATATAAATTAGGTCAAAATAGGTATTTTCACTCTTAAGACATGTTTACTTAGAACAACTTATCAAACCAAGTGTAGGACCTCTTTGGATACTTAAAACATAATTTCTAAGACCTAAATTGTGTTTACATAGGTATCTAAGTGAAGGATAATTACTTTAACAAATATTTAACCCTAGATCATTAGAAACCCTAACACACCTAGGTTTTCTTCCCAATTTCAATTCAAACCTTTGTTAAACTTCAAACCAAGGACCTAAAACTTGTAATTACATTATGTAAACCTTAAATACACCTTAATTCATCACTAATAACATTCCTAAACCCTTTATTACAAGAATTTCCAAACCATGAAGTTAAAAGCCCTAAAACTAGACCTAGTTTGGTTTTTCCCTCCAAAACTAAGTTTAAAATATTTCCCTCGCATTATAAGTTTGAAATTAGATATTTACAAGATATTTTGTGCTTCTAGAAGGCCTATAAGTTGCTGGATCACCTCTTTGTAGACAATGAATCATCATTCTTATCTATATATGACGTGTGATGTTTTTAGCCATAAACTATAGATAACTTCAACTATATCTTCCATGAATCATCACTAGCCTTAATTTATCATCACTCTATGTCTCTAACACGTTTCTAAGCTATACCTAAGACTCCTAGGCTTCAAATGGGTATAAATAGAGGCGAATTGCATAGATTTTACTTCATCCCCAACTTTTTACCTTAATACCCATACATTCTGATTTTACACTTCTAACAAAGTCCTAAGGAAGCCTTGAGACCAGAAAAATGGTCTAAGAAGTTTTCATTGAAGTTCTTGAACTTTAGAAGCAAAAGAAGTTCATAAGGAGCCCTAAAAGTCATTTTGGAGCTACCTAGGTAATCACTATGTTAAATAAGCTTAAATCTTGTTATAATGCTTTTCTAAGACTTGTTATAATGTTAATAATATGTTAGTAAGCTAACCTAAAAAGAATTAGTTCATGTGATCACTTAGAATGAAAGTAATAAGCTAAAGATATCTTAAAATCCTAGTTTTGTAATTCACATGAAATAATGACTTAAATCCATTTCAAAGGCTATAGATCTGAAAAAGTAATGTTATTATGATTATAAATGTGTTCATAAACTTTTTTTTAGTTCCTAGATCATTTAGTATAACTTTGAGCTTGTTATGTAAGTTTAAACAAGTCTAGGGACTGAAACTGTCATTTTTGAAACTATAAATACTTTGGGCCAAAAGTGTATGAAAATTAAAAATATATAAGGACTAATATTGTAAAGTTTGAAACCCTAAGGTTAAGATTTGAAGGTTTAAAATGTAAATACTAAAACTATATACTTTAAGGGTTAAAAGTATAAATATACCAAACTTATAATTAAAAGGACTATTTTTCCAATATTAAAACTCAAAATAACATAAAATGTAATAGTAAGATAATACACAATGTATCATGTTAGTAGGAAAGTTTTCACAAAGTTGTTCCATCCCGATATTACGTTCTGACTAAGTGGTTGGGTTTAAGATGTAAAGTGCCCTCGCTCCCCAAACGTTTACATAATGGATTCTGAGTATAATGACAGAACAATGATTCTATAATTATGAAATATATGAATCAAAGAAAATATATAATTATTACCTAAAGAAATTAAACTCAGAGATTACGACTTGATATATATACATATTGATGTGTCAACCCAGATTTGTGAGACGAATTGTGAGTCCAAAGTATTTCAAGACTCTATAGGCTAAGGTGAGTTCATAGCCTCACTTTTGAAAGTTTGTAAATGATTTGAAAACCCGTGAGGGGGATACAAGCTAAAACTAGAATACAAGTGTTTTTGTATGCTGTCTGATATGATTATTGACACTACGTTTACTTATTGCCATTAAGTCTCATTTTAATCGTGGACCACTAATCATTTTTTAAATGAGCGCTAATATTGTGAAAGTACTATTAAAGACTGACATCCTCTGTCTGGGCAAGTCGCACTTGCCAGTAGCTAAAGGTTCCTACCTAGTCTAAACAGATTGCTTTATTTTGCAAACTCAAGATCGTTCGGCAAATTTCCTACATAAGGGCAATTTGTTGGTTTTTCTGATAATGGCTAGTCGCGGGGTCTTGAGCTAGTGTAATAAGAAATGAAGAATTGATGAATTTTAAAATGATGGGTGTATAATAACATATCCCTAGAGTTATACTTGTATTTAAATATTGTTTAAACCTATGAAAGTCACTCAACCATTGTGTTGACTTTAAAGCATATGTCTCAGGTGAATGAAGACTGGCGGACTGCGGATGGTGTTATCTTGAAATGTTAGCATTCTAATGAATAAAACTAGATCTTTGGGAAACCTGTGATGTAAAGTGTATGTACAATTGTTTTTATCAGAACTCTGACGAATAAATGAATGAGAACGTAAACTTTTAATAAAATGTCTCTTTGATCATTTTCTATTATTGTGACTATGATACCTTGAAACTAATACCCCGGATTAGCTTCTGCTTCTATATGGTAAAAATGGGAGTGTTACAATTTGGTGTATGGTTTTATGCCCAATAGGTCGTATCCATGCTATATGCCATCAGGCGTTGTATGGTTTGGAGTATCAACTAGAGTGTTATGTAGCGTGGGTGTTGTAGGTTCAACCTCGTGTTGGAGAATGGTAGGTGGTGCAACGAGAGCGGATCAAATGGTGTGAGTTATTATATTAGGCGAGTTATCTAACAAATTGTATAGTTAGACACCGAGGTGGGTTGTAAAGAGCCATATGGAAAGACTGTTTCATCAAAGGTAACTTGACGGGAGATAATTATTTTATTTGTGTCTAAGTCAAGACAACGATACCTACGATTATTGGAAGCTTGTCCCAAATAGATTGAAGGTGTTACGCGTGGTTCAAGTTTGTGACTCGTGTGGAGGTGAGGGTAACATAAACACTCAAAGGTATGTAAAAGGCTATAGGGTCAGGGGTTTTTCCAGACAAGCGGGTATAAGGTATTTCATTGTTAATGGTAGTGGATGGTAAAATCTTAATAGATGAATGGCCATATTGAGGGCTTCTACCTAAAATGTAGGTGGAAGATTAGATTGAAAATTTAAGGTCCGGATGAGATTGTTGATGGTGCGAATTAGACTTCTAGACTTTCCATTTTATTGGGGGGTAGGACAAGAAAACCGAAATTGAATACCTTTAGATGCAAATAATGTATGTAAGACGCGATTGTCGAATTCACCATCATGATCACACTAAAACAACTTAATTTCACATTTAAATTGGGTATTAACATAAGTAGAAACAAGAAAAACTTAGACAAGTCATCATATTTATTTATTAATGGGTAAACCCAAGCAAAATGCGAACAGTGATCCAAAAACAAAACATGGTATTTAAAACCTGAAAGACTCGGAATGGGTGAGGTCCCCACATCTGAGTGAACAGTGTCAAAACGAGATGTGACCGAGGTATTGGAACTAACAAATGGAAGCCTCACGTGTTTTCCAAGATGACAAGCATGACAAAGAACGAGGGTTTCTCTTTATTGTATGAAATAATGTTTCAAGAAACAATAAGACGTAACACTTTACTTCCTGGATGTCCAAGTCGTTGGTGCCACGTATGTTGACTGGTAAGAAATGCTTGAGTAATTAGAGAGGGTTTCGGCATCGGGTAAAGATCCCCAGTGCTATCGTGTCAGAGAAGCACCCGATGTCACACCCCACCATGGTGGAATATGGGGCGCGACGTATGGATATCATCACAACAACAGCGTGTCTATAGAGAGAACTAAATGAAATTGAAATATCATAGATGGCGACACAAATGTCGTGACAATATCTCAACAATGCAGGCGTCTAGGTAAGTAGGTAACAGGCCTACCTCTTACCAAAGACATACAAATAAACAAATATCAAACATATAGGTACCACAACGTTCACTTAATCAAAACACAAAATAAAATCTAAGAGGAAAGGGATTCCTCTGAATGCAATCCTAACAGCCTCTATACTCTAGCCACTTCTAACATCATCTTGCACAACTACCTCACCTGAAAATGACACTAAAATCTGTCAACATAAAGTTGGTGAGAACATAGGTTTAAGTTATCTAGAACATCATAAAAAACATTGACATCCGCTGTAAATAAGTTGAAGAAAAACAATTTATAGTAATGGACCATAATGTGATAATCATGCTACATGCATCCACAACAAAACTCAAGCCAAGTACCAATCACATCTACAATTCACAAAGCACATTATAGCAATCAAGAAGTATCCCGTCACACGCACAAGAACACACACCACACTATTCGGATCTTTCCCACACCACCTGTGGAAGATGAACTATATCCCCGTCGAGATATCTTGCCTCCGAAGAGACGATGCACAAGTACTCAGGACGGATCGTGCCCCACGCTCCACACACATCACAACTGGTCCCATAGACGCCCATACATCTATGTACCAAAGCCAATCACAATCCAAACAAGATTCACATAGCAGAACACGTACCAAAGCACATATGAGAACACATAAGCACGCAACTCACACAATAACACATTTATGTCCACACATTTTATAACATAGTACTAAATCATGTTAAAGAACATTTCAAGTGTCATCTCCATCCCATACTGGAAAAAAAACATTTAAAAACGTAGTAAAATGGGACTATGAACTCACCTGATTGCTTCTCCAAAGTCCTTGCTCTAGCCCCAAGCTAATAATCCAAAAACACATAAATCAATACATGAACCAACCTCTAAAATGGTTCATCAACCTATGATGGACATCTAACCTCCTCTCATATAAATACCCCATTTATAACTCTAAACACCCCATTACCCTTCCTTAACAAGTCCTTAACTTGGTTAAGTTTAATAACTAACCCGTTCACATATTACCCAAAACAGTCCCAGTTTTTAGGTCTCAAAACTTTAAGTCAAACGTCCACTTAAACATACCCATGGTTTCTGTAAAAGGAATATTCATACCCTTACGTATGTTGGCTAACACCTCCCACTTGCCCTAACCTTAAAGCTACTGTTAAGGCCCCGATATACATATATCTACTTTTGTCATTCTAGATTTCCTGATTTTAAACGTACTAAAAGTTTGTTACCATTAAGGGGTCTTACCCTAAACCACAACCTTAGCCCAAGTGCAGATACTTACTACAATATATAAACCATCTCTCATGTTCGTGAGAAGATCCCAATGCAAACCTAAGTACCCCAAACAACCCAAAACTTAAAAAGAAAACAGGCTGAATTCAAAACTGTTTTGACCTCCGACTGTTGTAACCTGTTTTTGACCCTCTTCCCTACCTCCAATTTAGTTCTAGTTTCTTGCATTGGAAAGCCACTTCAAATAGCTTTCCAGTGGTATGTGGATCGCAAAATAAGAGTTTGTAGAACTCCCGATATGATCAAAACAATTGACTCAAAATTCTGCCCAGTTTATAAAAACGGGTTTAACAAAATCAACATCATTAATTAACCCTAATCCCTCTAATTACAAGCCCTAAACCATGTAATCATTATATTATGATTATTACAACATTAATTTACTGTTTTTATATTAAACCCTAACCTAAATCCATCATAAGATTAATAAAGAAAACATAAAAACAATTTAATTAAAAAGAGTATTAAAGATTTTACCTTAGAATTTTTGAAAGAAGAAAAATTAATGAAGAACCCTAAAACCACCATTTATGCCGACCAAACCTTGATTTCCAGGGATTTTATGAGTGTTTTGATTAATAAAAATACTTTATATACTTTCCTAACATGTCCTTGGCCCATATACAAAAGCCCGGTTCCCTTTTTCCCTTTTTTCCCCTTTTCTTTTCTTTTTTTTTCACATAACCGACCTATACCCATCAAAATTCGTTTTTTATTTCTTTTTATTATTAATATATGTATTAATAATATTACCTTAATTTACCTTAATTTATTTCAGCTCCTAAAGCTCCCAAAACCTCAAAACCGTAAAACTAGTCAAATTTACGCGTTTTACCGTAAAAGACGTAAAATATACACTTTTAAAAAAAATCTCAAATTTTGAAATAAACTTTATAACTAAGTCCTAAATGACTTAAAACCATCCCAAAAAATATTCATATGGATAATTACCTCACCCGAGACCTCTAAATGCTAAACCGTAAATCCTAAAAAAAATACTATTACTATAATACTTATACGTATACGTAAACACCACAATATCACCATTTTCATTTCATAGTCACCACTTGTGAGCTCATGAACATGAAATAACCATTCCTCGATTTACTTATGAGTACTCTATACTCATAAACGATAACCACACCAACCTCGTTCACACAAAATAAACACGTAAACACACAATTCAAGTAAGCACACATAAAATAACCTAAAAGTAAGACCAAGTGACCAACCCAAAACCACGGTTGTCACATCACTCCCTCCTAATAGAAATCTCGTCCCGAGATTCACTCCCATACTCAAACTTATTCTCAGCAAACAAACGAGGATGCATATCCCTGATAAAACCTTCACGTTCAAACGTGAACTCAGTTTACACGAAAATAATCTCAACCTACAACACATGAGCCTTAACCGTCCACGAGGAAACTTATCAAAACCATAAAGTTATGTAACCAACCTAACTAAATCTCGCAACTCATCAAACAAGAACTGTCTTGAAACCAAGTTAGGAGCCGTCACATAACTCAACGGGTTTAACACTGTCACCCCGATTTCAGTCTTACTCATAAGTACCATAAATCAAAACTCATCAAAATATAACCACGTATAATAAAGTCTAAATAACTCTCAAATTCCTTCCCAACTCATCTCTATGTTAACCCTCCAAGTGTTCATTACCGCAAAATACCCAAAACACGAGTTTAAACCATATTGTCCAAAAATTAACCTTGAACTCAACACTTGTACAATTAATTCGACCAAGCTACTGACTTCCAATTACGAAACTTTCTGAATATTTGAAAAGTATGTTCCGAGTACATAATTTTAGGCTTTTGAATCACCCAAAAACCTTTAAAAACGAATAAGTTATGACCAAAACGATTTTTCTCAAAATCTGCCTAGGCATTAGCGACAGTTTCTGACAGTTAGCGACATATTTTGACAGTTTAGCGACAGTTTCTGCCTACTCCGATTTATACCAAAAAAAAAACGATTTTTAAACCCTAAAACCCCCCATTAATTACCAAAACTAGAACCTAATTTATTTTAATTCCAGAAAATTAAAACTCTATTAATTACACGATTTTAACATATTTCACTAAATAAGAACAAAATTTTTAACTTAAGAACAATAACTTTAGGTGATCAAAACCAAAATATTTTAAAATAACCGAGTCATGCTTATATGTTAAAGAATTTATATTCCACCTTATTTGAAACATGATCCCGACACTTCCTTATTTCATCGACTACCAACAACTATTTTTTTTCAATTTGCAAGTTCTATTTTTTTTACCATGTATAACTCGAAACAAAAGACATCGTTACCCCAAAAAGAAATCTCCACCGTCTCAAATCCTTCACGCTAAAAGTACCGTACAAACAAACACGTGAAATGAGGACCCGAGCAATGCGCTACTACAGAAGTTGAACATCTCAAAGAGAAACGAGCTAGCAACCATCCCAAGAATACAACCGATAGGTAGAAAATAATTTTACATACATAGGCATAAGCGTATATACACTCAAATCCATCCAACATATACTATACAAGCATGTATTAACTCTCTTTCACGCAATCATACTTGAAAGTCCAGTGGTGTTGTGGCACATATATAATTATGTAGGCCTCCATAATTATACATGTTCCCTTTCACCAATGTACTCCCTCCTATGATGACACTTATAAGAAATTAATACTACACATAACACATAATCCAACAACTCACAAGCACATAACCACACAAGATAAGATCCAAAACCCCATGTATTAAAATAACATAGCCAATGCACGTAACACATAAACTCGTAGTCCAGCTGAACCAGCGTAGACAAAATTCAAAATGTATAAAGAACATGAAAACATAATTAAGCGAAATCCAACAATGACTAGCATATACGACCATGGTTCCACCCGCACTAATCAAAACTCGTAAAGAAAATAACATGTAGTTAAGTATGAACCATATTAGTTCATAACCTAACAAATACTACGAAAATAATATTCCAACACATCAACTACTATAAAATGCACACATACTCCTATGACGCCTATATGCAGGGACCCTTAAGCTATAGACTAGGCTACACGAGTAGGCAACCTAATTCTCTATAACTATTGTCTCTGATACCATTCTGTCACACCCCACCATGGTGGAATATGGGGCGCGACGTATGGATATCATCACAACAACAGTGTGTCTATAGAGAGAACTAAATGAAATTGAAATATCATAGATGGCGACACAAATGTCGTGACAATATCTCAACAATGCAGGCGTCTAGGTAAGTAGGTAACAGGCCTACCTCTTACCAAAGACATACAAATAAACAAATATCAAACATATAGGTACCACAACGTTCACTTAATCAAAACACAAAATAAAATCTAAGAGGAAAGGGATTCCTCTGAACGCAATCCTAACAGCCTCTATACTCTAGCCACTTCTAACATCATCTTGCACAACTACCTCACCTGAAAATGACACTAAAATCTGTCAACATAAAGTTGGTGAGAACATAGGTTTAAGTTATCTAGAACATCATAAAAAACATTGACATCCGCTGTAAATAAGTTGAAGAAAAACAATTTATAGTAATGGACCATAATGTGATAATCATGCTACATGCATCCACAACAAAACTCAAGCCAAGTACCAATCACATCTACAATTCACAAAGCACATTATAGCAATCAAGAAGTATCCCGTCACACGCACAAGAACACACACCACACTATCCGGATCTTTCCCACACCACCTGTGGAAGATGAACTATATCCCCGTCGAGATATCTTGCCTCCGAAGAGACGATGCACAAGTACTCAGGACGGATCGTGCCCCACGCTCCACACACATCACAACTGGTCCCATAGACGCCCATACATCTATGTACCAAAGCCAATCACAATCCAAACAAGATTCACATAGCAGAACACGTACCAAAGCACATATGAGAACACATAAGCACGCAAGTCACACAATAACACATTTATGTCCACACATTTTATAACATAGTACTAAATCATGTTAAAGAACATTTCAAGTGTCATCTCCATCCCATACTGGAAAAAAAACATTTAAAAACGTAGTAAAATGGGACTATGAACTCACCTGATTGCTTCTCCAAAGTCCTTGCTCTAGCCCCAAGCTAATAATCCAAAAACACATAAATCAATACATGAACCAACCTCTAAAATGGTTCATCAACCTATGATGGACATCTAACCTCCTCTCATATAAATACCCCTTTTATAACTCTAAACACCCCATTACCCTTCCTTAACAAGTCCTTAACTTGGTTAAGTTTAATAACTAACCCGTTCACATTTTACCCAAAACAGTCCCAGTTTTTAGGTCTCAAAACTTTAAGTCAAACGTCCACTTAAACATACCCATGATTTCTGTAAAAGGAATATTCATACCCTTACGTATGTTGGCTAACACCTCCCACTTGACCTAACCTTAAAGCTACTGTTAAGGCCCCGATATACATATATCTACTTTTGTCATTCTAGATTTCCTGATTTTAAACGTACTAAAAGTTTGTTACCATTAAGGGGTCTTACCCTAAACCACAACCTTAGCCCAAATGCAGATACTTACTACAATATATAAACCATCTCTCATGTTCGTGAGAAGATCCCAATGCAAACCTAAGTACCCCAAACAACCCAAAACTTAAAAAGAAAACAGGCTGAATTCAAAACTGTTTTGACCTCCGACTGTTGTAACCTGTTTTTGACCCTCTTCCCGACCTCCAATTTAGTTCTAGTTTCTTGCATTGGAAAGCCACTTCAAATAGCTTTCCAGGGGTATGTGGATCGCAAAATAAGAGTTTGTAGAACTCCCGATATGATCAAAACAATTGACTCAAAATTCTGCCCAGTTTATAAAAACGGGTTTAACAAAATCAACATCATTAATTAACCCTAATCCCTCTAATTACAAGCCCTAAACCATGTAATCATTATATTATGATTATTACAACATTAATTTACTGTTTTTATATTAAACCCTAACCTAAATCCATCATAAGATTAATAAAGAAAACATAAAAACAATTTAATTAAAAAGAGTATTAAAGATTTTACCTTAGAATTTTTGAAAGAAGAAAAATTAATGAAGAACCCTAAAACCACCATTTATGCCGACCAAACCTTGATCTCCAGGGATTTTATGAGTGTTTTGATTAATAAAAATACTTTATATACTTTCCTAACATGTCCTTGGCCCATATACAAAAGCCCGGTTCCCTTTTTCCCTTTTTTCCCCTTTTCTTTTCTTTTTTTTTCACATAACCGACCTATACCCATCAAAATTCGTTTTTTATTTCTTTTTATTATTAATATATGTATTAATAATATTACCTTAATTTACCTTAATTTATTTCAGCTCCTAAAGCTCCCAAAACCTCAAAACCGTAAAACTAGTCAAATTTACGCGTTTTACCGTAAAAGACGTAAAATATACACTTTTAAAAAAAATCTCAAATTTTGAAATAAACTTTATAACTAAGTCCTAAATGACTTAAAACCATCCCAAAAAATATTCATATGGATAATTACCTCACCCGAGACCTCTAAATGCTAAACCGTAAATCCTAAAAAAATACTATTACTATAATACTTATACGTATACGTAAACACCACAATATCACCATTTTCATTTCATAGTCACCACTTGTGAGCTCATGAACATGAAATAACCATTCCTCGATTTACTTATGAGTACTCTATACTCATAAACGATAACGACACCAACCTCGTTCACACAAAATAAACACGTAAACACACAATTCAAGTAAGCACACATAAAATAACCTAAAAGTAAGACCAAGTGACCAACCCAAAACCACGGTTGTCACACCCGACGAGCTATGAAGTCTTTCACAGAAAAACCAAACGCATCGAATTCAACAGTACAATTCTTGTCACATACAAATTGATGAACATAAATTAAGTTTTTTACAATACTAGGAGTAATGAGAACGTTATTAAGGTGAAGAGGTCTTGTAGGAGTTGACAAAATACTATGTCCACTATTTGTGACGGGTATAGAATGGTCGTCACCAACCGAGACGGATGGATGAATACACATAATAAAAACATCACTAAGATTAATAACTAAATCATTAAGGTGAGAACTTAACCTGTATCCATATTCCATGTATTAGTAGCGGAATTCGGAAGAGTCACATCACTAAAAGCATGTGGCAATGTGGGCTGAACCTGCTGGTGAACAGTGAGCTGGGCCAGGTGAGCAGCCTGATAACCTTGATGTGTTGGTCTATAAGTAAATCCAGTTGGTGGAGTACCAATGTAACTAACAGGCTGCTGGACTAAGCTCGGAAACGGGCAAGAAGCAATACATGTTGAGCCAACAGTAATCAATCCATGTGGGTTAGGAGAGGTGTATTATGCTATTGGACTCAAGATTGGAATATTGCTGGGAGTAATAAAAACGGCGTAGGGGAGGTATTTGGACTATTAGGAATACCAGTACCACTATTTTGTGCTAAATTATTTATTAACCCCAAGTGTCCTAACAACTTAACCAACAACTCTTATGTTCCATCTCCATGCGTTTGAGAACCGATGTTTTTTACGATCACGATCAAATTTGAAGTTATGACCAAAACTACAAGATCTTGTCATGATGACTAAGGTAGGGTATGAGTTGTGTAAGGTTTGTTAGGGTGATTTTGTGTCAACGGTAAGGTGAAATAATACTTTAGTGTGTAAAAACAGGTACAAATGAGACAAATGAAACAAGTAACCAACTGTGTGGATTTGTAACTGAGCACAAATCACCAACACACTTAAACCCGTGACCTAACACGGAAACCAAAGCAAATAGTGTGGATATGTGACCTAGCACTAATCACCAACACTAATAAAAAACAGGCGAAGATTGGAGATCGTTTTTTAACGATTGATTGTGTTTAGAGTTTAGGGATCGGTTGTGTGGCTGATACCATGTAAGAATGGTAAATGTGTGTGTCCATTCATGATTGATACGATACAATATATGATGTTACAAGGATTATTTAAGAACCTGGCTTCAGCCCAATACACATACATGAGTAATAATACACGGGCTAACACGTATACGATTATACAATTTTTGTTTGTTTACGTTGGCATATACCGTAACTAATACACATGCAAAGGATTATAGCACGTGTTACGTTTAGTGGCTATTCGATTAGAGTGGTGATTTGACACTCCACTCATTTATTTACACGCTCAAATTATGTATGTTTTGACATTTATGTCTTTACACCATTTAGTGATGTGTGCATATATTAAAGGTATAATAATCATAACATTTATATTTTAGAATGTACCAATAAGTTTATAAAGCGTGTAAACAATTACTCATTCGATTAGTAACATATTTTGTAATCGTCAGCGCAGAATATCATTATTAGTACATTTGATTTCAGACAACTTATTTGGCATGACCATTGTTGTTTATTGTTTTTCTTTTGTATTGTGTATTTCTTGCCTTGTCAGCATTTTTATGTTTTTGACCTTTTTCTTATATGCTCTTTTGTTGCTTTTGTGCATGTCTCTTTGTATGATGTTCTTTTGCTGCTTTTGTGCCTGTCCCTTTGTACACTGGTGGTTGGCTTCTGTCTTTGTCCATTTTTTTTTCCTTTTACTGATTGTATTTCTCTCTTTACCTCACCACCCCTCTCTCTAGCTTATTTTTTGAGCTCTCTCACTCGCACACTTGCAATTGCCAGAGATTTTCATGAAAGCATTCTATATATTCTCGCGTTTACCCTAAAGTAGAGGTGGTAGTTGTCTACATTCTACCTCCTCATACCTCACCTCGATAAAATTCGGTATATTGTTGTTGTGATTTCAGACAACTTATAAATGATTAATAACACATTTTGTACATGTTACGTTTAGTAGCTACTACATCATACAAACTATTTTAAACTTGGATGAGCATAAGTATCCATACATTGTATCTAGCAATTAGATTTTAGAAAAAAAGTCAACCAGACTAGATTGAAACGGAATTTATCCAAAAGTCAGACGGATGATCGGATCAAAACGGTTCGGTCCATTTTGATCTTACAAAGCATAATCTTTCGGTTTTTTGTAAGATCGAATTGAATCAAACGTAAGACTGGATATAAAAATGCATGAGCTAAGAACCGAACCAAAACACAATCAGTCTAGTTCGATCAATTCAGTACGATTCGATTTTTAAACGACGATTTGGTTCACGATCCAACATGCTCGGCCTTAACCAACACGACATAACAAATATGTTTCAAAAAGTTTGGATGAAAACGATATAATAAGCATCAAATCCATCTAAATTGAAACAGACGCCGAAAGAGGTACGCCTGTAAATTACGTAAACTTTTTATATTGTTACACATATCGATTTGGGTTAATACACAAATAGGTTACTAAAGTTTGCCTAAATATTCACCTAAGTTACTAAAGTATTTTTTATAACAATTAGGTTACTATTGTATTGGTTACCTGTTATACATGTTACTTAAGTATTTGTAACCTGTTGTTACAGGTTATATATTAACGTGTCAAGTCACATGCCTTTTAAATATAATTTCATCTTTATTTACACGATTAAACTATTATCAGTTGACTTTTCATTTCTATGTGACATCATTTTTTTCTTTTTTTATAAAATAAGTTGCGGGTAAATATCATGAATACTTTATATACTATAAATGTAAAGACTCGTTATGATTAACAAACACAAATAAATCTCATTATATTGTAACACTCTTACATGTTACTTCCCGTGGTTATAAAATCTTGAACGTCTATCATTTTGCTTAATGACTGTTTATTTTTACAATTATCTATTTGCATGACTGTTTAACTATTATTATTTTTAACTATATTTCGATTTTTTTTAATTCTTCACGTTATATTCAACTTTTTTTTACAAAAATGGAACTTTTAACTTACATAAAAAATCTTATATATTTAAAATCATAAAAAAAATTAAATCTTAATTCTCGCACTCTTAAAAAGGTGTAACTTTTTTTTTGACTTATTATAATATTTAAAATTTTAAAAGAAGTTAAACCTTAATTTTTCTTAAAAACATTTTTTGGTACTTTCTAAATAGAAAAAAATCTAAAAAAATATAAATTATTTTTGTACTTCGTAATTTTCTATATACAAAAATTAATTTCTTTTTTTTTACTCATTACAATATTTAAAAGAAAAAATTTCATGTTTGGTCCCTATCGTTTACCTCAAATATCAAGTTTGGTCCCTATCTCAAACTAAGTGCACAGATCGTCCCTATCGTTTACACTTTGGATCAAAAATGGTCCCTATCTTGGATGGATGTTAGTTTTGGCAGTTAAGTTCAATGAAGAGAGGGGTAGTTTAGTCTTTTACTTACTACATCCTCTTAAACTTTATCCCTTACCCACCACCACCACCACCACCTACACAAAATTGAATATCAAAATCCATCCACCACCGTCACCCACATCTACCTTCAAAGCCAAAGCTATTTTCACCCCGTTTCAGGATACCGAAAATCCAAAACCCAAAGCTATTTTCACCCCGTTGAATGAAACCCATATCCAAACTGCAGTTATTTGCGACTACTGTAGTTAATAAGTTATCACAAAAAGATTCAGAACTCCAGAAGCAACATAAACAAAAAAACATATCTTCATCCAGTCATTTTTTTTCAATATTTCCATTTGTCTTTTTTTGTTTTTTATTCAACTACTTTTTTTCGGATTGTCTATAAAGGCCTGTGCTACAATCATAATCTTATTATATCAACTCAAAACACTCTTCACATGTATATGTAGCTAATTGAATACCACTTTCATGCGTCGGCCATAAAAATTAAAAACTAACCAATTGGACCCACAAAAGAATACCCCGAAAAAACCTGCTCAAAAACCACCATTAACCCTTTTGTGCTTGTTGCTCAACTAGAAAATAAGTCAGTATTTACCGCTTTTCCCTCACAAGATCCAGAACCGTGTGAACGATGGGGATTGTTGTACCTCCTTGAAGAGTAAAACCGATGAATATTAAGCATTGTTGGAACTTCCTTCTGTTTTCGTCTCGGGTCGGACATAAGTGAGACTCCGAGTGGTGGGTTTCATTCAATTTCATATGATGTCCATACCATTACGGATATATCTTCTTTGAACATTCTTTCCCATATCTTATCCATCTCTATTTCCGGAGTGGTGGTACCATGAATGACTGAAGTGGCGTCTGGTGGTGGTGAACGGCGGTTGTGTAGGCGGAGGTTGTGTAGGCGGCGATAGGTGGTGGTGAATAAATAAATTTTAGATCTATTTTTTAATCCTGAGAGGATGTAAGAGAGATAGAGAGAAAAAGGAAGAATTAAAAATGATGGTTGAGCTAAATGATGTATAATATCAGCTTGGTGGGTTCGAACACCTTCAAGCTTATATCTTGTTTTTAATAAAAGAACAAGAAGCGCAGCATATCTGGTATGTGACGAATGGAAAGTGGAAGCTTTTGTTGCAGCGGCTGAAATGGTTTGGCCGGAAATTGCAGCGGCTGTGGTGTTTTCCTGGTGGTTAGCCATGGTTTTAAAAAGAAAGAGGAGATAAGTTATTTGTTATGTGTGTGAGAGAGATAGAAACAGTGAGAGAGAGAGAGATATGTGATTGTGTGTGTAAAAATGGGTGGGTGGATACATAAATGCATGGAATAGTAAGTAAAAGACTAAAGTACCCTTCTCTTCATTGAACTTAACTGCCAAAACTAACGTTCATCTAAGATAAGGACCATTTTTTATCCAAAGTGTAAACGATAGGGACGATCTGTGCACTTAGTTTGAGATAGGGACCAAACTTGATATTTGGGGTAAACGATAGGGACCAAACGTGAAATTTTTTCTATTTAAAATCTTAATAATTGAAATCATAATTAAAAGTTAAATCTTAAAATTTTAAATTTTTTTTGTTTACTTTTAAATATTTTAGATAAATATTTAAAAAAAAAAATATAATTTGTGGTTTGGGATGCATTTTTGTGTTTGCTAAATTGTTTTTTGATTGATTAGTGAAAAGAATACAAATGACATACATATATAAATAAAAACGATTGCAACGTACGTACACGGATAAACAGATACAAACGGATGATAACGTACAAAACATATGAAAACGCACGAAAACGGATGAATACGTAAGAAAATGGACGGAATAAAAATATATGTGAAATTATTTATTAAGTGTAACTTTTTCTAAAGTTCAATAACCCGTTTGTTAAACTCGTGAACTATAGTAACTTTCTTGTAACATATGAAACTTTCGTGGACAATGAAACCGGTAATACGGTAATACCGGTTGCCCATCTTAGGAGTAACCTGGACATAACTTTGCTAAACGTTCAGTAACTTGTATGAATAATCTGTATACTTGAGTAACCTAATTTTTACCAAAAATACTTTAGTAACTTAAATGAATATTTAGGCAAAATTTAGTAACATATTTGTGTATTAACACTATCGATTTCTCTCTTTAATCACGTGTTCCATCATTCCCGTTCTTTCTTACTTAATGGTTAGGTTTCGATTCTACAATAAAGTTATTAGTTCGTGATCGTAAAATTTTAATATGATGTTACACAGAAGAAAAATACTAGGTTAACTAAAAGTTAAGGTAGCAAAACATTTTTTTTACAAAAAAAGCGTCAGTTATATTTTTTTTTCTGACCTAAAATTAAACGTAGCTTATTTCACACCTAATATTCATTTAACTCCGCACCTACGGCTTTTCCCTTTTGTCTCAAATACTAGTGTTACTCATTTTATTTTTAGTTACATCCAAGGTTCTAAAAAAACTTGTCAGGTCTTGCTAAGGTATCGCAAAAGTGTGAAGCTTGATTTGCACGTCAAGTAATAGATCAAGACTCGATTTTAAGGCTAGACGTAAGACGAAAAGTGAAGAAACGTGATAAGTCGAGACAAAACGAGATGCGTGAAAGTTTTATTTTTTAAACTCAATTTTGATAAAAATCGTGTTTTTTATATAAAAATGAAAAAGATTACATTTAAATAAGTTTTATTAACTTTATTCCTTATGTTTGATAATTTTTATAACTTTAATTTATAATATGATATAGGTATATAAATTTATGAGAAGAGTTATTTTGGATACAGTATTTATCTTAGATACCAAGGACTCATCCCTATCATTCATCTCAACCCATCTAAGATAAGATTAAAAGTATTTAATTATTTCACTTATTTTTAGAATTTAAATATCTCTTAAACCGTTAAGCGTTAAACCAAAAAAATATACCATCGCGACGAGCATTTAATAAGTTTTCTACAGATATGCATTATGATATACTTTTAAAGAAAAAAATTCGTTTTTTTTTTCGTTTTTTTAAATGTACGTAAAATATCATATATGATAATAGTGTTTCATCATATATGATATTAGTGTTATGTTACAAATTATTATTGAATCATATATGATATTGGTTTATATCATATATGATAATTTATATCATATATGATATCAGTGTTACTATCATATATGATATTTAGTATCATATATGATAAACTAAAAAAAGCGAAAAAAAAATTTTGTTGAAAGTATATCATATAGTATATCTGTAGAAAGATAATTAAATGCCCGTCGTAATAGTATATTTTTTTCGTATAACGATTGACGGTTTAAAAGATATTAATTTCGAAAAAAAAAATTTAAGTTTTATGTTTAATTTTATCCATTAGATTAAGATGGACATGAGTGGTGGAGATTAGTCCCTTAATATATAAATAAAATTTGATATCTAAATGAACTTAAATCTAAATTTATATATACTTTCATACTTTATAACGTTTTAAAAACGTAATAATACCATAACTTACAAATACGTAAAACTTGATCATACCGTTACGTTACGCCTGAAGCTAACCACATCATATAAACTTTGTTGATATTGACCTCAACAATAATCTCACTTTATCTAAAACAGTAAATGAATTTATAAAACACTGGATATATTCAAAGATAAATAATCTCATTGAACTTACGCATCAAGCAAAAATGAGCTGTTGGTTATTTCTTCAAAAGCAGGAAAGATATGCTTGGCTTGCAAAATTTAGAAATAAAATGAGAAAATATTTAAATAAAAAGAATCCACGTATGATAGATATGGGTTATGGAATTTTTTCATGTTGTCGTTTGTCGTATCGTCATGCACGTGCCGTCATGTGTGGTGGTTGTTCCTAAAAAAAACAACAATAAACATTCTTTCCTTATCTCGACAAAATAAAAACGTTTTAGTACCAAATATCGTGTTACGTACAAAAAACATGCTTAAGTGTGTGTCTATCTATGTTTAGTTTGTTAATTGCTTTTAGAGGTGAAGATAAGCTAGCTAGATGTAGCATGATACTTACTTCCATATGTAATGCAACAACCACCTTTCTATTTTTATATATAACAGCTTTTTTTTATTATTGTGCGTTCGTGGCTAGTGGCAATATAGTGGGACTAAATAGTGTACAAATCCACTTTCTATAAAGTATCAATAGAACATAATTACTAGTAATACTTTCCTTCAAATAATCCTATGTAAAGTGGATATACCACGTTAAACGTAATGTATAATGAGCAATTGCTATTATTGTGCACAAATTTTTGTGTGTATGTGAAAGTGTTTATATGAAAGTACGTGTAGATGTATTTTTTTTTGAAGGATGTGTGGATGTATTTAGTGATGAAGCCAAGATTAAAAAATTTTAACTTTAAAATAATATAGATCAATTTTTTTAAGTTTACAAACTAAATAACATTAGAAATACATTTAATATATCGGGTGCACTTAAAATATATTTATAAAAATCGATGTTTTTATCAAAAGTTAATACTAAATTTGTTCAAAAAAAAAACACTAGATAAAAAAATTCATAAATTTCACGAGCACCCGTAAAACACCCCTGGCTCCGTCTCTTAATGTATCATTTCTGGTTTCTCGTGTACAATAGTACTACATGCACCTTTCTAAACTAAGTTGGACTGAGCATTTGTGAAGTTTTTAGATAATTCATAGTTTTGGTTTTTCTTTTTCTGAACATAATATATAAATATTAGTTGAAAATAGGAAGTTATATAAGCTAAACTACAGGCTTCTTAAACTGGAAGCCCAGCCCATATGTGAACCAATATGGATTAAAGTAACCCGGTCTCTGATTCAATGGGTACTTGGGTAGTACGTACATAAGTACATTATTAGGTTGTAACCTGTAAAGGCATCTAGCTGATACTAAGAGCTCCGCAATGCATAAATTAATCAAAATCTTTATTATTTGAACTAACAGGGTATTTGCACTGTGCAACTGCGACTACTGTGAAACTAAAATTTCGTGAGCGTAATATTTTATGAGTATACATATTTTTCGATAATAACTTTACAAATAATGAGGATAGTTTTAAATTGGATAACTCTAAGTAGTAATAAATTACTCCATATAAAAATAGTATTACGAAATTGTGATTATTAATCCAGAAAGATATTTGCTAATCTCTCTGTAATATCCGTTATAATAATATATAACGTGTAATTCGAAAATTTTCGTAGTTTATAAGTGTACAGTTTTCATATATTATAACTAGTTTTAATGTCCGTGCACGCACGAGACATGAACATAAAGAATAAATTAAGTAAAAATAATAATTTTGTTATTGCGATTTTAGGTATATTATATATATTTTTAAAAACATCTAATATTTATATGTTTGATTATGTTGTTGTTTCATTGTGCAAAATGTAAATTAATATAAACTCACCTCAATTTTTATTTTTCGAATTACATACTATTTTTACTTTCGATATTTTCATTTGAAATAGTTATCTTAACTTTTAATCAACAAACCATTTACATCAACCTTACACATACATGATTTATAAATTCACGATCTTGTAATGCTTAATATTATTCTATAAAACAATATTAAATTTTTAATACTTAAATAGTTATGATGCTCATTGACCCACAAGTTTAACATTATTTTTCATTATGTGATAATATTAATTGATATTTTGTGTAAATATATGTTGCACAAAGGATTTGACTTTGTTTAACTGAAAGGTTAGTTATCCTTTTCTCGACATTGTGTGTTTAGTAACACATAACGACCTTGAAAAAATATATGTTGTTGTAATATGTAGAATCCCATGTATTTATTTTTATCTCATGAGGTCCTGCATTCATTTTTATATTTATATTCATGTTAATAATAATTTACGTAAATTGTATTGTTTCACTTTGTTAAGTATCGAAAAAGAAATACACATTAATTTGTGTTTTTATTTGAATATTTATAATCATGTGATTTGTTGATTTTTTAATATAACATATATGTTTATCTTTGAAATATAAGTCTAGAGGGTATACAGTTTAAGGAGGTGTTTTGTTTATTTTATAAAGTTACTAACAAAAATGGAAAATTATATGTTTACATTTAAGTCCATCTAATTTATTTAAAATTCAACCACTAAAGTTTTATCAATCGACTCCTCTTTTTAAAAAAATTCATTTTCACAAATTTGACACATATATTTTTGTGTATTTTCATCGAATTCCTCCACCAAAATTTTTTATTTTGACTAAATTGAATTCAATTTTGATTTTTTCCACCAATCACATCTCTCAATTTTGTTTATGTATCAAAATAAGCCATTTAATTGGTCTAATTGTTTTTTTGTGCAACCTCCACTTTTTATTAAAATTGGTAAAAAATTTAATTCTTTTATTATATAAAAGATACCCTTAAAATCTTTTTATTTTGATACGTACGATTCAATCGAATTAATTAGCAAAATGATTAGTATTTAACTACATTTGTACTAAAATACATACAAAGACGATATGCGTTTTAAAATATGCAAATTTATAAAAAAATTGAGTGATTCAAAATCAAACGCACGTTTAATATTAAACTTACATTTGTGAATAATTTAAATATATTTATGTAAAAAATTATACTAGCAATAATTATTTGTATTGCTCCCTATTTAATACCGAAATAAATTCATGAAGTTTTTGTGTTGTACAAGTTTGTACCATAAAAGCTTGTAATGCTTTACTACTTTAAATTTCAGCGACAAAGTGTAGTCTCTGTTATAAGTACCGATTTTTGGGTCGTTAAAAATAGTACATATTTATGTCATGAGAATTTTTTATCGGTTTCAATGGGGTCTCTTCGGTTCTTATTTTAACAGTTTTTTCGCTAGCTGAACTGATTGTGACTCGTTGGTCCGGTTCGGTTTCAAAACTATGTACACCATTATTTTAGGTAGACAAAATACTTACGATCTTATAGATATATTCTTTTAATTGGTGTACAATGTGTATATATAATTGTATTTTTAAGTAATGAGGTATATTAGTTATATTAATTAATTAGTATTATTTTATTTTTTTTTATTATGTATTAATGAGTTTTTTTAATATGAGTATTAAATTATGTTTTTTGTTTTAATTGATTTCTAATTCTGTATTAATACTTGTATTATGTTTGTTTTAGTTGTAAAATAGGATGCGGAGTGTTTTAATTATAGAATTTAATGTAATATGTCATTTTTGTTAATGCAAGTGATGCCTAAAAACATTATTAGTGTTAACTAATATTTCTTAATTTTGATCACAACAGATTAAAAAGACATTTATCATCAAAGACAATCGTAAGACGAATTATTTAACAAACACTATCATCAAGGTAATAATCATTTAAATATTGCACTAACATATCTTAATCATGATTAGTGATCATAAAAGTGATTAGTCTTAAACTTACATTTTGTCACATGTGATAAAAGATTTTTTAATAAAGTTTCTTTTAAAAACAAATGTTTTATTAAAATGGAAAATGTAAATTTGATGGCATATTCCAAATGCCATAGGAATATTCTTTGAATGTAAAATTTACCTCATATATTACTACCCCACTAAAAGATAAAGGGAGTGGAGTCTACTACCACGGTTCCTCAAATAGCTATGCGGTTCCCTAGTGATAAAGAACCGTAAGCACAATTAAGGAACCACAGTCAGAGATCCGTTGGCTTTTGTCTCCTATAAATAATGGATCAAATCTACATCTTTCATGAACCTTTTTGAACATTCTTTCTGCCATCTTTCTCTTTTCTAATTCCTAATCATTTGTAAATGATTACTTAATGTGTTAAGTATGTTTATTTATGATTATCCCCTTGATCTCCTTCTTTACCTTGTCCAAAGAGAAGATCACTTACACACTTGTGATGTGATTATAGATGAAGCTTTGATGAAGATCAACCTACCTTAGATCTAGTCATGTTTATCATTTTTATTTGAGTCTTGTAGAGATCCAATGTATTTGTGTATATTTGGATTAGTTGTGTTAATCTAATGTATTAGTGAATACTTGGATTAGTATTTTGTAAATCCATTGTATATGTGTATACTTAGATTTGTCTTGTGTGGATCCAAGTTACATGTGTATACTTGGATATGTTATTATTGAGTTGTATGTTGTGTGTTAGTTCTCACTAAACTACAAAGTGATTTGTGTATGTGTCTTGTGAGTTCTCACTTAGCTTCAAAGTGAAGAGTTGTGAAGATTGGTTCTAGCTTTGGATTAGAACTCGAAATATAGCCTTGTGTTGGAAAAGAAGATGGGCAATGAAGATTGGTTCTAGCTTTCGATTAGAAATCGACATCTAGCCTTGTCTCAGAAAATGGTGAAGTAGGCGACGTGTGTAGATTGGTCCTAGCTAAGATTAGGTCTCGACATTTAGCTTAGTGTCAGAAAATAATGTAAGCAACGTTGTAAGGTTTTCTCCGCCAAGAAGGGAGCTTGTAGATATAGTGGAAATCTCGAGTAAGGTGTACTCGAGGAGTGGAGTAGGAACGAAGATAGAGCTTCGTTGTCGAACCACTATAAATCTTGGTGTCTTCCTATTAGGTTGCTTCTTTCCTTACTCTTAACTTCCTTTCATTATTCCATCACATACAACAACTACTTATCATTGTTAATGCATTAGAATTGAACCTAATCATTATGCAACTAGCTTTTAAGTAAAAGGTAGTTTTGGGACAAACCTAATTGAAAGGAATTTTAATTAGGACATAAACCGAAGAGAAACTATTCACCCCCCCCCCCCCATTCTAGTTTCTACAATTGGTATCAGAGTGATGGTCACTCAAGATCTTTGAAGTATATTGTACTTTAAAACTTGGATCGATCAATTGTCTCCTCAAATTAGAAGGTTTCGTTGTACTAAAGTTTCTCTTTGGTCAAAACTATTTTTTCATTGAAAATATGCCTTTAATTGGTAATATAGCATCTCATCTAGATTAGTAGTATTTATACATTTTAGGTTTACTCTTGAAATGTATCTACTAGTTTGTATTTTGCTATATGTAGGTACTCATGAAGATTAATCATTTAATTGATTATGGATTGAGTTGCTTACACTTGTAGAAGACTCATCTTCTTTGATTTTCAACATCATTGAATGATGATATCAAGATGGATGAGAGTGATACTAGTCCTTGAAGAATTACTAGTCACTTTAGTCATGTTTGGGCATTGCATTGGTTCTTTGAAGACTTGGAATGCATTTTGAGGCTAAGGTACGTTTTCGTCCTTCCACACGCCCAATTGATCATTCTTTTGATCATTACTTGACTATGTGCTTGTTCTTGGCATCCTTGCCTTGACATTTGTTTGTGGTATGTGACTTTATTCTTATACTCTCTCAAACATTCATTGCTTGGATACTTGACTCACTTAGGAGATGCAGAGTGAGTTAGTAGTAGCTTAAAGTATCAAGGATGATTTCCATGGTTTTCACCCATACGGTTAGTAGGCCCTATATCATGTGTAATATGTGCAATGGAGCTCATCTCTATGATGATTGATTAATCCCTTGAGATACCAAACTACTCCATAAGTTGTAGTTAGGATATTACACATTTGTAATTGAAATATTCCAAGGATATTGTTATTGTAAACCCTAGCAATAATAATTATCCGATCATGTGGGAGACAAAGTGAATCTATACTTTGCTCACATTTTGAAATAGATTAAGACTATCCTTGAAAGTGATCTTACTCTATTTATCAAAACTCCTTGGTATGGTTCATTACCAAAACCGTTTAGACTTTTGCCGGAAAGGCACGTCTTAAACCACTATAGATGACACAAGCTCTTCGTTTCTACAACTTGAAGATTGTCACTTGTCTCTTGAACGTTAAACTTGGTCTTGATTCACTCCCCTTGGTTTCTCTCTTCTTTGTTTCTTTACAATGAGTAGTCGTTCTTCCGTTTCGGTCTTATTCGGTCTTTTTCGGTTTCAATTTAACTCGTAATCCTTCATTAAGGCATTATCACCTAGTATTGAAGTGGTCCAATGATTTCCAAAAGGCTTGAGATATATTTTAAGTATTTTAGAAAAACTTGGTTTTGAAAATTTCATTGATTTTTTTGTTAAAAACCACCCACTGTAGGCGAATCCTTAATTGTCACGGCTCAAAGGCACGGTTCTTTATCGATAAAGAACCGCGGCCCACTAGTGACTAAATTATTCATATTTTATTAAAAATCACTTTTTCAAAACCCCCCACCCTTTCTTCTCCATAGAGGCGACGGATTTTCATCATTTCCACCATTGTTGATTCACCAAAAGCTTCAATTATTCAAGATTAATTGATTTTGAGTCGTGGGTTTCACTCATCCCTCTTCCAACATCAATTAATTGTAAGTACATTCATTAAATCTTAATCAATTTGCTCTATTGTTCTTATTTTAATAATTGGGGATTTTTAAAATTAATATTGAATTAGAACCTCACTAGGAATGTGGATTGACATAGTTATATTACTATGATTCCTTAGGTTCGAATTCATTGCGATTTCACTAAAACCCACTTGTAGAACAATCCGAATTTTGACTAAGTTATTTTGGTTAAATGATGGAATTGATATGAACCCATGAACAAATTGGTAATTGCATTATTAATGCTTACCTAAAAACAAATTTTTGATAAACCAATGTTTAGTTACTTCTCTTTCATTATATAAACTAGCTTTTAAAACTTCATTATCTGCTGTAACTTTCAAAAGCTGTTTTTCAAAGGCCTGGATAGTTAAATCTTTTTCCTCTCATTTGAAGAGTCAAAATCCTAATTTTCTATTCATAGTTTTGCTAACCTTTTTTTATACAAAACTATATTTGCTTTTAACTTAGCAACACCTTGTTTAAAAGCATTTACCTTTACGGTACATGTGTTAACCTTTTGATATTGTTCTTCTAGTTCTACTTTAAAACTATTAAACTTAAGAACACAAACTTTAGAACAAGGATGTACCTCAGTATCTCCATGAGAAAGAGCCATTAGACCATGCTCTTTTTCTTCATGTACTTGAGCCCATTTGACCACTCCATCTACTATGACCAAAGCTTTAGAGCCTTTTTGGAGTCCATGGGCTTTTGTTTTCTGCTTTTGGGACACTTTCAGAGACTCTAGGGTCGGATCTGTTGTTGTTCTTGGACATCTGGTTGCTACTTTCAGCTTTCTCCCTCTTGCAATTCCTGGCTAAGTGTCCAATATTTCCACAGTTGTAACATTCAACGTTTAACTTGTCATATTCTACTGGTTCATTAGGATCAACAGTCATCTTCCTTACAGTCCTTTTGTAGAGTCTTTTGGACCTAACAGAGATCATGGCAGCTTGCCACTTTAGATCCATATCTTCTAAATCAGCATTATCCATCTGGAACAAATCATCAAGGATTAACCTTGGTCTGTTGTCTTGACCAGCAAAGAATGAAAAGGCATCATTCTCATTGAACAATGATGGAGATCTTCCTTGTGGACTCTTAGTCATGGATGGACTGCTATCAGTACTTTGAGAGTAAGTACTGTTAGTTGGTCCACCATCGGTGCTTTGGAAGTAAGTACTACTACTTGATCCACCAGCGATACTTTGAAAGTATGTACCGCTGCTTTCTTCTGACACAAAAGCTAAGTTAGGCTTCGACACAGTTTCTTTAGTTGGCTCAGTACCTGTAACACCTATCTCATATATCCTGAGATTGTTATTGAGATGATCAAATAGAGTAATATCCAAATCATCTCTTGTGATAAAGTGCATAGCCATTACTTTCCACTATGTTGGAACCCCTCTTAAGAACTTTTGATTAGCTTCTTCATTGAGAATTGTTAGTCCATGAACTGCTAGTTGAATAAGCAACTTGCTAAACCTACCATATCCTTTATGGGTCCCTTCTGCACTAGAAATTGTGAAGTTATCAAATTCTTGCTTTAGCACCAGTTTCTTTATCTTTTTAGATTTGTCGTTTCCTCCAAATCTAAGTTTGATTGCATTCCACATAACTTTTGAATATTTGTAGTGATGAAATCTAGGTAGAATGTCTTCTGAGAGTGCCATAGCCAAAGCAACTCTTGCCTTTCTCTCCCTGATCTCAGCCTGAATGTCTTCAACAGTGACAGCAGGAAAAGAAACACATGTACCATCTGGTAACCAATGTGTCTTTTTGGGAGAGTTCCTATTCTTAATGAACTCTCACATAGTGTGATTTGTGTGGTTCATATATTGTTCCATCTACATGGCTTATTTCTTATAGTTATCACTTTTAAGAATAGGAAGTTTTACAGTAGACAGAGTGTGTGGAGTGGATGTAGTTGTTGGTATCGCAACTATAGTTTGTGTGGTTTGTGCAGGTGGTAGAGGTGGTACCAAAGGAAAGCTTGCACAACTTGAGGTTGTCCCTGAGGTATAGGATCATGGATCTGGAATTCATCTCATACCTCAGACATGATGTAAGTTTTTGTGGGTGAAGTTTTTAGGGTTTTTTTCTTCTTATTCAGAGTTTCTCAACAAGCTCTGATACCACTTGTTGATCCCTTTGAATAGATCGATATCTTGTTAAGGATTACACAATATCTTGAAAAAAAACTAGAGCACTCGAGAGACTCTTACTAAACTCTAATAAGTTATGCGGAATCTAACTTATGAAAGCAAAGAAGAACAACTGTATACTCTAACTATTTGATTTTCTATTATCGATTGTGGAAAAGGTACAATAAACTCAATGCACCTAATGTTCCTTTTATAGTGCAAGGAACCCTAGTATATTCTATTTAGGTAAGTATATCACAGACGATATACTCTTAATATACTTAGAACATATATTTACTAAAGATATACTCGTCCTTATCCTACTAGCAATACTTACATTAACACTAACGGTACTTAGCATGTACCGTGTTTACACTAACAGTACTTACTAATACTAACAGTACTTGGTAATACTAACGGTACTTGGTAGTTTTACAATAATTCCCAACAATTTTAACAAACAAACCCTTTATGTAAGACTTGACAAATTACAAATCATTTGAAAAAGATTTAGTCCTTAAACATGAAATGCATTTAAGGCATTAAATGCTCCAAGTCATTCCAGACTTAGAGCATTGTAGATACTCTAAGCTACCCGAGCTTGGCTTGCTAAAAGATTGATTTGAGCTCGGCCTTAACGAGATACAGCTCGGATCGAGCTTCAAATATAAAGCTCGATGAAGTATGTGAGTCTACACTAACTTTTACTAATATAAAATGTATAAATATCATAAATAAATCTAAGATTTTTTAGTAGATATTGCACAGTTTTCTTCATTTTATAAGGTTGTGGATGGGAGAGTGGTACACAAAAAACCCACCGTTATTTTCACTTTCTTTCTCTTCTCACTAACTCACCAAAAACTCACTTTTCAAGGGTACCAAGAAAAAAAAACTCACATCTACTTTATATAAAATATATGCCACTAAATAACCCCACACAGTCACAACACATTAAATAATTCCGCAACTACAAATTTTCGGCGATAATCTTGCTGAAAGATTTTCGACGTAGATCGTGAGTTACTTCCAGCCGATGCTCCCAGATGTTTCAAATTTTGTTTTTTTTGCCGGACGTGGTTTTCTAGCAGGACGAGGTCATGGATCTGGGCCGAATAATTCTTCAAGATTTCCAAGTCGATTGGTTTAGCCGCGTCCCATTTTGGATATTTTTCAAAATATCCAACAATTAACGTAATTAAGCTTTTTCCAATCGAGTTGTTGAACATAATTAGTCTTTGCATTCCGATATTATCACCCTCATTTTCACCGCTTTTACGTTGCCAATACTTGTAAATACCGTTAAATTTTTTTAGAATCGCCGTTACTTCGTGACCATTTTTCGTAATCATATTCTTCGTACGATGATCACACTTGGTACGACGGTTGTTGATACAAAAGTTGGATGATCCTTGTTAGACCCGAATTAGGCTTAATTCGGGTTGGCTGGGCTCCGGCTCCTGCACCAAGTGAAATATTTGGTTAGGATCCTGCACACTAAAACAACACGCGTTAGGCTTACCGTGGGAATGTATCCCACGATTAGACTCCGACGTGAGAGTAAGTAATCGGTTAGGGTTATGGATCGGATGAGTTGAGAGTATGTAGAACGTAATACCTTTGTGGAACCCTTGGGGTTTCCTTATATAGGCAGTGAAACCCTAATGGGATGTCACTGATGCTTCGGTCCCAAGGAAAGGATAAGTACCAGAATTAGATTGATTGTTATCTTCTAATTATGGTGAGTAATATCCTCTTCTTTGGGGTAAATCCTAATCATAGTAAGAGTATGATTCTGTTTAACCCTATACCGGCTATGCCGGTCCTGGGCCGCACACATGTGTGCGGTTACTGTTCATCTAAGCCTATAAGCTTAAATGACATTAATCCAACCCATCAGTAATGGGCCGGATGCGGATAGTACCCGTGGCCCGGATTCATGACCCGGCTGGGGACTATACGTCATCATGTCCCCCCAGTCTAGTTGTTACAGTCGTAGGCGTAACCTCTAGACTATACAATGTCATGTAGACCTGTGTGTTGCAATTACGGTCGTACTCCAAAATAAGCCGACCGGGACAACTTTAATGAATGCATTAATGGTAGTAAATAGTCGGACGCATGTCTGCAAAAGTGCACCATAAAGGCCCACCCTTGAGCCACGTAAAACTGTCAAGAAGTGACCCGTGGGTCCCTTCTAACATTTCAGAAGTGTCAGAAATCCCATCCGTTGGATGGGCGTAGTGGCTACACGTGGCGAACATCCACACTACCTTGGAAATCGAGGCAACCCTATATAAGAGTTGGTGTGTGCTACTGTTACACACACAGTTTATATTTCATTCCGCCATTGTTATTCCCAAGCTCATTCCTTCATACCTTCGCTTCTTATCCCACGGATTTTCTCCACTGCAGGTTAGATCATCACGCCTCTCGAATCCTTTTTATAAACCATGGTGAAGGACAATCCTCTTATTACGGATGTCCTTAATGTGATGCCTGCAGAGAAATACATAGACTTTTTGTCTAAGTATTACATTCCTAAAATCGTACATCCGACCTATCCAGGTGACGGTGAAGCGATTACGGATGCTCCGAAGGGAAAGATAGGCGTGTATACGCGCCTATTTGATTCGGATAACTACCGCATCCCCTTATCTAAGTTCTTAGTAGATCTGCTTCTATATTATGACTTCCACATAACCCAACTTCACTGCATAGGGGCATGTAAAATCAACCAGTTTGAGATTACCTGCCATACTTGTGAGGTAACCCCGACCGTGAATCTATTTAGGGTCTTTTACTCCCCCCAAATAGTGAATGGGTGGCTGTCATTCAAGAAACGATCCGCTACCGCCCCCATGACATATAAGAAACCTTTAGATTCCCTTAAGAATTGGTACGACCATTATTTTTTCGTTGATGAGAAAGTATTTCCCACTCCATTTGTCCTCAAAACCAGAGCACCCAAGGACTATCCTCCCAAATCCAAGGATTATAGTAGTAAGGATTTGAAAATTTTAGACACCCACCGCACAGAATTCCATAGGGGCCTGCCGGAGCACTTCCTGTGCCTAGTAGGGATCAGCCGCTACTACTATGGGAGGGAGGATAGATATCCGTGCTTTCTGACCGAACGTAGGCAGGGTAGGTCTTCCATACTGTAGATACAAACATGTCTTATAGTACTTTGTGAAATTACTAATCCGTGTGTATGCATATGTCCGCAGAGATGAAGCTGTTTGGTTTACTACGCCAAGGCGATCCAAGCAAAGTTCCCCAAGGATCACGACCACTGAAAGAAGGGGAAACCCCCTTACTAGAGGCCACCGTGAACATGACCATATCGCTGGAAGAAACTGCTGAGCCGCGGTCGGATGAAGAGGAACCTGTGATCCAGAAGTCCCCTCTTGACTTCCATAATGAAGATGGGGAAGATCTGCTGTTGGAGGACGCCGTACCGCATCAAGATGATGAAGAAGAAGAAGTCACCAACCATGCTGACAATCGCACCGGTGATGAAGAAGAAACAATACAGGCTTCTGGGTCCCCGCAGCCATCAAAGCCTAAATCTAGAAAGCGGAAGACTACCAGGAAGGTAGCAAAAAATCTGGAGGTTGCGACAGGAGCGCACAATGCTCCCCCAAAGAAGCTAAGGAAGGATCATACGCAGTTCCAGGAAGGGAGCAGTGCCTCTACGGCCCAAGTAGACCATGCGCTGCATGTTGATGAACAAGTCTGGAAGGCTACCCCCGTGAATGTCGTGGCTCCTACCATCACGGAACCCGTAACTGGCACCACGTAAGTACCAATCCATATTCCAAAAAAATATAATCTGTAAACAAAAACTAACAAGAATGTTCTAATAACAGGTCGGACCCATCAATGACAGACCAGGAGAAGGAGGTGGAAAGGGAACCCTCACCCGTGATATCAATGAGACCTCCATCCCCTCCCGTAACTCATGCAGAGGAGCCACGTCCTGAGGGACCTGACACCAGCCTTCGCCTAGCCTGGAACTTGTCTAGCTTAACAAGGTTAGAGGCGGAGTCCTAGTGCACTGAATTTATTGAACACATCACTCCTCCAGCGCTGGCACAAGATTTGGACGAACTAGAGCACGAGACGCTGCTGGAGTAGTTTGATGTATCCTCCGCACACCAGGTGACAGTTGGTGCGACCCTAAGACGTCGTCTGATCAAAGCCTTGGCTAACGTGAGCCGTGTTGATAGAAAGATAGCTTTCCGCGAAGAACTGGTGGACAAGCATGAGAAAACTATCACATCCCTGCAGGCAGCGTTGGTCATGGCAGACTCAACTATCAAGGAACAAGCCCACCATGCCAACGCTCGTGAGGATCGCATCGCTGAGCTTGAGGCCCTCTTAGCCGCATCCAACGAGAAGGTATATGCTTATATTGACACTTATTTGTTCACGCAAAAAAAACCTACGTTGTCTTTGTATTAATTCCAAGTATAATGTATAGGTATCCGCAGCCGAAGCCGCCACTAAAGCCGTAACAGTACAAGCCTTCACTATTGCTCAGGAGCGCGACACGCTGAAGGATGAACTTACCCATGCGCGGACTACCTTGGAAGTGCAGGTTGCGGTAGTTGAGGGTGAACTAGGCAGGATGGCAACGGACTGTGTCGAAGTGTTGTGTCCTCCCTTGCTCACAGCCATAGCTGGGCGTAGATGGATGGTTGGCCAAGGAATGCGGCTTGCCGTGAACTAGGTAACGAAGGCTCCTTACCTGTTGCAGGCTTTTGCTGACGTTGTATCGGACGGTATTGACCGTGTTAGGCACGAGGGGATGACCAAAGTTGCGGATTTAATAAGCAAGAAAGAAGATATTACCCAACATGCCTACCACAACCCTCTAGCCGAAGATAAGATGACCGCATCAATGGCCGCCCTTGGGGAAATCCAGCACCCCTTCCTAGACGAGCTAGAGTTGCTGAAGGATGCTCCCAATGAGGTAATAATGTCCAAGCTCACCGCTGATCCCATTCAACTGATCCTGCCCACCTACGACTCTGTTTCAAAGGTGATGAAAGGTGAGAAGCTGTTTAGCCGAGGCGCTGGATGCGAACATGATCAGGGCACAAGATGGAAAAGATGCTCGCGGGGAGGTCCTCCGCACCTTGATTGAAGAAGGGAAGAAAGAGATAGGGGAGTTCCTACCTCCTTTGTAATTTACATTGTAAACATTTGTACCATTTTATTCGTTCGTGTATGTACACGGCTAGAACTGACGTTATTGTGATAACTTGTTATATTTATTTAAGTAAGTCCGTGATAACCACGACTACTTTTGTGGTTTGAATTTGAAACTTGTGTATTTTTGTTGTTTTTTTCCTCTAGATATCATATACCTATGTTGCATGACATGTCACGTCTTACCCAAAAATACAATCAAGTCTATATTTTACTAGACGTGCGGCGTGCGTCTTTACCATACAAAGCACTACGTGAGCGCAGCATATGGAAACTTATCACAACGTCTTATGAGTAAGGTGTCTAGTAAGGATGCATGATCCGTGTCACTGGGATTGCATCCCTCTTATGCGACAAGTTGAATTATTAGGTTCACTTAATCCTCTTACCCTGCCTGGAGGCGCATAGTACATGTACGATTTTGAATGAATGCATATGAATAAGAGATAGCACATTATAGCAATAACAACTACATCTATACGACAATAATTTGTTCATAGAATCTAAAAAATAAGACAATAATTTGCACAAGAACGAGCCGTGGAGCTAGCTAGGCACCATGACATTTTATTAGAACGTTTACGATTTTTGTTTTGACAAGAATGGGAAATCCTAAAAACAAAGGGAACCTAGAAAGCATAAAAAGAAAACAAAGAGAATACATGGATCTTCATTGAAGCCAGCTATAGCGAAGTGTCCATGCAGAAGCCGTAGCTTTTCAAAGATGGCATCTTTTAAGATTGCAGATATTCCATGTGCGTTCCAAGTCGCGGCCATCCATGTCACGCAACTTGTACGCGCCCCGTCCTAAGGCTTCCGTAACCTCATACGGTCCTTCCCACTTAGGGCCCAACTTTCCTGTATTCTCCGCTCGACTTGCCTCGTTGGCACGATAAACAAAATCTCCCGGTCGAAAAGAAACACCTTTAACCTTGGCATCATAATAAGCCTTCATCCGTGCCTTGGACTTGGCCTCATTGATAGCCGCTATTTCTCTTTTTTCCTCCAACAAGTCCATATTAATCTGGAGTTGCTCGTCGTTCGTAACAACATTAACCCCCGTTGTGCGGATGGTCGGCATTCCAATTTCTGCTGGTATAACAGCTTCAATGTCGTAGGCCAGTGCAAATGAAGTGTCCCCATTGGTTGTTTTAATCATAGTCCTATGTGCCCATAGAACATGTGGAAGTTCATCTACCCATTTTGCACTTCGTTCATCCAAGCGTGCCTTGATACCTTCACCCAAGCTTCTATTCGCTCGTTCCACAAGACCATTTGTCTGCGGATGTTTAACAGATGCGAAGCGCCGCGTGATATTCAATTATGCGCACCAGTCTTTGAATGGATTATCCGCGAACTGCTTCCCGTTGTCCGAGATGATTTCTCCTGGCAAGCCAAAACGGCATACGATGTTTTCCCAAACAAACTTTTTAACTTGTTTGCCTGTGATGGATTTAACTGCCTTAGCCTATATCCAGCGTGTAAAATAATCCACTGCCACAATCAAGAACTTAGCTCCCCCTTCAACTACGGGGAAAGGTCCTACAATATCAATCCCCCACTTATAGAATGGCCATGGGGATGTAATGGGTGTCAGTTCCTGCTACGGATGTCGTGGTACTGGTCTGTGCACTTGGCAATCACTGCATTTGCAAATCAGGTCGCGTGCATCCCTATGCATAGTAGGCCAATAATATCCTGTGCGTAGAGCTCGAGCTACTACAGTCGAGGACCCGCGTGCATGCCGCATAACCCTTCATGTATCTCACTGATCACATAAGTAGCCTGGCATGGCCCAACACACCGCAACCACGGTTGTAAGAAAGAGCGCTTGTAAAGAACACCTTCTCGAAGCTCGAAGTGCTGCGAATTCCTTCTAATATGCCGTACCGCCTTTTCCTCATCCGGAAGGGTTTCGTTAGTCAAATAGCTGATGATCGGGGTCATCCATGTAGGTCCATCATCCTCAACTATAGCTGAGACTTCCCCCTTCGTTATAGACTTTTCCTTTAGTATTTCTACCAAGACTTGCTTGGATAAGTGGGCGAAACTTGTAGACGCGATCTTGCTAAGAGCGTCCGCCTTCTTGTTTTCACCTCCTGGTACCTGTTTGATAGAAAACTTGCTGAAAGCAGCGATGAGTGACTTGACTTTCTCCAAGTATCAAACCATGTTATCCTCCTTGGCTACGTAACCCCCTAGAATGTGGTTCGCGACAAGCCGTGAGTCCACGTAGGCCTCAAGGTTGCGGACTCCCATTCTAGCGGCAATTTTTAAACCCGCAATCAACGCCTCATATTCTGCCTCATTATTGGTGGCTGTGAACTCAAAGCGCAGGGCGTATGTAAACTTCATTCCTTCCGGATTCGTAAGGATGAGACCAGCTCCTGATCCATCCGTGCACGAGGATCCGTCCGTAAATAATACCCATGGTTCTGTTGGAGTTTCGTCTCGTTGTACGACCGGTCCATCCTCGTCCGGCTTCTCTATCAAGAAATCTGCCAAGATTTGGCCTTTAACAGCTGTCCTCGGTCTATAAGAGATGTTATGCTCTCCCAACAGAATGCTTCATTTTTGTAGCCTACCGGCCACGTCTGGTCTGGAGATGACTTGTTTTATTGTTTGATCAGTAATAACCACAATTGGGTGCGCCTGAAAGTACCGGCGTAACCGTTTTGTGGCAAATACTAATGCCAAAACCAATTTCTCCATATAAGAATAATTCAACTCCGGCCCTTGCAGTGTTCTACATATGAAGTAGACCGGAGTTTGGACTGTGTCCCTATCCGTCATGAGTATCGCGCTTATTGCTCCATGTGTGGCCGACAAATACATGATAAGCTCCTCCTTAGGTCGGGGTGCCACTAGCATGGGAAGAGCTGCAAGGTGTTGCTTAAGCTGACCAAAGGCTTCCTCCGCTTCCTTTGTCCACCGGAAATCTCCCTTCTTGATACACTTCTTGAGTGTTTTGAATAGGGGGTGGCTTCTCCGCGGATTTCGACAAGAACCTGTTTAGCCCGGCCAGCTTCCCATTTAATGATTGTACTTCTTTTCGCGTCTAGGGAGATGGTAACTGTATTACCGCGTCCGTCTTTTCCGGGAAAGGCTTGATGCCGTTTGGATCAATCATATACCCAAGGAACATCCCTTTCGTTGCCCCAAACGTGCATTTCTTTGGATTCAGTTTCATATTAATCCTCCTCAATGTGTCAAACGTCTCTTGGACGTCACGGAGAAGTGCATCCTCTGTATGACTTTTGATGACTAAATCATCAACATAGACCTCAAGGTTGCGGCCTATCTGTGAGTCGAAGGCTTTGTCAACAAGCCGCTGATATGTTGCCTCGGCGTTCTTTAGTCCGAACGGCATTTTTGTATAACAGTATACGCCTTGACTAGTATGGAACGCCGTCTTTTCTGCGTCCTCTTCCGCCATCTGGATCTGGTGGTATCCTTTGTATGCGTCTAAGAAGCACTTCAAGGGATATCCACTAATAAGTGTGAAAACACTTATCCTTTTACCACTTATTTCCAATAATAACAAGACCAAAACGTGTATTTTATGTCGTAAAAGTCAGAATTATGCGTGGTTTGTGTTTTTATTGTGTTTTAGGACCAAAATATGAAAAAAGAAGAAAACACGGGCTTTCACGGGCTTTTATCGAAGAAAACGGGAAAAGACGAAGTCAAAAGATCAAGAGTGCATAAAGAACGGAAGTCCAAGGCCTATTCTGAAGATTTATCGAAGAACAAGTCTAAAGACGGAAGTTTAATGAAGTCGAAGAACTCGAGTCTAAATAAATGAAGAAATGTTAAGACGAGTTTAATTAATCCAGAGACGACATCGAGAAAGACAAAGAATTAAATCGAGTCGAGAAGACGTGAAGAAAGAAAGAAGATGCAACACATGCACTCCTTCCATTTTCCCTATAAATACCATCCTAATACACATTAGGAGGGTGGTTAGTTTTTAGTTTTAGTTTTCATTTTTCACTTTTCTTTCTAGTTTTTAGAGAGAGAAAGTTCTCCACTTTCTCCCACTAAGTTTCATCTTTTCTTTTAAATCTTTCAAGATTAACTCTTTATGTATTGTTGATTTCATTAATCAAGTTTAAGTTTAAGCTTTTAATCTTTAATCTCCTTCTACCTTTCTTTGATTTTAGATTAACTTTGGTGCGAAATTCATTAAATCCGTGTTGATCTTGATGTTTTTGTGCTTAAAAAGTTAATCTTTTTGTTCCTATATAAGCTTTCATTCGATTAAGCTTTAAGATTCTTGTGCTTATTGGCTTATTTACATGTTTAGCTTATTTACTTTTTAAAAGTTTTTCTTTAAAAGTTCATATTTTTATGGTTTGATTTAAAAGTTTGTTTATTTTAAGTTTGGATAAGTTGTTATTAGTGCTTATTTGATTCGTTTCATTATTGATTCGTTTTAGTTTGTGGATTAGCTTATCATAAGTAGCTTATTGCTTTTGCTTATTTCAAATTCCACCTAAATCGGAAAGGGTCTAAACCCCTTTCCGATCAGCTTATTCCGACCAGCAGCCCCATCCTTTATTCCGATTGGTTGATCTGAAAAGGGTTTTGTGTTTTCCGATTAAAACACCTATATTCCGATCACTTTGGATCGGAATAGGGTTTAGTATTCCGACTGTGACCTTGTGGATTATTCCGATTGGGGATTTTGCATGTTATTCCGATTGCCTCATTTTTCTATATTCCGATTAGGGTCTTGGGTATATTCCGATTGTGTGAATTTTTCTGTATTCCGATCTAGGAGTATTGGTTGATATTCCGATTGTGGGATATTGCACCATTCCGATCGGATGTTTTTTCTAAACATTCCGATTAGTACTTTTCCCAGTATTCCGATTGGCATCATTTCGGAGATATTCCGATTGAGGGATTTGGCAACATTCCGACTGAGACTCATTTCCAACATTCCAATTGCAGCCTTCTTAGCATATTCCGATCAGAGATTGTTTTGAATATTCCGATGGTTTTAGTTCTTGTTTTTTATAAAGTTTCCAAGTGTTAGTTTTATTAAGTGTTCAAGTATTTTTCTTATATTGCCTTTAAGTTGTCAAGCATTTATTTTTAACTCGTCAATTTAGTTTAATCTTTTAAATTTCTACTTTACTCAACACACTTACTTATTTTCTATTAGTTTGAAATAGATAATCAACCAAAACATTCTCTTGTTCACCAAAAGACAATTGAGTCGCACTTTAGACCGGTATTCAATTCGAAGAGAATCAGACGATAAGATTTTATACTTAGCAAAAAGCCGAGTATTAAATGGCGCCGCTGCCGGCTCTTTTCGTTAAGATTAACGGTTTCTAGTGAGAGACGCATTAAATTTTGGGATCCGTTCTTTGAACGTTATTTTCCTTGCTTTAAAATTTTTTTAAAATCCATAAAAAAATATAAAACTCTTCAAAAATACAAAAACATTGAAAAATCATTAAAAGCAATTCTTTTCCAAAAGGTTTTGCACCAAAAAGATTATATAGATATTCTCTCTGTGTATATTTTTCTTCTGCAGGTGTATGCGTACTAGATCTTCGAACTATTCTGAGCCCGAGACTCGTGAAGATCTAGATATGGCTGGTGTTAATAACAACAATAATAACCCACCTCTACCCAATTTGAATAACAACAACAACAACAACAACAACAACAACAACAACAAAAATGTCCCCCTACCTGATTTACGAACAATGGAGGAATTGTGTCAACCCACCGTGAACGGACGCGGAGGCCCGATTGCGCCGATGCACGTCACGGCTCAGGAGTTTTCGTTGAAGCATCACATGATCCAACAAGTATAAACTAACCCATTTCGCGGAATTCCGGATGATGATGCCAACAAACACCTTGACAAATTCATTACCATCACCCAAAGCATGAAGTCTCCCGGTGTTTCTATGGATGACCTTCGCCTTCAACTCTTTCCCCACTCGCTTTCTCACCATGCCGAAAAATGGTTTGACCGTCTCCCAAAGAATTCTATTCATACTTGGAATGACATGACTCAACGCTTATTGTCGCACTACTTCCCACCATCCATGGTCACAAGCCTTCGTAACCAAATTAGTGGATTCATGCAAGACAATGACGAATCGCTCTTTGATGCTTGGGAACAATACAATAATTTGATCGACCGTTGTCCAAATCACAACATGCTCCCCGTCACTCTCATTGATACCTTCTACAATGGTCTCACTTTTCGTGATCGTGACACGATCAACGCGACCGCCGGTGGTACTTTTATGAAAAGGAGACCGGAGGAGTGTAGAGAGTTGATTGAAAACATGACTACTCACCACAAGAATTGGGATTCATCCGCATCCTCAAGATCTAACCCGAGAGTCAATGTTTCTTCTACTACTTCCAATCCTGAGATGACTGAAATTTCTCGACAACTCGCTGAGATGAACAAGAATTTCATGACCATGGCCACAAACCACTTTCAACAAGCTAATGTCATTGCTATTTCTTGTGACACATGTGGTGGTCCTCATTCTTACAATGATTGTCCTTCTACTCAAGGCAATTTTTCTGAAAACGTTAACGCGGCATACGGTACTTATCCCACGGGAGGCTATCAAGCTCGTCCTCAAGGAGACCGTAGCTTGCTAAGTTATCGTTCCAACAACTATCTTGCTCCACCTGGTTTCCATCCTCCGAACCAAAACCAACAACAAAGCTATAACCGAAACAACCAATCCCAACCTTGTGCTACCAATCAATATCAATCCCAAAGAAACCCATACCGAACTCAAGGAAATTCTCAAGCTTACCAAGCTCCACCTCTCAATCAACCGATGGCATTGAATCCAGACGTCGAAACGTTCATGAAGACTAATAGAGAGATGGTGACGAATCTTCAGAGTCAATTTGTCAACTTGAAAAATGACATGGCGAAACAAGGGAGCGATATTCGAGCCGAGCTGAGGAATGACATAGCAAAACAAAGCAATGAAATTCGTGCAGACATCAGAGACCCTTTCAGCACTCAAGCGCTTAACATACGTGATATGATCGGTTCGCTCATCCAAGGTAATCCACCCTCTTCTTCCGGTACTCTTCCGAGTAACACCGTTGCGAACCCAAGAGGGGAGATGAAAGCAATCACTACTCGTAGTGGAAAAGGTTATACGGAAACCGAGCTTCCTACACCTCCACCTATGATTGTGAACAAGGAAAAAGAGCAACTTTCCCCACCTCCTTTGCCTTCTACCCCCATTCCCCCACCACCCGTGGTTGTGAGTGATCCTACCCCCCCTAAAGCCTTTTTCTTCATCCAATATACCTTATCCTTCAAGGTTGAGGAAAGAGAAGCAAAAGAGCAAGGATGATATTCAAGTTTCAAACTTTCTTAAAATGTTTAAACAATTGAATTTTAACATCTCCTTTGTCGAGGCTCTCGCTCACATGCCTAAGTACGCTAAGATGTTTAAAGATCTTCTAAGTGACAAGGAGAAGCTTCTTGACATTGCTCAGACCGAACTTAATGAGAATTGCTCCGCCGTTCTCTTAAGGAAATTACCCACCAAACTTGGTGATCCGGGTCGCTTCTTGATTCCTTGCAACTTCCCGGGAGTAGAGAATTGCATGGCCCTAGCCGATCTAGGTGCCAGTATAAACTTAATGCCTTTAAGTGTTTGGAAGCAATTATCTCTCCCCGAGCTAGTCCCCACCAAAATGACTTTGGAATTAGCCAACCGTACGGTTGCTTATCCAGTGGGGATAGCCGAAGATGTCTTTGTTGGCGTTGACAAATTCACCTTCCCGGCGGATTTCGTTGTCGTTGACTACGAGATGGATCCTCGTGTTCCATTAATCGTTGGAAGTCTATTCTTGAGGACCGGACGCACTCTCATTGATGTAGCCGCGGGTGAAATAATCATGAGAGTTGGTGACGATAAAATTGTCTTCAACATGGGTAAGATTTCGAAGCAACCTTATTCATATGAGAGTGTTAATGCTATTGATGTTCTCGATGAGGCTTGTGAAGAACATTTTCATGATGCTTGCAAAAGTACTCCCTCTTCTCTACCCAATGTTGAGACCGTTGCCTCAATTGCTCCGTCATTGGCTCCTTTTGGAGAAAGTGACTTGGATGATTTCGAAGCTAGCTTGGGTCCTCTCGATATTAAGTATGATAATTCGTCCACTGATTGGGATGAAGACATTCGTACTATTGAGAGACTTCTCAATGAAGACCCGTTTTCTCCTCCTTCTCCTAAAGAGGTGACTAATGATGATCCATCGTTAGTTACACCATCTATTGAGGATCCTCCTACTCTTGAGCTTAAGGACCTGCCTCCTCATCTTGAGTACGTTTTCCTTGAAGACAACGAGAAGTTACCGGTCATCATCGCAAAGGACCTGAAAGAAGAAGAAAAAGCCCGACTTATCGCCGTGTTGAAGAAGCATAAAAGAGCTATCGCTTGGAAAATCTCCGACATCCGTGGAATTGATCCTCACTTCTGCACACATAAAATTCTCATGGAGGACGACTTTAAGCCCACAATTTAAAGCCAACGAAGGGTGAATCCTAAAATCCATGAAGTCATCAAAAAAGAGGTTATCAAACTTCTTGATGCGGGTATGATTTACCCTATTTCGGATTCACCATGGGTTAGTCCAGTCCATTGTGTGCCTAAGAAAGGCGGCATCACCGTTGTGCCCAATGCAAACAACGAGTTGATTCCTACCCGTCTCGTTACTGGGTGGAGAGTTTGTATAGACTACCGCAAACTCAATGATGCCACGAGAAAGGATCATTTCCCTCTACCTTTTATGGACCAAATGCTTGAACGTTTAGCGGGTAATGAATATTACTGCTTTCTTGATGGTTTCTCGGGTTATTTTCAAATACCCATCGATCCCCAAGATCAAGAGAAGACAACATTCACTTGTCCCTATGGCACATTTGCTTACAAAAGAATGCCTTTTGGCTTATGCAATGCCCCCGGGACTTTCCAAAGGTGCATGTTGGCTATCTTCCATGACATGGTTGAGCAAACCATGGAAGTCTTCATGGATGATTTCTCGGTCTTTGGGGATTCCTTCTCTTCTTGCCTTGCCAATTTGGAACGTATGCTTAAGCGGTGCGAAGACACTCGCCTTGTTCTGAATTGGGAAAAATGCCATTTTATGGTAAAAGAAGGCATTGTGCTAGGACACAAAATCTCTAAAGCCGGTCTTGAAGTCGACCGTGCTAAAGTAGATGTCATAGCCAAATTACCTCCACCTTCAACCGTGAAGGGTGTGAGAAGTTTTCTGGGTCATGCGGGCTTCTATCGTCGATTCATTCAGGATTTTTCTAAAATCGCTCGCCCGATGACCCACCTCTTGGAAAAAGATATCCCTTTCATCTTTTCTAAAGAGTGTATCGAAGCCTTCAATCTTCTTAAGGATAAGCTAACTAAGGCACCGGTCTTGGTTACCCCTAATTGGGAGCTACCCTTTGAATTGATGTGCGATGCTAGCGACTTTGCTATTGGTGCGGTTTTGGGTCAACGAGTGAATAAACACTTCCAACCAATCCACTATGCTAGCAAAACAATGACGGGGGCTCAATTGCATTATACGACAACCGAAAAAGAGCTTTTAGCTGTTGTCTATGCTTTTGAAAAATTTCGCCCCTATCTTGTTTTATCCACCACAATCGTATACACGGACCATTCCGCGTTGAATTACTTGATGACTAAGCACGACTCTAAGACAAGACTTCTTCGCTGGGTTTTACTCCTTCAAGAATTCAACATTGAAATTCGTGACAAGAAGGGTGCCGAAAACCTAGCCGCGGATCATCTGAGTAGACTTGAGGATCCATATCAAGGGGATCATCCGAACAAAGAGATCAATGACTCTTTCCCCCTTGAGACCTTAATGTCTATAAATCTCAATCTTAATGACACCCCGTGGTTTGCCGATATTGCAAACTACTTAGCGGGTGGTGTTCTCATCAAAGGGTTAACATCCTAACAAAAGAAGAAGTTCTTGAATGATGTTAAGACTTACTTTTGGGATGACCCTTTTCTATTCAAACAATGTGTTGATCTGATCATTCGTCGATGTGTTGATGGACCGGCAGCTTTGCAAATCCTTGCTGCTTGCCATAAAGGACCCACCGGTGGTCACTTTGGTCCCAAATACACCGCTAAGAAAGTGTTTGATTCTGGATTCTATTGGCCCACCATTTATCGTGACGCTCACGAAATGGTTAAGCATTGTGATGCTTGCCAACGCCAAGGCAAGATCACACATAAAGACGAGATGCCTCAAAATTTCATACAGGAATGTGAAATCTTTGACGTATGGGGCATCGACTTTATGGGGCCATTTCCATCCTCCAAAGGGAACAAGTACATCCTCGTAGTCGTTGACTACGTTTCTAAATGGGTTGAAGCTAAGGCTCTCCCTACGAACGATGCGAGGGTGGTTGTGAACTTTTTGAAGCAGCTTTTCGCTCGATTCGGCGTTCCTCGTGCTATTATCAGTGACCGCGGGACTCATTTTTGCAATGATCAATTTGCAAGAGTCATGGCTAAGTATGGTGTCAATCACCATCTTTTCACCGCCTATCATCCCCAAACCAATGGGCAAGCCGAGATTTCCAACCGTGGATTGAAGCGAATTTTGGAGCGTACTGTGGGAGAGCATCGCGCCGCGTGGGCCGATAAGTTAGATGATACTCTGTGGGCTTTCCGTACTGCTTATAAGACCCCGATCGGTTGTACACCTTATCGTCTTGTGTACAGGAAAGCATGCCACCTCCCCATCGAGTTGGAACATAAGGCGCACTGGGCCTTGAAGTGGGCTAACTACGAAATCAACAAAGCCGGTGATCATCGCAAGATTCAACTCAACGAGCTCAACGAACTGAGGAATGAAGCTTACGAGAACTCACTGATCTACAAGGAGAAGACCAAGATCATTCATGACGCACGGATTAAGAACCGAGAGTTCCACGTTGGTGATCAAGTCTTACTTTTTAACTCTTGGTTGAAGATCTTCTCTGGCAAGTTGAAGAGCCGCTGGTCTGGTCCATTCACCGTCGCCAAAGTCTTTCCATATCGGACCAATGAGCTTTCTCAGCCAAATGGGCCCAATTTCAAGGTGAATGGCCAGCGTTTGAAGCTGTACTTTGGTGAGGACATCTCTCAAGAGATGATTCCATCCCTCACCACGTTCCCCATGAACTAAATTGGGTCGAGTCAGGCTCGTGACTCGGTGAACAAAAACAAGCGCTTCTCCGGAGGCAACCCGTGATCTATCCTTTACTGCTTTCATAATAAGTGCAGGGGGAGCCCCGTATGTGTTTGTTGTCTTGTTTCTTATCTTGTGCAGGGATTCAAGCTTCAAAAACCATCTTGATGACTTTTGACGACCCGTGATACCGTGTTCCCATCTTCCCGGTTCTATCCTAAACTCTTGTGATTCAATATTTCATATTTTATATGTTCCCATTGAATTCACTTTAGTTGTCCTTTCCTTAGCAAGATTTAAAAAAAGTGCACAATGTCCTAAGTATAGGGGAGTTTACTCCCACATGCTTAAACATTGAGGACAATGTTTATCTCAAGTGTAGGGGGGACTTCTATCGAAGTAAGTGGTCTTTTCCATGAATTTGCCCTCATTTTAACCGAAAAATTTGATTTTTCGACATTTTTCAAAATTTTTAATCTATTTTGGCCTAGTTGTATAGTTGTACTTTCCTTTATTATGTTTATTTTCTTGCCTTACTAGAATAAATTTTAATAAAGTGGTTTTAAATTTTTCTTAGTCATGAATATTTTGACTCAACCCGAGTTTACTTATCTAAGTTTACTCTAGCTAGTATCCTTAACGTGTTTAAGCCAAGTTTTGCTAGGCTTTTATATAGGGAGCTATAAAACGCGAAAGTCTTAACTCTCACGGGTTAAGAACAAGAACTTTTCGCAAGTTCCTATAATTGATCCTAGAGAGTTGTTTATCAAGGGAACTTTAAAATGCGATTTCTAAACTTGAAAAAGTCTAAGAATCTGCAAGATCCTATAGATGACTCGAAAACCCAAAACTTTGATTTAATAGGCTAAGCATCCACGAGTCTCATTCCTTGAGATTTTAAACTGTGGAGAACGAGAGATGATAGAGTCAATTATAAGTTTGGTATTCTTTCGTGAATCTATGTGAGTTAATTATAAGCCTATTCTCCCTTCGCTTGTTAATAAATTATCTGCAATAAATAAGGTTGTACGATTTAAAAGGTTACCTAGCTTCTAGCCCAAGATCGTTTAAAAGTTGCTCGGTACGGATTAGAGTTCATAGCCAAGGCATAACTTATTGAAGCGGGATGCGAAGATTGGCGAGTCCGAAAAGGCCCTAACAAGGCATGAGGGCTACATTTTGTTGCTAAAGATCCAAAAGTGATGTGAAGAATCATTTATCGAAAATCAATATGAAGGATCGAGACACACGACGAAAAGCAAATACTCCCCTAAAGATCATGGAGAAGTCTATCCAAAAAGGCCTAACAAGGTATGAGGATAAATAGATCCAAGTCCTAAAAGGAGGCGGATCGTTGTATATCAAAGTCCAAAATAAAGATTGGAGAAAAATGAAGAAGTCGTGGTCCAAAGATGAAGAATCTCTCAAAACTTCAAGTGAAGAAATTCCTATTATGAAGAGAAGGCCATTATTTCATGAACGTCTCTCAAAGATTCGAAGTATGAAGTCGCTGCCAAATATCGGTCCGGGAAAGGTCTCAAATCGTGAAGCGAGTTATGCCAAGATATGAACTTTATGAGGTCCCGAGAAGCAGTTTTAAAAGATTTTGTCCTTTAGCTAACTATTGATTAAATCGTTCACTTTATTTTCGGCCTAAATAACTATCGAAATAAGTCGAACAATGCATCCTCGTGATCATTCAAGACAAAAATAAAATATAAGAGATACACCTAGGAATAAGGGAGTCTAAGTGAATAATTGGCCCACATGAGTTCGTGTTAGTTTACTAACTTATAATAACAATGACCTCGTTTTTAAGCTTGGTATGGGGAACGTGAAACTTGAGGATGATAAACGTTCATGGTAGCAAAAAACCAATGTAAGTCTTTAATTTCTTTACTTGTTTTTATCTTTTTATGATAGATATTTAATAAAGGCCAAGGTAGGTTATTTATGATGGAAAATGTAAACCGTGCTTTAAAATTAATGCATTGCATGAGGGCATTGCAATGGTCAAGTGTAGGGGATTTAATAAGTGTGAAAACACTTATCCTTTTACCACTTATTTCCAATAATAACAAGACCAAAACGTGTATTTTATGTCGTAAAAGTCGGAATTATGCATGGTTTGTGTTTTTATTGTGTTTTAGGACCAAAATATGAAAAAAGAAGAAAACACGGGCTTTCACGGGCTTTTATCAAAGAAAACGGGAAAAGACGAAGTCAAAAGATCAAGAGTGCATAAAGAACGGAAGTCCAAGGCCTATTCTGAAGATTTATCGAAGAACAAGTCTAAAGACGGAAGTTTAATGAAGTCGAAGAACTCGGGTCTAAATAAATGAAGAAATGTTAAGACGAGTTTAATTAATCCCGAGACGACATCGAGAAAGACAAAGAATTAAATCGAGTCGAGAAGACGTGAAGAAAGAAAGAAGATGCAACACATGCACTCCTTCCATTTTCCCTATAAATACCCTCCTAATATACATTAGGAGGGTGGTTAGTTTTTAGTTTTAGTTTTCATTTTTCACTTTTCTTTCTAGTTTTTAGAGAGAGAAAGTTCTCCACTTTCTCCCACTAAGTTTCATCTTTTCTTTTAAATCTTTCAAGATTAACTCTTTATGTATTGTTGATTTCATTAATCAAGTTTAAGTTTAAGCTTTTAATCTTTAATCTCCTTCTACCTTTCTTTGATTTTAGATTAACTTTGGTGCGAAATTCATTAAATCCGTGTTGATCTTGATGTTTTTGTGCTTAAAAAGTTAATCTTTTTGTTCCTATATAAGCTTTCATTCGATTAAGCTTTAAGATTCTTGTGCTTATTGGCTTATTTACATGTTTAGCTTATTTACTTTTTAAAAGTTTTTCTTTAAAAGTTCATATTTTTATGGTTTGATTTAAAAGTTTGTTTATTTTAAGTTTGGATAAGTTGTTATTAGTGCTTATTTGATTCGTTTCATTATTGATTCGTTTTAGTTTGGGGATTAGCTTATCATAAGTAGCTTATTGCTTTTGCTTATTTTGAATTCCACCTAAATCGGAAAGGGTCTAAACCCCTTTCCGATCAGCTATTCCGACCAGCAGCCCCATCCTTTATTCCGATTGGTTGATCTGAAAAGGGTTTTGTGTTTTCCGATTAAAGCACCTATATTCCGATCACTTTGGATCGGAATAGGGTTTAGTATTCCGACTGTGACCTTGTGGATTATTCCGATTGGGGATTTTGCATGTTATTCCGATTGCCTCATTTTTCTATATTCCGATTAGGGTCTTGGGTATATTCTGATTGTGTGAATTTTTCTATATTCCGATCTAGGAGTATTAGTTGATATTCCGATTGTGGGATATTGCACCATTCCGATCGGATGTTTTTTCTAAACATTCCGATTAGTACTTTTCCCAGTATTCCGATTGGCATCATTTCTGAGATATTCCGATTGAGGGATTTGGCAACATTCCGATTGAGACTCATTTCCAACATTCCGATTGCAGCCTTCTTAGCATATTCCGATCAGTGATTGTTTTGAATATTCCGATGGTTTTAGTTCTTGTTTTTTATAAAGTGTCCAAGTGTTAGTTTTATTAAGTGTTCAAGTATTTTTCTTATATTGCCTTTAAGTTGTCAAGCATTTATTTTTAACTCGTCAATTTAGTTTAATCTTTTAAATTTCTACTTTACTCAACGACACTTACTTATTTGCTATTAGTTTGAAATAGATAATCAACCAAAACATTCTCTTGTTCACCAAAAGACAATTGAGTCGCACTTTAGACCGGTATTCAATTCGAAGAGAATCGGACGATAAGATTTTATACTTAGCAAAAAGCCGAGTATTATCCACATAGGTATTCCACCTTCCAATCAATCTCTGGTAACGGATAGCAGTCCTGCGGGCAGGGTTTGTTCAGATCTGTGAAGTCCACGCACATGCGCCAGCTCCCGTCATGCTTTTTGACCATGACCGAGTTGGATAACCACTCGTGGTAGTATACCTCGCGCATAATACCTGCATCCACCAATTTCCGTACTTCATCCAATATTACTTGGCTGCGTTCTGGTGCCTGACCGCGCTTCTTTTGCTTAACAGGAGGATATCCCTGGCGGATTTGCAGTTTATGTTCTGCTATCGCACACGGTACGCCCGTCATATGCTTGGTCTCCCATGCAAATACATCTAAGTTTGCTTTTAGGATAGAGCACATGGCCCTCTTGCCTCCATCCGAGAGTGTTCCTCCTATGGATACCTCCTGTTCCGGATAATCAGGATGGATTGCCACCTTCCAGTTTGGAGGTGGTGATCCATCCTTGATGGGAACAAGTGTAACTGGTGCTGTCACGGCATGACATTCGGATGCTGGTATGATTATGTTATAGATGGTGACAATTCCTCCTTCCACAGGGAACTTAATCATTCCGTGAGCTATGGAGGGTACTGCCCGTATTGCCAGGATACCTGGTCTGCCTATGATCCCATTGTATGGAGAGTGTGAGCATATCACCATAAAGTTCATCCACGCCATGGTGGAATGCTCTTCATTCCCAATGGTTACGAGCAGACGCAGCTCTCCTATTGGCCAGATGGTGTCTCCACTAAAGCCGATGAGCGTCGACGTGGCCGGTACTAATTGGCTTCTTATTTCTGGTCGTAACTGTACGAAACAGTGTTCGTATAGTACTTCTGCCGATGATCCTCCATCCACATACATACGGCGGACATTGTGTGTTCCAATGCTTATCTCAATCGTGAGAGGTGCATCGGCTACGTCACTTTCCGAGATGGGAGGGAATAAGATTTCTCTGCCGCGTGAAAATTTTTGACTAATTTTCTGCCTTGTGCGGCGCTGCCTGGATTGGATCATGTATATAGTCGAAGGTTTGTCCTTTTGGGGATCCTTCTTGTCATGCTTCTTGTTGTCCTTTCCGTCCTTCCAATCCTTGACCAAATGTTTGAGTTTGCCTGACTTGATCAGTGACTCAATGTGCTTCTTGAGCTGGATACATTCCTCCGTGCCGTGGCCCTTGTCGTTATGGAATTCGCAAAAGCGATTTCCTTGACGACGGTCCACCGGAGTCTTCATTGGGGGAGGTCTCGGGAAGTTGGCCCTTCTGTTAGCAAGATATCCCGGTAGGACATCTTTAGAGGGGTAATTTTGTCCTCCGACCGCCCTCCTTTGTTTTGGCTCTTGTAGTCCGAGCTCCCCTCACTGCCCTGGTTGCTTTGACCACCTGACTGTCTCCTGGACTGGTCGTTCGATCGATAGTTGTTTCCTTTTGAAGGGTAGGCCGCAGCTACCGCGGTTTCCCCCTCTATGAAGTTCCTGACCCTTTCCATAAGGTCGTCATACTTCTCCGGTCGCTTGTCATTGAGACGTCTGATTAATTCCCTGTCTGTTATGGCGTGCATATAATCGGAAATTTTTAGAAGTTCCGGCATTGTCTTTGTGCGTGTGCACTCGTCATTGAAGCGTTCGGTGAAGGCCTCCGTAGATTCCCCAGGCCGTTGCTTGACGGTTGCCAACGAGACCGGGTCCCTATTATACTTCTTTCGCTGAGTATAATTGTTCTTGAACGCAGTACGCAGTTCAGTGAAGCTATCAATGCTTCGGGGAGGAAGTCTCTCAAACCAATCGCGAGCATTGCCGATCAAGGTTGAATTGAACATCTGGCACCATATGGGCATGGGACATCGTTCAATTTTCGCCTGCGTGTCAAATATCTTTAGGTGATCATCTGGATCACCAGACCCATCATAAGTCTTGACGCACGTCGGCATGCGACGCTTTGTATCCTCGGAGTAATTCCGTATGCGGAGGGTAAAAGGATCTTCCCTGGGATCAGCCCATGGACGGGTGAGATTAGGATCACACCATGGGCGGGAGAGATCTTCCGCTTCCGCCTCGCGATAATAGGGGTCGCCGTAGTACTCTTCATTGTCTGGTGGCGGTGGAGGAGTACGCCTGGGTCGGTGACGCTTGGGTGGATGGTCATCCGAATCCTCTCCTGATGGACCGGGAGAAGGGGGCGGTGTCCCATTATTTGGCTGAGGATCGCTCTTGTGAGAAGAGCTAGGAGCCTTCTTCCCGGTATTCATCCTGTCCCACACGCTTGTGCGGCGATTAGTTCTGGTTAGCTCCAGATCTGGTCGTTCGGCTGAATCGTCGGACCTCTCTCCCTCCTCACGGGATTGTAGTAGTTCCTGCATAATATGATCCCCTATGCGTTCGAACACATTCCTAGGTTGGGGGTTTCCTCAAAGAGGTTTCGTTCCTGGGGTCGTGTCCTTCGCTTCCTTTGAGTCTGAGGAGAGGTGCCCGGTCCGGCACTACCAAAGTTGAGCCTAGATTGGAGGTTCCTCCCTAGGTTCAACCTGGACGCAAATCCTGGGACGATCCTCTCGAAGTTCTGCGTGAGAACTCGAGTGAGATCTTCCTCAATAAGTGGTTCGACCTCCACTTCTTCCTCGGTTGATGGCATGTGCGGCTCCTTATTAGGGGGCTTAGGTGCGCTCCCTGGATCAGGGTTGTCCAAGGTCGAGGTTGGTGGTGGGGTGATAGCGGACGTGCCTGCTCTACCCATGGACTGAAAAACGCTCCGGTTATTATGTCCACCTGTTTGGTTGTCGGGGGACTGAGTGGGAATGAGTATCCCGTCCCCTGTGGACTTCCGATTAGCAGGATTTATGTTCCTGGGGTTTCCTTGCGGATTTCCTTTCGTCATTGAGAGAGATCGACATGAGGTTTGCTCTAGCTTAGTGTATTGGTCCCACGGATGGCGCCAACTTGTTGATACAAAAGTTGGATGATCCTTGCTAGACCCGAATTAGGCTTAATTCGGGTTGGCTGGGCTCCGGCTCCTGCACCAAGTGAAATATTTGATTGGGATCCTACACACTAAAACAACACGCGTTAGGCTTACCGTGGGAATGTATCCCACGATTAGACTCTGGCGTGAGAGTAAGTAATCGGTTAGGGTTATGAAATCGGATGAGTTGAGAGTATGTAGAATGTAATACCTTTGTGGAACCCTTGGGGGTTCCTTATATAGGCAGTGAAACCCTAATGGGTTTTCACTGATGCTTCGGCCCCAAGGAAAGGATAAGTACCATAATTAGATTGATTGTTATCTTCTAATTATGGTGAGTGAATATCCTCTTCTTTGGGGTAAATCCTAATCATAGTAAGAGTATGATTCTGTCTAACCCTATACCAGCCATGCTGGGCCATGGGCCGCACACATGTGTGCGATTACTTTTCATCTAAGCCCATAAGCTTAAATGACATTAATCCAACCCATCAGTAATGGGTTAGATGCGGGTAGTACCCGTGGGCCGGGTTCATGACCCGGCTGGGGACTATACGTCATCAACGGTTAAACTCTTCCACAATTTAGTTCCAAAATCGCATCCTCGGATTGGTCATTTCTTATTTCAACGTTTTGTGAAACCTCGATCCAAGTCTCCTTTAGTAACGTTTCTTCAACGGCTGACCAAAGGGTAGTAAGACGTGGAACCTCCACCTCATCTTCATCGTCATCCAAATTAATCGATGTTTGTTTTTTCGATTTGGAAGTTCTTGCGAGGCATTTTCGTTTCCGTGTTTCTTTTCAAGATGGTGGTACTTTGAATTATCATTGTGATTGTGTCGGAATTGGCTGTGATTGTGGAGGACAGGGTTGTGACGGAAAGTAGTGTTGTTGAGACGGTTGAGATTGTTGGGATGCAAAGAATTGTGGTGCGTTATTTCTTGGATTTTGATAATTTTGAAATTCGAGTTGTGGTTGGTCATGGAAGCCAAATTGGTATTGATCGGGTGAAAATTAAGATAAGTTAGTAGGATATTGTTGCGAGGATTCGACGGAGTTTTATGACGATGGAGTAGATGGATTAGAAGAAGAAGAATATTGTTGTGGGCGGGTGTTAAGGAGATTGATAAAATGTCTTTCATTTGGATTTTGAGACATTTTATTGAAAGAAGATTATTGAGATGTTTTTATGTAAAAATGTAGGTTTTGTAGATTATTTATAATTAAAGATTTAAGGGGATAAAAAATTGAAATAAAAAAAATGTTTTCGTTGAATAATAATAAGTGTGTAAACACTTATCCTTTTACCACTTAAAACAATAGAAAAAACGAGACCAAAACGTGTATTTAATATCGTAAATGTCAGAATTATGCGTGGTTTGTGTTTTTGTTGTGAAATAGGTATAAAAGATCAAAAGGAAAGAAAACACGGGATTTCACGGTCATTTATCGAAGAAAAAGTCAAAGGACCAAAAAGTGCCAAAAGAATGAAGTTTGGAGGGCTAAAGATGAAGATTTAATGAAGATTTTACAACAAGGACCATTTTTGCCAATCTCAAAAGTCATCCACTAATAAACCACATTGAAGAGCACAAAATTACGAAGCCAACGGTCCTGACCTCGCATCGTAACTCCTAACGGTTTGTTCTCTATGAATTTTTTAAGTTCAATTAGTTTTTAAATTAAATAAATAGATTTTAATAATACATAATAAATAAAAATATATTGTCATAAATTAATAAAAAATAATAAAAATAAAAGTTTTTATTTTATAATAGTTATTTTAGTATTGAAATAATTAATTATGATTTTTAAATATTTTTAGTTTTAGTAGTTTTATTTTTATTTATTTTTATCTATTTCTAAACTAACACAAAATATTAAAAAGAAAAAAAATAGCATGTGTGTTTCTTTTGTGAGTAATTAGGTGCATGTTTCTAGAAGATTAAATGTGGTGGAGTTGGTTAAAGTAGATTAATCAAGAGTCATTGGATAAAATAATACTGAAATGTGAAGATGGTGATCCATGTGAAGTGCTCCCATTGGTCTATCTAAAACTATATTTCATCCTATTGGTGAAAACACATCATCACCTACCAAATGACCAAGATGCCCTCAAGTTAAAGAAGATAAGCCGATTAAAAGCCTAAAAAGACTGATCTACCCCAAGCACCTTGACTTCAACTATAAATAGCACTTTTTTTCTTCATTTTGTATGTAGATTTTAGGTAGCTAAATAATGTCAATATTATTTCTTGTTTTTAATATATTTTCCTTTCAACTTTTGTACTAGCTTATCATTAATCACTTTATATTAATAAAAGTTTTATGTTTTAGCTCATTCACTTTTAGCTTATTCTCATTCTACCTTTCTTTATCTTTTTACTTTTAATAATCTAGCTTATTATTTTGAGATTAGTTTTTCATAACTTTTTCCAAATAAGTTAAGATTTATATAAAAGCTTAGAATAAGTCATCTTATTTCAAGCTTATTGTTGCCTTATATTTCTAGATCTAGCTTATTGTTGGAGGATTTATTTAATTAGCTTTTTAGCTTTTTAAATCTCATAAGTTCTAAGGTTAGGCTTACAACTTATTTATAAGCTAGCTTTTTAATTAAGTACTTTTAGTTTATATCTTTTAGTTTTTTAGATCTATTAGTTTTAAGTTTTAAAAATTAAAAATACTTTCATAAAAAAAATTGTTTAGATCTATTAGGTTTTTAAATAGATTAAGTAGATCTATAATTTTTAACTTTTAAATTTAAAATACTTTTATAAAACTTTAAAAAATTATAGATCTATTAGTTTTAATTAAATCTCTTTATCATATAATAATTAATGCTTATTATCCTAACCTTTTATGTTTTATTTGATCTCGGCATATCAATCTATCACTATTGGTAAAGAGCTTATGGTTGATTAATTTGGTTTAAGTTTGATATGGTTGATTAATTTTGTTAGAGATTGATTTGGTTGGCCGTGTACTTTACGGGTCAGGATACGCTTAGTTTTGGTTCGATATTGGTTGGTCGTGTACTTTACGGGCCGTATTTTGTTGATGTTGTTGATGTTTGATGAGACTGTAATTATACATAGTCTCATCGTCCAAATCGGGCTTAAAACGCTTAAAATATCATCAAAATACCCAAATATATGCTTGTGTTTGTTCATTGTGTAATTTAGGTACGGATATCATGAAATCAACAGAAGATCACAAGAATCAAGCAAAAACGAACACGGGAAACGAAGCCACACAATGAACCGGTCCCAAGCATGGAATTTCCAAAAATACCCTTGAAGTTTGAAGAATTGGCAACTTTGGTCCCTCATTTTTGAAGACTTGGCAAGAAAGACCCTTATAGACATCACTTGTACAAGAAAGGTCCTCCATATTTGAAGACAATACAAGATTAGCCCTTGAAGATCCCAAGAATTACAAAACAAGTCCTTGATCTCATGTTTAAACAAAACAAGGACTGTTTTTGTAATTAGCCATAAGATATTACAAAAGGATATTAATGTTTAAAAGCTGCCAAATGGAAATGACAAAAGAAGCAAACCATGGGGACCAAACCTATCAAACACACAAACCCAAACCACCATTCCCCTTGTGACATGTCACCTGAACATCACCCATTTACCCAAAACCCGTTTTCCCCTAATACCCTACACGTCACTCACTTAATACATTATTATTATTAATTTAATTTTTTAATTAATATATAATAACACTTTATACCCGGGTTAAAGCCATTGTTCTCTTAACCTCAATCAAAACCTCCCCTTCACATATCATGAACCCTAATTTGGGACTCCCCTAATTACTGCAAATTACGCTATAAGATAATCCAGATCCAAGATTAAGGGCATTATCCACAAACCCCCACCACAAGTTTCTTCCCAGAACATACCCATGTGGTGTACCCATCGTCGCCTGCCTCTCACTTTCACACCAAAATCGATGGGGGGACAAAATCAAAGGCTGAAGACATATTACTTGGTCCCCATGGTTTCACCAACGACCAAGATTTACTCATAGCAGTCTGGCACAGCAGATGGCTCACTGATGCACAAGACCATCTCAAATTTTCAAAGATGCCAACAAGATTTGAATTTCATCAAGGGCTTTTGAGGAATATCACAGCTTTAAGGTTAGATTATTTTTCAATTCTAAAATCTTCATGTACCCTCTATATAAAGGGAGTAGGGTTTTAGTTTAGAACTTGTTCCAGCTTGTAAAAATTTTCTTTATTAAATGAAGGTTTAAAGTATTTCTTAAATTAAAACACAAGTCTGAGTTCCATCTTACTGTTTTTTCTTAGATTAATATTTACATTTTCTTGCAAGAGTAATTTAGGATCATCATTTTTTTTATCTTATCAAAAGCTCTTTTTTGGTTAAAATTCGTGAGAAAATTTCCTACTTACGTTTGATCATAGCACCCAAACTTTGACAAGGTTTAGGTGAGGTGAGGACATGAGTAGGGAAGTGACCCACAAGTTTTAACCATTTATGCTCTAAAGGTTTCGGTTTCCACAAAGATTTTTCGACCAAAATTGTTTTAAGACCCACAAAGCTATAAGCTCACACATAAGCAGTTTTGACAACACAGCTTATGTGTTAGGTTTAAGCTTGGTGTTATTTCCTTGCAGTCCCATAGTAGCTTCCCATAGACGTGTGTTTGTTCCAAAAAGGTTTTTATCAAATTTCATTTTCAATTTCTTTATTTTATATATTTTTACTTACTGTCTTAATAAGCCTCCATAAGCTCTCTGACAAAGAGCTTATGTCAGCTTATTAAGGCTTGGAGTGTGTTTTGTTGAAATAGGAACACAAGTCCATTTCATCATCACATCGCTTCTTGTCTCTTGGGGTCAGTTGTTGACCTAACAACCAAGAACATATCACTTTTCTTTTCGAATCACCCGCCTTAGAGAAGGCATCAGCTTGTCGTGCTTAGCTTAAAAAAGCTAAAACAGGTACCCGGATTGAACCCTCAAAGAGTGTGTGAAATTTTCGATGTTGAATGTGATTTGTACTAGGGGTGGTTAGTTTGGTTATTGTTCTGTGAATAGTCGCATGTTTCGATAGATACATTAGTGATTGTTAGCTATTTGTGCTCGAATCCTTTAGAAATTTTAGTTTTCTGTTTATATAGGGGTGTTTGGATATTCTGATTAGAACTTTAGTGATAGAGGTTAGGGTTTGATATCTTGCGCACATTTTAAGTAGGTTTAGATTAGGTTATTTGCTACTTAAGATTTGAAACATTTTACTTTAAAACCAAAAGTTGTGGGTGCATTTGTTTTCTGTCAATCTAAAATCAGTAAGGATAGGATTTGCTTATTGATGTTCTTGTTTTTGAAATTTGTTAACAATACCCCCTAGCTTTTTTTTTTGTTTCTATTGATTACGTTGAAGTACTTCGTGTAGATTTGCGGCAACTTCACAGACCCTAGGTGTGCGTTATGAATAGGTAACTTGAAGTTTGGCGAGTAAAGGGTAGACTTAGGATTTCACTATCGAGCATCATAGGTTGTAGTTTTTCCGGTTGTTCTAACTGACCACATCACCATTTTGCCTTTATAACCACATGCCTTATCGTCTGTGGAGGTCCTTAGCAGCAGACTGGTAGGTTTTGATTGGGTTTGTTGGCTTGTTATTGAGTATATTTGGAGAATTAGGATAGTTAGGGTCTGGGTAACCTGGTAATAGGATTGTGATAGGTTTTCGGTTGGCTAGACATTACTTCACAGTCTACTCGTAGTCTATTTAGTCAAGCCTTTATCTTCTTTTGTTTTGATTCTGCTGATTTAGGTTTGATCTTGGTGTGTTTGCATTGTTGTTGACTGTATCTTTGTCTTTGAGTTCTGACTCCTCACTTGCAAAAGCAAGTGAGGGTGCCGTCTGCGCCCAGGTCTTCCCAAGCCGGGCTCCAAATACCCCAACTAGTATACAGTTCAACGAGAACAAGAAAAGTGCACACCTGGTGACGTTTTGAGCTTCAAACTAATTTAAATCGTGTTAACTTAGGACTTTGTTTGTGTTTTTGGTAAAATACAGTTACTGTTAGCAAGTTTTAAAAAGAAAAAAAAATATTTTACCAAAAAGGATGTGGCCAGTACTCGAACCTGCGCCATTCCTCTCACACATAAACGACTTAACCAACATGCCCTTGGTCTTTTACTGTCAGCCTTCCCTTCCCATTAGTATTTAAGTATTTTTTTTGTTTGCTTATTAAAAATTTATTCGAACCAAATAAGCTGATTTTCAGCTTATTGGTAAGGCTTTTTTGCTGTTTAGTATTTTTTTTTTCCTTGTTACTCAAGTAGTTTAAGACTTTTTAGTTCAAAAAAATTATTTTTCACGTTTTTTTATTATTTTTTATCATTATTTAAATTCCCGTTTTTTAATAAATAGATTAAAAATAGTTAAGTTAGTTTTAAAAATTTTCAAAAATAGTTTTTAAGTTTTAAATAAATAGCTTTAGGTTTACATCCATTTAAGTTTTAATTTGGACTTACTTTTAATTTTATTTAATTTTGAGGTTTTTTATTAACTTTAAAAATTATTTTAAAATTATTAAAATTTTTTTAGGAAATTTGATTTTCAAATTTGTAATCTTTATATTTTTCGTTAGTTAAGATAAAGGTTTGGTAATTTTTATAATACTTTTTCGTTTTGTCAATTTTTACGATTTCGCGTTTTTCGCGTCGTAGGATAATTTTTAGCATAACTCGTCTTTATTTTTCCTTCTTTCCTAATCCAAAAACGACACTAATCCAAACTTGATCTTTATTATTGGCACACTCAAACACATACACCTCCTTCGAGAACGAACCCGCATTTACTCGGTTTTACGTTTTTTCTAAAGCGTAAGACTTAATACTTGCCCATTATACGTTGTTTTCCTAAACACGTGTTTTTACCACATCAATTTTTGGCGCCGCTGTCGAGGAGGTGTTTATAGTGCCATTATTATTATCGTGTTTGTGTGAGTAGTGCGTTTTTGCTTTTCAATTTTTGGAAAGCGTAAATACGTACATACTCGTTTTTGTTATTTTTCTCTATTATATTATAGTATCCAAATAAAACGTGTTTAGTTTTCCTAAACTAAACACAAACCAATCTTTACTATATTGTAGATATCCCATTATCGTTTTCGTTTTTCTTGTGAATATATTACTATATTGTACTTATGTAGAACAATAAATATACAAGTACTCCAAAAGCGTGAAAACGCAAACTTGATTCGGGATCTCATCACTCGATCATTGTATTCGAATCCAAAGCAAAAGTTTAAAGGCAAAATAGATAAATACTTTCGTGAGGCTTAATTTCAATTAACACAAACTATAAGGTGGGTATAAGGCGGTTGTATTTCACGACCTAATGGAAAAAGGCTCTTAAGTGCTTAGTGCCGCCTCGTTTCCCCCGCTTGCTTGTGCGTGTTTTGAGAAAGAGGGTCAATCGAGGGTTTGCCGCCCAAGTATTATCTACATATACTATATTTGCTTGTGTTTTCAAGATTAAACCCTCTTGAACGTTTTGGTGTTCCACCAACGTTCTAAAGTCATCGAAGGCGTTCACTTCACGTGATCGTTTTCATTCTTTGAGGCTCCTTTAATCGAGAAATCGATTCGAGGAGAGATTTGTAGATTTGAGTCTACGTAATACAACAAAAATCCAAAAAAAATTAAAAAACAATCAAAAACCAAAAAAATTGATAAATCGAAAAACCGCAAAAATAATCTTCTTTGCTACCACCCATTCTACGCTTAGTGCATGCGCACTCGATCGAAAGATTATTCTAATTCTAGCGACGCTTCGAATCGACGCAATCGTAATCGAAGGAATCGACGACATAGACGAGATTTAGAAACCGATGTTCCTAATATCGTTGTTGAAGAAACCTTAGACGAGATGGCCGACAATCGTTCGATGATGGAATTGCTCCAAGCACCCACCGAGGGTTATGGAGACGCCATCGTAATTACCGCTATCGAATCGGAGAATTTTGAGATTAAGAGCGGAATGCTTTCGTTAAACCAATCTACGAAGTTTCGAGGTCGTGAAGTCGATAATCCTCACGACCATATTCGGAATTTTGATCGTCTTTTGGCCACGAGCAAGTTTAAGAACGTCGACACCGATGTCGTTAAGCTTATGCTTTTTCCGTACTCGCTTGATGGTGCCACCAAGGATTGGTACGAGAAAGAGCCACCTAATTCGATAACTACGTGGAAGGATCTCGTCTCCAAGTTCGTTAATTATTTTTTCCCACTGTCTAAGACGACGTTTTTCAAGAATGAAATTACGAAATTTGAGCAAAAAACGAATGAATCTTTTAGAGACGCGTGGGATCGTTTTAAGGAATTGCTTAGGCAATGTCCTCATCATGGTTTTACCGAGTTGCACCAAATCGATACGTTTTACAACGGTCTTAATTTTCAAGAACAAGATTCGTTGAATTCCGCCGCCGGTGGCAACTTTTTGTGTAAGACTACGAAAGATGCATTGATAATTATCGAAAATCGATCCAAGGTTTACCAACTCCGCAACGCACCGAGTGTTGCCAGTGTCTCCAATGTCGCCAATGTTAGTAGTTCTAATCGCGACATTGAGAGAGTTGATGCGAAAGTCGATAATTTGACGAATGTGTTTACGTCTTTTCTCGTTGAGATGCAAAAGAAAGACGCTCCCGCTACGGTGAAAGCGGTTGAGGCATCGTGTACGTTTTGTGGTGGACCTCATAATTATTACGAGTGTGCGGCTACGGATGGCCAAACGTCGAATGTGAGTGCGTTAAATGGAAACAACAATTTTCAAAATCAAAATAACGCGGGTCCATCACAACAAGGTAATTATAACCAAGGCAACAATTTTAATCAAAACCGAAACAATTTTCAAGGAAATAATCAAAAAGGAAATTTTTCGAATCAAAATCAAGGTTATAATCAAGGTCGTAATTTGAATTGGCAAAATCGAGACAATAATCAAAACTCGAATTTTTCAAACAACAACAATCAAGGAAACAATTTTTCAAGTGGTAATCAAGGAAATTTTCAAAGAAGTAATCAAAAACCAAGGGAACTTTAATTCTAATCAAAATAGTTCGTCAAACGATTTTCAAAATTACATGAAAACGAATGAGGCTAATATGAGACGATTAGAGGGAGAAATTGGTACTTTGAAAAACGACTTTACTAATACTTTGAAATTGCAAAATACGAAGATTGAGCAAGGACAAATTGACATAAAAAAGATGTTTTCGGCCATTATGAACAAATCCTCGGGTGCTTCGTCGAGTTCGTTACCTAGTGACACCGTTGCAAATCCGAAGGAACAATGTAAAGCCGCCTCATCTCGTGAGAAAGGTCGTGTGATTACCCCTACCCTTGATGGATTTCGTGTTGTTCCTTCTTCTCAACCCTCGACTTCTAAGACGTCTTATTGTTCTAAAGTCGATGGGGTGAACGTGGCGACCAAGGAAAAGAGTGCACACCCTCGTGCACCTCAAATTCCATCCACGGTTCAAAAAGAGAATTTTATCGACCTTACCAAAGTAACCCTTGAAGAAACTTGTGCATCGATCCTTCTTAAAAAACCCAAAAGGCATATGCCAAGAAAGGAAGAGGATCCGGGCCAATTTCTACTATCTTGTGATTTTTCCGAGATTGAGGGATGTTTAGCCCTTGCCGATTCAGGTGCTAGCATCAATCTCATGCCTCATTTTCTATGGAAATTGATGAGATTGCCTAGACTTACCCCCACGAACATGACAATCGAGCTTGCAAATTGTACTCCATTAATACCAATTGGAATAGCCGAGGATGTCTATGTCAAAGTTGGAAAGTTTGTTTTTCTCGCGGATTTCGTTATATCCGATTACGAGTGTGACCCTAAATGTCCCATTATTTTAGGCCGACCATTTTTATCGACGGCTCGAACCGTAATCGACGTTCACGAGGGGAGACTTACTATGAGATATGGGGATGAAAAAATGGACTTTTTCACGAGTAAATCCCAAGTGTCTTATGATAATGAAAAAACCGAGGTTTCAAAACCTAATGTTTCTAAACCTAATGATTTCAAAATGTTCACTTTAGCGGAAAGAATGAGGCTTAATGCATGTTTTGAAAAAATTAAGAAGAACGGTTTTAAAGATGATGATTTTAATGATAAAGAATACATGTACCTAATTCAAAAGGGTATGTGTAAATTTATGAATGAAAAATCACTTTGGGATGTATTCGATGAAACAAGTGAACAACCATTTCCAAAGGGCGACGTTAGTGCCATCACGACAATGACCAAAATGGGCTCGTCTTCACCACCTTTGAAGGACCACGTCTTTGAGGCTTCAACTTCTAACTCCATGGAAGTGCCTCCTTTTCCTAGCCCAACACCCGTTGAGGCGAAAGGTTTTATCGACATCGATCCTCTCATCTTAGAAAAGTCACCTAAGCATAGTCATTCGACTTGTAAGACCATGGTTGTGAGTGCTCACATCGACTCTTTCTTTGACGAGGACGATGGCGATTTTGCCGAGATTGATCACGTACTTCGAAATCCACATGTAATTTTTATTCTCCTAAAAAGAAATGTGTTAAGTACGATGATACGAGTTTGATCCCGAGATTGAGGAAATCATTGAACGAGAGCTAGCTCTTTTGCCTCCACTTCCACCTACGAGTGAGGTCGATCTTTCTAAAATCGAGGATGAACTAAATGAGTTGGAACGTCTTATTTTCAATGATGAACCAACTCATGTGACCAAAGAAAATCCAATTCTCGAGGAGTTACCTAATCAACACTCCTCAAATGAGAATTACGTTTACCACATTCGTGAGGATTTAACTTATCAATAATCCCTACAAATGAATGATGGTTTCGTGCTTGATCGTGATCTCTTCGAGAGAGTTTCTAAGATACTCAAGGAGGGGAATGACAAACCTTGGTTTGACAAACCTATCTTTGATGCAGAAATCGAAGAGATCGACGTTCATGAGGATGACGAGTATGTTGACCCCGAGGGGGTCGTGTTCTTTATTGACAAACGTTTTGAGAACTTATATAATCCGCCACCCCCTCCCACCAATGACTTAAATGTGAGGATTTTTAGCGCAACTAATTTTGAATTTGACACGCCAAATATTTTCGACATTATCAAATCGGGTTTTCATAGAGATTTTTTAAAAGATGAAAAAGGAAAGGATTTTAAAAATGTTTTAAAAGATTTTTCTACATGCTTAACTCCGTCATCACCGCGTTTTATGAGTACTACCACCTCGTCTACTCCTTTTGACGACGGTTGGTGTGGATCTAGTGTGGGGGAAGCCCCTTATGTTCCCTCACATTTCTCCACCGAGGACGAGATTTACGATCCCGGAATTGCTTGTAAAGGGAAATCTCAGTCTTCCACCGATGCAATAAATGGAAATCTTATCTATTTGCTTGGTGTGAGTCTACCTCGAGTAGCTCATTATTTTGACTTACCCATTGCCCCACCTTTCTACTTCTCATCTCTTTTCTTCTACCCCATTGGGGTTCTAGTTCATGTTGGAGTGGCGTTGTTTCGTCTTTCATCCGAAAACGAGGACGCCATCTTCGATCCCGGTATTTTACATCATGAAAGGACTTAGTCCTTAGTACCAGTTGCTTTTGGGCATTGTTTATCATGTAAGCCCCACCAAAAATGATCATACTAAGATTATCCCCAAATGATCACATTTATGGTGATTCAAGTCGAGCTTTTGACTCGGTTATCAAAAACAAGGTGCCTCGTGGGGGATTCTCATGCTTATCCTTGTAAATATTATTGCTTCCTAATTAGTGTAACGAGGGGACTTGTGCTCTTCCAACCTTTGTTTCGTGGTTGTTTGTGATTATGATTTATTAGGTTCATCGTCATCATTGAAGCCTCTCGTGTTCGTTTTACGGATCACTCGAGCTTCGATCGTTGATTTTGGAGATTTCGATATCCGATGATATCCTTTTTATGTTCTAACGTTTATCTTATTAGCATAATTCATAAACGGCTTTTAGGTTATTCGTTTTACCCTTTCCATGCTCGAGATTAAGCATTCGACTACGTCTCTAGTATAGGGGTGTTTTCACCCCTAGACTCGAAACATTGAGGACAATGTTTAGTTTTAGTAAGGGGGTGAGTAGATACTTCACCTTGCTTACGTCACCACGCAATCCATTATTCATCTTTTTGTTATCGTTTTGTTGCAAAATAAGGCTATAAATGGCCAAATTTTAAAAAATTTCGTATTTTTCATAAGTGTTTAAGACACGAATGTAGGTTTTCTGATGGTGAGAATAAGAGTAATTTTTGACTCGATCGTGCGTGTTGAGCACTTAGCTTCGATTCCTTAACTTTTTGGGCTAAGTCTCTTAAATGAGGATGAGAAATGATAGAGTTATTTATAAGTCTCGTAATCGTTCACGATCTCATGTGTAGTAATTATTAGCTTATTCTCCCCACGCTTTTATATAATAAATTGTTAATAAATATTGATTTAGCGGTTTAGTCACTATTGTTGGTTTCTAATTTGTTTTAGTAGCTTCCATGTAATTAAACTGAGAAAACATTAAGGTATCGCCAGCGTCACGGTTTTGAAGTAATGGGAACCCGAATAATCGAAAGCTTCACCTAATAATAAGATTTCAAGTGCTCACCTAAATTAAGCAAAGATTTGAAGCTCACAAGGCCGAAAAATCTATGCCCAAATTAAAAGTGAATCAAGCCTTAATCTTTGAAGCTTTAAAGATCCAAAATTCGCTTTAGCGTGAGGATATACGTCTTTGGCCATAATAAACACCTCATGGCGAGGTTAAATAAAAGGCAAGGCAAGACCAAAGTCATAATAAAAGCTTCATGGCGAAGTTGAATAAAAGATGGAGGTAAACCTATGATAATAAGTCCCTTCCGTTAAGGGGCGTATAAAAGTCTTGGTAATAAGTCTCATGTTCAAAATCATTATAAAATCGTGTTTATCGATCCTTCTTGTTGACTTAATTTTTTGACATCGTTGTCTTTTAGGGTGAATTATTAATTTAATGATTTTGGTTACACCGTTAAAACTCTATTTTTAGACTTAATCTCTATTCACGCATAAGTCAATGATGTATAGATACCAAGTAGGAATAAGGGATTTTAGGTTTGTAATTAACACTCATGAGATATGATCGTGTTGCTAACTTATAATAACAATGATATCGTTACACGCTTAGCATGGAATTGGGTGAAAATCGAGGATGACGAAATTATTTCTAACGAAGCATTCACGTGTTCTTGTTCTATGATCCCAAAAGTCACTTAATCGTGATGAAAACAATACATTCTGTCTAAAACACGTGTAGTAGTTTATTTAAGTTTATGTCTTCAATAAATGTCACCATAAAATGAATTTTGGAAGTGCTACGATACTTAATTCTAGCATTGCGTGGGGACACGGCAATGTTTTAGTATGGGGGAGTGATGAGACTGTAATTATACATAGTCTCATCGTCCAAATTGGGCTTAAAACGCTTAAAATGTCATCAAAGTACCCAAATATATGCTTGTGTTTGTTCATTGTGTATTTTAGGTACGGATATCGTGAAATCAACAAAAGATCACAAGAATCAAGCAAAAACGAACACGGGAAACGAAGCCACACAATGAACCGGGCCCAAGCATGAAATTTCCAAAAATACCCTTGAACTTTGAAGAATTGGAAACTTTGGTCCCTCATTTTTGAAGACTTGGCAAGAAAGACCCTTATAGACATCACTTGTATAAGAAAGGTCCTCCATATTTGAAGACAATACAAGATTAGCCCTTGAAGATCCCAAGAATTACAAAACAAGTCCTTGATCTCATGTTTAAACAAAACAAGGACTGTTTTTGTAATTAACCATAAGATATTACAAAAGGATATTAATGTTTAAAAACTGCCAAATGGAAATGACAAAAGAAGCAAACCATGGGGACCAAACCTATCAAACACACAAACCCAAACCACCATTCCCCTTGTGACACGTCACCTGAACCTCACCCATTTACCCAAAACCCGTTTTCCCCTAATACCCTACACGTCACTCACTTAATACATTATTATTATTAATTTAATTTTTAAATTAATATATAATAACACTTTATACCCGGGTTACAACCATTGTTCTCTTAACCTCAATCAAAACCTCCTCTTCACATATCATGAACCCTAATTTGGGACTCCCCTAATTACTGCAAATTACGCTATAAGATAATCCAGATCCAAGATTAAGGGAATTATCCACAAACCCCCACCCCAAGTTTCTTCCCAGAACATACCCATGTGGTGTACCCATGGTCCCCTGCCTCTCACTTTCACACCAAAATCGATGGGGGGACAAAATCAAAGGCTGAAAAAACATATTACTTGGTCCCCATGGTTTCACCAACGACCAAGATTTACTCATAGCAGCCTGGCACAACAGATGGCTCACATGATACACAAGACCATCTCAAATTTTCAAAGATGCCAAAAAGATCTGAATTTCATCAAGGGCTTTTGAGGAATATCACAGCTTTAGGGTTAGATTATTTTTCAATTCTAGAATCTTCATGTACCCTCTATATAAAGGGAGTAGGGTTTTAGTTTAGAACTTGTTCCAGCTTGTAAGATTTTTCTTTATTAAATGAATATTTACAGTATTTCTTAAATTAAAACACAAGTCTGAGTTCCATCTTACTGTTTTTTCTTAGATTAATATTTACATTTTCTTGCAAGAGTAATTTAGGATCATCATTTTTTTATCTTATCAAAAGCTCTTTTTTGGTTATAATTCGTGAGAAAATTTTCTACTTACCTTTGATCATAGCACCCAAACTTTGACAAGGTTTAGGTGAGGTGAGGACATGAGTAGGGAAGTGACCCATGAGTTTTAACCATTTATGCTTTAAAGGTTTCGGTTTCCAAAAATATTTTTCGACCAAAAGTGTTTTAAGACCCACAAAGCTATAAGCTCACACATAAGTTGTTTTGACAACACAGCTTATGTGTTAGGTTTAAGCTTGGTGTTATTTCCTTGCAGTCCCATAGTAGCTTCCCATAGACGTGTGTTTGTTCCAAAAAGGTTATTATCAAATTTCGTTTTCAATTTCTTTATTTTATATATTTGTACTTACTGTCTTAATAAGCCTCCATAAGCTCTCTGACAAAGAGCTTATGTCAGATTATTAAGGCTTGGAGTGTGTTTTGTTGAAACAGGAACACAAGTCCATTTCATCATCACATCGCTTCTTGTCTCTAGGGGTCAGTTGTTGACCTACCAACCAAGAACATATCACTTTTCTTTTCGAATCACCCGCCTTAGAGAAGGCATCAGCTTGCCGTGCTTAGCTTAAAAAAGCTAAAACAGGTACCCGACTTGAACCCTCAAAAAGTGTGTGAAATTTTTGATGTTGAATGTGATTTGTACTAGGGGTGGTTAGTTTGGTTATTGTTCTGCGAATTTAGTTTTTTTATGTTAATTGTCGCATGTTTCGATAGATACATTAGTGATTGTTAGCTATTTGTGCTCGAATCCTTTAGAAATTTTAGTTTTCTGTTTATATAGGAGTGTTTGGATATTCTGATTAGAACTTTAGTGATAGAGGTTAGGGTTTGATATCTTGCGCACATTTTAAGTAGGTTTAGATTAGGTTATTTGCTACTTAAGATTTGAAACATTTTACTTTAAAACCAAAAGTTGTGGGTGCATTTGTTTTCTGTCAATCTAAAATCAGTAAGGATAGGATTTGCTTATTGATGTTCTTGTTTTTGAAATCTGTTAACAATACCCCCTAGCTTTTTTTCGTTTGTATTGATTACGTTAAAGTAATTCGTGTAGATTTGCGGCAACTTCACAGACCCCAGGTGTGCGTTATGAATAGGTAACCTGAAGTTTAGCGAGTAAAGGGTAGACTTAGGATTTCACTATCGAGCATCATAGGTTGTAGTTTTTTCGGTTGTTCTAACTAACCACAAGACCTCACCATTTTGCCTTTATAACCACAGGCCTCATCGTCTGTGGAGGTCCTTAACAGCAGACTGGTAGGTTTTGATTGGGTTTGTTGGCTTGTTATTGAGTATATTTGAAGAATTAGGATAGTTAGGGTCTGGGTAACCTGGTAGTAGGATTGTGATATGTTTTCGGTTAGCTAGGCATTACTTCACAGTCCACTCGTAGTCTATTTAGTCAAGCTTTTATCTTCTTTTGTTTTGATTCTGCTGATTTAGGTTTGATCTTGGCGTGTTTGCATTGTTGTTGACTGTATCTTTGTCTTTGAGTTCTGACTCCTCACTTGCAAAAGCAAGTGAGGGTGCCGTCTGCGCCCAGGTCTTCCCAAGCCGGGCTCCAAATACCCCAACTAGTATACAGTTCAACAAGAACAAGAAAAGTGCACACCTGGTGACGTTTTGAGCTTCAAACTAATTTAAATCGTGTTAACTTAGGACTTTGTTTGTGTTTTTGGTAAAATACAGTTACTGTTAGCAAGTTTTAAAAAGAAAAAAAAAATATATATTTTACCAAAAAGGACGTGGCCAAGACTCGAACCTGTGCCACTCCTCTCACACACAAACGACTTAACCAACATGCCCTTGGGTCTTTTACTATCAGCCTTTCCTTCCCATTAGTATTTAAGTATTGTTTTGTTTGCTTATTATAAATCTATTCGAACCAAATAAGCTGATTTTCAGCTTATTGGTAAGGCTTTTTTGCTGTTTAGTATTTTTTTGCTTGTTACTCAAGTAGTTTAAGACTTTTTAGTTCAAAAAAAATATTTTTCACGTTTTTTTATTATTTTTTATCATTTCTTAAATTCCTGTTTTTTAATAACTAGATTAAAAATAGTTAAATTAATTTTAAAAAATATCAAAAATAGTTTTTAAGTTTTAAATAAATAGCTTTAGGTTTACATCCATTTAACTTTTAATTTGGACTTATTTTTAATTTTATTTAATTTTGAGGTTTTTCATTAAATTTAAAAATTATTTTAAAATTATTAAAAAGTTTTTAAGAAATTTGGTTTCCAAATTTGTAATCTTTATATTTTTCTTTAGTTAAGATAAAAGTTTGGTAATTTTTAGAATACTTTTTTATTTTGTTAATTTTTACGATTTCGCGTTTTCCGCGTCGTAGGATAATTTTTAGCATAACTCGTCTTTATTTTTCCTTCTTTCGTAATCCAAAAACGATACTAATCCAAACTTGATCTTTATTATTGGCACACTCAAACACATACACCTCCTACGAGAACGAACCCGCATTTATTAGGTTTTACGTTTTTCCTAAAGCGTAAGACTTAATACTTTCCCATTATACGTTGTTTTCCTAAACACGTGTTTTTACCACATCAATGTTGTTTGTTTAGAGCGATTATCTTCGGACTACGGGTACTAGTTTTTTCCCTTTTTAATTTCTATGCTTATTCGCTTTAGTTTAATCAATTAGATCGTTATAGTTTAAATTGTTTTCATAAAAGTTATATTTTTCATCAAAATCGGTTCAATTAGTGTTAATTATTATTATTTGTTTTAAAATATAAATTTAAAAGTTTAAAAATTAGATTTCATTGAGATAAGCTCATTATTAGTAAAAAGTTTACACCTTTTTGTGATTATTAAGCTTATTAGTATATAAAGCTTGTAGCTTTATCATCTAAAAAGATTAATAAGCTTAAAAGGTTGAAACTTTATGCTTTATTTTTAAGTTAATATTTGTGATTTTATTATTTTGTCACTTTTATTTGCTATTACGTGCTTATTTAGATTAATTTCGCATTTAGATTTATTATTATTTTTAATTATAGTTTATTTTTGTTGCATCTAGATCTAAAATTGTAGTTTAAATAATTTGCATTTTAGGATAATTTTATGTGAATTAATTGCGCTTTTATTTTTACATATTCCTTATTTTTACATATTCCTTAGCCTAAATAATTTTCCCAATTTTAGTATAATTAGACAATAGATACCAAGCAAATTATTATTAACCAAAAACAATTAATCTTGTGATAAAGTTATTAATCAATTCGAGTCGAGCCGAGGAAAAACGATTATACTAAAAAATGTATATTAAATTGGCGCCGCTGCCGCTTCGATCTCGTTACGATTGACGATTTTCATGAGAAGATTTAGATTTTGGGATCCGTTCACTTTTGAACGTTATTTTTCTTTTTAAAAAATCAAAAAACATAAAAAATCAAAAAGATAAAAATAAAAAATAAAAATATAAAAAATCACAAAAGCAAATTCTTTCCTAAGATTTGCACCAAAAAAATTAAAAAATCCAAAAGTAATACTTTTCCTAAACTATTACACCAAAAATATTAAGTACTATTACTATTTTCTTATTTCGATTTATCTTGATTTTTATTGTGAATATATTTTCCTTAAAAAATACAAAAAGATTTTTCTTTTACTATATATATTACGTATAAAAACCCCAATATACAATATTTCCATAAGTATTGCTTGCAATACCCCGTATTTGGAGGCGTTCCGGTTCCATATACGTGTATCGATCAAATAAAAATAAAGGCAAAAATAGATAAATACTTTCGTTAAGCAATAATTCGAAAAAATACGAACTTTAAGGTGAATAGAAAGGCGACGTGCTATAAAAGTTCGTCTAAGGGAAGCTAGGTACTTAAGTGCTTCGCGCCACCTCATTCCCCCGTTCACTTGTGAGTATTTTGAGAAGGAAGGCTAATCGAGGGTTTTACCGCCCAAGTAGTATTACATATATATTTTTTGTAGCTTTTTAATATTGAATCTCGAGAGGGATAATCCCTTTCCTCTCAAAGTCGACTGAGGTCTCCTACCTCATTCCTCGTGTTAGTTGTATGCGCACTCGCGCGCGTGCACACATACCGAGTGGTGTACCAAATACTTCTAATTCTTCCAAAAAGAAGAAGAAGAACAAAAACACCGCCAATCAAGTCGATCCCGAGAATCGAGCTTTCGACAATATGATGGCAATGGATAACCGAGCTATGATCGAGATTTTGCAATCACATGTTGAGGTAAACAATGACGCTATCATTCTCCCCACAATTGGAGCAAATAATTTTGAAATTAAAACGGCTTTTATTCAAATGGTTTCCGCTACACCGTTTTTGGGTCGTTCCCAAGATGACCCCCATGATCATTTTAAGAGATTTATCCATTTGACTAATATGGTGAAATACAATGGGGTGACTAAGAGGCAATACGTTTGTTGCTTTTTCCTTTTTCCCTCGAGGGACAAGCCCGGATTTGGCTTGATAAGGAACCATCCCAAAGTATTCTTACATGGGCGGATTTAGAGACAAAGTTCATTAACTACTTTTTCCCACCATCACGGACCACCTCTTTAAGGAATGACATCATTACCTTTGAACAAAAATATGGGGAAACTTTTAGTGAGTCTTGGGATAGATTTAAGGAGCTTTTGAGAAAGTGTCCTCAACATGGTTTTACTAAAGTTCATCAAATTAATATTTTTTATAATGGATTAACTTTGAATGACCAAGACTTACTAAATAGTGCTTCGGGGGGAAATATTTTGGTTAAATCAATGAATGATGCTTGGAATATAATTGAAAACAAGGCAAAAGTTCAAACCAAGAGTGTAAGGGCTACAATGGCTAGTGCTAGTGATAATGAGGTGACTAATCAAATTAAGGAGCTTACTTCAATTATGAAACAACTTGCTTTAAGAGATAACCCTCCCACTACACATGTACACGCTTTAAATGAGACTTTTAAAACTTGTGAAACTTGGGGTGGATAATAAGTGTGAAAACACTTATCTTTTTTACCACTTAATTATAATAATAACCAAGTTAAAACGTGTATTTTATGTTGTAAATGTCAGAATTATGCGTGGTTTGTGTTTTTGTTGTGATTTAGGACTAAAATGTAAAAAGGGAAGAAAACACGGGCTTTCACGGGCTTTTATCGAAGAAAAATACAAAAGACGAAGTCAAAAGATCAAGAGTGCAAAAAGAATGGAAGTCCTAGGCCTATTCTGAAGATTTATCGAAGAAAAAGTCTAAAGACGGAAGTTTAATGAAGTCGAAGAACTCAAGTCTAATAAATGAAGAAATTAAAAGACGAGTTCAATTAATCCCGAGACAAAGTCGAGAAAGTCGAAGAATTTTAAAAGACGAAAAGACGAGAAAAGGAAGAAAAGATCAACACATGTTAATCCTCCTATAAATACCCTCCTAATGTGTCATTAGGAGGTGTTAGCTAAATTGACAACTTAGTCTTTCCATTTTACTTTCATGCACTTTCGTATTGTCATTTTAATTCCCTGTCTTTAATTTCAAGTAAGTTTTAATTTTATGTTGTTGAATCTTTAATTTTAATCAAGTTTTATATTAAGCTCTCATTCTACCTTTCTTGTTTTGCTTAATCTTTATGCTTATTTGCTTATTTTCATGCTTATTTGATTGTTTGTTATGTTTTTATGTGTTCGATTGTGTTAGCATATTGATTTTATAGCTTATTGTGTGCTTTTCTTATATTTAATTAAGTGTTTTTAAAAGTTACTTTATAAAAAGTTGACTTTAAATATTTTTATTATTTAGTGGTTTTAAAAGTTTTTAAATTTTGGCTTATTTGCTTTTTATTAAAAAAAAATTGGTTAAGTTTTTAGATAAGTGCTTATTTTGGTTTTAGCTTATTTCTAGTTTTATTTGATTTTTATCTAATTCGGGTTCCTGTAAAACCCTAGTTTCCCTAACTAGGTTGAGTATCACTTTATTCCGAACTGTGTCCATATCTCTGTATTCCGAACTGCTTGAATCTCTTGCTTTCCCAAATTAGGTTTGGATTAGTTTATCCCGAATTATATGTATTCTAGCTTTCCCGAATTAGGTGAGAACCTGGATTCCGAATTACCTATAGGACTATATTCCGAACTAGTTCCATAGAGTGTATCCCAAATTAGATTGTTACCTGGATTCCGAACTAGATGCTGAATAAGGGATTCTGAACTGCATGAAGGACGTGGATTCCGGATTAGTTCCAAGACACACATTCCGAACTACTTTCAGCATGGATTCCGAATTAAGTTTACAATTCGTATTCCGAACTAGGTTAGGATTGTGGATTCCGAACTAGGTCTTGAATTGTCCATTCCGAGTTAGCTTAGGAATTAGATATTCCGAACTAGGTTTGGTTTGCAAGTTTCCCGAATTAGGTCGAATATTTACATATTCCGAACTAGGTAGGGATTTTACTTATTCCGAATTAGGTTCTGTTCTTTATATTCCGAATTAGATTGATAATTGTGGATTCCGAATTGTGACAGGATTTTGGGATTCCTACTTATGTTTTCTTTTAGTTTTCCTGTTTTATTTTTAAAGCCTTATTTTTCCCGCCATTTTCTCAAATGTCATTTTAATTGTTTTTTCCTTATTTTAAATTTCAAGTTTGCATTTTTATTAAAGTTTTTAAATTTACTTTTCGTCAAGCTTTAATTTTACGTCTTTTAATTAATTTACTTTTAAAGTCTTAATTTCTCGCCACTTACTTTTTAATCAGTTTTAGTTTTAGATTACCGTGCCATTTACGTTAAAGTTTTGCAATTTAATTTTACTACAACGACCAATCTATTTCTTTTACACCAAAAGACGAATGAGTCGCACGTTAACCAATAATCAATTTGAATTGAGTCGAGACGATTTCAACTTAGTAAAATCTAGTTATTAGTGGACCTCATTCGTACTATAATTGTGACAAGGTTTACAATCAACAACAAGAAGTTTATGCTTACAATTCCAATGAAAATGAGAGGGTTCACTTAAAACCGAATGTTGATGTTAACCATTTGTCTTATAAGAGTACTAACTATTTGGCTCCCCCGGGTTTTGTAGCTCCATAAAGACCACCCCCACCTGCCCAAAATACCCAATACCAAAATAGGAACCAAGGACCTCAAATGGGTAATTTTCAAGGGAATTCAAATACAAGGGGTTTTAACCAAAATCAAGGGAATTTTCAACGGCAAAACCAAGGGTTTAATAATAATCAAGGCTTTAATAACCAATGTAACACCCCTAAATATTTCACATTTCAAATCAGCGGAAGAGTGTTGGTGTTACGGGATAGCACATTACTCAAATCATAGACAACGCTTAAAAGTCACGTCGTTTAATAACAAAACATTTTCCATTCATAAATATCAAATTACATAGGTCCTCAGGTCAAAGTCTGTCATACAAATTTACAAAACATTTGAATGGAAATTTTTATTTGAATGCGGGCCATAAATTCTTGTCGTCTTCCCGAGAATTACCTTCAAGTGCCTGAGATAAAACATGTTAAAAGTCAGCGAAACGCTGAGCGAGTCCATAGAGTTTAATAATAACCATTAACATAAAACCAGTATATAATCATTACCGAAAAGCATTTTTTTGTGTAATACTTGGTCGTAGACCATAACATCGGCCAACAACAGTTTTATACGAATCATTGTCGTAAATCATAACCTAGGCAAAAAACATCTTATACGAATCATTGTCGTAACAACACCATTCAATACGTTTTATAACGTTGTTTATAGAATAATAAAAACCATTATATAAAACAGTTATGTAAAACCAGAACACATGTATAATAATAAATAAGAACCCATATTGCTAGTCAGGCAATATATTATAATTCAAATCATATATCATACACTATTCCTGAGACCGCAGCCTCAGTGTTACCATTATCATTATTATTATCGGATTATTATAAGCCGCATGACATTGTTACCTTTCTATAATATATATCGGGTAGCTAGCCCGGAATTCATTTGCCCATCTAAAACAGCGTGTCGTCACAATAATTACGCTAAATATACCACTCTCATACATAAATTCGCTTACCAATCAATGTGGCACGACGGGGATCAACCGTCAAGGCGCGAACTGGGGTGATCTTCCCCAAATAGTACTATTATATGCATAAGCGTCTACCAACTCCTGGTAGTTCACAATTCATGCTAATGGGACTTATAGTGACATAATCTAACTAATAATAATCCATTTCAATCATTCATTGGGTCATCAAATTAATCGGGTCCATATCAATAAGCATACAATCGGGACCACTTATGTTCTATTTTTATTAAAACTAGCATGTTATCTCCCTCGCGGGTTTATAAAACATTTCATAAAACATTTAAAAGAGTGCGAGGCTATGAACTCGCATTAGTTGGGAAAGGCGGGTTATCGGCAATTAGGATGTACGGTACACGCCTCGATCACGAAAACCTAAACAAATAATACTCGGTCTTAGACTATCGTCAAATAACTTTATAAAAGTTGTTATGTATATGTAATTATGTCGTAACATGATGATGATCAAGTGGGGTTTTATTTCCTTATACAACATTACTAGTTGTTAAGTATTAGTTAACTTAGTCCAATCATACTAAGTTTAGCCATGTATATGTTAAGGCCCAATAGGCCCATTAAGAGTCCAATACATTATATTAGTCCATTTATTCATTTAAGACCATGTCTATACTCATATGTTGGGCCCAAATTGGTTAAGCCCATGAGTAAGTCAAATAATATTAAATCAAACTAGTTGGACCTAGTGGTCCAACAAGGCTAATTTGGCCCATTATGGTCCATTAGTTATAAAGTTCGGTTTTGTCGATTTTTATTTGTCAAGTGTGTTTACATATCAGTATATGTTCTATAAAAATGTTACATTAGACGGGTCCGACCATCTAAGTCTTATTTGGCGAAAACGTTAATATTTCGGTTTTAGCCGAAAAGACGTAAAACTTATATATATAGTTTGTAGTTTTAGAAAACATTTGAGTTTTATTTTATAAAATGTAGTATTTACTTATTATAGTGTATAAACATATTTTATATTAGTTATATCAATTTATTAACTTATACATACTTATTTTATATAGTATTTTACTTTGAGTGCTCTTTTAATAATATATATTTTAGTCAAATCTGATATAGAATTTCAAGTCCACCATTTTGATCATATCTTGAGTTCTACAAGGCGTTGAAACCCCAAATTTTTAATAAACTAAATGATATGTGCTACAAAAAACTCTTTTGTAGCTCCTGCTCAAACAGCTTCTAAGTATTTTTAATAATTCGTCCAAAACAGACTAGACAGATTAGTACTACAAAAGTGTTTTGGCCATATCTTCCTCATTTTTAGCATTCTATTGAGTGGCCAATTCACCACTTATGTAAAAATCATTAATCTATCTGTATATCCAATAATATAATCCATTTGATCAACCAAAAATATTGAAACCTACTGTTTATAACATCCTACTTATTTAGTTATGATTTCATCATGTTTTACTTGTAGATTTAGCCTTGTTAGCTTAATCTAATGACATAAAATCCCCATGCAATCACTTGATCATCATTCATAGATCTTTTACATATATATTTGGAAATAAATAGACAAGAACTTTTACAAAAATAATAGGGTGATAGAAAGAACAATCTATATACCACCAATTTGATGAAAAAGATGAGATTTTTGGATGAACAAACTTGACCTTTGTACCAAAATCTTTAACCTTTCAAGACAACTTTTGATGATCTTCAAATATATAAACTCCTTATAATCTTCCTTTCACATGTTATAATCACCTCCAATCATCATCTTTTTGTGTAGTTATCAACATATGTTAATTATATCTTTTGTTTATGGTTAATTTTTGATGATGATGGTGTATGGTGGTGGTTATGGGACGGCCAAAAGAGGAGAGTGGGAGAGATTTAGAGAAATTTTTCTATAAAGATTGCATGTGTGTAAAGAGTGTGAAGGAAGGTAGTGGTTTTGGTGTTGGTGGTTTGCAAATACAAGTAATGGACAAGTGTCCTAAAGATGTATATAATCTTGACACCAAAATGGTGTGTGGAACTTGTTTAGGCCGCCCATAGTGGGGTTGAGACAAGTGTAAACTTGTTTCATCGCCATTAATTTACGGGTACTCCTCGATTCTAGTTTCCTCGATTTACATGCCCTTGGGTCGACTTACGAGAAACGTTTTTATAAATTATGAATCTACGACACAAAACGATTCTAATAAAGATTGTCTCATAAAAAACGGAGCACAAAAGCGTAAATACGTAAACCTAGGGTTTCCGGTTTAATCGTAAAAGACGTTAAATTATGCACGTAAGCCCTAATTTCATCCCGTAAATTTGTGATCCATCACAAAAATAAAAATTTTAAAATAATATATAGGGATAAATTTACTACCTGAAAACGTCAGACTGTCATAAAAACGGAGTACGTAAACGTAAACACGTAATGTAGAGCTTTCCGGTTTAGACGTAGACGATGCTAATTTAAGACGTAAACCCCAATTTCTTCCCAAAAGTGAGTGAGTTCATAATCTAACAATAAAATAATGATTATAAATAATACTTGAGAATAAAATAACGACCCTAAATTGACGGATTGTCACAACCACGGTTTTCATAATCAAGGCTTTCAAAATCCTAATCAATTTCAAAACCAAGGTTTTCAAAATCAAGGGTTTCATAATCAAGGTAATCAAGGGTTTAATCAAGGGAATGTTAATAATCCTTAAATGGACTTGGTTCTCCAAAAATTGACCGAACATGAGAGAACTATGAAACAAATGCAAGAGTCAACCGATAGGAAATTCGTGCAAATGTTGCAAGCCCTTAGACCCCAAGGAGCCTTACCTTCTAATACCGAGACCAACCCTCGTGCTAATGTGAGTGCTATCACTACTCGAAGTGGAGCCACTTTAGTGGGACCTTCCATCTCTTCGCCCATAAAGGAGAGACAAGGCCCGGAGGTCATAATGAGTAATCCTACTCCCCCTTTGGTGATCCCTCCCACTACCACTCCTAGTAATAGTTCGCCATCACCTAATGAGCCTAACCCTAAGGTTATTCAAGAAGCGAGTCCTTCTCCTTCTCAACCTTCAACTTCAAAGCCCAATATCCCTTATCCCTCTAGGTTGGACAAGGCTAAGTTGCTTACCAAAGATGACGTTCACGTTTCCAACTTTTTGAAAATGATTTCCCAAGTGAATGTTAACATTAGCCTTATTGAAGCACTTGCTCAAATGCCCAAATTTGTGAAAATGTTCAAAGATTTGCTCAAGAAGAAGGAAAAAATGGTAGGGCTTTTGAACACTCGTTTAAATGAGAATTGTTCCGCGATTCTTCTCAAAGAGCTTCCTGAAAAGCTAGGAGATCCCGGACGATTTGTGTTACCTTGCTCGTTTCCTCAAATTAATGATTGTATGGCTTTAGCGGATCTCGGTGCTAGCATCAATCTTATGCCACTCTCGGTATGGAAACAGTTATCATTACCCGACCTTGTGCCGACTCGCACGACTCTCGAATTAGCTAATAGAACTCTCGCATACCCGTTGGTATTACCGAAGACATTTTTTTTCGAGTTGGTACCTTCAATTTTCCCGCGGACTTTGTCGTAGTCGACTATGAGATGGATCATCGTATTCCGTTAATACTTGGTAGACCATTCTTAAGAACCGGAAAAGCATTAGTTGATGTAGCTGAAGGGGAATTAATTCTTAGGGTATGGGACGATCAACAAGTGTTTAAAATCGGAAAAATCACAAATAAATCGAATGGAAAAGAATCGGTCAATATGATTGATGTCCTTAATTTTGATAATGAAGAAAGTTTTATCAATCCTTTTGAAACTAAAAAGTTTAATCTTCATGATTTTGTAGTACATTCAAATCCACTTTTTGAAACTTCAAATGATAATCCACTTTTTGAAGAAAATAAGGGAGCTAATGATGATTTTAGTGATGTCTCTTCTTTAAGTGATCATTCCACTTCGGATTTAGAGGAACCACCTTTTGAGCCTCCACTTTTAGATAATCCCATTTACGATACCGATAGTGATGACACTTTTTCAAGTGCGCATTTTCCTTTAGATCTTGGGGAGACACCTTTAGAGCCTCAAATCTTTGATACCCCACTCTACGATGACTATGATGACGACACTTCTTTAAGTGATCTCATTTCTTCGGCATTTGAAGAGACACCTAGTGACCCTAATGATCCTATTATCTCTATGAGTGATCCTCCCACTATTGAGTCTCCTTTTGATAAGGATCCTCCACCACCAACGTTTGATACTACTTTAGAGGATTACTCTTTTGAGGTCGATTTCGATACATTTCTCAATACTTACTTTCCTAATGAACATGATTCTCCTACTTTGGATTTCGATTATGGCCTTTACCCTCCTTCGGACTTTAAGAAACCCGTTTCAAAGGAAAAGAGACCGGACCACACCAACATTTGGAGTACTTATGTTTTGACACCTCTTTTCCACCTTCTTTGGATGAGATTGTGAGGTATATGAGCGGATCTTCTTCAAGTTCCACCGAGTGTCTTTCTTGTTTTCCCCTAAAGGAAAAGGTGTTCGATCCAGGTATCAAAGTTTTTTAGCCATCTTAGTATCCATCTGATGAAATAAAAGGAAACATTTTTGGAATATTCGTAGCTACGCTTTCACCTTACCACACCTTCTACTATCACCATACCACCATTTCCTTTAAGGGATCGTTGCCTAAGGATACCCCACTCGACTTATACTTGTGTGATTTTACCACCATGGGGTTTATTTCCTTTCGTGATGGAAATTATGTGTTTGACCCGGGTGGATTTTTCTTGGGGTATTCCTTAAGTGAGTATGTTTCACCTTTTATCATGGGGAGATTTTCCTCCCTTGGAAATCTCGGTTTTTCCATGATTTTTCCCATTTGAATGATGATATTCGGGAAATCGAGTCGAGCTAGAGACTCTGGTAATAAAATCAAGCATTGTTTAACTAGGTTAGATTTTTACCTTTTTCCACCTTTTCACCTTTTCCACCAATAAGTGTAGGGTGAGCCATGTAGGTTGTTTGTGATGTGTTGTTTTGTAGGGATGTGTGCTATCAAGTTCTACTTTTGGTACCTTTGAAGAACCGTGATCCCGTGTTACTATTGATACCGGTTATATCCTTACTATTGTGATTCAATTATGTATATAAATAAAACGTGAAAAATTGATCACTTTAGTTGTCTCTTCCTTAGCTCGATTTAAACAACGTGCACAATGTCCTAAGTGTATGGGGAGTTTACTTCCATATGCTTAAACATTGAGGACAATGTTTATATTAAGTGTAGGGGAGACTTCTATCGAAGTTAAGTGGGCTTTTCCATGAATATGTCCTCATTTTAACCGGAAAACTAATTTTTTCCGACGTTTTTCAAAATTTTTGATCTATTTTGTCCTAGTAGTATTTTTCATTTTCTTTTATCTCCTTTCCTTTTGTCATCACTATCATATGTATATATTCCATTTCATGAATAAAGTCAAAAGAGAAAAAAAAAATTTAAAAATGGTTTTAACAAGTTTAGACGTCTTTGATATATTAGCCCCATCATGAATCTTTTGACTCAACCCGAGTTTACTTATCCAAGTTTACTCTAGCTAGTATCCTTAACCATATGGACCTTAATTGGTTTATTAGGCTAAGCATCCACGAGTCTCATTCCTTGAGATTTTAAATTATAGAGAACGAGAAATGATAGAGTCAATTATAAGTTTTATATTCTTTCATGAATTTATGTGAGTTAACTATGAGTTTTTTCTCCCATCACTTGTCAAAAAATAGTTGCAATAAATAAGGTCTCACGATTTAAAAAGTTACTTAGCTTCTAGCCCAAAATCGTTTAAAAGTTGCTCGAGATTAATTAGATTTCATAGCCAAGGCATAACTTATTGAAGCGGGACGCGAAGATTGGCGTATCCAAAAAGGCCCTAACAAGGCATGAGGATATCCGAGTCCAAAAAGGCCCTCACAAGGCATGAGGATTCATTTTTTTTGCTAAAGATCCTAAGATGATGTGAATATCATTAATCAAAATCAATATGAAGGATCAAGACACACGACGAGAATCAAATACTCCCCTAAAGATCATGGAGAAGTCTATCCAAAAAGACCCTAACAAGGTATGAGGATAAATAGATCCAAGTCCGAAAAAGAGGCGGATCGTTGTATATCAAAATCCTAAATAAAGACAAGGATAAATGAAGAAGTCTTGGTCAATGTTTGAAGCATCTCTCACTCCAAATGAAGATGTATACCAAAATGAAGTGAAGACCATAATTTCAAGAACGTCTCTCAAGATTTGAAGTTTGAAGTCAATGCCAAATATCGGTCCGAGAAAGGTCTCAAATCGTGAAACGAGTTATGCCAAGATATGAACTTTATGAGATTTCTAGAAGCCGTTTTAAAAGATTTTGTCCTTTAGCTAACTATTGATTAAATCGTCCTACTTTATATTCGGCCTTAATAAATTATCGAAATAAGTAAAAAATGCATCCTCGTGATCATTCGAGACAAAAATAAAATACAAAAGATACATCGTATGAATAAGGGGGTCTAAGTGAATAATTAAACCACATGAGTAAGTGTTAGCTTTACTAACTTGTAATTACAATGATCTCGTTTTTATGTTTGTTATGGGGAATGTGAAACTTGAGGGTGATAAATATTCATTACACTAAAAGCCCTAATTTAAGTCTTAGATTTCTTTACAAGTTTATTCCATCAAACAATTTCAAATAAATGAATAAAATGGAAATTGTTATATCTTTTGAATATAGTTTTAATCCTTTTATTGTTTTAAGTTTCTTTTATTGTAGTAGTAGTAGTAGTATATCGTAATAAAGGCCGAGATGGGTTAATTATGATGAAAAATGTAAAATTGTGCTTTAAAATTGTGCATTGCATGGGGACATTGCAATGGTCAAGTGTAGGGGATTTAATAAGTGAAATTAAGATTTTGCTAGTTGAAAAAGTTCGTTTTCTCGGTGTCTAATCGAATTGATTACCAGTTTAAAGTGTGACTCAGTCGTTTTTGGTTAACAAAAAGAAATTTGATTATCTATAACTAATTAAAAAGTAAATGCGGAAAGTATTTAAAAGAAAATTAAAGACAGGTACAAATAATAAAAGTAAAACAAGGTGAAAAATTAAGCTAGAAAAACACTTAAATAAAATGCAATGTTAAAATAAAACTAAAATAAAAACAATTTAAAATAAAGTTTAAGAAAATGGCAGGAAATATAAAATTTTGTCCCAGATCTGAATCCCAGATCGGAATCCCAGATCCGAATCCCAGATCCGAATCCCAGATCGGAATCCCAGATCGGAATCCCAGATCCGAATCCCAGATCCGAATCCCAGATCCGAATCCCAGATCCGAATCCCAGATCCGAATCCCAGATCCGAATCTCAGATCGGAATCCCAGATCGGAATCCCAGATCGGAATCCCAGATCGAAATCCCAGATCCGAATTCCAGATCCGAATCCCAGATCCGAATCCCAAATCCGAATCCCAGATCCGAATCTCAGATCCGAATCCTAGATCCGAATCCCAGATCCGAATCCCAGATCCGAATCCTAGATCCGAATCCCAGATCCGAATCCTAGATCCGAATCCCAGATCCGAATCCCAGATCCGAATCCCAGATCCGAATCCCAGATCCGAATCCTAGATCCGAATAAGGGGGAGTATCACAATACCGATCGCAATGTAGAAACCCTTGTGGTTTTTGCGATCGTAACAAGCTGTCGGAATCCAAATCCCATTCCGATGGAATGTAATACAAATAAGCAAAACCAATAAGCTAATACTAATAAGCAATAACCGAAACTTGATTAAAAAGATAATGAGACGAGACAAAAAGCAACAAATTTAAAGACTTTATCAAAACACAAAATAAGCAAACAAAATAAGCAAACTTTAAAAAGATAAAACTTTTTAGAAAACTTTAAAATCAAATAAGCTAAATACAAAATAAGCCAATAAGATTGTCAAATTTATAGCTTAATTCGTATACAAGCCTAGATGAAAATAAAAAGATGAACTTTTTAATCAAATAAACAATAAGATTAAGCAAAATCAATGCTTAATCCAAACCACAATCAAATCAAAGACAAGAAAAGTAGGATGAGAATGATAAAGAAAATCTTGATTAAAGGAAAATAAAGATTAAACAACAAAATTAAAAACACTTACTTGAATTAAAGGAATTAAAGTGCAAGACAATTAATTAAAATGACATGAAAAATAAAGTTGCAAGAAAATGAAAATGGTGAAAGAGCTAATTTGTCAAGTTAGCCAACAACTATGAAATGAAAACATAACAAACTATTTATAGGGGAGATTAGGGAGGAGCTTAGGAAGCTTTCTCCCTCTTTCTTCTTTTCCTTAATTGCATGCTTTAGTCCTTAAGCCTTTTAATCTTCTTAAATCTTGGACTTAATTGCTTTGTCTCGGGATTTCTTTGAACTTGTCTTTTAATTCTTCAATAAATACGACTTGAGTTCTTCGGCTTTTGGTAAACTTCCGTCTTTTGACTTTTTCTTCGATAAATCTTCAGAATTGGTCTTGGACTTCCGTTCTTTTTCCACTCTTGATCTTTCGACTTCATCTTTCGTCTTTTTCCTCGATAAAAGCCCGTGAATGCCGTGTTTTCTCCACTTTTCACCTTTTCGTCCTAAATCACAACAAAAACACAAACCACGCATAATTCCGACATAAATGACATAAAATACACGTGTTGGCTCGGTTATTATTGTAATTAAGTGGTAAAAAGGATGGGTGTTTACACACATATCAAATCCCCTACACTTAACCATTGCCATGCCCTCATGCAATGCTTAGTGATAAAGCAATTTTACACTTTTCTCATAATCAATCAACCTTGGACTTATTAAAATTCTACTAAACAAAAATTTAAATACTAAGAGAAATTAAAACTTTAAAGGAAACAAAATGAATAGAAAACTATTTTCACTTGAAAATAGCTACATGGAAATAACTTGCAAAGAGATCTAAGACTTACATTAGGGCTTCGGTGCTGCGAAGATTTATCACCCTCAAGTTTCACGTTCCCCAAACTAGGCTTAAAAACGAGATCATTGTTATTATAAGTTAGCAAAACAAACACTTACACACATGGCTTAATTATATGCTTAAACTCCCTTATTCCTAATTGTATCTCTTATATTTTATTTTTGTCTTAGAATGATCATGAAGATGCATTTTTGGACTTATTTCGATAGTTTATTTAGGCAGAAAGCAAAGTAGGACGATTTGATTAATAGTTAGCTAAAGGACAAAATCTCTTAAAACTGCTTCTCGGGATATCAAAAAGTTCATATCTTGGCGTAACTCGTTTCACGATTTGAGACCTTTCTCGGGCCGATATTTGGCATGTACTTCATACTTCATATCTTCGAGAGACGTTCTTGAGATAATGGTCTTCTCTTCGTTAATAGAGTTTCTTCACTTGGAGACTTTTGAGGGGTACTCCAACTTTGTTGACCACGACTTCATGATTATTTCTTCAATCGCTAATTGGGATTTTGAGATACAACGATCCGCCTCCTTTTCGGACTTGGATCTATTTATCCTCATACCTTGTTAGGGTCTTTTCGGATAGACTTCTCCATGATCTTTATGGGAGTTGATTGCTTTTCGTCGTGAGTCTTGATCCTTCATATTGATTTTGGGAATAATGCTTTTCACATCACCTTGGATCTTTAGCAATAAGATTGAATCCTCATGCCTTGTTAGGGCCTTTTCGTACTCGCCAATCTTCGCGCCCCGCTTCATAAGTTATGCCTTGGCTATGAACTCTTATCATTACCGAGCAACTTTTAAACGATCTTGGGCTAGAAGCTAAGTAACTTTTCAAATCGTACGACCTTACTTATTGCAGATAAGTTATTAGCAAGTGATGGGAGAATAGGCAGATAATTACACCAAGTGAGCTTGTGTAAGAATATCGACTTATAATTGACTCTATCATTTCTCATTCTTCACAATTTAAAATCTCAAGTAATGAGACTCGTGGATGCTTAGCCTAATAAACCAATTAAGGTCTACATGGTTAAGGATACTAGCTAGAATAAACTTGGATAAGTCTATTCGGGTTGAGTCAAAATAATCGCAACGGGCCTAATATGTCAAAGACTTCTAAACTAGCTACACCACTTTATTAATATTTTTGATTTTATTGCGGGATATATACATATGAAAGCAACGATAAAAATTTAAAAATTACGACTAAATGGCCAAAGTTAATAAAAAATTTGAAAAATGCTGAAAAAGATGATTTTCTGGTTAAATGAAGGCATTTTAATGGAAAAGTCCACTTAAAACTTCGATAGAAGTCCCCCTACACTTAATATAAACATTGTACTCAATGTTTAAGCATGTGGGAGTAAACTCCCCTACACTTAGGACATTGTGCACGTTGTTTAAATCTTGCTAAGGAAGAGACAACTAACGAGATTCCTATTTTAATATTGAGAAATATAAAATAGTGAATCGAAAAGAGTTTAGGATAGAACCGGGAAGAAGGGAACACGGAATCACGGTTCGTCAAAAGTCATCAAGAGTGTGTCTTTGAAGCTCTAATCCCTGCATATGATAAGAAAGAGAACAAGAAACACCACGGGGCTCCCCCTACACTTATGGTGAAAACAGATAAAGATAGATAATCGGGTTGCCTCCCGAAGAGCGCTTGTTTTTGTTAACCGAGTCACGAGCCTGACTCGTCCCCGAATTAAATGGTCCATGGGGAAGCCTCGAATGTAATACCGGGATCAAAGACCTTGTCCTCGTTCCCGGTTGACATCAACAAAGGAGAGGCGGGGGGATAAGTCTTGAATGGGAGAAAGGTCTGTTCAACATACGAGAAGTATGTGAAATTAAGATCCACGGGAGGTGGGGTGGGTAAAGTAAGCACATTGTCATCCCCCAAAGACAATGGATGCTGAGCACTCGGCAAAGCCGTGATGGTATCAATTATAGAATTGTCATTGTCACCTCCCGGGTCAAAGCACTCATCCTCAGTTCCCGGTATGAAACGAGGAGAGTAAAAGCGATACATCACCCGCTTGGGTGTGCACGCGGTAGGATGAGGTGGCAATATAATATGAGAAGTATGAGAACAATTACCCTCCACCTGCGTCTCTTTTTCAGTAGAGTCAAGTCTTTCCACCTCTGCGATAGAAGGAGGTATGGCTAACAAAGTATGCTCATTAATAGCAAGAGAATCAGTGCTATTAATGTCCTCAATCCCTTTGTCAAAGAGCGGATTCACCTCACTAGATATGTAGGCGTCATCAAAATCAAATAAAGGGTTCGAATAAATCTTGAAAGTTTCATGCAGAACGTCTTCATCGGATAGTGACTCGTCATCACTAGAAGTAAAATCATCATCTTGATCAAAAAGAGGATTAGAGAAAGCCAAATAATCATCTCCCAAAGTGTTGGTGGAAGGAACATCATCATTAAGAGCGACCTCATCCGTAAGCTCCTCGAAAGTTAGCACATCACAAACCTCATCAAAGAATTTATCAAGACCGAAATCACTAATCTCACTCGAAGTATCACAATCCTTAGAGGCGTTGGGGAAATTAAGAGAGGGAAGTACAATTGCGCTAGGACATTGAGCAACTAGATCATTCCAAGAAATAGTATTCTCATCGTCATCATCATCATAATGGTATTGACGCACAAGAGGAGGGGTATAATCACTAAGATTAGAAACTTGCTCTTGTTGCTGTCGCTTTTCCTCGTCCCTAACTTCTTTAAGCAGAACAACGGCTTCTTGAAGTTGCAAAACAATGGAGTGTGTTTCTTCATTCAAAGTAGTGAGTTGTTGAATTCTCTGAGAGGATTGATGATTGAGGTTTGGGTGTGGGGGCTCACAGTTATGAAAACCAGCATTATAGAACGGATGTGGCTCAAAGTAAGTCATCGGTTGAGAAGAATTAGAACACGGATTTGGTTCATAATAATCCATCGGTGAAGAAAAATGAGGACACGGATTTGGTTCATAAAAATTCATTGGCTGACAATTAGAAGTATTGTGAGGGCCCCCACAGTTGTTGCAAAACGGGTATGGAGAAAAATCAGGTGCGTCTTGTGGATAGCTGTTATCATTGTCATAATTGTACCCCGGTTCTTGCCCGTGACCATACGAGTATCGAACCGGGCACGAAACATGCCAATGATAATCGCTCCCACAATAGATGCACGGGGGAACAGGAGGTGGATTCAAAAAGGATGAATTAGTCGAGTTGCACAAGGGACAAAATCCTAGTTGTGAATCGATTGAAATAGGAGGAAGATCTCTTCTGCATCGCTCGCATGAACACCATTTACATGAGTCGTTCCCAGATAATTGTTTCCCACACCCGACGCAATGGACATAAGAATCCATAAAAAAAATAGATAAGCAAGAAGAATATTTTGTTGTAAAACTTTGAAAAAGAAATGCTTTTTATGATTTTTCAAATGTTTTTGGATTTTTGAAAATTTTGGACACGAACAATAACGTTCACGAGTGAACGGATCCCAAAAGCCAACGCGTCTCTCACAAAAAACCGTTAATCCTCACGAAAAGAGCCGGCAGCGGCGCCATTTGAAATTAAGATTTTGCTAGTTGAAAAAGTTCGTTTTCTCGGTGTCTAATCGAATTGATTACCAGTTTAAAGTGTGACTCAGTCGTTTTTGGTTAACAAAAAGAAATTTGATTATCTATAACTAATTAAAAAGTAAATGCGGAAAGTATTTAAAAGAAAATTAAAGACAGGTACAAATAATAAAGGTAAAACAAGGTGAAAAATTAAGCTAGAAAATTACTAGAAAAACACTTAAATAAAATGCAATCTTAAAATAAAACTAAAATAAAAACAATTTAAAATAAAGTTTAAGAAAATGACGGGAAACATAAAATTTTGTCCCAGATCCGAATCCCAGATCGGAATCCCAGATCCGAATCCCAGATCGGAATCCCAGATCCGAATCCCAGATCCGAATCCCAGATCCGAATCCCATATCCGAATCCCAGATCCGAATCCCAGATCCGAATCCCAGATCTGAATCCCAGATCGGAATCCTAGATCCGAATCCCAGATCCGAATCCCAGATCCGAATCCCAGATCCGAATCCCAGATCCGAATCCCAGATCCGAATCCCAGATACGAATCTCAGATCCGAATCCTAGATCCGAATCCCAGATCCGAATCCCAGATCCGAATCCTAGATCCGAATCCCAGATCCGAATCCCAGATCCGAATCCCAGATCCGAATCCCAGATCCGAATCCTAGATCCGAATAAGGGGGAGTATCACAATACCGATCGCAATATAGAAACCCTTGTGGTTTTTGCGATCGTAACATGCTGTCGGAATCCAAATCCCATTCCGATGGAATGTAATACAAATAAGCAAAACCAATAAGCTAATACTAATAAGCAATAACCGAAACTTGATTAAAAAGATAATGAGACGAGACAAAAAGCAACAAATTTAAAGACTTTATCAAAACACAAAATAAGCAAACAAAATAAGCAAACTTTAAAAAGATAAAACTTTTTAGAAAACTTTAAAATCAAATAAGCTAAATACAAAATAAGCCAATAAGATTTTAGGTAGCTAAATAATGTATATTTTATTTCTTGTTTTTAATGTATTTTCCTTTCAACTTTTGTACTAGCTTATCATTAAGCACTTTATATTAATAAAAGTTTATGTTTTAGCTTATTCTCTTTTAGCTTATTCTCATTCTACCTTTCTTTATCTTTTTACTTTTAATAATCTAGCTTATTATTTTAGGGTTAGTTTTTCATAACTTTTTTCAAATAAGTTAAGATTTATATAAAAGCTTGGAATAAGTCATCTTATTTCAAGCTTATTGTTGCCTTACATTTCTAGATCTAGCTTATTGTTGGAGGATTTATTTAATTAGCTTTTTAGCTTTTTAAATCTCATAAGTTTTAAGCTTAGGCTTACAACTTATTTATAAGCTAGCTTTTTAATTAAGTACTTTTAGTTTATATCTTTTAATTTTTTTAGATCTATTAGTTTTACGTTTTAAAAATTAAAAAACCTTTCAGAAAACAAAAAAAAATAGTTAGATCTATTAGGTTTTTAAATAGATTAAGTAATCTATAATTTTTAGCTTTTAAATTTAAAATACTTTTATAAAACTTAAAAAATTTCTAGATGTATTAGCTTTAATTAAATCTCTTTATCATATAATAATCATTGCTTATTATCCTAATCTTTTATTTTTTATTTGATCTCGGCGTATCGATCTATCACTATTGGTAAAGAGCTTATGGTTGATTAATTTGGTTCAAGTTTGATATGGTTGATTACTTTGGTTAGAGATTGATTTGGTTGACCGTGTACTTTACGGGCCGGGAAACGCTTAGTTTTAGTTTGATATTGGTTGGTCGTGTACTTTACGGGCCGTATTTTGTTGATGTTGTTGATGTTGTTTGTTTAGAGCGATTATCTTCGGACTACAGGTACTAGTTTTTTCCCTTTTTAATTTCTATGCTTATTCGTTTTAGTTTAATTAATTAGATCGTTATAGTTTAAATTGTTTTCATAACAGTTATATTTTTCATAAAAATCGGTTTAATTAGTTGTAGTTATTATTATTTGTTTTAAAATATAGATTTAAAAGTTTAAAAATTAGATTTCATTTAGATAAGCTCATTAATAGTAAAAGTTTACACCTTTTTTGTGATTATTAAGCTTATTAGTATATAAAGCTTGTAGCTTTATCATCTAAAAAGATTAATAAGCTTAAAAGGTTGAAGCTTTATGCTTTATTTTTAAGTTTATCTTTGTGATTTCATTTTTTGTCACTTTTATTTGCTATTACGTGCTTGCATTTAGATTAATTTCGCATTTAGATTTATTATTATTTTTAATTATAGTTTATTTTTGTTGCATCTAAATCTAAAATTGTAGTTTAATTGATTTGCATTTTAGAATAATTTTATGTGAATTAATTGCGCTTTTATTTTTACATATTTCTTAGCCTAAATAATTTTTCCCATTTTAGTTTAATTAGACAATAGATACCAATCAAGCCATTATTAACCAAGAACAATTAATCTCTATGTTAAATTGGAAATCAATTTGAGTCGAGTCGAGAAAAACGATATAATAAAAAACCTATATTAAGTAACGATAAAGAGGAGAGAGGGGAGTTTTTGTTTTGTTTTTTACTTCGCCGTATGGACGACGAACGTCTGACTTGGCGAGGTGTGGCGAAGCCTGGCGAAGTGTCAGGTAGAAGTGGTAAACGTGTTTTGTTACGGTACCTTGTGCTCTTATGTATATATGTAAAACACTAAATGAGCTACTAAGTGTATCTTGTTTGTTGTGAGCGTTTTATTTGTTTTCGTCTGTTTTTACATTTTTTACTCGTTTTTGTACGAAAACGTAAAAAAAGTAAGAAAACATATAAAAACGTAAAATACGAATGAAAACGACCGAAAACATTCAAGCGCGTATAAACACGTACACAAATTATTCCATAGATAATTAGATATATTTAATTCTTGTTTTGACATGCGTTCATTTGATGTGAATTTCAATTTGCATGTTTTTGCTCATGCTTTTTTGCCTGGTGCCGCTTTACTTGTCTGTTTTGTCATCATTATAATATATAAAGAAAATTGTCTCAAAATTATTGTTCATAAAAAAAACACTATTTATAAAAATATCACAATTACACATGTTTTCTACTTTTTGTAGATTGCTAGTTTTACTCTTAATTAGTTAAAACTTTGTTAATATTTATAATAATAATATCAACTAAAAACGATAATGTAAATTCAAATTATATATATTTTTTAAATAGATAATTACTTTAAAACAACCTTTGTACATAATTATGTACTAGTAGGGTACCCGCATCTTGCGGCTGCGGGTATATGAACTAAAATTTTAAGAACGTAATATTTTATGAGTGTATATATTTTCAATAATAACTTTATAAATAAGGATGATAGTTTTAAGCAAGAATAACATTAAACAATAATAAATCAATTCATATGAAAATAATATTACGAAATTGTGATGATTGATCGTGAAAAGTATTTGTCTACACGTTTTCATATATTATAATAACCTTAAAATCTTTTTATTTTGAAAATCATTGTAGTTTATAACATGTAAAATTCGTCATAATATTATATAACGTGTAAATATAGAAAATATTCGTAGTTTATATATTCACATTTTCATATATTATAATAACCTTAATTTATTTATTTATTTTGATATGTACGATTTAATCGAATTAATTAGCAAAATGAGTATTTCATTAAATTTGTACTAAAATACATACATAGACGATATATGTTTTTAAAACGTGGATTTATATTAAACTTACATTTGTGAACATTTTAAATAATTGTATGTAAAAAATTATAATTTATACCAATAATCATTTATTGCATTTTAGTTTGTATTCACTTTGTCATTTAATGTATATTGTTTCCCGATTAATACATAAATAAATTTATGAAGTTTTTGAGTTGTACAAGTTTGTAACAAAAGCATGTAAGGGTGTATTATTTTAAATTTTGGGCAGAGAGTGTAATCTTTTTATAAGTAGTACATGTTTATTTGTCGTTAAAAAATAATACATATTTATATTTATGTAAAGGGGCTGTTTTTATCGTTTTCGATGAGGCTTCTTCGGTTTTTATCTGACGGCTTTTTGGCTAGCCGAACAGATCGTGACTTCGGTTTCCAGTTGAACCCGTTGGTCTTTTTCGGTTTTCAAAATTATGTACACCATCATTTTAGGTAGACAATATATATATGATTTGTAGATATATGCTTTTAATTGGTAATAGAATTAGTATATATAATTGTATTTTTAAGTAATAGCGTGTATTAATTATATATTAATTATTTTATTTTTAAGTGTGTATTAATCATTATGTATCAACTAGTTTTAATATGAGTATTAAATTATGTTTTTATGTTTGAATTGATTTCTAATTATGTTTTAATACTTGTAACATGTTTTGTTTTAGTTGTAAAATAAGGTGATGGGTGTTTTAGTTATAGAAAATAATGTAATATGTTGTTTTAATAGTATAATTGCGTATTTTAAGTTTTCTATTTTTACTATGTATGTTTGTTTTACTTGTACAAATAACATTATGTGTTGTAACTAAAATTTTTGAAGTATTTTATAAATAAAAGTGCAAAATGTTTTATAAAATAGCATGAATGGTGAGACGAAGATAATATAATATACAAATATAAACCTTCTTTTTAACATAAACTACATCAACCAATTACATTCATTCAAACAAACATTTTTTTTTTCTTAAAAATAAAAAAATCTCACAAACGGTAAATCGTCAAATGACAAAAATACATCATCGTAACGAGAATTTTTTTCCCTGAGAAAATCATATATGATTCGTATCACAGATTATATATGCTTTTCCAAAATCATATATGGTTCGTGATACGAATCATATATGATTTTATCAGAAAAAATAAGTTCGTCAAAGGTATATACATGTGTCTTTCGATAAAAAGAAGAGATATAACGATTACCAGTTTGTGAGAGCATATATTTTTTTAAATGAAAAAAATAGATAATTTTGATTGATTGATTTAGTTTAGGGTAACAAAGAGTATACCCACGTAACAAGAGCATATGTATATTTGGTGCCGCTCACCGTAGGAGTTGCATAGTAGAACTGTAGAAGTAAAAAATGATACCAGTTGAGTAACGTCCACACGTTTATTCCCACCAAAAATTAACACACACCAACCAAAAAGAAAAGAAGAAAAGTAGAAAACCAAATCTTAGAGATGGTGGGTTTAGAAATGGGAAACCCAAACACCTGCATACGAGGATGTTGTCACAGCGACACAATCCCTTTACATCTTCCTTCATCTTCATACACCCTCTCTAACCTTATTGCTCGAGGTATCTTTTTTTCTTTTTGTTTTTATTAATATTATAATAATGGATTATTTAATGATTGTTTGTTGTTAGGTGGTGAAAGTGTTGTCTATGATGGAGTCTTGGATGGCGAAAGAGTTGCTGTTAAGAAACCGGTTTTGTCCACTTCTGATCATATTAATAGGTTTCATAAAGAGCTGCAATTGTTATGGTTAGTTACTTACTTTTTTCTCAAATATATTTTTGCTTAGGCGTATGAAACTAATAATCTCGTTAGCCCCTAGTTAGTGTTTCCATTACCTTATTACCGATTACTCTGTGCCGTCCTAAAACTATGGTCACCGTACAAAAGACACACAGAGGGTTTAAGAAAAGTGCATTTATTACTGTTTCCATTAACTTATTACGGTACATGAGCGCTTAAATTGTACTAGTAGTAATTGTTAAACAGGGTATACAAGTCTTTTTTATAGCACACCTTTTCAAATAAACCACAAAGTTTGAGCTTATTAAAACCAGTGGCGGGCGCACAAAATTGGACTGTAGGGCGCATTTTTTTTATGACAATAGCAATATAAAAAAACTAGAATCCGAATAAAAAACCGAGTATTTTAATTTAAAAATTAGGATTTCTAAGTTTTAGAGTGTTAAATGTTAGAGTTTAATGCGTGAGTAGGGGGCAATTTGCGTTTCGAGTGGGTGGCATTTAAAAAAAACTGTCAAAATTAAAGAAAAAAATACATTGTAATCTCGTCCTTTTTTGGTCTAGCCATGGGGGGGCGTCGTGATAGCCAACTATTTGTAAAAATGGATCAATTAAACAAAGAGATCAGCGGAACCCTTCGAGATACAGTTGCAGCACTCGAGAGTTTCGTTGGGCAAACTCCAACTTGAATTCACGATACAGACGCACCACGTAAACCCAAATTAGCCTCCAAAGTTCACCTCCTAATTCTGCCAGAAATTAGGATAGCAATGGACAAATTCTCTGGAATAGCTTTCAGAGAAAATAAGAAAAAATTATCCCAGAACAAAAAGGTGGGAGGTCCAGGAACAAAATAACTACCCACTTAGCTAACTTTTAGGGAAATAAACAACTGCTTAGAAAAGGTCTTAATTAAAATAAATAAATAACATAAAGTAAATCAACAGCTAACTTTCATTCATGTGCTGGACTCTGCCTGAGCTAAACTGACCCATTTTAATCCAGTTTGGGCCGGGTCGAGATAACTGGAAACTTCAGCTCGTTCCTTGTCCGTTTGGCTAACATCCTCCCCTTCATCAGCAGAGTTTGTCCTCAAACTTGGAAGGGGTTCTTCGGGGTCATAGTAAGGTTGTAGATCAGCAACATTAAATGTGGCGGATACGTTGTACTCACCTGGTAGGTCAACCTTGTAGGCATTATCGTTGACTTTTGCAAGAATACGAAAAGGACCGTCCGATCGTGGGCTGAGTTTGGATCGGCGTTTGGAGGGGAAGCGTTCTTTACGAAGATTAATCCAAACGAGATCACCGGGCTGGAACAGGACATGCTTGCGATTCTTGTCTCTTCGGTATTTAAGCAGCTCATTGTTCTTGGTAATTTTGGCATGAACCTGCTCATGTAGGTGCTTGATATCAACAGCCAAGTCACTAGCCTCCTTGCTAAATTTGGTGGTGGTATCAAGAACAACTAGATCAAGTGGGGTGTGAGGATTCATACCATACACCACCATGAAAGGGCTTAAACCAGTAGTCTTACTTGGAGCATGGTTGTAAGCAAATTCTGCCTGTGGAAGTAACTCTTCCCACTGTTTCAAGTTGCGGGTTATAAGAGCTCGGAGCAGAGACCCAAGGGTGCGGTTGGTGACCTCCGTTTGCCCGTCAGTTTGGGGGTGACACGAGGTGCTAAATTTAAGAGTAGTTCCCAGTTTACGCCACAACGTCATCCAAAAATGGCTAAGGAATTTGGCGTCCCGATCACTGATCATGGTCTTTGGTACTCCATGAAGCCTCACGATTTCCCTGAAGTAAAGAGAGGCAATCTGAACGGCGTCAAAGGTGGTATGGCATGCCACAAAATGAGCCATCTTGGAAAAACGGTCCACCACGACCATAATAGAATCCTTTTGTCGCTGCGTACGAGGCAAACCGGTGATAAAATCAATGCTGATGTCTTCCCAAGGGGCCACTGGTACTTGTAATGGCATGTATAAACCGTGAGGAAAAGAATGACTCTTAGCTCGGTGACAGGGCAGACAACGGCGAATGATGTGTGCCACATCTCGCATCAGTTTCGGCCAAAAGAAGTGGGTTTGCAACAGGTTGGTGGTTTTATCGACCCCATGGTGACCTGCTAAACCGCCCTCGTGAACCTCTCTAATCAGCGACACGCGAATGCTATGTCCGGGAATACAAAGCTGATGCCGTTTGAATAGATAGCCTTGGAACACTTGATAATCCCCCAAAGCATGTTTCTGGCACTTTAAAAACACATTCCCAAAGTCTGGATCAGTGGAGTACTCGCTCTTTAAAAGCTCAAATCCAATAACCCTAGGCTGTAAAGAGTTCAGCAATGAGTACTTTCGTGATAAGGCATCCGCTCCTTTATTGAGCTTACCTGATTTATGTTTGATGCTGAAATTAAAAGCTTGCATAAATTCGACCCATTTGGCATGTCGAGGCTGGAGCTTATGTTGACCTTGAATATACTTGAGTGCCTCATGATCAGAGTGTAGAATAAATTCTTTGGAAATCAAATAGTGTTGCCAGTGATCCAAAGCTCTAATTATCGCATAAAACTCTTTATCGTAAGTAGTATACTTTTTCTTTGCATCGTTTAACTTCTCGCTAAAATATGCAACCGGACGTCCCAATTGTGACAGGACAGCCCCGATGCCCACTCCAGAAGCGTCGCACTCGACTTCAAACACCTCATCAAAACAAGGGAGGGCTAACACTGGGGTTGATGATAACAATTGCTTAAGTTCATCAAAGGCTGACTGGGCTAGGGGGTTCCAAGCAAATTGTTTGAGTTTAGTAATTTCAGTCATGGGAGCCACGATAGTACTGAAATTTCTAACAAAACGCCGATAAAAAGAAGCAAGTCCGTGAAAACTGCGAACTTGTTGAATGGATTGTGGTACTGGCCAGTCACGAATCGCTTGTACCTTGCGTTCATCTACCTGTATTCCTTCGGCAGATTTCAAATAACCAAGGAAAGTGACTTGATTAGTAAAAAAATCACACTTCTCCAAGTTTCCGTACAACTTCTCCTTGTCTAATACATCAAATAATTGTTGCAGATGTGCTTGATGATCATTTGTTGTTTTACTATAAATGAGTATATCATCGAAATAAACAACAACGAATCTTCCCAAAAAAGGTTTAAGTACCTGATTCATTAAACGCATGAAGGTGCTGGGAGCGTTTGACAGTCCGAATGGCATGACGAGCCATTCATATAATCCTTCTTTCGTCTTGAAGGCTGTCTTCCATTCATCGCCCTCATGTATTCGGATTTGGTGGTACCCAAATCTCAAATCAACTTTAGAGAATATGGTTGCGCCATGAAGTTCATCCAGCAAATCGTTTAGTCGGGGAATGGGAAAACGATACTTAATGGTGATTTTATTTATCGAACGACTATCCATACACATACGCTCACCGTTCTTTTTGGGTACAAGTAGTGTACATGGACTAAGAGATTCTCGAATGAGCCCTTTCTCTAGTAAATCATCAACTTGTTTTCTGATCTCATTCGTTTCCATTGGATTGGTACGGTAAGCTCGCTTGTTGGGTAGAATAGATCCGGGAATGAGATCAATCTTATGTTGGATGGTTCTCATAGGTGGCAGCCCCGAGGGAATTTCAGTTGGAAAAACTTGGGTGTAGGACTGCAATAATGGTTGAATAAGTGGGTCTTGTTTTCTTGGGGGTTTGTTGTCTTCCTCATCGAGACCTGCTAGAATAAAATCTGTGAAGGAATGGTATTCATGTTGATCGGCCTTGAGCAGTGTGCTTAAAGGTAGTGATTTATTGGAGTGACCTGATGGAGAGATAGGGGTGAGGACGAGTTTTTGGTTATTGTGAATGAAAGAATAAGTGTTTCGGTAGCCATCATGTATGACTCGGCGATCAAATTGCCATGGACGTCCCAAAAGAACGTGACAAGCGTCCATCGGGAGAACATCACACCAAATTTTATCCGTATAGAACCTGCCAATGCTTAGTGATAAAAGAACCCAGTGAGAAACACGAATTCCTTTCCCTTGATTTAGCCACTGAATCACGTAAGGAGAAGGATGTGGTTCGGTGGGTAAATTTAACTTGTCAACCAAGGTCTGTGATGCAACATTCGTACAACTCCCACCATCAATTATCACCATACAAACCCTCTGAGCAATGGTACATCGCGTATGAAAGATAGATTCACGCTGGAGAGTTTCTTCTCGAGTTGGTGCGGCATTTAAAGTTCGCCGGATTACGAGACACTCGCCCTCATCTGGACCAACTACTTCCTCCTCTGTATCGTTATTAATCTGCTGCTCGTTGGTGTTTTCATTACCGAATTCGTATCCACATGCGAATTCAAAATCAGCAAAAGTGATTATGCGTTTGTTTGGGCACTCGGATGCAATGTGCCCTAGACCTTGACATCGGAAACATCTCCTGGGAGCTTTGGGAGAATCAGTGTGTACATTAGGTGTAACGGGTGATTTGGGATTTAGATGGGTGATAGGTTTAGTTGTGGCAGTGGGTTTTTGGTATGAATTGGACTTAAAATTGGGTCTAGTTAACTCTTGCTTTCCTTTAGTCCGCTGTTGGGAGTCAACCTTGTGGGCCAATAAGGTAAGCTCGGCTAGGGTCTGATATGTATGTAATTCCACAACATGTGCTACTCTTAATTCCAGGCCACCCAAGTAGCGTACAAGAGTCTGAGGATCATCCTCAGGGATATCACATTTCATTAAAAGGTATTCAAATTCGCGCGAGTAATCTTCAGCCGTACCTGCCCCTTGTCTTAAGGAGTGCAATTGTGAAAAACTAGCCTGAATAGTATGATGGAAGGAACTTCTGCTTCATTTTGTCTTTCATCTTTGACCAAGTTCGGATCTTTTCCTTTCCCTTTCGTTCACGCTTCATGCAAACATTAGACCACCACGTTGAAGCATACTTGCGTAATTTAAGGGCAACAATTTTGACCTTGTTGTCCTCATTGGTCTGTTTGTAATCAAATACTAGTTCTACAGTCCGGAGCCACTCCACGAACTCATCCGGATCTAGTTTTCCATCGTATTCAGGTATGTCGACCTTAATGTCATTTGAATATCGGCTCCAATATCCTTCTTTGTTAACCGAATCACCGGAACTGGAACTATCACCATTCGTTCGGTTATTAGAAAGAAGTCGGCTTCCATAACTTCCAAAATTTTCTTCAACTCGGCACTAGTTCGGGTCTCCATGGCTCTGGATACCAAATGATAGCCAACTATTTGTAAAAATGGATCAATTAAACAAAGAGATCAGCGGAACCCTTCGAGATACAGTTGCAGCACTCGAGAGTTTCGTTGGGCAAACTCCAACTTGAATTCACGATACAGACGCACCACGTAAACCCAAATTAGCCTCCAAAGTTCACCTCCTAATTCTGCCAGAAATTAGGATAGCAATGGACAAATTCTCTGGAATAGCTTTCAGAGAAAATAAGAAAAAATTATAGGAATAAAAAAAACTGACTTTCATTACTAGTTCCCAGAACAAAAAGGTGGGAGGTCCAGGAACAAAATAACTACCCACTTAGCTAACTTTTAGGGAAATAAACAACTGCATAGAAAAGGTCTTAATTAAAATAAATAAATAACATAAAGTAAATCAACAGCTAACTTTCATTCATGTGCTGGACTCTGCCTGAGCTAAACTGACCCATTTTAATCCAGTTTGGGCCGGGTCGAGATAACTGGAAACTTCAGCTCGTTCCTTGTCCGTTTGGCTAACACGTCGCCACCGCGAACCTAATACATAGGCCGCCCCTGATTAAAACCCCCTCATATAAGCGCATAAGCCTAACCTTATAAGATTGTAATTGCAGTCTTTTTTACATAATTAAATATCTTCTTACCTAAAGCTTACAATATTTTACATTAAGTTTATATTTTTGTATACATTTTATTATTGGATGAAGTTTATAATTATATTTAAAATTATCATTTGAGAAATCGTGTTTTTGTTACACTTTAGGGTGACCCAAACAGACACATGGTCGCTTTTAAAGTAACTTGTGATGTACATAATAGTAATTTTGACTTAAATGAGACAAATGAAAAAGTATTCAAATGTTATGCAAAAAACTTTAGTGTTTTGAATAAGTAATGAGTTTCGAGAGCTACTGTTTGATCTTATTTGCATTGTAAGATGTATGGCAAGGTTGTTGCTTTATGTGTGATTTGTTTGTATTGTATGGAATTTGAAGCAAGTTAAATCATGAAGGGATTGCAACATTGTTGGCAGCACATGCAAGACCACCGAATTACATGTTCTTCTTCAAGTTTTACGACGGTGGAAATCTTTCTCACAAGTTACATGTTGAAGAATGGAGTCCGAATATTGGCCAAGCGCTTATGATCACCAGACAACTAGGTAAAATAAGCACCAACAGTCCTATATTAATAGATTTTTTACTTTAGGGTCAATTTAGTTTCTTGTTTTTGGAATTGTGAATGAATGATGTCAGCATATTATGAGTATTACCTCATGTTTTGTCATATAAGATCTTATTAGCTGGTTTAGTCTGAATTTATTGGAATTATAATAGGATTTGTAGAGTCCCACAAAGTTCAGAGATGACATCATGTATTTTTGTTAAAGCCAACAATTTCCATGATTTCTTACTTGAGGCAAATTTTAATACATTGAACATACCTTCACTTCATTTCAAATGCGATCAATTAAATGAGTGTACTTTTTAAATTGATTAGCGTGGGTAACTTTACCTGAAAACCTGTGTGTTCATGATATTGCCATATCCAGAATTGGATTTTAGATGTCCCATCATGACATTGCCATATCCGGAATTGGATTTTAGATGTCTTCAAAACAGTTTTCCAGACGCTGGATACGTCTAGTGACGGTTTTTAGGTTCCAGTGATATAATTAGACTTCGAGTGGAAATGCATTTCTGTTATTGTAAATTCCCTTGAGCTATTTCATACGACATCATATTTTCAACATGAAGTAGATAGAAGTTCTTGCACCACTTTTTTCGTTGTATTACTCAAGGATATAGGTAAATAAATATGAAATTTAAGTTGCACCTCTTTGTCTTTTTTTTTTTTGCAGCAAATTCTTTGCAGTATCTTCATAACATTGGAATTGTGCATAGAGATGTGAAGCCAGCGAATGTTCTTGTAAGTAATGATAGTTGCTTTTACATTTATTGTGCAGTCACAATTACTTTCTTCTCCATCTTTTGAGTAAAAGCCTTAATCACATTCCATATCTTCTTTTTTCATTGCTAAAAATAGCAAGTTTTACCATCAAAAGTTTCAAATTATTATGACCTCACCTAACAATAGCCCTTATGGCTCTTGTTAACCGCCTTATAGTTAGTTGTTTAAGCTGTTTCTTCGCAAATAGATCCTTTTTAATGATTGGATAATGGGGGAGGAAAAGTAGGGTTGTGAGAAAATAAATGGTCGGAGAACTGGATTGTTAAATGTTTGATACCTCCTATCTTCTTTCAACTGGTCTTTCAAGCTAAGTAGCTTAATAGTTGTTCAGAACACTTATTTTGATAGTATAAAATCATTTTCATTATTTAGAGGGACAGCACTGTCTGATCAACCTGCTGACCCGAAGCTCTTAGGTACTTTTTTTAGATTTAGCCCACTTGGACGGTTTGAACTTTGGATATATTGTTTTGCTCAAAAACTTCTAAGCTCAACAATTAAGTCAATCATTAACCCATTTTTTTATAACAAATTTTCTCTTTTTACATAACGTAGTTGTAGTTCAATACATTAAATCTTATATTCTAATGCAGCTTGACAAAAGCATGCGACCACATCTTGCAGACTTTGGTTTGTCTGAATACAAGGAAGATCTTACACAAGTAACACTAAAGAATTGGAAATCATCAGGCAAGCCAACCGGTGGTTTTCATAAGAAGAATATGGTAGGTACTCTCATATACATGGCACCCGAAGTATTAAGGAAGGAGATTCAAACTGAAAAGTCTGACGTATACAGTTTTGCAATAACAATCAAGTAAGAATTCTATGATGGTCTGAATCACTTGTTATTAAATGAAATTTACAGCTTACCTAATAAGGGCAATTAGCATTTATATGAAATTTCTTCTTACATTTTACGTTATCTTTTCCTCATGTATTACAAACAGAAAACCTCAATCTTAACCCATTTTAGTGAACTTTTCACAGGTGTTGTCCCATATACTGATCTTCGCACTGAAGCACAGGTTAGTCTTTCTAAATTTACATCAGTTTCTGTAATGTTCTATGCCAGGTCTAGCTTGGTAATATATGAACCGCCCAGTACGGTCTATCCTTCGACTTTGCCACACTTTGAATAAAAAATTGTGAATATAAGGAAGTAGCACATCGGTTTTGCAATAAAGCATGGCATTGATTATTTGCAAATAGATTTAAAGAATGGACAGAAGATGCTTATGGGTCTACCCAACTTGTCGTGACACCGTTTCGATTAGTCCAAAAATGCCCTTCATACCCGCGCTTGTTTTGACATTTTACCCAAACCCACCTATATTGCCACCTCTACCACATATGCAGTATTGCAGGCTCCAGCCTATAATATTATTTGTCAACTGTTGTATTTTGACTTGCCTCTTTATAGCCAGGCATAACAATATCTCCTACTGGCAGGCTCACACTGTGCTGGAAATGAACTACACTGAGCAGCAATTGACAGCAGCTGTTGTCTCTGATGGACTCAGACCTGCTCTTGCAGGAACTGAATCAGGTGCTCCAGCAAGACTGCTGTCTCTGATAGAAAGATGCTGGGATGCTGACACTCACAATAGACCTTCTTTTGATGATATAATCACCGAACTTGATTTTATTATTGGAGATAATAAGACATTCACAGAGGTAGAGAATGCTGATAATGAAGACGAGTGTACTAATATAGTCCAACCTTTTCAAGAGGAAGTCAACTGGTTAGTTGAGGGTGAAAATGTCTTGAAGAATGGTTATGATACTGTGCCCGGAGTTAAAAGTTGGATTTATCATCTAGATGATTCATTATTATATCTTCCAGTTCTGTCATGGGGTTCTTTTGCTACTCGTGGAAGAAGGGAGACAATGGAAGATACGCACTTCCTTACGCCCCGTTTGTGGAATAAAGATGACACTCACATCTTTGGAATTTTTGATGGTCATCGAGGTACACATTACTACATTAGTAGGAATATTTGGGTTCAAATACGATTGTTATATTGTTGTATGATGTTCGTATAGATATAAAGCATGCTATTTGCTTAGTTTGTTTGCTAGTTCTTTGCTATATCACCTCCGGAGACCTAAGTCGAGGAGGCAGAATGGGCAAGTCAGGCGGGCTGGGCAACGAGTTAGAATGAGTATATAGTTTATACACTTGATTTTTTCCAACACCAATGATCTTATGTACCTTTAGTTAGGGTGCTTTGTTGGTATTTGTCCTTGTGATGATTTTATACGGTTGGAGTCCAAGTTAGAGAACTGCTTTCTGTTCAGTGAGAAACTAAAATGGTTATACGGAGTAAGATGCCTGTTAAGGTTACCCCTTGAAGTTGAGCCTTTTTGGCATTTATGTACATGGCCTAATCGGTATTAAATGAGAAACTGTTTTATCAGAAAAGCATATGTAGTTCTTACCCGTTGCTGTTGGAATCTAAATTCTCTTTTTACGAATAAACTACGTTTTGATTTCCTTATTTTACTTGATACATACAGTAAATATCTTGCTGTATTACAGTATTCGTAATAGTGACATTGGGCGTATGCAGGTGGTGCAGCTGCAGAATTTTCTGTTCGAGCACTACCAACACTGTTGCAAACTATGGGTTGCGCTAGCAGGTTTGCATGAATTTACTTCGACGTGGTAATTTTGACCCATTTTCTTAATACTGGGTTGTGTTCTTTTTGGAGGGCAATAGCTCAAATGGGTCTAAAGAGTCAAATAGGTCGAAAGTTGTCCAACGCCTGTTTATTGTATAAAATTATCCTTAAATATTACATTTGAAGTTGTATATTGGTAACGTAATAATTAGAGTAAACTGCAAAATACATCCCTGTGGTTTGAAAATTTTCAAACAATACATCCCTCGCCGAAAGTATTGGCACTATACATCACCCGTTATGCAAACGTTTGTCACAATACATCCCTCAGGACTAACGATGCAAATATTTTTCGTAATCTTCTGACGAGGAATGTATTTTGCAAAAAAAATTTAGTTTTTTTTGAAAAAGAAAGTTTTGTTTTCTTTTGTTTTAATTGTTTTCGAATTGTTTTTTTAAATGACTATAAATTTCTTTTCGAAAAAAGTTTTAAAATTGTTTAAACATTTAAAGTTAAATTTTTTAATTTTTTCAAAACATTTTTTTTTAGAAAAATAAGCGTTTATCTTTTTAAGAAGTATAAAAAGAAATTGTTTAAAATTTTTATCTTTTCATAAGATAAAATTATTTGTTTTAAGATAAAAATTTAAAACATTTGTATGTTTTAAATTTTACTTTATTCTAAAAGTTAAAAAATTACTTTTATCTTAAAAAAAGATAAAAATATTTAAACAATTTTAAATATCTTATTTTTAAAAGAAAAACGTCGAGTTTTTAAAAACATGTTTTATAGCATTTAGAAGTTTATTTTTTTTAAAGGAAAGCATTCAGTTATTTTTTATTGCTTGGGTTTAAACTTCAAAATGTTTTTAAACACTTTTCTATTAATTAGACGTTTTTATTTTAAAAATAATAAAATATTTAAAATTGTTTAAATATTTTTATCTTTTTATGATAATAGAGTTTGTTTTTAACTTTTAAAATAAAATACAATTTAAAACGTACAAATATTTTAAAACTTTTACCTTATAATAATGTACTTTTATCTAAAAAAGACAAAAATTTAAACTTTTTTTTTTTATTTTTGAAAAAATAAACGTCTATTTTTCATAAAAAATGTTTAAATAAAGTTAAACAATTTAAATGTTTAAAAATTTAAAAATAAAACTTCTTTTTAAAAAAAAAAGTTAAAACCAAAAAAAAACAAGTCTTTCTTTTTTGAAAAAGTTGAATTCTTTTCGCAAAATACATCCCTCGTCAGAAGATAACGAAAAATATTTGCATCGTTAGTCCCAGGGATGTATTCTGGTAAACGATTGCCTAACGAGTGATGTATAATGCCAATACTTTGAGCGAAGGATGTATTGTGTGAAAATTTTCAAACCACAAGGGTGTATTTTGCAGTTTACTCTAATAATTATGTATTTCTTATTGTAATCAACCTATTAATCATGTAAAAAGAATTTTATCATCTTGACTCATTAGCCGACCCGGATGACTTGCAACCACTAATTTTGCTGTTCTTTTGAGACCAGCTGTATTTTTCTTTCATTTCTTATTTATAAAATTTACCTTTTCTATGTTAATGACAATACAGTCCCCCTGATGCACTTAAAGTGGCATTCATCAAGACAGATGTCGCATTTAGAAAGGAATTAAATTCTTTGCGTAAATCCAAGGGGCTTATTCAGAAAGACTACCATCCTGGTTGTACAGCAATTGCTGCTCTTATTGTTCAGAATAAGCTCTTCGTGGCTAATGCTGGTGACTGCAGGGCAATCTTATGTCGAGCGGGTTCCCCTTATCCTTTAAGTAAGGTTGTTATCTGTCAGCATTTACCTGGAGTTGCTATAATCATTGGGCAGGACAAGGTTGTAAATATCGGTCATGGCGGCCGAATATCGGTGATATATCGCTTGGCGGTGGTCCACCGCCACGCCATGGAGCATATCGGCCAACTTGGCGTTTTGGTCAAAAATCGGTCAATATCGGTCAATATCCGTAAAATATCGGTTGACTTTTGGTATTTTGATTTTTTTTTTTTAATTTTTTAATGTAAATTTTACAAGATATATAACTAAAACTAATGAATAAATTAATAAAATTATAAAAACATATAAGAATTTCAGATTTATATTAAATAAATATAAAAAATATATAAAATAATAATAAAAATATATAAAATAATGATAAAAATATATAAAATAATGATAAAAATATATAAAATAATGATAACTTATAGTACCCGCCGAGAAACCGATATATCGCCGCCAAGACGATATATCGCTTGGCGGTGGTCGCCGCCGAGACCCCGCCGAGCGATATTTACAACCTTGGGGCAGTATATGCTCTTGATTTATTAGCTGGTTAATTAGTAAGTATATTGTTTATAGGACCATGTTGCAAGTTGTCTTGAAGAGAGAGAACGTGTTACCAGTGTAGGGGGTCAAGTCAAATGGCAGCTTGATACATGGAGGGTTGGCCCTGCTGCGCTACAGGTTAATGATGTTTACTTAATTCTAATAGATCCTTTTAGACTTGGTAAATTCGACCCATATGGCTATGAAGGGATTTGGGGTTATGTTTTTACTCTGTAACAGGTGAAATGCGTCGTTGAAATTGAAAGTTGCCCAAGTATATTTTCGATGCAGAAAGCTTCTGAAAAGTAGATCATTATTAGATTAAAAATATATTGATGTGATCCTAATTATTTGCAAGAATTAAACTTATTTTTTCCTAATAAAAAGTGGTAAGGTCAACCCACCTGTGTCCTCATACCAAAATTACCATATTGACCTGTTACTTGACTTGTCCATTTGCTCATGTGACCAACTCTACCAACTTCCATTGTCTCATCCTGCTTCCTTTTATTCTGTCTATTTCTCTTTTTATAGGTTACAAGGTCTATTGGCGATGACGATCTGAAACCTGGGGTAACAGCAGAACCAGAGGTTACAGAGACCATACTTTCGGATGATGATGAATATCTGGTATGATGGTTTCAGTCTATGCATTTCACAACTTGCAATAGTTTTGTCTATTCTTTCTGATGTAATGAAGTTATACCCATATGTAACAAAGTGGCATAGATACCAAAAAATTGCACCTTTTGATGCAGAATGTGGAAGGGAAGTGTTTGGCTATAAAGTAGATGTTTAAATACGGACTAATGCGGATTAAAGGAAAATTATTTTTTCTCTCAGAAAGGTTTTAACCTTTACATGAAAGGATTGAGTATGGTTTAGACTTGGTGCAAAATGTCCTCACTGCTTAAAATATATTTGAAGATCTCTAGATTTATGGGGTATGGACGCCAATTATGTTGGATACCTGTATGTTATATTCAATGGTTCTTTATTAGAACGCTCACTGACTCACTCATTAGGTGCACTAGCAAGTGCTACTTGACGAGAATAATGGAAATACATGGGGTGGTAACATAGATGCCGTTACTTGTGAATGGGTGGTTTTGGGGTTTATCTCTTATCAGGTCAAATTTTTTCTTACTAAAAATAGGAACAGGTCGAAGATTGCAGCAAGTCTGTTGTTTGGGTCTATGAACTCCTAAGTCGCTTTATGCAAAAAAATTAGACAAGTACGGTAATTACATAGGTGTGGTAATTGTACCAAAGGGCTTGTGTGTCCCAGTGGTACCCTTATGCTGTGTAGGAAGCTCGTTGTGAGTTCAAGTCCTGCTTAGGACATGTGAGATTAATTTGTGGTGTAATATTGTGAGATTGTGCCATTCTAAACAAAATAGTTTTGGTAATTGTGTCTTACATGACAGTCATTTATATAGAAATTAGAAATTTGGACTGGAAGTCTTCAGATTAACCCGACCTGACCAATTATAACCTGTACAGAAAACAACCCGTCTTGATATGCTACGCAATTCACCTATTCTGATATCTCAGGTAATGGCTAGCGATGGATTGTGGGATGTTGTAAGCAGTCTAGAAGTGGTTAGCATAATCAAGGACACTGTGAAAGAACCAGGAATGTGCTCCAAAAGATTGGCAACGGAGGCTGCTGAGCGAGGAAGCAGTGATAACATTACAGTAATTGTTGTGTTCCTTCGTCCAGTGTCGACTGCAGAAAGAATTTACTAGCAGTAGCCACTCTTCTGGTGGATGTATGCCTGCCTGTGGAGATCATGTGTAACATGTCCACGTTTGATAAGTGTAGACACTTTTTCTACTGTTATAAGCACGTAACTTCTTACTTATTTTTTTTTCATTTTTCCGTGCATTAATAGATGTAACACATCTTCTGTGCATTAATTTCATGTAATCACTTGTCATTCATTGGATTTATTTGGCATATTATAAGGCATGCTTGTCGATTCTCTTCCTTTATACTTTACAACGATAGTACTATTAACTAGTGTCTCAATAAAATGAGACTTATTTTTAAATTTATGATGTGTTTTGAGATCTATACAATAAATATGCAGATTTACATCACAAACGGCCTCAACGTGCTAAGAGAAACCAACACAAGCAGTTCTAGTTATGCGATCACACATGCACGAAATCCAGCACAAAGTTCGATGAAAAGAAAAGGAGGCCCGTAGCATCTTTGCCAGTCAAGGAGATATGAGTCTGCAGTGGCTCTGTAAAGCTGCTCCCAGAAACAAACAAATATGTTAAACTCGACTGTAATAACAAGTTCATATAACTTGGCTATCTTTATTAACAAACTCTACACATATCAGATGGATTAATGTGTAACGCCCCAAGCCCAAATCAACCACCCTATAGTCCTATACACACCTAATCAATTTATAACTACGGTTAGAGTTAATAGTGGGCGACAACTATATGTTTATTACGTGACAGATTCCTCACTTCTGTTTCAGTGAGGGACATGTTACTAAATAGTGTCAATAGGTGAATTATGAGTCCAGTACACCAATGGTATATTATCACCTGGATTTCAAACTTGACAGCATCACACGGATTGGATACTTCCTTGCATGAGCTTTGGATTAACACATTCCGGCAGACAATGTCTTCCCTTAGAGTGCTGGGCATATTATAGCGTTTAACTTTCGGTTTCCACATACATTTTATGTTGTAGGGCCCGATCTTCTTCCACCGTACATTTAAGCTCCTGAGTACAGCTAAAACATCTCTGATAGTTTCATGTGGCGATGCAAAAGACTGCATTAATGTAACAATGTATATACACAAAGATTAAGGCCATAGAAGATAAGTAGTTGAAAGAAAAAGAACACATAAAAGATGAGGTCATTGAAAGTAAAAGAACCATAAAGATGATAATTACCTTGAATCCAAGTACCCACTTGCCTTGAACAGGATAAATTGGTCTGACATAAACTTCTCGACGTTTCGTGGATTCTGGTGGCTGAAAAATCAGAAAAATAATTACCACAAGAAAAGTCCACTTCGACCATATTACCAGTTTCTCCGAGCAATATACCAATTAACTAAAGAAGGTGGAACCAAAGCTATCATACACTATATACGTAGTATATGTGTAGACTTGTTCATATATCTCAAAACGGAAATAAGGGGTGTTAACAGCTTAAGATACAAGTTTAAAGTGATAATGCATTGCTGGATGATATATGATATGATTCAATTATTTAGTATTTGGTTTTTCTTTTCTTGTTTATTGTGATAGTAAAATTAGTTGTTTTAACGTATGATTCAGTTATGATGATTTTCTACGTTTACATACTCGATTTGTCGCATTTGGTATGAAGCTAAATAACCATCCAGAAGTACCTATGTAGAAACTATATGGCAACTATGTGCCAACTAATTAACTTATAAGACATCAGAAACAACCATTAATCACCGATTATACATTTCCAAAACGTATATGCAAACAGCTCCTAAAACATGTAATTCATGATTGCAAAATAAGTGAGCTAAAATACCAAGGATCCTAGAAGCTTGTCGCTGTCGAAATTATGGTTATTCAAGCGCCTATGAGATAGCATAGAATATGAAACTGTTGCCTGAGAGGAAAATAAAAAGCAGTGTTACTTCTACAGTTTAGATATGTATCAGAATCAATAGTGAGTTTTTTAACCAACTGGGCTAGCTCAGTGGCCACCATGGGTAACCTTGAGAGATTGTTACCACATGCGAGAGATCTCAGGTTCAAGTCTCTCCATGGGGTTTTCCTTGAGGGGCGGATATAAAAAAAGGAGTGGGGTTTATTCCCTAAGGTGAAGGTTTGAGTCTTGCATACTACCAAATTGGATGTCATTGTGAGCTCGAATCACTAACTACTAACTTGACGTTTGAAAAAAAAAATAGTAGAGAGTTTTAGCACCTGATTTTGAGCAAAGTTATTCAGTGACCGAATAACTTCTTGAACATCAAATCCTAAGAGATCCATCTCTTCTAAAACTCGAACATCAACCTTGGTTCAAAAAAATGACATTAGCCAAAAAGGACACGAATGGGTAGGAAAAAACCTAAATTTTGGACCAAAAGTGTTTTGGGTCAACCCAATCTAGCCCGTCAATTTTCCCCATTGATCTCTATAAATTCACAAGATGCAAGTAACCACTGAAAGCTAAGTATAATCAAATGAGGCAATGAGTTAAGCAACTTAATGTAGTAATTTCGAGTTCAGTTACTACAATACCTTTGATGCACTCCATGCAGTATCAATCGAGTTGTCTGCAATGTACTTAGGAAGATTCTTTTGAAACCATGGATGCTTGTATATTTCAGGAATAGTTATACGGTTTACTGGATCTACAATAAGCATCCGTGAAATTAAGTCACGTGCTCCAAGAGACAAGTAATTTGGGATTGTATATGTTCCACTCTGACACCAAGTAATTTCAAGTTAGTATAAGCTTTCTTTAAACTAAGAACAAATATCTGCCTTACAAACCTTTATTTTTGCTAATAAGGTAGACACATTCTCATCATCAAAAGGAAGTATTGCAGTGAGAAGAGCATATAGTATAACCCCGCAACTCCAAACATCGACTTCAGGACCGGCATAAAGACGTCCGGAGAGTACCTACATAAAAATATAATATGAAATAGTCATAATCCTATCATCACTAATAAAATGTGTTGTAAAATATAGTATTTGCACGTGCTTCGGCTTTATCAAACCTCTGGAGCAGCGTAACTTGGGCTTCCACAGCTTGTTTTTAATAGATGGCCATCTCGCATAACATTGGCTAGTCCAAAGTCAGCAACTTTGACATTGCCTTTTGAATCAAGAAGTAGGTTTTCTGGCTTAAGATCTCGGTGAACGACCTTATGAAGGTGGCAACTCTCTACCCCAGAAATGATCTACATGGAGTAACCACCATACCATATCAATTTTTTTCTAGTATTAATAAAGTTAGTACAGAATTACCAGAATAATTAGCTTATGTATTGAATAAGTAAACTCTTAATTTACAATCTTGGGGTCACGTGTGGAATGATTGATACCTGCTGAAAGTAATGGCGAGCCTCATTCTCCTCAAGTCGCCCATTAGTGATAATATAATAATATAGTTCACCTGAGTTCATATACTCCATCATCACATATATACTTGATCGAGTCTCTATCACCTCATAAATCCGAACAATGTGAGGATGTGAAAGAAGCCTCATTATTTTAATCTCTCTGTTCACTAAGCAGCGATCACAGAAAAATAAAGAACTATCATCAACTAGATTCATAAGAAAGAATTGGAACATCAAGAGATATGGATAAATGATATGCTTATTTGGTCATTGATTTTAAGTATCATGGCTAATACCATTGTACTTTTTCAAACTTTTTTGTTACGTGTAGTTTTAATGATAACCTATAAGAAACTGATGTAACCTAGATGGTTCTTATAACTGTATTCGTTCATGGTTTTATAACGATTTTTGGAAGTTAAATGGCCTATTAAAGCCAAAAAAAAGAGATATATGAGGCACGTCACCCTGTCACACAATATAAACTAGTCAGGATACCTCTCTCCCAATCAGATTCATTGATCGACTGACGAGCAAGTTTTTTCATAGCGACCTTGATCCCAGTGGAGATATGCTGGGCTTCTCTTACTGTACCAAATGCTCCAAAACCAAGTCTTCTCCCCACTCTATAGTTTGATAGAGGTGACAAACTTTCCCTACTACTACTTTCATCCATTTTAGGAGTCCTGGAGTTAAAAAAAGTTATCCCCAACTCGCAGTCTTCAGTGTGCTTACACATATAATCAAATATCGGAAAAATGTAAACACTTAAATATCAATGAACCGTTAATAGTTTCTGCTGCTCAAATTTATCTCTAGGTTATGTCAAGTCTTTGTCTTGCATGTTTATAAGGAAATAAATGGCAAATTAAAAAACAAACAGATCATTGACAATTTTATACAATTTACATACATCTTTACTTCTACAAGGAAACTACAAACTCACAAGTAGATACCACACATATGATGATTTCAGTAGAACCAAACCTTTGTGTAGAGCAAGCTTGGAACCAGTGATCAGAGGAAGTAAAGCAAATAACCGCAAGCAGCCGATCAAGTTATAGTAAGGAAAAGGAAACATACAAAGTAGAAAGGGACTATTCGGTTTTTTGTTTATTCTATCTAGGAGTTGTAGACCAGCATACATACAGACAAAATCTTTATAACGGAGCCATGCACAAAAAGTTCAGAAAAAATCATATATGGGAATATCCGTTGAAAACGAAAAAAGCCTTAGCTTTCACCACCCTCCTCAACTTATTATAAGAAAACTTACTGGCAAAGTTATTTAGTATAATATCATCTTCTGAGATATATATTTAATCATATCATTATGCGGACTTACCTAAATCTTTTCATCTTAACACAAAATTCAACGGTGTTTAAGATTCTCAGTCGCAATATGTTAAAGTTGCAACAATGTCTTATTTTAATAGAAGAATAGGAGTACTAAAGTTAATAAAGAAAAAGGATCTTATATTCTCTCACGACCTTAACCTTTTCCTTTCTTCCCCATTATCTTTTTTTTTGTCAATCGTGAATGATCAAAAGAGTGTTCAGGAAGACTGAATCTGAAATCCAACAGAATATATTCGTAGATGATTCTTTTATGCAGTCTTTTCGTATTATGTCAGACCATAGTCTTTAAGTCACTCAAAGCAAAGCTAACTAGGTGTGTGGCTTAACTTATTTAAACATCTTCTTAGCTTATTGCATTTTGATATAGCTGAAAATCCATTTTGTGATTTTAAAGAATTCATAGTTGGTGATTAGAAACCATTTTTTCAGTACAAGAAAAGGCTACTTTATAAAATTCAAACAAAGAACATAGAAATGATCATGGCAAATAGACGATAGGATCAAATGGAGGGTCCACATAACGAATTAGTCTACGAGATTGTTAATCTATCTTTACATATTTCGGCAGGACTTGATTAAACTTTAGCATGGGCATAGTTGACACATATATTATTAGTTTTGAAACTCCAGCGAAAAGTGTTTTGGGTCAACCCATACAAAAATGTACCCTTTTTGACCCGTTACATAACCCTCCGAACTGGCCATGTTGCAACCTCTAGAAATCACCATTATCCATTAGATTATCTTTTGCATTACATAAACTTATGTTCTAAAATATTAGGACATTTTTTATACTGAATCAAATTATAATACTCCGTATGTGACAAAAACAAACCAAGATTATTAGTGATCAAAAGATCATCATAGATACATGTTGATAAAAATGGCCAGCCTCATCATTTTCAAGTCAACCTTTTAATTTTACCTGAGTTCATATGCTCCATGTTCATATATATGTCTGAATATGTCTCTATGACCTCATAAAGCCGAACAATATGAGGAGGAGCAAGAAGCCTCATTACGTCTCTCGTCTCACTAAAAGTACAATCACAACAGCATAAAGATATTACCAACTTGGAAGGCATCAAAATATGTAAATAATATGTAAATGTCAGTTCACTAAGAGCAAACTTTCTATAAACACCAAAACTGCACATAATCATATGGAAAATAATTGATTTTGACACATTTTTTTTCCTTTTTTTTTTCAGTAAATGACATGAATATATTAATTTAAAAAACATTTACTTACATAGCCGTAGAAGGCAAGCGAGCAACAAGCTCCGCCGCAAGCCCTTTTTGGATTACAAAACAATTCTATGAAAAATCACATTTGTGGATTTAGACATTTAAATATCTGAAATAGTTTTTTATTTCTTTTACCAAAAGGTCAATCAAGTATTTGCTATATGATTTATTTTGCTATATTCAGCTAAACTGTAATCAAGCAAAAGATGTACATGTGGTACTAACCTGTCAGATCGAGCAAGCTTGCTACGAATGATCAGAATGTGTAAAAGGTGATGATAACAAGCAGCTATACAACATATGTACTGGTAGAACAAAGTTATGCATAGACAGAAAGAAATGTAACAAAGAACAAAGTGGCTAATGAATTTATTTATGATTATAAGAGTTCAGACCAATATTCATAATGACAAAAGGTCAGGAGAAATGATATGAACCAAACTGATAACACTTTATTGATAACAAGGAGCAACCGTAGTCGGATGCTTAAAGACAAATTGATAAAGAAAATAAACTAACAGACAATGATAAAAGTAAAATACGATTTTCCTCCCCTAAACCCTGTGGTGATCCCCTCCTAATATAGGAGCAGATTACTTATTCCTCAAAACAATACCAAAAATAAACCAAAATAACATAATAACCATTAACTAATAGTTAATGGCAATTAGACCCCTCAACTCTTGCTGTAGACTTCCCAACGATTCATATCATTACCCCCGCCCTGAAAAACCACCTTGTCCTCAAGGTGGAGCTTGTTCCTCGTCACCCCACCTTCTTTCTCATTCTCCTCATCATCATCCACGAGAAGAACCTGAAGTGTTTTCTCCGGGCACCGATGTCCTGGGAAGTACTTCTCATCACAACGATAGCAAAGTCCTTTAGCTCTCTTATCCGCGAACTCCGAGTCGGTCATACGTTTAAACGGGGCCTCCCCCGTACCTACCCCTGCAGTCACAGCTAGAGGCCGAGAGTTATCACCAATGGTTCGGTTTGCAGGTTTGGGGGTTATCTCCTTACCCGTTTCATCAATGATTAAGGTTAAATCCATGGCTTGGCTCAAACCCGTGGGTTTCTGAGTTCTCACTGCCGTACGTAGCTCGTGTTTTAACCCCTTCATGAAGACCCCCTCAAGTACCTCCTCTGGTAACCTTGGTAATTGTGCAGCCATCTTCTCAAACATAGTTATATAGTCCCGACCGGTCCCGCTCTGGCTAATGGCAAAAAACTGTTCGTATAAGCTACCCCCTTGTGAGGATTGAAAACGAACTAGCATCCGTTGCTTCAACTCTTCCCAGCTCCGGAATGGTTCCCTGTCGTCACTCCATCGAAACCAAGACAGGGCTGGACCCTCTAGACATATCATGGCAGCCTTGAGTCGCTCTCCTGACGTCACGAGCCCTTGGATGTCAAAAAATCTCTCAGCCTGGTAAACCCATTCATATTGATAGACAGTGAGGAATTATAGGAAATCAATAATAGACAGTGAGGAATTATAGGAAATCAAATAATTAGATTGATTACGTTTTATTTATTATTTATTTGTTTCCTTTTTCTGTAATGTCCTATATATAGGACTTTATGTTTTGTATTTCAATTCAATCAATAATAATTCAAATTCTGTGATTTATCATGGTATCAAAGCCTCTTTTTTATCCTTTTTTCTTTCCCTAACCCTAAAACAACCTGCAACCGGCTTCTTTCTCTACCCCTGCCGCATTCCCCTCATCTTCTTTCTGACCAACAGCCAAACACCCTGACGGCTCCATGGCAATGATTTCTGTCTTCACTGCTGCTGAGAAAACAGTACATAACTCCCACAAATTTGCTTTTAAACTAACTCCTACCAACTATGGCTTCTGGAACAACATGATACGCCCCTTTTTAATCACCAACCACCTCTTTGGTTATGTTGACGGGACCATCCGCTGCCCTCCATCACGGATTGCTGCCACCACCGACACAGCAGCCATGGACAACCCGAGCTATTCCCATTGGCTCGCGAATGATGCTCATGTTCGCATGGTCATTATTTCAACAATCTCTGAATCCTCTTTTCAACATGTTCAAGGTGAAACCTCTCGTGACCTCTGGCTATCCTTGGAACGGGCTTATGCTCCGCATAACTCATCTAGGGAATACACACTCAAAACCCAGTTGCTGAAAATAGAGATGAAGTCTGATGAAACATCTGCTGCCTATCTAACCCGTGCCCAAGAATATGCCACGGCTCTAGCGAACATTGGAGAACCATTTAAGGACAAGGATGTCACCATGTTGGTACTCTCTGGCCTACGTGAGGAATATGATGGCCTCAAAGCTAATCTCCTGGCTCGCTCTCCGCCAATCGCTTTTAATGAATTACATGGCCTTCTAAGTGACCATGAATTCATGATCAACAAGAAGCCACCAAACCCGCTGCAGGCTTACTCGGCTGCTTCACAGCCTGCGAGTCTGCCCTCCCCCACGGCAGGCCTGTTGCCTCTCCCTCACCACAACCCTGCCCTCATCACGCTGCAGCAACAAGCAGCCCTCCTTGGGTACCAACTCAGCCCCGTAATTAATCAAGCCAATCAGCAACCACAAGCCTATTTCTCCAACCGCTCCCAAAACAATTCTCGCAACAACCGGCGTGGAAATTACCGTGGCAACTCTCGTGGTGCTAACACCAGAGGTCGTGATGAGTACCGTGGATCCAACAATCAAAACCGAAATTCTCAGTTTACTTGGGCATCCACCCAAAACACCGTTTACGGTCACTGTAATCGTTGTGGTATAGGACACATTCCTGCTCAATGTCCAACTCAGTCCACATCAGCCCGGGAGTCTTCTCAGGCTAACTATGCTGCTTTTGCTGAAACTGGATCCACATCAGGCTCTCTTTGGAAACCAGACACGGGTGCGAATGGCCATGCGACTCCTGATCTTGCAAGTTTAGATAACTCTGAAGCCTACTTCGGTAACAATTCACTTCATGTTGGCGATGGTAATCCTCTTCCTATCTGTCATATTGGCTCATCAAAATTTTATTCTCCTAACAAAACCTTTAGTTTAAATAATATCCTTCACGTACCCCAACTCAAACAAAATCTCTTATCCGTCCAACAATTTTGTTCAGATAACAACGTGTTTTTTGAATTTCATTCTTCTTTCTTTGTTGTGAAGGACGAGTCTACACATACCATCCTACTCACGGGCCCAAGTGACAACGGTCTCTACTCGCTATATCTTCCGACATTAAAGTCCCTACCACATGTCTCCTTCACAGCAGTCAAAGCTCCTTCAACAATTTGGCATCAACGACTCGGACATCCCCATGCACGAGTTTTTCATTCTATTTTGTCTAGCAATAATTTACCAGTTTCAAATAAATTGTCTTCTTCAGTGTGTTCTTCTTGTCAAATGGGGAAATCCTCCAAACTGTCTTTGAAACCTTCCAATTTTCGTAGTCATAATATTTTGGATTTAGTTTATTGCGATGTTTGGGGTCCTGCTCCTTCTGTTTCTTTTACTGGTTGTAGATTCTTTTTACTTTGTGTGGACCACCACTCGAGATATATGTGGTTTTACCCTTTAAAACATAAATCTGATGTTTTCTCTACCTTCCAATTATTTGTTAAAATGGCTGAAAGACAATTCAACACTAAACTCAAACGGGTTCAATCTGATTGGGGGGGTGAATTTCGTACTCTTGCACCTTTTCTTTCTTCACTTGGCATCATTCACCAACGCTCGTGCCCACACACGAGTGAACAAAATGGCATTGTTGAACGCCGACATAGACACGTTGTTGAAACCGGTTTAACCCTTCTTGCTCACTCTCACACTCCCCAACGTTTTTGGGATTTTGCTTTTGAAACAGCAGTTTACCTAATCAATCGCATGCCCTCAAGAACCAACTCAAACAAATCTCCTTTTGAATGCCTATTTCACCGACCACCTGATTACTCTTTCCTCCGAGTTTTTGGGTGTGAATGCTTTCCTTACCTACGCCCATATAACCCTCACAAAATGGATTTTCGGTCCACCACTTGTGTCTTTCTAGGTTACAGTTTGATCCATCATGGATATCGCTGCCTAGACCTACAAACTGACCGCATCTACATTGCTCGTCACGTGCGATTTAACGAGCACCTCTTTCCTTTCAACCCACCTGACACAACCACCTTATCCTTACCGGAAGACTCCTCACCATATTACTCTTCCTATCCAACTCCACCTCCACCAAACCATGAACCCAGCCTTGTCCCACATCCCATCACCGAACCTGTCCAGCAAACTCCTTCCGTCCCTATCACCGACCCTCTTCCTGACCCGAACCCATGCTCCTCGGGTGACCATGTCCACACTTCCCAGTCCTCGGATGCCTCCCAGCCCTCGGCTCACACTAATCCACCACCTCGTACTCGTCCACCCAATCTCCGACAAAATCCCAAACCTACCATTCGCTATAATCCTTCCGCTTATCATGTCTCTACCGATCCTCCTAATTTTGTTGAGCCATCTTCCTTCACTGTCGCCAACAAATCTCCTCAATGGCGCCAAGCCATGGCTGAGGAGTTTGATGCTCTTGTCCGAAACGGAACATGGACACTTGTACCTCGTGCTAAAAATACTAATGTTATTGATTCTAAGTGGGTTTACAAGATTAAAAGGGATGCAAACGGTAATGTTACACGCTATAAGGCGAGACTGGTTGCTAAGGGTTTTAACCAAAAGCCTGGTATTGATTATCAGGAAACTTTTAGTCCCGTTGTGAAAGCAACAACAATACGGGTTTTGCTATCTCTTGCTGTGACGAATCAATGGTCGCTTCGCCAACTAGATGTTCAAAATGCTTTTCTTCACGGAGAATTAAAGGAAATTGTTTATTTACGCCAACCACCTGGCTTTATTGATGCATCCAAGGCTGATCATGTCTGCTTACTTCATAAGTCCCTCTACGGACTCAAACAGGCACCACGCGCTTGGTTTGAACGCCTTAGTAACACTTTGCATCATTTGGGTTTCACTGGCTCCAAAACGGATCCCTCACTCTTTATTCTTAACAATGGTGGAACTTTGGTCTATGTTTTAGTCTATGTAGATGACATTATTGTTACAGGCAACAACACCAATGCTATTAATGATGTCATTGCAAACTTGGGCACCTCCTTTGCAGTCAAAGACCTGGGGGACCTGCACTATTTTCTGGGTATTGAAGTTATTCGTCATGGCAGCCACTTAATTCTTTCTCAGCAAAAATATATTTCTGACCTGATTGAGAAGGCAGGTTTGTCAGATTGCAAAGCAGTTCCCTCTCCTATGAGTACCTCTCAGATTCTCACTAGCAATGACAGTCCAACTCTTGCTGACCCAACCAAGTATCGTCAAATAGTGGGGGCTCTTCAGTATGCTTCCTTATCGAGACCTGACATCACTTTTGCCGTCAACAAAGTATGTCAGTATATGCACACTCCCACTGAAAAACATTGGTCGGCTGTTAAACGGATATTACGCTATCTGAAAGGTACTTCTCACTTTGGCCTTTTTATTCGTCATGGCTCGGGTTCCACCCTACATGCCTTTACTGAAGTCAACTGGAACTCAACTTTGCGGGCCTTTTCTGATGCTGATTGGGCTGGCTGTCCCGATGATCGTCGCTCCACGGGAGGGTTTGCTATATACTTGGGATCGAACCTCATCTCATGGAATGCTAGGAAGCAACGCACAGTATCTCGCTCCTCTACTGAGTCTGAATATAAAGCCATGGCTGACACTGTTGCTGAATTAACATGGCTAGAGGCCCTTTTACATGAACTTGGAATTGTCTCAACAGTCACTCCTACGCTTTGGTGTGACAACTTAGGTGCCACGTACTTGTCAGCTAATCCTGTTTTCCATGCTCGGACAAAGCATGTTGAGTGTGATTATCATTTCGTTCGTGAGAAGGTTTCTAAAGGAAAACTACAAGTCAAATTCATTTCAACGCATGACCAGCTAGCCGATGTGTTCACTAAGCCTCTACCTACTCAACGATTTCTAATGCTTCGGTCCAAGTTGCAGGTCGTTCCCCGCCCTCAACTTGCGGGGGGATGATAGACAGTGAGGAATTATAGGAAATCAATAATAGACAGTGAGGAATTATAGGAAATCAAATAATTAGATTGATTACGTTTTATTTATTATTTATTTGTTTCCTTTTTCTGTAATGTCCTATATATAGGACTTTATGTTTTGTATTTCAATTCAATCAATAATAATTCAAATTCTGTGATTTATCACATATACATCATCCCCGTTAAAAAGAGGCATCTTAAGTTTTCGCAATCGATAATCAGCACCCGGCACCCACCCCCGTTCGTTCCCGTGAACCGGTGGCGGTGGTATTGTTCGGTTTGGCCCCGGAAAAAACCCACCAGTGTTTCCCAATGAAGCATCTGTGAAACTTTGGAACATCCCTTCGGTATTCACCGGTAGCCTGTGGTTATGGCTACTACGCTGCCCTGTCTGAAACGACCCAATAAGATCACCATTCGACCCATAGGGAATCGGAACTCCCTGCGGGTCAAAGGGAAGGCCAGAAAAACTTGTATACGCGGCTGAAAACGGTAGAGTTGGATGTTGTTGTTGTGCGAACAACGGCTGGGTGAAGGCAAAGGCTGGCTGTGTGGATGTAGTGGTGGTGTGAGGGTGTTGCAGCGACATACTGTGGTAGGGCTGCAGCGGTTGGGTGTGGATGGGCGGCGTTGTGGTGGACGGCAGTGTGGTGGTCGGCGGTGTGGTGGTCGCCGACTGTAGAGTTTTCAGCACCCGCATGATCTCCGCGAATTGTTGATCAGATTCAACCTTATTTTTGTCCATCTTTTCTTGTAACAGAATCCTGTGCTCCATGGCGTCTGCTTGAATCGTTGCCTGTTCCGTTTTGTATTGTTCGAAACTGGCTTCCAAATCGGTAATTTTTGTCATCGTGGATCAGAAATTCCCACAGGTAGCAGAATGAGAGGCTCTGATACCAATTTGATATGAACCAAACTGATAACACTTTATTGATAACAAGGAGCAACCGTAGTCGGATGCTTAAAGACAAATTGATAAAGAAAATAAACTAACAGACAATGATAAAAGTAAAATACGATTTTCCTCCCCTAAACCCTGTGGTGATCCCCTCCTAATATAGGAGCAGATTACTTATTCCTCAAAACAATACCAAAAATAAACCAAAATAACATAATAACCATTAACTAATAGTTAATGGCAATTAGACCCCTCAACTCTTGCTGTAGACTTCCCAACGATTCATATCAAGAAACTAGGGAACGATCTGTTGAGCAAAATCATACTCTGCAGAAATCACGATAGGCACTTACCAAATAAATTAAACTATCAGACGAAACGAAATGGTTTGATAAAATAATACGGGTAGTTTGCAGTATGGTGAATAAATTGCAATTTGCAATTTTTGCTGCAACCATTCCTACAACAAACTATCCCTATGAGAGGCAAAAACTTGAACAAAAATCAATTTTGAGAGGGATGATTATAGTTTGACTTTTTGCATGTCATTCCTCTCACAGATGGTTTTCGTTTCGATTTTTTGCTTAGTTTATGATATGAATGATTTCAGTTAAATGAAACCAAACCACAAAACAGATTTTGCAGTTAATACCAATTTGGCTTTGAGGTGGTGTTTCTTAGAAGGAATAGAAAAGGTGAGAGACATGTTTTTTTTTCTGAACGTTCATACTAAAAATGGTGTTTAAGAAGAGTGAACCAAACCGGAAAATCGATACTGCATATTAAATTTTATACAGCTTGTACCATCATTCTGTTTTTGGGTTCTTTCATGAGTCCCACTTTTCTAAGTCTGTACAATATTTTTCATTTCATTAAATAAAAACAGGTGTACAGAGATAATAATAAGTACAAAACCGATAGCCAGTGATGCTCAAAAGCTCATTTGTAAAAAGCTTCTTTACCCAACCCTTACTCGTCTAATCGACCATAGGCATAACCTCGTATTCTGCACGCAAGTCCATAGTAGTGCGACCAAACGTTAGCTATCAGCTTAGCGAAGTACTTTTGTTCTTTGAAAGCACATTCGCGATTTAGAATTTTGTGATATATGGCATCCAAATTCTTGTAGTTTAGAAGCAAACTTTGATCCGTCATGCTCTGAACGTTTTCTTGTTCAAGGTAAGTTGCTGAAAGGCTAAGTTGTTCAGGGACCGAACCTATGTCTTAGTAGCTTACTTATTGAATCATTCTTCCAATCTCCTGATTTTATTTGGCATTGCTTTAATGAGGCCCTCTCTTTAACTGTAACATACTCATGTCGGGCATCTTAAGGTACCGACTCAGGCCTCATCAGCAGCTCTCATGAATACTCTCCGTGCGATCAACTCTAGCGAACAAGTCTGGTAACATGACACCACCAAGTCATGCTCATGTCGAGTCTAACAGATAATATAGGTTTCTAAGATGTAATTAAGATAATGACGAGAACAACAATAGTAACAAGAGAGAAACTAGACCTTGACATCATTAGACAACTCAGATTGTCACCATCTCAGTGTTAAAGTCATGCAGTCTCTCTATCCTGAACAGAAAGATAAATAGTCTGACCATCATATTGTTTAAACACAGAAATCAACAAATGATAGTAGTATATAGTTTAACATAAATACCTCGACACTGGCCTCTACCCTGGAGACACAATTATTAAGGCTAAAGTAGTTCTCTATTGTTACCAGCTGCTCCTCGACAGTCTGGTGATTAGCGATGGTTTCAGACACACCGACGGTGGTGTTGGGATGGTGTAGGTGTGGCTCATCGGCATGATGAGGGGCTAAGTCCTCCTGATTAAGCAGTGAGGCTGCCCTCTTAGGTGAAGGCGGAACATCAACTACCCCATCAAAAAAGCACCTACTAGCTTTCCACCATGGTGTGGACCTCTCAGCATCAGTTGGTATGATCTCAGACAGTGGCTCACATCCCTGATAAAACAGCAAGCTTACTTTATAACAACTAGTAACGTATATGGAACTAAAAAAAAAAAAAAAAAAAAAAACTCGCCTCCTGAAAATCAATAAAATCCCAAACATCTTCTTTTCTAATAGGTCGGGACCTCCGCCAGCCAATGGCCCTGGGAATCGCATCAGGGTCCCGTGAATTAAATCGCCTCGCAATAGGAAAAACCTCAAATATCCAAATCTGTAAAAATCACAGATAAACAAACATCAACTAAATATATTAGAACAATTACAATTTAGTCAAACTAACATCACCTGAAAGGCCCATATAAATCCCGACAGCGAATAGGTAGGATGTTTTCCCTGGGCCATGCTTGCTAAGTGTATCTCTCTTCTTGTTGGTATCGAATCTCTCAGTTGCTGGTACGTCAATGGCCAGAGGTATGAGCCCCATGGAAACGCATTCCACGAGTCCAGGTCCTCTACCAATCGTAGGAGCTTCACATCAATCGCAAACTTTATATCGCGCCCATCAAATGCCAACTCTAGCAACAACAGAAGACAAATGCGGACTGCGTCAATGTCGGTCAGCGTGTCAAGGGAGTTCTGATAAACCGCTTGTACATCAGACAAGCAGACCGGTCTATCGGGAGGTATGTGTCCAAATACCCTAGCCCTAAATGGGATATCGGGTGACGTCTCTGGTAACCACTGCATCGGACCAAATGGAAGTCCTGTAATGAGACAAAACTCCTCACGACTGAATCGAAGCTTGTGATCATGTATGCAAAACAGAATCTCGTCATCAACTGGTTTTTCAGGTATGTACTGTGTCTGGAGTATACCATGGATCAATCTTGGGTCTCCCATTGTATACTGGAGATCCAGCCAATGTCCGAAACAAGTCTCCTTAAACAAAGCATACCTAGGTGTATTTATCAACTTGATTCGGATATCCCTAACAACTGGCATCCGACCCCTTACACTCAAACTAGCATCGTACAGATCAACCTAAAAAACACACATACATGTTATATATATTAGATACATACAAAATAGTGAAATACCATTTATGGCTAGGGTATTTGGACAAGAGATGCGGCAATTATAACCATGTTACATTTTACACGAAAATAAACATTTATTTTTTAAACATTCCGGCTCATAGCTAGTATCACTAACTATGAATGACACGAATTACAGAAGACTGAACTTAAAACCAAAGTAGACAGCAGACTGTAGATAATATAAATTGATTGAGTGACTAAATAGGGATGTAATAACTTGCTCACTATGAATTAAAATACACATAACAAGGCTGTAAATGGAATGTATTATTTCGTCATTACAGCTTATCCAATTCAACAATGGGCAAAAGTGAAAATGCGGTTCTAGATATGTAAGCAGATTTACATCATCCTCGCAATGGACAAGACTAAAAAGATAGAAACCAGTAAAATTTGTATATAAAGATCGGGTTAGTAAAAGTTTGATTATACTAACCTCCTTTCCCGCATGGTCAACTATAACATTCTTAATGTGAGGATGTTTGATTGCTGCCTCCTTCACTTGACTAGGCTTTTCTGTTTCATTACATACAGCAAGAATTTCACCTTCATGTTTGATAGATAACCTCAAGCCTGTATCAGCAAAGTTAACATCAGTGAATTTAAAGCGGAAGGGTGAAAAACCAGGCGGGATAGGTGGGTGATTCGGGCTTTGTTGGGGGGTCATGTGTTTTAGGGGCTCAGTAACACAGTAGTTAGAGTGATGCAAAGGGGGTGTGGTAATAGTGGGTGTGTTCACGTTAGATAGGGAATGGCTATTAGGGGTTTTGATTGTGGATGTTTGGGGTGGTGGTATATAATTCACGTGGGTAGAAGTCTTATGTAGATGCTCAACCGAAGAAGGCTGTATATCGGAAGTCCATTTTCCTGGATGCTTTGCAATGTCCTCATTGGTACACGATTCTCCACAGTGACCAAGACACCCACAAAGATAGCACAGGTCAGATAACCCTCCCTCATATTTCAATGGGGCCCACGCTTCCCTTCCGTCTACACGGGGGATTACCTCGACATCGTCCTCTACCCAGGAAACACCATGCTTTAACAACATATCGTCTTTCTCTAGTTCCACCAACCGCTCCTCGAAAGTCTGGTGACTAGTGCCATTGGTAGTTTCGGACCTAGGCTTGGTGGTGCTGGCGTGGTATGGATGTGGGTCATCACCATGACCGGGCGATAAGTCCTCCTGACTAGATGGTGAGGCAACTCGAGCCCTCTTCGCTGAAGGTGTAACATCATCAACAAGATCACCGACTTCAGTGTCGAAAAAACTCCTACTAGATCTCCACCATGATGTGGACCTCTCAGCATCACTTGGTAAAAGTTCACGTAGTGGCGCAAATCGCTGATAAAAATAGCAAGATTACTTGATTATAATTAATCACAACGAATTAAAACATTAAAAGGAAACAAAAACTTACCTCACGAAAATTAATGAAATCGCAAATATTTTCTTTTCTTATTGGCCGGGAATTCTGCCAACCAATAGCTCTAGGAATTACATCAGGGTCCCGTTTATAAAACTGCCTCGCAAATGGGAAAACCTCGAGAATCCAAATCTATGAAAATAGTATATAAAGAACCGTCAACCAGAGATATTAACACACAAATTTATTCAAACAAATAATAAACTAACATCACCTTAAAGGCCCAAATAAATCCCGACAGCTTATACTTAGGAACATTTCCCTGAGCCACGGCCGCTAAATGCGACTGTCTGCGTGTCTTCATTGAATCTCTCAGTTGGTGGTACGTGTAAGACCAAATGTATGAACCCCATGGAAACGTGTTCCATGAGTCCAGATCCTCCACCAATCGTAGGAGGTTCACATTGACTGCACGCCTTGGGTCGCGGCCAGTGAATCCTAACTCTAGCAATAGCAGAAGACAAATGCGGACTGCATCAAGGTCTGTGAGCATGTCAAGGGAGTTCTGAAAAATCGCCTGTACATCAGTCATAGCGACTGGTTTACCAACAGGTATGTGTCCAAATACTCTATCCCTAAATGGGTTATGGGATGACATCTCCTGTAATCGACCCGTTGAACCAAATGAAAGTCCAGTAATGAGGCAAAACTCCTCACGACTGAATCGAAGCTCGTGATCGTGTATGCGAAACAAAATCGCATCATCAACTGGTTGCTCTGGTATATATTGAGTCTGGAGTATAGCATGGACCAACGTCCCGTCTGCCGTTGTATCCTGGACATCCAGCCATGCTCCAAAACAAGTCTCCTTGAACAATGCATACCTAGGTGTATTTAGCAACTTGCTTTGGATATCCTTGGCAACTGTTATCCGACCCCTCAGACTCAATTTAGCGTCGTATAGGCCAGCCTAAAAAACCACACAAATCAATTATGGATTACATGCATACATAATTCCAGCAAATCACAACCTTCTATTTAATAAACTTTCAAACAAAACACAGAATCCTCATTTGCGACCATTAGAAGACTGATAAAATCATTAATCATCTACCAAATATCATAAATTACTGTGTAACTGATCAAGTTTATTACTATAAATACAGAAACAAATCGAATTTTTTTACATGAATTTATGCAGCATTTGAAGTTGCGGCACTAGAGGTATGCAAACATAAGAACTAGCAAAAATCAGTACTAAAAAAGACTGAGCCATTAAGGACAAGTCCTTGTCCAGTCCATCCTCAGGTTAAATCCAGTTTAGAATCTGACACAAAATTAGTTTACACTGTAACTGGTTTTAGTTAAAAACCATTTATAAACCAGTTAATAACTGATTAAAGATAGAAACTAGTTGAAACCAATCTGAAATTAATTAGCATCTCAAACTGACTGAAATGAGTCCTATACTTGTTAAAAGTAAGTCCAAATACAACTAAAATCGTTTCCTAAACTGAACTGATATCAGTCACAAGCTGGACTAAAATCAGTCTTATACTGAACTCGAATCAGTAAAGGGTTTTGTTCCATTTTTTCCAGCTCTTTTAAATCTTTTAGCTCATATTCTTTCTCTTTTTATGAGAACAACTACATACCAAGTGCATATGTTATTGTTACTGGAAATGAGCCTTGCCAAACGCTCCAAGTCATGAAAGAACTACCATTAAATACTAGGTACTATATAAGTATAAAGTACACATGGTCTGATATATGATTAAAGGACAAATTAAAAAGTAGGATTCGAGGAAAAAGTAAGACCGGCCAAAGCTTTAACTTGTTATCGGACTGACCCGCGTGAATTATCCTTTCTAATAATCATCCATGCTTTCCTACCACTTTCTAAAATCAAAACAAGCATGTTAACCTCCCATTCATTTTTGTTAAATGGAAAAGGAAAGCAAAAATTTATCAAACACGGTCCCTAAGTTACAAATGTACGCATATTAAAACAAAACAACGGTAAATGAATATGATTGTATAAATTTGTAATCTACACTTGATTAGAGAGAACATTAATGTAGGTATTGAACATTCCGGATCATCTCCACATTCATAACTGTATACCATAACTTCAGAAGACTGGAAATTGGAACCAAAATTGAGAACATATCGAGAAACGCTAGTTGGAAAAAATATACAAAAGAGGCAATGGTTTTATAATAGATCTTTTATTACTTTCTGCCTGAATGTATCATAATGAGATATATGCATAAATTGTTACTTGAGTTATCTAGTACTATGTATATTGTTACATATATTACCAACTTTTTTTGTCAATTCAATGTGCGTGCCACACATCTAGGCTAAGGGACCCATTTGCGCTTAATGCAGCTTGAGCCTTTTAACACATTGATTTCATGAGTACACTCCATCCAACTCAACAATGGCCAAAGGTGCAAGTGTAACTGTAAATGCAAATTGAAGGTTCCGCCACTATATGTGAGCACAAATTCACTTATAATGAACAACAAATACTAATGACAAACAGAAGCATCAAAACGGATGTATTACTAAAAGTCCGATAAGACTAACCTTCTCCTTCACCGATCCACTCCCTGAGGGCAAAACTTCACCTACCTGCAAACTATCCATCAATTCTTCTTGTTTAACAGACAACATTGAGCCCAGATCACTAAGGTTCAAATCATCAATCGAAAACCCAGGCGGGAGAGATGGGCGAGTTAAGCTTCGTTCAGGGGTATTGTTTTCCAATGGCTCTGTAACATTATAGCTTGAGTGAGGCACCAAAGCACGTGAATAGCTTCTTGGGATTGCGGCTATAGCCGTACTATGCATTATAGCTAAACTTGGCACACTCTGAACCGAAGAAGCACGCATATCTTGCGTCCACCGTTTCTCATCAACAACCTTACTGACACACGTTTCACGACAATGACCAAGACACCCACAATTATAACAAAAATCACCCAACCCCTCATACTTCACCGGCGCCCACGTCTCCCTCCCATCCTTACGCGGAACAAAAAACCCCGGCACAAGCGCCTTAGTCACATCCACCTCCACCTTAAACCTCAAAAACTCACGCTCCCCAAAACACCCCACATCGACTAACCTCCCACCCATCTTCCCCGCAAACTTACTCGCACACTCGCTAGTCAACATACCTAAAGGCAAATCATGCACTTGCACCCAAAACTCCCCTTTACGAAACTCCATTTCATCCAAAGTCTTATCCAAGTCCCACGCCATTAACACAACATAACTCCCCATAACGAAATACGGCAAACCGCGCACGACACGCGCGACATCCGCCTTTTCGTAAAAACCAATGTTGTAAAAATTCTCCTTCCATGGTTTGATAGTGAATGAGCTAGTAACTAGGGTTTTGAATGAGTTAGTTAAAGCAGAAATAACGGAATTTTTATCAGCTATGTGAATGTCTGATATGATTTTGGCTATTAGACAGTTTTCGGGAGGTGGGTTAGTCATGATTTGTACAAATTTATATATATAGAATTTTGGAAATTTTATAAAAAAATATATATAGTGTTGAAATTAAAGGGTTGATCGAAAGATGGGTAAAATTTGCGGTGGCCGGAGAAGGGGGGTTTCAGGAGTGGTGCATTGGGAATTTCGGAAGCGAAGGTAGGTGAGTGTATCTTTGATCAAGAAGACTTTTTATGTTTTTATGTTTTTTCTTAAAATCTTTCTTAGTTTAGGGTGAGAACGTATGATTTTGATTACAAAGATGTATGGGATTTGAGATATCAATTCGATAATTATTGTTTGGTATAAAATATTAAGTATTGATATCACAATTAGTATAAATCATTTAAGTGCTCAAATTCATAGATGTTAATGTAAAAATAATATATTACGCGGGTCCTACAAGAATAGTTAACAAAAGGAGCCTCACTCTGATGGTATGAATCTATCATTGTTACTATGATAGTTGGACAATAAATTTCTAACCAAACAATTAAAATGACTATGAAAGCAAGGGCGGAGGGTTAGTATTAGTAGGGGGCTACAGCCCCCAACAAAGTGGCCCAATTTTTTTTTTTATAGTGCAGGTTTTTATAATTATTGGACTTTTTTTTCATTTGCCCTCAATCCACTTTTCATTTATCCCTCAACCAAAATAAGCCCAACATAAAATATCCTGGCTTGTAAAATATATACCAGATATGTACTGTAGAATTGATAATTCGAGTATCTTGGCAGAAATCAACCGTCATTCCAAAAGCAAAGGGTGAAAATCAGATCATGTAAAACAAATAAGCCATCATCATTCATCAATTCATCATTCATTCAATAACAAGTCAACAATAAATCCATTTTTTTCCATCGCATCTTCAAACTTGGTAATTGGTAAGTTAAAAGTGAAAACCTTAATTTCAATTTCAAAGTTGTTTTTTTCCCCGTAAGATAGATACCTAGATCTTGAATTGTAATTGTGAGTTTGAGACCTATACAATTATTTAAAAACAATGACAACACAAGCAGTAATATTTAAAAATAATTATTTTGGCTACTTTTGATTTTGTCATTTGTTTATAGAGATGGCAAGTTTTATGTAGTGTTTATTTAATATTATTTTGGTTATTTTTGTCTAGAAACATGGAAAAATACTATAAAAGAAAAACGCCATCTTCATCAACATCGGATCATGTTATTGAACAACCTACAAAGGAAAAGCATAAACAACCTATTGATGTGATTGACTTGAATGATCTTCCGTGGGATCTTGTTGATAGACCGAGAATTTCACAATATAACGTTAATCAAAGAGATGATATAAGGCGAAAATATTGGAATCGAGGACCTTTTAAACCACGTGGCCATGACTTCAAAAGAACAATTATAGGTAATCAAACGAGGCGTTTTATCCCAAGTTGGTTCGATCTATATGGCAACTGGCTAGAATATAGTGTAAAGGCAGAAAAAGCCTTTTGCTGTTGTTGTTACTTATTTAGAGATGATTTTGGTCATCAAGGCGGGAACGAAGCATTTGTAACAGAATGGTTCAATGGTTGGAATAAAACTGAAAGACTTTATAGTCATGTGGGTGATTTTAAAAGCTTTCACAATCGAGCTCTAAAAAATGTGAAGATCTAATGAGACAAAAGCAATCAATCTCATTTGCATTTAATAAGCAAACGGAACATGAAAATAAGGATTATCGTACTCGGTTACATGTTTCGGTTATTGCTACTAGATATTGCTTAAATGGTGAATTGCCATTTCAAGGCCACAACGAGAGGGAGAGTTCTCTTTATATGGGAAATTTTAAGGAATTGCGAAAGTTAATTGGAAGTTTAGATAAGAATATTGGTGCGGTTTTGAGAAGTGCTCCAAAGAAATTGTCAACTCGACTCTCCACAAATTCAAAAAGAGATTGCTAGTTGCTTTAGAGACGAGGTACTTCAAATTATTTTAAAAGAAATTGGTGATGATGTGTTTTCATTGTTAGTTGACGAGTCTAGTGATGTAACTAAACAAGAACAAATGGCTATTATTTTGCGTTATGTTAATAAATCTGGACTAGTCAAAGAAAGTTTAGTTGGTGTTGTTCATGTAAAAGAGACTTCTTCTTCATTTCTTAAAGCTTCCATTGATTCCTTTTTTGCTAATCATAATTTGAGTCTAAAACAACTAAGAGGACAAGGTTATGACGGAGCTAGAAACATGCGTGGTGAATTTAACGGTTTGAAAGCTAAGATATTGGAAGAAAATAGATCGGCATATTATGTACATTGTTTTGCTCACCAACTTCAGTTAGTAGTTGTGGCGGTTGCAAGAAAACACTTGGGTGTTGTTGACTTTTTTGACAAATTAACGCCTGTGACGAATGTTGTTTGTGCTTCTTGCAAACGAAAAGACATACTTATAGATTGTGAGAAAGAGAGAGTGGAAAAAGCAATTGGTAACAATGAATTTGAAACTAGAAGGGGTAAGAATCAAGAGCTCTCTCTTATACGAGCTGGGGATACAAGATGGAATTCGCACTACAAAACAATTTTACGTTTGATAGATTTGCTTCCATATGTTATTAAGGTGCTTGAATTCGTGGAAAGCGAAGGAAATGATGGTTCTAAGCAAAATCAAGCAAGTGGTATTCTTGTATACTTCGAATCATTTGATTTTGTATTTTATTTGCATATCATGAAATACATTTTAGGTCTAACGAATATATTATCACAAGCTCTCCAAAAGAAAGACCAAGATATTGTAGAAGCGGTTTCGATTGTCAATTCAACCAAGGAACAATTAAAAGAATTCAGATTGAACGGGTTTGTTCCACTTATAGGTAGAATCTCTTCTTTTTGTCAAAAGCATAATATTCGTGTGGTGAGCATGGATGAAGTATATGTTAGTCCAAATGGTCGGAGACGAAGGGTCAATATTACTAATCGACATTTCTTTGAGGTTGAATGTTTTAACACAGTTGTGGATATGCAAATTCAAGAGTTTAATGATCGTTTTAGTGAGGCTAGCACCGAATTACTTGCAAATATGGCTTGTTTGAATCCGTTTGATTCTTTTTTTCAGTTTGACCCCTCAAAGTTAGTAAGGTTGAGTGAGTTGTACCCAAACGATTTTGATAGAATTGAAAGGATGGAACTTGAGAGTCAACTAAGCTTGTACTATGCCAATGTCACAAAAGATAGTAGTTTTGTCGACTTGAATGGTATCACCGAGCTTGCTACAATGATGGTGAAGAAAAGGAAACACCTTTCTTATCCTTTGGTGTATCGGTTAATAAAATTGGCTTTGATTTTGCCTGTTGCAACCGCAAGTGTTGAACGATGTTTTTCTGCCATGAAGATTGTTAAATCAGATTTGCGGAATCGAATTAGTCAAGAATTTTTAAACTCTTGTGTTATATGTGGCGTAGAAAGAGAAGCACTTGCAAATATTACCGATGAAGATGTGATGATCCGGTTTCAGTGTATGAAAGATCGTAAAGGACATCTATAACATGTTTCTTTGCTCAAAGTAAGCAATTTTTGTTGTTATTTTTGATGTAGTGATTTTGTATATACTTTATTTTAGGAAAAACAAAGCAACACAAATAGGGGTAAGCGTGCACGACGATTTAGGAAAACCGTGTGTGAATGACCCTAAAAGTGAGTTCGTTCTCTCGAGGAGGCACGTGTGTTGTGTGATGAATGATTGATTATGTTTTTGATTATTAACAAGAAGAAAAGAAGAGAAAATGACGAAGACAAAAAAAATAGAAAAATAAGACAAAAACACTACTAGAAAGTTACGACGAAGAAACGTAAAAAGTGCAAAATTTAAAATTTAAATCTAAAAATTCCTAAAAATTAATAAAAATCCACAATAAAATTCTAAGAGTTTACAAAAAATCCAAACTTGCCAAAACCTTTTAATTAATTTAATAATGACTTTTTAATGCTAATTAAAGCCCTAAAAATCACTTTTAAATATTAAAAAGCCCTAAACAAGATTTAATAGTTTGTAAACCTTAAAAATGACCTAATTAAGCTAAAAACTATTTTTAAAAATTTTAAAACCAAATTAAACTATTTTTAAACTCCTAAAAACTATTAAAATCTATTAAATCTTAAATTAATTCTAAAAATTAATTGAAAAGCCTAAAAATTAATTGAAAAGTGAAAAAGGTCCTATTTTAATATCTAGAATCTAGGAAAAATGAAAAAGAAATAAAAATTAAACTTTGAATTTTAATGAATAAAATAATATTAAAATATTCCTAAAAATAAAAAGTTCTCAAATAAATTCTAAAAAATTCTCAAAAATCCTAAATATTCTAACTAAGAAGAAAATGAAAATTAAAGTTCCTAAAACCTTTTAGTTAATTTTATATTAATTTTTAAAGTTTAATAAAAAATCTAAAATAAAATAAAATTAAAAATTAAAGTTTTTGAAAACTTTTTTATTTGTAAACCTCAAAAATAAGAATTAAAACCTAAAAACTATTTTTTTGTATTTTTTTATTACTGTTCACTATTTTTTTATTGACTTTCTAAATTTAAAACTAAAAATAATCCTAGAAATTAATTAAATAATAGGAAAAATAATTTCTATAAACAGAAAAATCCTAAAACCTATAAATGTCCTAGGAAAAATGGAATAAACCAAAAATGCTTAATAAATAAGCCAGGAATAAGCAATAAGCCCACGGCTTATTTAAATGAAAACAAAATAGAAAGGGGTTAAATAACTAATGAAATGAAACTAAAACGTAAAAAGGCATCTAGATCAATGGTAAGCACGCTTAGTCCCCCAGCGAGGGGTCGCGTGTTCGAGTCCGTTGCGGGTGACCTTTTTATAAAAATTTTCTTTTTTTATTTTTTTACTTTTCCAATCCAAACTGACACCTTTGTTACTTGAAAACACAATCCAACTTAACCTTTTAACACTGATTAATCAAGATTAAAGTAAAAAACGTGTCCAGTTCTTGTTGTTCTTCTGATGAACAAGTGTGTTCATCACATGAAAAATTTGGAGCCAAGAGGGCTTGGCTGTGATGATTGTTTTGGATCAAAGGGCACCCCTACACTCTTTCTGAGTGTAGGGAGTCACAATAAACAGAAAACCAACAATTAGCAAGCAAATCAAAACACAAGAACACAAAACAGGTTGCTGAGGTCTTAAAGCAGGTCTGGTGGGTGTTTTGGCTCACAGATTGCACTCTAATGACTTTTAAGTCCACAAGACTTGCATACAAAAGCTCCAATAATCCTACAAACAAACTGAAATCCTAAAACAACCTAAATCCTAACAGTTCTCAAAATTCAAACACCAAATTCACATGAAAATAAGTAGAAAAAGGAAAAAGCAGATTTTATGCCATGCTATTTAACTTTTAAGCTCACAACTTGCTTAAAACTTGATCCAATCTAGACTGAAACTAGCAAACAACCTATCTCAATCCTATTTATCCTTTCTAACACGTTTTCACTTCTCAAATCTTACAAGTTTTCTCCCTAAGACTTAAATCCAAACACCCTTTTAAATCTGTGAAAAACGTTTTTTCAAACCAAATCACTTAAAATCTTACTCCAACTGATTCAAGAATATCTAACATGCATACAAATAACACTTGAACTCAAATCAAAGCAAATGTACACACTTAGCATGCAATTCAATGAATCACTTAAATCACTTTTTCTTGAAAATTTCAGAAAGGGAAAAAGAAACTTACGAATGAACCTTACATCCAAGGTTCATTGTGGTTGCATAACCACCTCCCATACACCCGGGTGTATGCAGATCAATAATCAACAATCCTTCAACCTGAAAAATCAAAAACAAAACAAGAACAAGGTATATATTCTGTTTTACTTTTCTTTTCTTAAAATCCTTCTTAAAAATCTTCCAAAACTTAAAACAAACGTTTAGAAAAAAACTTCTAATCTCCAAAATTCCAAAACCTCAGTCCACTTTCACTTCTTGAAAGTTTGGAATCATGAAAATTAAAAACACCTTTTTTGAAAACTTGAAAACTCAAAATCTTTCACAAATTATAAATGGAACTCAGTTAATCTTCATTAATTTATACCGACTTTAAATAAACATTAAAAGGAATTAAATTGCTCAAACACAAACACCAAACTTTAATTTTATATAAAAGGATTTACAAAATATTTTGAAGAAAAACTGGAACAAACTTAAAATATGAAACCCTATGCTCTTATATAGGAGCTTACAGAAAATTCTAGAATGCAAAACCCTAAATACTGAATTTCCTACTCTGCCCTTGAATTCAAATCTTCAAAAAGTGGTCAATACCCATGTGATTGACAGTTGGTGATGTACAACTGTTGAAGATTGATCCTACACGTTCAAAACTCCTTAGGGACCAAGAAATTGCTTTGAGCCGCTGATTGGTATGCAAGATTCTCTTGTTGCCATTTTAGGGGAGACAGGGGAGGACGGGGGACCCATTTGGTGGTCACGGGGCACTGTTTTTATGGGTGGGTTTGGATTAGTTGAGGCTTAATTACTAATCTGCAAAATATGGGGCAAAACCCCTTTTGTTTAGATGGGTAATTAAGTTAGGGTTCGTAGAGATTAGGGGTGGGTGAACAGTGAGTTTAATCTGGATAAAGGGGGATTAGTTTTAAATTGGGTGTTTACCTCCCAAAATAAACTGATTAATTTAAATCAGTTTAAAAAAAAGAAGTGGGAAGTGACGTGGGTAGTAGGAGGGATTTGATTGGCTGAGGGTTTAAGGAAGGTGACGTGGCGAAAGGTGAGTGGTGAGTGAGGTTAAGGTTGTCGGCCAGTAAGGAGTTAATTGAAGGTAGGGTTAAATGAGTTTGGGAAGTTGGCAGCTTTGGTCCCCATGGTTAAGTCCTTCCTTTAACAGCTTTTCAAAGTTAATCCTTCATCTTTTACACCATTAGTCCTCTAGGATTTGCAAACTTAGTCCTTGTGTTAACAATTGGCATTAAACTTGTAACTTAATCCATTCCAAGGGCTTTTCTTGCATATTTATGAAACTTTAGGGACCCCACACTCATATTAATGGATAATTGAGGGGTATAAAGTGTCATTCTTCAAAAGTAGAGGGACCAATCTTGCCAAATCTTCAGACTTCAAGGACTTGATAGGAAAATCATGATTCGGGTCCGGTTCATTGTGCGGCTTCGTTTCCCGTGTTCGTTTTTGAATGATTCTTGTGATCTTTTGCCAATTCCTCAATATCCGTACCTAAAAATACACAAGTAACAAACACGAGCATATATTTGGCATATTTTATGATATTTAATGCATTTTAAGGCCGTTTTGGACGATGAGACCATGTATAAATGTAGTCTCATCACTCCTCCATACTAAACCATTGCCGTGCCCTCACGCAATGCTAGAATAAAGTATCAAAGCATCTCCAAAATTTAAATTTAATTACTTTTATTGAAATGATAACTAGCTACATTACTACTATTTCTACTACTTGCGTTTTGGACATAATGTATGATTTTCATCGCAAAATGGGACGTTTAGGTTCATAGAATAAGAACACGTGAATGCTTCGTTAGAAATAATTTCATCGTCCTCGATTTTCACCTTAATTCCATGCCAAGCGTGCAACGAGATCATTGTCATTATAAGTTAGTAATGCTAACACTACTCATATGCCCTAATCACGTACTTATTCTCCCATTATTCCTAAGTTGTATCTCTTATATTTTATTTTGTCTTAATGATCACGAGGGTACATTGTTGACTTATGCGATAATAGAGATTTAGGTCTAAAAATAGAGTCCTAACGGTGTAACTAAGACCATCAAATCAATAACCCCTCCTAATAGACGACGATGTCAAAAAATTAAGTTGACAAGAAGAATCGATAAACACGGTTTTATAACGGTTTTGAACATGAGACTTATTACCAAGACTTTTATACGCCCCCTAACGGAAGGGCCTTATTATCTTTGGTTTACCTCCATCTTTTATTCAACTTCGCCATGAAGCTTTTATTATGACTTCGGTCTTGCCTTGCCTTTTATTATCCGCCTCATCGGTGGTTTTATTAGCCAAAGACGTATATCCTCACGCTAAAGCGAATTTTGGATCTTTAAAGCTTCGAAGATTAAGGCTTGATTCACTTTCAATTTTGCATAGATTTTAGGCCTTGTGGGGCTTCAAATTGTTTGCTAGATTTAGGTGAGCACTTGAAATCTTATTATTGGGTGAAGCTTTCGATTATTAGGGTGCCAATACTTCAAAACCGTGACGCTGGCGATACCTTAATGTCTTCCCAATTTAATTACACGGAAGCTACTAGAAAAGACTAGAAACCCAACAATCAAAACTAAACCGCTAAGTCAATATTTATTAAGCAAAAAATATTTACATGCGAAGGGAGAATAAGCAAACAACGAGAACACATGAGTTTTTGAAAGAATACGAGTACTCTACGTTTAGCATAGTAACTTATAATTAACTCTATCATTTCTCGTCCTCATTTAAGAGACTTAGCCTAATGTGTAGTTAAGGAATCAAAGCTAAGTGCTCAACACGCACGGTCGAGTCAAAAATTACTCTTATTCTCGCCATCGGAAAATCTACATTCGTGTCTTCAAACACTTATGAAACATGAGAAAAATTTTAAAATTTGGCCATTTTTAGCCTTATTTTGCATGAAACGATAAACAAAACGATAAACTTTGGAAAGCGTGAAGGTTTGGCAAGGCAAGTATCTATTCACCCCCCCATACTAAAGTTAAACATTGTCCTCAATGTTTCGAGTCTAGGGGTGCAAACACCCCCATACTAGAGACGAAGTCGAATGCCTAATCTAGCATGGAAAGGGTGTAACCAATAAGTAATAGCCGTTTATGAAGTGTGCTAAAAACCTAAGGTTAGAACATAAAAGGATATATCATATGGATATTGGGAATGGCCTCCAAAGCAAACGATCGAGTGCTCCCATGAACGAACACGAGAGGCTCCAATCGTGAAGATGATGATCTAAAAGACACAATTCACAAACAACCACGGAACAAAGGTTGGAAGGGCACAAATCCCCTCACATTACACTAATTAGAAAGCAATAATATGTACATGGATAAGCATGGGACTCCCCCACGAGGCACCTTGTTTTTGATAACCGAGTCAAAAGCTCGACTCGAATCCCCATAAATGTGATCATTTAGGGATAATCATGGTTTGGTCAATTTTTGGTGGGGCTTACATGATAAACAAGGCCCAAAAGTACGTGGAGTACTTTAAAAATCCGATAAACGTATACCGGGGTCAAAGATAGCGTCCTCGTTTTCAGATGAAAGACGAGACAAAACAACTCCAACACAAATCCCAATGGGATAGAAGAAAATAGGAGAGAAGAAATAGAAGGGTGGGACAATGGGTAAGTCAAAACATTGAGCTACTCGAGGTAGACTCGCACCAATCAAATGAAAAGATTTTCCATTTATTGCATCGGTGGAAGACCGAGATTTCCCTATATAAGCAATTCCAGGATCAAATATCTCGTCCTCGGTGGAGAAAGGGAAGGAAACATAAGGGGCTTCCCCCACACTAAATCCACACAAAGCATCGTCAAAAGGAGAAGACGAGCTTGTAGTACTCAAGACACGCGGTGATGACGGAGTTAGAATTGTAGAAAAATCTTTTAAATTAAATTCAAAATCTTTTCCTTTTTCATCTTTTAAACTCTCCTTGTGAAAACCCGATTTAATCATGTCAAAAATATTTGGTGTATCTAAAACAATGTTAGTCACACTAAAAATTCTCACATTTTGAAAGCGTTTTGGTTTAGGCGGTGGCAAGTTTTCAAATCTTTTGTCAACAAAGAAAACCTCCCCATCGGGATCAACGTATTCATCATCCGAAGAATCACTCGAGATTGGAATTATAGGCTTAACACTCTTAACCTCCTTCGGCGGAGGGGACGGAACTTCATTTTTCTCAACAACTCCTAAAACTCTATTTGAAATCTTTTTGCAAATGTTTTTGATGGGATTGACATTGTACAAAGATGTGATCGAATAAACATGAGAAAGAGTGGAGTTTTGGGTTGCATTAATGACGAGTTCTTCCTCATTGAAACGAAGAGTGATTTTTCTTGCATGCACATCGATAAGTGCTCTCGAGGTATCCAAAAAAGATCGACCTAAAATTAACGGAACTTTAGGATCGATGGGAATATCAACAACAATGAAGTCCACGGGATAATAGAATTTCCCAACTTTCACGAAGACGTCCTCGGCAACTCCACAAGCTAGAATCGTAGAATGATCGGCCATTTCGATTGACATTCTTGAAGGAGTGAGATTTGGAAGATTGAGCGATTTAAAAATCTCGAGAGGCATCAAATTAATACTAGCACCAAGATCGGCCAAGGCGTAGCATTCTTCCATGTCTTGGATAGCACATGGGATTAAAAACTTTCCAGGATCACCGACCTTTTGAGGTATGCGGCTTAGAAAAACCGATGAACAACTAGACGATTTTTGCAATTTCTCTTTGTTATTCAACATACTTTTGAAGTTCGCGGCAAATCGAGGCATCATGACTAAGGCGTCGGCAAAACTTATATTAAAATGCAAGTCACGAAACATTTTCATAAAGAGTTTAAATTGATAATTATTTCGTTCTTGTGCCTTTTCCTTGTCTCGTCTTGATGGGTAGGGTAAAGGTGGTGTGGGTTGGGGCAAATTAGGCATAGGCATCGGCCTTGGAATCTCGGGTTCCATTATGGGTGTAGGTTCAACTGTAGGTGTGGTTTGAGCGGTACTTCGTGGGATTGTAATATGCTCCTTTTCAACCACAACCTCGGGTTCTTTCTCTTTTTCCTTCTCCATAGAAGTACTTGGACGAGAAGTGGGTTCTTTGAAAGTTTTACCACTACGAGTAGTAATAACCTTCAATTCTTCTTTCGGGTTCACGATGGTATCACTAGGAAGACCACCAGAAGAAGAGGGCTTACACATGATAGCTTCAAACATTTTGGCCATTCGGTCTTCAAACTTAGATTGCCTAGCATCCGCTTTTAACAACTCTTGCTTAATCTCATGTTGTCCTTGCTCCATTTTTTGTTGATTTTGTTGGAGTCGTGTGACATTTCCTTCCATTTTATTAGCATGAGTTTTAAGTTCATTAGCAAGTTCGTTTTTAAGCTCGTTTTTCAACTCGGATCTTAAGCTTCATCTCACGTTGCATGTTGTCAAACTTAGCATCATTAGCCTTAGCATAATCTAAAAATTCTCCTTGCAAATTTTTAGTGTGAGTATTTTGAAAACCTTGAGTAGGAGTTTGAAAATCACGGTTTTGGTTTTGATTAGAAATTTGCCCATTTCCACTTTGGTAATTACCTTTGTTATAATTCCTTTGATTTCCTTGGTAATTTCCACCTTGATTGTTGTTTCGATAGTTATTAGCATTTTGATTTTGTGGAGCTTGATTTTGGCGGGAACCTTGACCGATTTGGTTATAAGTTCCCGTGGCTACATAAGCATTCGAAGTGTTACCATCCGCGGTAATGCACTCGGAAAAATCATGAGCTCCACCACATGAAATACAACTCTTAGCAACCGCTTTAACCGAAGCGGTGTTTGAAGCTTCTTGAGCTTTCCAATGAGACATAAGAGTCGAAAACCTATCGAAAAACCGATTCTCCTCATTTGCTTCATCTTGCAAGGCATTAATGGAACGAGATGATGACGAGCCCAAATTGGCAACACTCGGTGTGTTACGAGGGCTATAGACCTTAGACCTATTTTCTATGATTTTCAAAGCCTCATTGGTCGTTTTGCACAAAAAATTACCACCCGCGGCGGCATTTAAATAATCTCGTTCATGTTCATTAAGCCCATTATAAAAAGTGTCAATTTGATGCAATTCGGAAAAATCATGGTGTGGACATTCATGTAACATTTCTTTAAACCTTTCCCAAGCCATTGAAAAACTTTCATTTGGTCTTTGTGTAAAACGTGAAATCTCGTTTTTCAAATGTGTTGTCTTAGATGGTGGAAAAAATTGATTCACAAATTTAGACACGAGATCGGCCCATGTCAAAATTGAATTCGGCGGTTCTTTCTAAAGCCAAATCTTGGCGGGTCCATCTAACGAGTAAGGAAACAACATCATCTTAATGGCATCGTGTGGTACATCCTTAAACTTGCTTGTCGCGGTAAGACGATTAAATTGCCTAATGTGATAATGTGGGTTGTCTTTTTCGTGACCGCGAAACTTGTTTGCTTGAAGCATAGACATTAAACCCGTTTTGATCTCAAAGTTCTCCGCAAGGATGGTGGGAATCACAATGGCCTCTCCAAAACCCTCGGTGGGTGCTTGAAGCAACTCCATCATAGTACGATTAGCCATGATAGCTTCTTGTTCTACAATAGGTTCCTCACTTGGAGACTCCTCACTAGAATGAGTTTTAGTAGGAGTTTTGTTCTTGCGTCTACGTGCACGTTTTGCTTGATTACGAGTGAGCATAAACGTCACGTACAACGTGGAGACGAGCAAAGAAGATTCTTTTTGGTATTTTGTGTTTTTCAATTTTTTTTTGTGGTTTTTGATTGTATTAACTTTTTTGGAAATTGGTGAATGTATTAAGTAGACAATGAGTCCACAAATCTCCTCACTAATCAAATCTCTTGATTAAAAAGGCCTCAAGGAATGAAAACGATCACGTGGAGTGAACGCCTTCGATGACTTTAGAACGATGGTGGAACACCAAATCGTTCAAGAGGGTTTAATCAAATGGAAACCAAGAAAATATATATGATATGTAATAATACTTTGGGCGGCAAAACCCTCGATTCACTTTCAAAATCAAATACGCACAAGCAAGCGGAGGAAACGAGGCGGCGCGAAGCACTTAAGAGCCTTTTTCCTTTAGGTCGTGAAATACAACCGCCTTATACCCACCTTATAGTTTGTATTATCAAGATTAAGCTTCACGAAAGTATTTATCTATTTTTGCCTTTTTTCTTTGGTTTGAGATTCGAATACAATGATCGAGTGATGAAATCCCGAATCAAGGTTGTGATTGCTCACGTATTTGGAGTACTTGTGTATTTATTGTTCTACGTATACAATATAGTAATAATATTCACACAAAAACCGAAAAACGATAATACGTATTAATAGAGTGCTATTAATACAATTACTATATGGATAATATAGAAAAACAACAATGGTTCAATCAAAACACAACACGCCTCCCCGGCAGCGGCGCCAAAAAGTGATGTAGTGATTTTGTATATACTTTATTTTAGGAAAAACAAAGCAACACAAATAGGGGTAAGCGTGCACGACGATTTAGGAAAACCGTGTGTGAATGACCCTAAAAGTGAGTTCGTTCTCTCGAGGAGGCACGTGTGTTGTGTGATGAATGATTGATTATGTTTTTGATTATTAACAAGAAGAAAAGAAGAGAAAATGACGAAGACGAAAAAAATAGAAAAATAAGACAAAAACACTACTAGAAAGTTACGACGAAGAAACGTAAAAAGTGCAAAATTTAAAATTTAAATCTAAAAATTCCTAAAAATTACTAAAAATCCACAATAAAATTCTAAGAGTTTACAAAAAATCCAAACTTGCCAAAACCTTTTAATTAATTTAATAATGACTTTTTAATGCTAATTAAAGCCCTAAAAATCACTTTTAAATATTAAAAAGCCCTAAACAAGATTTAATAGTTTGTAAACCTTAAAAATGACCTAATTAAGCTAAAAATTATTTTTAAAAATTTTAAAACCAAATTAAACTATTTTTAAACTCCTAAAAACTATTAAAATCTATTAAATCTTAAATTAATTCTAAAAATTAATTGAAAAGCCTAAAAATTAATTGAAAAGTGAAAAAGGTCCTATTTTAATGTCTAGAATCTAGGAAAAATGAAAAAGAAATAAAAATTAAACTTTGAATTTTAATGAATAAAATAATATTAAAATATTCCTAAAAATAAAAAGTTCTCAAATAAATTCTAAAAAATTCTCAAAAATCCTAAATATTCTAACTAAGAAGAAAATGAAAATTAAAGTTCCTAAAACCTTTTAGTTAATTTTATATTAATTTTTAAATTTTAATAAAAAATCTAAAATCAAATAAAATTAAAAATTAAAGTTTTTGAAAACTTTTTTATATGTAAACCTCAAAAATAAGAATTAAAACCTAAAAACTATTTTTTTGTATTTTTTTATTACTGTTCACTATTTTTTTATTGACTTTCTAAATTTAAAACTAAAAATAATCCTAGAAATTAATTAAATAATAGGAAAAATAATTTCTATAAACAGAAAAATCCTAAAACCTATAAATGTCCTAGGAAAAATGGAATAAACCAAAAATGCTTAATAAATAAGCCAGGAATAAGCAATAAGCCCACGGCTTATTTAAATGAAAACAAAATAGAAAGGGGTTAGATAACTAATGAAATGAAACTAAAACGTAAAAAGGCATCTAGATCAATGGTAAGCAAGCTTAGTCCCCCAGCGAGGGGTCGCGTGTTCGAGTCCGTTGCGGGTGACCTTTTTATAAAAATTTTCTTTTTTTATTTTTTTACTTTTCCAATCCAAACTGACACCTTTGTTACTTGAAAACACAATCCAACTTAACTTTTTAACACTGATTAATCAAGATTAAAGTAAAAAACGTGTCCAGTTCTTGTTGTTCTTCTGATGAACAAGTGTGTTCATCACATGAAAAATTTGGAGCCAGAGGGCTTGGCTGTGATGATTGTTTTGGATCAAAGGGCACCCCTACACTCTTTCTGAGTGTAGGGAGTCACAATAAACAGAAAACCAACAATTAGCAAGCAAATCAAAACACAAGAACACAAAACAGGTTGCTGAGGTCTTAAAGCAGGTCTGGTGGGTGTTTTGGCTCACAGATTGCACTCTAATGACTTTTAAGTCCACAAGACTTGCATACAAAAGCTCCAATAATCCTACAAACAAAATGAAATCCTAAAACAACCTAAATCCTAACAGTTCTCAAAATTCAAACACCAAATTCACATGAAAATAAGTAGAAAAAGGAAAAAGCAGATTTTATGCCATGCTATTTAACTTTTAAGCTCACAACTTGCTTAAAACTTGATCCAATCTAGACTGAAACTAGCAAACAACCTATCTCAATCCTATTTATCCTTTCTAACACGTTTTCACTTCTCAAATCTTACAAGTTTTCTCCCTAAGACTTAAATCCAAACACCCTTTTAAATCTGTGAAAAACGTTTTTTCAAACCAAATCACTTAAAATCTTACTCCAACTGATTCAAGAATATCTAACATGCATACAAATAACACTTGAACTCAAATCAAAGCAAATGTACACACTTAGCATGCAATTCAATGAATCACTTAAATCACTTTTTCTTGAAAATTTCAGAAAGGGAAAAAGAAACTTACGAATGAACCTTACATCCAAGGTTCATTGTGGTTGCATAACCACCTCCCATACACCCGGGTGTATGCAGATCAATAATCAACAATCCTTCAACCTGAAAAATCAAAAACAAAACAAGAACAAGGTATATATTCTGTTTTACTTTTCTTTTCTTAAAATCCTTCTTAAAAATCTTCCAAAACTTAAAACAAACGTTTAGAAAAAAACTTCTAATCTCCAAAATTCCAAAACCTCAGTCCACTTTCACTTCTTGAAAGTTTGGAATCATGAAAATTAAAAACACCTTTTTTGAAAACTTGAAAACTCAAAATCTTTCACAAATTATAAATGGAACTCAGTTAATCTTCATTAATTTATACCGACTTTAAATAAACATTAAAAGGAATTAAATTGCTCAAACACAAACACCAAACTTTAATTTTATATAAAAGGATTTACAAAATATTTTGAAGAAAAACTGGAACAAACTTAAAATATGAAACCCTATGCTCTTATATAGGAGCTTACAGAAAATTCTAGAATGCAAAACCCTAAATACTGAATTTCCTACTCTGCCCTTGAATTCAAATCTTCAAAAAGTGGTCAATACCCATGTGATTGACAGTTGGTGATGTACAGCTGTTGAAGATTGATCCTACACGTTCAAAACTCCTTAGGGACCAAGAAATTGCTTTGAGCCGCTGATTGGTATGCAAGATTCTCTTGTTGCCATTTTAGGGGAGACAGGGGAGGACGGGGGACCCATTTGGTGGTCACGGGGCACTGTCTTTATGGGTGGGTTTGGATTAGTTGAGGCTTAATTACTAATCTGCAAAATATGGGGCAAAACCCCTTTTGTTTAGATGGGTAATTAAGTTAGGGTTCGTAGAGATTAGGGGTGGGTGAACAGTGAGTTTAATCTGGATAAAGGGGGATTAGTTTTAAATTGGGTGTTTACCTCCCAAAATAAACTGATTAATTTAAATCAGTTTAAAAAAAAGAAGTGGGAAGTGACGTGGGTAGTGGGAGGGATTTGATTGGCTGAGGGTTTAAGGAAGGTGACGTGGCGAAAGGTGAGTGGTGAGTGAGGTTAAGGTTGTCGGCCAGTAAGGAGTTAATTGAAGGTAGGGTTAAATGAGTTTGGGAAGTTGGCAGCTTTGGTCCCCATGGTTAAGTCCTTCCTTTAACAGCTTTTCAAAGTTAATCCTTCATCTTTTACACCATTAGTCCTCTAGGATTTGCAAACTTAGTCCTTGTGTTAACAATTGGCATTAAACTTGTAACTTAATCCATTCCAAGGGCTTTTCTTGCATATTTATGAAACTTTAGGGACCTCACACTCATATTAATGGATAATTGAGGGGTATAAAGTGTCATTCTTCAAAAGTAGAGGGACCAATCTTGCCAAATCTTCAGACTTCAAGGACTTGATAGGAAAATCATGATTCGGGTCCGGTTCATTGTGCGGCTTCGTTTCCCGTGTTCGTTTTTGAATGATTCTTGTGATCTTTTGCCAATTCCTCAATATCCGTACCTAAAAATACACAAGTAACAAACACGAGCATATATTTGGCATATTTTATGATATTTAATGCATTTTAAGGCCGTTTTGGACGATGAGACCATGTATAAATGCAGTCTCATCAATTTTTATGCTCAAACAAGATGTACATATTTTCTTATTAATACCAGCTATTTTGGCACTTTATCAACAAGTTTTCAGTAGGTTTATGCACGCTTAAAGCTGCTCTTTTGGTGCTGATTTGGCCGATGTATATGTTGTTTGTTTTGGGGCTGTTCTTGCTATTTGTTTTGGGGCTGTTTGGATGCTAAAACAAAGCTGTTTGGATTTCGCTGTAATGCTGTTAGGATGTCGTTGTAATGCTGTTTTGATGTCGCTGCAATGCTGTTCGGATGTCGTTGTAATGCTGTTAAGATGTCGTTGTTACGCACCTTTTTCTGTTATTGTACAACTGTTGCTTGGCAGCCATTTTCACGCAACATAAGGTGTGTTTAGCTGTTATTCTAGCACTACGTTCTTTTATGCAATATTATGTCGCTTTAGTTCACTATTATTTCTTAGTTTAAAAAAAATTTCTAGGCAATTTTTTTTCGCCCCCTATATGTCAATATCCTGGCTCTGCCACTGTATGAAAGTGATTGTTTGATTCCAATATTCACTAAACAAACAGCCCCAATGTATGATTTTTTTAAGTGTCACAATTCCTTTCACCAACCCACCTTCAATCCACCTACGCGCGACTTGTTGGTTGTGATACAAAATATATGGTAAACTCACCTGCCATTTCTAAAGGAAAAGACCCACTAATTTTTTAACCGCTTAATAATGTTTTAAAAAAAATAAAAAAGTTAATACACTTTTTTCTTATAAGTACTAACTAAATCATCTTTATTTTTTACACACAATATCCCGTTTTACTTCCCATTTCTTCACATCTTATTTCTCAAACACCAAAATATCATCTTCTTTTTAACATCTCTAAATGACGCCGCTACTATGGACACACGAGGAAGAAATAGCGTTGTGTCGCGTTTGGGGCTTTGTTACTGAACATGTCGTGCCAAGTAACACAAGAGATTCTCGTAGTTTTTGGGCCGAGGTTTTGCAAATGATGGAGGGCCGTTTAGATGATCCAAGAAACAAACGTGTGATAGCATAAACGGGAAATGGAAGTCCCTAATGTTGGCCATGAGTAGGTTTGTTGGATGTTGCCAAAACGTAAAACGTAGACAGGTGATAGTTGAGTTTTACAACCATGTTTAGGAAAACAAAGTGTAATTAGGGTAAGTACGGCGGTTTAGGAAAACCGTGCACAAATGACCCAATGGGAGAGAGTTCGTTCTCAAGGAGGCTAGTGTGTTGTGTAAAGAAATTATTAATGTTTGTGATTATGACTATGAGAAAAGAAAAGAGAAAAGGATGACGGTTACGATTATGAATTAAACTAAGACGAAAAGTCGTGCACGTAAAACCGTAAAATATGACGAAATTTAAAAATTAACCTAAAAATTCCTAGAAAATTGCAATAAATCCTAAAAAATGTAAATAGAGTTTACAAAAAAATAAAAATCACTCAAACCTTTTATTTAATTAAGTACTAGTTTTTTAATGTTAATTAAAGCCCAAAAAATCAATATAATTAACAAAAAGCCCAAAATGAGATTTTTCAACATGTGAACCTCTAAAATGACTTAAATAAATTAAAAACTATTTCTAGAAAATTTAAAATTAATTAAAACTATTTAAAAATGATTAAAAACTATAAAATCTTAAATTAATTCTAAAAATTAATCAAATGACACTAAAATTAATCTAAAAATTTTAAAAATCCTAACTTAATGTATTTAAGCTATGAAAAATAAAAAACTTGCAAAAATTTTAACTTTAATTTTTAATAATAAAATAATATTAAAAATCCAAAATTTATAAAAAAAATTCTAAAAAGTTGCAAACTAGTTTATTTTAACCTAAATAAAATAGAAATGAACTTGAAATTACCAAAATACCCCTATTGGGCCCCCAAATGGGCTGAAATGAAAAACAATCCACTACATTGGGCTTTTTGGCCCAATAAGCAAAAAGTTGTCCAAATAAGCCCAAGATCACCTATCTGACTCAAAATTTGATTTTAAGAACAAAAGTCTAAATGCCCAAAAGCTGAAAGTGAGCTTATCACAACTTAATAGTCAACAACTTATTCTTAATGGGCTTTTTGGCCCATTAAGCCATAAGCTAATGCCATAAGCTCTAATTTGACACACAAGCTTCTTTTGGGATACTTAAGAGATCTGTGAAAAGAAATTTTAAAAAAGCCCAAGAAATAAGCCTAAAATAAGAAAAACTCTCTACAAAAAACGACAAAATAGTTATTTTTGAGTTCTAGGCCACCTCAAGTGCTGATTCAACTTGCAAAAGGTTTTAAATGACTTAATTAAGCAAAATCAACAAAAAGTTTTCAAATAAGCACAAAGAATAAGCTGGAATAAGCAAATAAGCACTTATGAAAAAGTCAAGTCAATTGGTTTTCTAGTCAAACCCTAATATGCTCCAAATTAGTCCAATGGGTCAAATGAGGAAGATTGATTACAAAATCAAAGTTGTTGCAAGTCTGAATAAGCTAAAATGGCTTATGAATAAGCTGATGAAGAATTAACACTAGCATGGGCTAGTTTTGGGTGTCCAGCAGTGGGAAAAGTTTCCACTACTTGACTTCTTTGACTTTTTGTCTTTTATGGATTTTTGTTGGATTCAAGGCACAAAAAGGCACCCTTATAACTAGTGGTTATAAGGAGTCAATCACAACCAAACAGACACAAATCCTAACAGCCAATTAGTACAGTTAATTCAAAAGATCACCAGACATTGCACATACATGTTCATAAGCAGTTTTCAACAAAATAAGCAGATTTAGCAAGATTAAGCAAACCAAATTGAACCAAATGCACACAATCTTCAATTTCGTACCTAAAATACACATGGAACAAACACAAGCATATATTTTGGCATTTTCATGCTATTTTATGCATTTTAAGCCCATTTTAGACAATGAGACTATGTAAAGCAGTCTCATCACTCCCCAATACTAAACCATTGCCGTGCCCTCACGCAATGCTAGAATAAAGTATCGCAGCACCTCCAAAATTCATTTTTATGCAATTTTATTGAATGATAAACTTGCTACACTACTACTATTTCTACTACTTGCGTTTTAGACATAATGTATGATTTTCATCGCAAAATGGGACATTTAGGTTCATAGAACAAGAACACGTGAATGCTTCGTTGGAAATAATTTCGCCGTCCTCGATTTTCACCCCAATTCCATGCCAAGCGTGTAACGAGATCATTTTCGTTATAAGTTAGTAATGCTAACACTACTCATATGCCCTAATCACGTACTTAGACTCCCATTTCCTAAGTGGTATCTCTTATATTTTATTTTTGTCTTGAATGTTCACGAGGATACATTTTTTACTTATGCGATGATAGAGTTTTAGGTCCAAAAATAGAGTCATAACGGTGTAACCAAGACCATCGAATTAATAACCCCCCTAATAGACAACGATGTCAAAAAATTAAGTCAACAAGAAGGATTGATAAACACGATTTTATAATGGTTTTGAACATGAGACTTATTACCAAGACTTTTATACGCCCCCTAACGGATGGGCCTTATTATCATAGGTTTACCTTCATCTTTTATTCAACTTCGCCATGAAGCTTTTATTATGACTTCGGTCTTGCCTTGTCTTTTATTTAACCTCGACATGAGGTGTTTATTGTGGCCATAGACGTATATCCTCACACTAAAAGCGAATTTTGGATCTTTAAAGCTTTAAAGATTAAGTCATAATTCACTTTCAATTTCGCATAGATTTTTCGGCCTTGTGAGCTTCAAATTGTTTGCTTGATTTAGGTGAGCACTTGAAATCTTATTATTAGGTGAACCTTTCGATTATTCGGGTTGCCAATACTTCAAAACTATGACGCTGACGATACCTTAATGTCTTCCCAATTTAATTACATGGAAGCTACTAGAAAAGACTAGAAACCAACAACCAAGACTAAACCGCTAAGCCAATACTTATTAAGCAAAATATATATACAAGCGAAGGGAGAATAAGTAAACAACGAGAACACATGAGTTTTTGAAAGAATATGAATACTCTACGTTTAGCATAGTAACTTATAATTAAATCTATCATTTCTCGTCCTCATCTAAGAGACTTAGCCTAATGTAAAGTTAAGGAATCAAAGCTAAGTGCTCAACACGCACGGTCGAGTAAAAAATTACTCTTATTCTCGCCATCGGAAAATCTAAATTCGTGTCTTCAAACACTTATAAAACATGAGAAAATTTTTAAAATTTGGCCATTTTTAGCCTTATTTTGAAACAAAAAGATAAACTTTGGATTGCGTGAAGGTTTGGCAAGGCAAGTATCTATTCACCCCCCATACTAAAGTTAAACATTGTCCTCAATGTTTCGAGTCCAAGGGTAGGATACCCCCATACTAGAGACGTAGTTGAATGCTTAATCTAGCATTGAAAGGGTGGAATCGTTAAATTAGTAGCCGTTTATGAAGTGTGCTATAAACCTAAGGTTAGAACAAATAATGATATATCATGTGTGGGTATCGAGAAATTCTTCAAAGCAAACGATCGAGCGCTCCCATAAAACGAACACGAGAGGCTCCAATCGTGAAGATCATGATCATCTAAAAACCACAATGCACAAACAACCACGGAACAAAGGTTAGAAGGGCACAAATCCCCTCACGTTATTACATTAGAAAGCGATAATATGTACATGGATAAGCATGGGACTCCCCCACGAGGCACCTCGTTTTTTGATTACCGAGTCATGAGCTCGACTCGACCCCCTCAATACTAATTATCATTGGGGAAGGTGATTTGTTCGAGGTAGTTCAAAGAGGGAACTTCCCCGCCAAAGTAGTGCTTCAACCTATGTCCATTCACCTTGAAATTGGGGCCATCATTTTGAGCTAGCTCGATGGTCTCATAAGGAAAAACTTGGGTAACGGTGAATGGACCGGACCAACGGGATTTCAACTTGCCGGAAAAGATTTTCAAACGTGAGTTAAAAAGCAAAACTTGATCTCCAATGTTAAAAACCCGGGTTTTAATTTTAGAATCATGAAACTTTTTAGTTTTTTCTTTGTAAATCAATGAATTTTCATAAGCAATGTCTCTCAATTCATCCAATTCATTTAATTGCATTTTCCGGTGTTTTCCCGCGGTCTCAATGTCATTATTACAATGCTTTAGGGCCCAATAAGCTTTGTGTTCGAGTTCAATTGGCAAGTGACAATTCTTCCCATACACAAGCTTGTAAGGAGTGCACCCGATGGGCGTCTTATGAGCGGTCCGAAAGGCTCATAAAGCATCCTCTAACTTTTCCGACCACGATTGTCGGTTTTCTCCAATCGATCTCTCCAAGATCCTCTTCAACGCTCGGTTTAAAACCTCGACTTGCCCACTCGTTTGTGGGTGATAAGTCGTAGAAAGCCGATATGTAACCCCATATTTCCTTAGGACCCTTTCGAATTGGTCATTACAAAAATGGGTTCCACGATCGCTTATGATCGCACGAGGGGTTCCAAACCAAGAAAACAAACTCTTTAAAAACTAGACTACCACACGAGCATCGTTCGTGGGCAAAGCCTTAGCTTCCACCCACTTGGATAGGTAGTCAACGACGACAAGGATGTACTTATTACCACGAGATAATGGGAACGACCCCATGTAATCAATTCCCCAAACGTCAAAGATCTCACACACTTGGATGATGTTTTGTGGCATTTCATCGTTTTGTGAGGGTTTTCCTTGTCGTTGGCATGAGTCACACGACTTGACAAGTGCGTGTGCATCTTGGTAAATAATAGGCCAAAAGAAACCGGCATCAAAGACCTTCTTCGCCGTGAGATTAACACCATGGTGACCACCCGTGGGTCCCTCGTGACAAGCTCTAAGGATATTAGAAGCTTTGGTGCCAAATACACAACGTCGAATAATTTGATCCGCACAAGTCCGAAAGAGGTAAGGGTCGTTCCAAAAGTAGAACTTGACGTCACGAAAGAATTTTCGTTTTTGTTGAGTCGTCATACCCTTAATGATGAAGTTGCCCGCATGGTAATTTGTGATGTCCGCAAACCATAGGGTTGATGAATCAAGCTTAGAATTCACTAAACCAAGTGTCTCGAGAGGAAATGTTTCGATAATTTCCTTTGGCTCGTAAACACTTTGGTGAGGATCTTCTAAACGAGAAAGATGATCGACCGCTAGATTCTCGGCTCCTTTTTTGTCAAGGATTTCGACATCAATTTCTTGTAGAAGGAGAATCCAACGAAGCAATCTCGACTTTGCATCTTGTTTAGCCATGAGATACTTGATTGCCGAGTGATCCGTATACATTATGCATTGGGTCAAGACGAGGTAAGGTCGGAATTTCTCAAATTCATACACCACGGCAAGGAATTCCTTTTCCGTTGTAGTGTATTTAAGTTGAGCCTCGATCATCGTCTTGCTAGCATAGTGAATAGGCAAGAAATTCTTATCATGACGTTGCCCCAAAACAGCCCCAATAGCGTAGTCACTTGCATCACACATGAGCTCAAAGGGGAGGTTCCAATTGGGAGCAACAAGAATGGGAGCTTCGGTAAGTTTCCTCTTAAGGATTTCAAAGGCTCGTACACAATATTTGTTAAAGACAAAAGGAGCATCTTTTTCGAGGAGATGTGTAATAGGTTGAGAATCTTTGAAAAATCCTTGATGAATCGACGATAAAATCTCGCGTGGCCTAGGAAACTCCTAACTCCCTTAACGGTTTTGGGATGAGGTAATTTGGCGATGACGTCTACCTTAGCTTTGTCTACCTCAATCCCCGCTTTCGAGACCTTGTGCCCTAAGACGATTCCTTCCTTAACCATGAAATGACATTTTTCCCAATTGTGCACAAGGTTGGTTTCCTCACAACGCTTCAACATTCTCTCAAGATTCGACAAACACGAAGTGAACGAACAACCAAACACGGAAAAATCATCCATAAAGACTTCCATCATCTTCTCGATCATGTCATAAAAAATAGCCATCATACACCTTTGAAAGGTTCCCGGTGCATTGCAAAGTCCGAATGGCATTCTACGATAGGCAAACGTTCCATATGGACACGAAACGTAGTTTTTTCTTGATCACGAGGATCGATGGGGATTTGGAAGTAACCGGAAAAACCATTTAAAAAGCAATAGAAATCGTTTCTCGCAAGACGCTCCAACATTAGGTCCATGAAGGGAAAGGGAAAATGGTCTTTATGAGTGGCGTCATTCAACTTACGATAGTCGATGCACACCCTCCAACCGGTCACGAGTCGAGCTGGAATTAACTCGTTGGCATCGTTTGGCACAACGGTCATTCCTCCCTTCTTAGGGACACAATGAATAGGACTCACCCACGGGCTATCAGAAATAGGGTAAATCATTCCCGTGTCAAGGAGTTTAAGGACTTCCTTTTTGATGACGTCGTGAATTTTGAGGTTCACCCTCCTTTGACATTGGATTGCGAGTTTGTAGTCCTCCTCCATTAAGATTTTGTGGGTACAAAATTTGGGATCGATCCCCTTAATGTCGGATAATTTCCACGCAATTTCCCCCTTGTGGTCCTTTAGAACATCGATAAGTGCGGTTTTTTCATCATTCGAAAGATATTTTGCAATAATCACCGGCAACTTATCGTCTCCTTCTAAGAATACGTATTCAAGATGAGGAGGTAAATCTTTCAACTCGAGGATTAGTGGTTCCTAAATTGAAGATTTCGGCTCGATACTCATAACCTCCTCGGGTGGAGGAAATGGGAAATCGTTAAAAAAATCCTTGATAATCGAGAAGTCCTCATCGTTGTCGAGGTCTTCGTTACAAGTACGAGGAACATCAAATTCTTCCAACGTAAAAACACCACCTTCAAATGGAGTGAAGGATGGTGTCGAATTATCAAGAATGAGATCAAGCATAGTGGGATTGCCACTATTTTCATCGTCACCAAAACCTAAAACTTCTTGTGAAAATTCCTCGCAAACGACGTCGATCATATCAACGAGGTTTATGGTCGCGACGGAATAAACATGAGAAATTGGAGAGTTTTGTGTTGCGTTTATAAAAAGTTCCTCGTCGTTGAAACGTAAGGTGATTTTTCTAGCATGCACATCAATCAACGCCATTGACGTATCAAAAAACGAACGACCTAAAATAAGAGTAACTTGAGAATCCGTGGGAATATCGACAACGATAAAGTCTACCAGATAATAGAACTTTCCCACTTTCATAAAAACGTCTTCGGCCAATCCACATGCGGGAAGAGTGGAATGATCGGCCAATTCGATAGACATTAGTGAAGGAGTAAAATTAGGAAGATTGAGCGACTTGAAGATTACAAGAGGCATCAAGTTAATGCTAGCACCAAGATTGGCCAAGGCATAGCATTCTTCCATATCTTTGATAGCACATGGAATCAAGAATTTACCGGGATCACCGACTTTTTGAGGTATGCGGTTAAGATAAACCGATGAACAACTAGACAATTGTTGCAATTTCTCCTTGTTGTTTAACATACTCTTAAAGTTAGCGGCAAATCGAGGCATCATGACCAAAGCGTCGGCAAAACTTATATTGAAATGCAAATCACGAAACATTTTCATAAAAAGCTCAAATTGGTAATTGTCTCGCTCTTGACGTTTCTCCTTACGAAGTCTCGATGGGTAGGGCAAAGGTGGTGTGGGTTGAGGCATAGGCATAGCCTTTGGAATCTGGGGTTCCAATTGTGGTAATGGGTCAACCGTAGGTGTGGCATGAGCGGTACTTCGTGGGATCGGGATATGCTCCTTTTCGACCACCACCTCGGATTTTTCCTCAATTTCCTCCACCGTTGGAGTAATTGGTTGAGGAGTTGGTTCCTTAAGTGTCTTACCACTTCGTGTGGTAATCACTTTCATCTCTCCCTTATGGTTCGATATGGTGTTGCTAGGAAGACTACTCGAAGACGGTTTACACATTATAGCCTCAAACATGGATGAAATTTTATCCTCAAACATAGATTGCCACTTATCGGCCTTAAGCATCTCTTGTTTTATCTCATGTTGCCCTTGTTCTATCTTTTGTTGGTTTTGTTGTAAACTAGTTACATTACCCTCCATTTTGTTGGTATGGATCTTAAGCTCATTTGCTAACTCATTTTTCAACTCCTTTTTTAAGTCATTATGAAACTCGGATCTTAGGCTAATGATCTCCCTTTGAATATTATCAAACCTAGCATCATTTCCATTCGCGTATTCAACAAATTCATTTGGAAGATCTTTCAAGTTTTGCAAACTCTTGTTGTTGTTTTGAAAATCATTGTTTTGATTTTTGTTTGAAACTTGATTGTTATTAGCCCCTTGATTCCCATAGTTGTTACTCTTGTAATTGTTTTTGTAACCAACTTGATTATTTCGATAGTTGTTAGCATTTTGATTGGGAGCAAAACCCGGTGGAGTCATTTGATTAGAGCGGGTAACTTGACCGTATTAGTTGTAAGTTCCCGTGGCCGCGTAGGCACTCGAAGTGTTACCACCGTTGGCAACGCACTCGGAGAAATCATGACCTCCACCACAATACATGCAAGAAACCTCAACTGCTTTAGCCGTAGCGGGAGCACTTTGTTCACCAACTTTAAACTCAATCAAAAGACATTTAAGCTTATCAAAGATTTTGTTCTCCAAATTTGCCTCAATTTGGCAAGCATCGATGGTATGAGACAATGAAGGTGAAGCCAAAGACGAAGCCTTACGAACACTCGATGTGCTACGAGGACTATAGACTTTAGACCTATTCTCAATAATCAACAACGCTTACTCGACGGTTTTACACAAAAAATTACCACCCGTGGCGGCATTAAGATAATCTCTCTCATGATCGTTCAATCCATTGTAAAACGTGTCAATTTGATGCAAGTCCGAAAAACCATGATGAGGACACTCGTGCAACATTTCCTTAAACTGATTCCAAGCCGTAGGAAAACTCTCATTAAATTCTTGTGAAAATTTTGAAATCTCGTTTTTCAAATGCTTAGTCTTAGAGGGCGGGAAAAATTGGTTCACAAATTTTGAAACAAGATCCTTCCACGTCAATATAGAATTGGGTGGCTCTTTCTCTAACCAAATCTTAGCGGGCCCCGCTAAGGAATACGGAAAAAGCATCATCTTAATCGAGTCATTAGCAACGTCCTTAAACTTGCAAGTGGCGGTAAGACGATTGAATTGACGGATATGGTTGTGCGGGTTGTCCTTTTCATCTCCACGGAATTTGTTGTTTTGGATCATCGACAACAAACCCGTCTTAACTTCAAAATTCTCCGCAAGGATGGCGGGAATCACAATAGCCTCTCCATAACCCTCGGTGGGTGCTTGAAGTAACTCTATCATAGTTTGATTAGCCATGGTTGCTTCTTGTTCTACGATAGGTTCGTCAATAGGAGACTCCTCACTAGAAAGGTTAGGTGTGGTTTCCTTTCGGTTTTTTCGTTTACGTGCACGTCTAGCTTGGTTGCGAGTTTGCATAAACGTCACGTAGAACATGTGGATGAGCAAAGAAGATTCTTTTTGGTGTTTTTGACTTTTTCAATTTTTGGTTTTTGATTGTTTTTACTTTTTTTGGATTTTGGTGATGTATTACGTAGACAAAAATTTACAAATCTCTCCTCAAATCAAATCTCTTGATTAAAGGAGCCTCAAGGAATGAAAACGATCACGTGAAGTGAACGCCTTCGATGACTTTAGAACGTTGGTGGAACACCAAAACGTTCAAGAGGGTTTAATCAATTGAAACCAAGAAAATATATATGATACTTAGATAATACTTTGGTTGGCAAACCCTCGATTAGCCCTTTTTATCTAAACACGCACAAGCAAGCGGAGAAATGAGGCGGCGGGAAGCACTTAAGAGCCTTTTTCTTTAGGGTATATTTTATAATACCCGCCTTATACCCACCTTATAGTTTGTGTTTGTCAAAATCAAGCTTCACGAAAGTAATTATCTATTTTGCCTTTTTTCTTTGTTTGAGATTCAAATATAATGATTGAGTGATGAAATCCCGAATCAAGGTTGCGTTTTCACACTTTTGGAGTACTCGTGAATTTATTGTTTTACGTATACAATATAATAATAATGCTCACACAAAAACGAAAAACTGGTATTAGTAGAGTTCTACTAATACAATTATATTTATGGATAATATAAAAAACTACAATTGTTCAAATCAAAACACAACACGCCTCCCCGGCAGCGGCGCCAAAATGATAGTTGAGTTTTACAACCTTGTTTAGGAAAACAAAGTGTAATTAGGGTAAGTACGACGGTTTAGGAAAACCGTGCATAAATGACCCAATGGGAGAGATTTCGTTCTCAAGGAGGCTATTGTGTTGTGTAAAGAAATGATTAATGTTTGTGATTAAGATTATGAGAAAAGAAAAGAGAAAAGGATGACGGTTATGATTATGAATTAAACTAAGACGAAAAGTCGTGCACGTAAAACCGTAAAATATGACGAAATTTAAATTAACCTAAAAAATCATAGAAAATTGCAATAAATCCTAAAAATGTAAATAGAGTTTACAAAAAATCAAAAATCACTCAAACCTTTTATTTAATTAAATAATAAATTTTTAATGCTAATTAAAGCCCAAAAATCAATTTAATTAACAAAAATCCCAAAATGAGATTTTTCAACTTGTGAACCCCTAAAATTACTTAAATAAATTAAAAACTATTTTTGTAAAATTTAAAATTAATTAAAACTATTTAAAAATGATTAAAAACTATAAAATCTTAAATTAATTCTATAAATTAAGTAAATGACACTAAAATTAATCTAAAAATTTTAAAAATCCTAACTTAATGTGTTTAAGCTATGAAAAATGAAAAACTTGCAAAAATCTTAAATTTAATTTTTAATAATAAAATAATAATAAAATAATATTAAAAATCCAAAATCTATTTAAAATTCTAAAAAGTTGCAAACTAGTTTATTTTAACCTAAATAAAATAGAAATGAACTTGAAATTACCAAATACCCATATTGGGCCCCCCAAGTGGGCTGAAATGAAAATAAGTCCACTAAATTGGGCTTTTTGGCCCAATAAGAAAAAAAGTTGTCCAAATAAGCCCAAAATCACCTATCTGACTCAAAATTTGATTTTAAAAACAAAAGTCTAATGGCCGAAAAGCTGAAAGTGAGCTTATCACAGCTTAATAGTCAACAGCTTATTCTTAATGGGCTTTTTGGCCCATTAAGCCATAAGCTCTAATTTGACACACAAGCTTCTTTTGGGATACTTAAGAGATCTACGAAAAGAAATTTTGAAAAAGCCCAAGAAATAAGCCTAAAATAAGCAAAAGCTCTCTACAGAAAACGACAAAATAGTCGTTTTTGAGTTCTAGGCCACCTCAAGTGCTGATTCAACTTGCAAAAGGTTTTAAAGGACTTAATTAAGAAAAATCAAACAAAAGTTTTCAAATAAGCACAAAGAATAAGCTAGAATAAGCAAATAAGCAATTATGAAAAAGTCAAGTCAATTGGTTTTCTAGTCAAACCTAAAAGTCAAACCCTAATATGCTCCAAATTAGTCCAATGGGTCAAATGAGGAAGATTGATTACAAAATCAAAGTTGTTGCAAGTCTAAATTAGCTAAAATGGCTTATGAATAAGCTGATGAAGAATTAACACTAGCAGGGGCTAGTTATGGGTGTTCAGCAGTGGGAAAAGTTTCCACTGCTTGACTTCTTTGACTTTTTGTCTTTTGTGGATTTTTGTTGGATTCAAGGCACAAAAAGGCACCCTTATAACCAGTGGGTTATAAGGAGTCAATTACAATAAAAAAAACACAAATCCTAACAGTCAATTAGTACAGTTAATTCAAAAGATCACTAGACATTGCACATACATGTTCATAAGTAGTTTTCAACAAAATAAGCAGATTTAGCAAGATTAAGCCAACCAAATTGAACCAAATGCACACAAAAACTATAATAAATTCAAATGAACATAAATCAACTGGTTTGATACAATGATTCAAGGTTTAGACAAAGATTCAAGCAAATCAAAGTTACCGATGAACAAACAGATGAACACAAGTGAGGTTGCTGATGTATTTGACCAGAGATCCAATTTCAAACACTCAAATCTCTTAAACAGGTTATACAAACTTGATTTAAGCAATTGTTAATCCTAAACATGCATACACCCTAAGTGTTACCAAGATTTTAGGTCAAAATTTGCAAAATCAAACAAGTTATAACACTTAATCAGATTTGGTGTTTTAAAGAGCAAAGTTTGCAAATATCAGAACACAAGCACTTATATAACAGATATAAACTCAAACCAACACTTAGCACTTACTCAAAATCAAACAAGAACCCAATATCAGTAGACCCAAACACCCCTTTCACTTTTTAATCCAAGATTTAACAAAGCAATTGTGTATTTTAGGTTTACCAAAGCCTAATCTAGCATCATAACAACATTATCATGCAATATTAAGCAGATTCAAGAATAAAAAACAACACATACACCAGCAGATCACAAAATCACACAAATCAAGTATTTTTAACAGATTTTGGGTAAGAAGGCTCAAACCTCATGAATGTACATCCACACTCACAAATTTTTGAGCTTATGTGCCTAGCTTAACAAGGCACAAGCTTCCACAAAGCTGCTAAGAGTAACAAGGTTAGAACAAGCAATATATAAAACTGAAAATTGAAAAACAAAGCTGATTAATGCAACCTTTGTACCCACTCCTTGATTATCCCCAAACCACAAGCTCACAACACCTTGATAATCTTCTTTTTAGGGTGCTATGATCACTTGTAATCCAAAAATTCCAAGGATGTACCAAAGAACTTAGCAAAATATCAAATTTTGGGAAATTATGCAATTTCTTGCACAATGTTTAAAAACAGGTTTTAAGACTTAACAATCACCAACATATAAAAATAACAAGCATAAAAAAAGGATGTCACTTGGATTTCTTCAAATATTCAAACACTTTTTCATTAAACTGAAAGAAGGATTTACAGAATTTTAAACAAGGAAAGACTAAGAGCAATTGCAAATGTGAGACCGTATACGCTTTATATAGAAGGTGTACATGGTCTTAGTTAACTATAAAACTGAAAACCCAAAACTATGATCGTCCAGAAATGCCCTTGAGGTTTGAAAATATACTTGATCATGTGAAGGAGTGTTGGACGTTTGTGAAGGTGTAAAGCTGGCCCAATTGTGATCAATGGTCTCAAATAAGCTTAAGTTGTAAGCTTCAATAGGGATGGTTGATTCTCTGCATGGTTTTGGCGTTATCCCCAAAAAAACATGTGCATGGGGCTATTCATGTGACTTCTTTGTTGATGATGTGGCAGGTTTAAGGTTTGGGATGTGATTAGTACCACCTTAATCTTAAATCTGGAGATGATTAAGGGCTAATTCATTGTAGTTAAGGAAAACCCAAATTTGTTGATGAACATGAAGAACATGAGTTTAGATCTTGTTTAATGTTTAAATAGTTGTTTGGCGCGTGTTTATTAACTAATTAATATTAGTTAATTAAACCAGCTGAGTGGAGGGTGACATGGCAAGAGGTTGAGTGGTGATTGGGGGAAAAGTGGTAGTGGGGCACGTGCCCACACACCACTGGTCTAGGTTAGTATTGTGTCTTGGCAGTTTTAATCCCCCATCTTTGTTTCTCCTTTCATTTCATGTTTTAAATGTACAAAACTGAAATCCTTTGTTAATAAAGTTTAAGTTTTCACACTTTTGCCCCAAAAAGTTTTGTAAAGGTATTTCAAGGGTATTTCTTGTAATTTGATGATTCTTCAAGGGTTGTTTTTGGCATTTCTTCATTCTTCATGGTCTTGACCTGTATGATTGACTTCTTGGAGGACTAATATTGACGAGTCTTCAAATTTAAGGGACCTTTCTTGCCAATTCTTTAAAGTTGAGGGTCCTTTTTGTAATTTTGACAAACTTTAAGGACCAAACTTGTAATTATGAATATAAAAGGGTTTAAAGTGTCAATTCTTCAATATTGGAGGACCCTTCTTGTACAATCTTCAAATCTTCAAGGGTTATTCTTGGAAAATCAACACTAGGGCTTGGTTCTTTGTGCGGCTTGGTTTCCCGTGTTCGTTTTTTGCTTGTTTCTTGTGATCTTTTATCATTTTCTCAATA